>CM065297.1:85891051-87097926 GCA_032871835.1 Dipteronia dyeriana | reverse complement strand
TTTGATAGAAAAAAGCAAGTCTTTCATTAGTAAAAAACTCATATGTAGGGTAGAAGGGATATCCAAAAGGAAGTAGACAATCATAAGGATTGGTCACTTTTCAAGTTGTACATTTATCCAACTATTTAAAGGTTGTGTTGTCGATGGTTGTGCAATCACCCTGTGGATGTTTCCTATTAGGAGGCTTACTACGTAAACAATAACGTGTCAAATGCCTCTATCTCTTTCCCTCTTATATTTGTGTATGTGATTAATTGTATCTTGTTTAGATCATCATTTTTCCATATATTTATAAACAAAATCTTTGTAAACAAAGAGATGTTAACATTCCTTTGATGAAATTGTAAATATCATTTGTATTTATGGATGTAGGAGACTTAGTGCTTGTTTGATTGAGCTTTCTAATGATTCAAAAGGTCTACGAACGTCTATTTAATTTTTTTAAAGTTGTTTGGTTGGGCTTTTAAGAATGTCTATTTTTTATTTAGTAGAGCCTAGTAGAGTTTAAACCTCTACTAGACAAAAGCTCATGGGAAGGTACTTCTCCAAATAGACATTTTTTTAAAAAAAAGTCTACAAACCAAACAATTATATATATTTTTTTAAAAACTCTATTTCTAATAGATCTACTATAAGTAGATCTTTTATCAATATAGGTTTTTTAAAAGGCCATCCAAACAAGCTCTTAATCCTAAGCCGATCTCATCTTCAACATCATCTTGTAAAGTTTAACTTTTATTCCAATAACTGTCTTTGAACATTTTATTGAATAAGAAATGTTAAAGAGTCGTATTTGGAATTTCAAAAATATCAAAACATCTAAAGAAATTTAATAAGTTAGTTTTCAGGATGGACCTAAAGTACATCTAAACTCCAAAGATCACATAGCAAATCAAGCTGGTTAGGGAGAGGAACATGTATCTACATCCACCCTATTTGTGCTTTTTAATATAAAGACCATAATTCTTTTGAATGAATAAATCATACTATAGAGATCAGAAGACAATATCCTACACTAAAGAAATCATACTATAGAGGAACACGTTGAACTTAAGCATACGCTAAACTGTTCACTCATTTGTAGTGTCTTGATCAAAGAATTTATTCACACTAATACAGTATTTTCAAATTCATTCTAATTTTCACTTTTTAATTCTTCTGATACCCAAAAAAAAAAAACAGAAAAGATGAAGAGCTTGACTTCAAGTTCCTCTGGAGACAAAAGGAAATTTTATTACAATCGACTCTCTCTCTCCCAGAACAGACTTTTTACACTTGCAAGGAGGGTTTTAGGCTGTTGCCTGGACAAAAAAAAAACAACTAAAAAAGAAAAAAGGAAAAAAAGACTAACAAACTGATTCCATCTTTTTTTTAGACAACCTTCTTGTCTCCAGGATAGCTTCATGCCTTCTCTTGTTGATCTCTTCAATTGCCTCCTGGTACTGCATTTCAATAATCTGCAGCTTCATTCTCACTTCCTCATCGTCCTCGCGATCAGACAAAGAAGGCGTGCTGGTTGGATTGCTCAAAGTATCCGCCACATCTGGAGACTCAACTAGTTCTATTCCAGCCAGAGATTGCCTAATGCTGACTTTCGACCCATGTCGATGATCGAAGTTTCTTATAGATCCCGACTCTGTAAACATATCTGAGTTGATGCGGTTTTTCTTATCATTCAACTCAATGGAGCTTGCAGAAACATATGACATCTCAGAAATTGGATCATCTGTCATGCTTGTACCCGGAAAACTTAGATCAACTTGAGACCTTTTCTCATCAAGCTTCAAAAAATCTGGCCCGTGCCTTGTTGTTCGACTGGATCCTTCAGCAGAACTTGAGTCAAGGCAAGCTGAGGACCTTGAATCAAAAACAACACTCTGCAACAATCCCTCAGAATTCTCCACACGTTCTGGCGACCAAGGGTCTTTCTTACTGTCCCTAGGTGTTTGTATTTTACTTTGAGGAACTAGATGATCAACCGGAACACAAGGTTTCCAACTTGGTATCAGGTTCAGTAACAATAAATCGATCAATTCTGCAATGAATTTAACATTCTGATCTGCCAGTTCCAGCTGCTCAACCATTTCACTTGAAACCGAGAAGGCTGTATCACTATCAATGTAGAAGAGAAAATGTATATTTCTCACACGACCTGTGTTTAAGATACACAAAACCAAGTTATGTACAATCAATAATAGTAACTTACTACGAATATATTTCATATGTAGTCAAGAGCACACATACAATATAAGAGTAATGATAGAAATTGTATTTCTCAGAAAAATACATAATAAAGGTAATACATGAGATAAGAATAGACCATATAGGAAAGACACTAAATAGGAAATGCCCAATATCAGATCATATCATATCTGATATGGTAACAAGAAATATACTAACCATTGTGATCAGCTATTCGGAGGATCAATGATACAGAATATTCATCGTTTCTCTCGCCTTTTAACAAGAAAAAGTTGCCTTTCTTTGATCTTCGAACCTCCAAGTTTCTAGAATAGGTATCCCCATCAACAGAATTATCAAAACAAGTGATGATAGGCAGCTCACTGTAATGATCGAAATCCATGGAGGAGTGTCTATTCTTTGCACTAGCTGGTCCTTCAGACATTAGACACCGATCTCCAAAGGCTCCCATTTTGGGCATCACGATATCAGGAAGTGGCAGAGGACGATTTTTCGCTGATCCATTCATTTGGAGGAAAGGTTCCTTCAGAAGCTCCTTTGCTGACAGTCTTTGAGATGCAGGGACTAAACACTTATCGATAAATAGTTTCACTTCTGGATCTTTTACCTTAGAGAGCGCAGCAGGCTTTATCCCCTAAAAAAGTATCAAAAGTATAAGGTAATTGACCGATGTAACAATTATAAGCTAAAGGAAATAAAGGATACTATTCATGAATAACTTACAGATGAAACCTTCTTGTATATCTGCGCCGAATTCCTGCATTCACTGTAGGGATATTCAAATGTCACCAACTCTAGCATACACATTCCAAAGGAATATATATCGGCCAATTCATTGTAATTCTCATCATACAACTCAGGAGCCATAAACTCAGGGGTTCCTGTTAAGACCACAACCGCAGATCAATTGGACAGAATCGACAGCAAACTATAATCGGTAAACTATACAAGGGAAAAGATCAAAATGTGCAGCTAAAGCTAAAACAATTCAGGAATTGAAAATATACCAATTACACTTTTGGCATTAGCCTGCTCCATGATAGTGGCCAACCCGAGGTCTCCGATTTTAACCTCACCTTGGTTACCATTGATGAATATGTTGTCACACTTCAAATCTCTATGTATAATTGGTGGGTTGTGACTGTGAAGATAGATTAAACCTGTCAAAATTTGTCTTGCCCAACCTTTCACAGCCTTCATGTCAACCTTCTTGTGTTTCTTGCGGAACCTAAATCAAATATCAAGTTCACTAATCACAGCGTTAACTTCACCATAAAATATAAAAAGAAGAAAATTTAACAGAGAAATGCAAAAGAGACTAGACATACTGTCTGAGGCTACCCGAGGTGAACAACTCAGTTATGATATTAACAGTCTTGTTCTTGTCATCAATCCACGAATTGTAAAACCTTATAATGTTGCTATGCTTCAATGCTTTCAACAGATGCACTTCAGAGTAAAGCCTCTCTAAGTCATCAGGCGACTGCAACACATCATCAATCCGAACCTGGCTCCATGCTACTTCAAGTCCATTGACTTCATCAAATGCCTTGTAACTATTTGTTTATAAAATGAAGGAAAGCGTACAGATCACAAACAAAGACAAAAACTTATAATTGAAAATTAGGTTTTTGTTTCCCACTTGTACCAAACCCATACAATTGAAAAAAGATTTTTTTTTCCCACTTGTAATATGCTTGTTGAACATTTCTTATCCTTTAAGGGTGAAAAACCAAACCAACATAACGGTGAAGCAAAAAACCTCTATAGGCGTAACAACTTCCATAAACACATATATCAACAACTTAGCAACTCCCATAAATTTAAGTATTAACAGAAATAGGTACAAAGAACAGATAACTCCAATGAAAACAAAAGAAAAAGGAAAAGGAAAAAAGACATAGTAAAGGATACACCGTCTTAAAAGCCCCTTTGCCAATCAGTTCTTTGTACTGCAAGAATCAACATTTGGTTAATTTCCAGCTTGGTTGATGAGCGGAAAATAGGAATAGGTAAGAAATAACACTACTGCATATCATACAAATTCACTTAGCTAGCATTATGTATTAAAAAAAAAAAAAACTGTTTTTGAGAATAAACTAGCTATATACAATACACAATACACATTTAGTTTCCTTCCAGGCTTCCAGCTTCTTAAACAGAGAGAAAAAAATAAAATAAAAAATCAATAGTAAGCTAAAAAAGAGTGCCAGATTACCCGAATGTATCGACTAGTTGGATCAACCTCGAGAACATCAGGATCAGGCGGCTCCACTTGTGCTGCACTTTCTTCTGAAGTTTCCATATCTATGGAGCTCTGCTGTCTGATTTAGATTCTCAACTCTGCAATGTATCAAAATTTTAAACATGAAATTAAAACCCAAAAGCATCAAACAAAATCTAAAATTCTCAACTTTGTTTGTCAGTACATTATAAAACAAACACCAAATTGAAGCCTCAACCCAGGTTTAGCTTCCATCCCACATATATTTCTCTGCCAATCATAGATCATATTAACACAGCCACAAATGAACACTCAGTAATGTACATGCATTCATTTCCAATTTTTTGGTTTTTGTTTTGATGTACATGCATTACTAACAAAAAATAAAATCAGATTCAAATAAGAAACAAAATTAAACAAAACCCAATTGAGAAAACCTGGACATGAAACTACAACAAAGTAACTACTTACAACGTGCCCGTATATTCACATTTTGTGGGTGTGTCTCTATATATGTATTCACATACACGTAAAAAAAAGAAAATGGAATTTACAAGTCATTAAATGAAAATATATAATTTAATAATATAATTTTGTACCTGGAAACTGTGGGGCTGCTAGAAACAATCCCAGTTAGTTTATCAACGATAGAGAACATAACACAACAAAACATCCGCAGAAAAGAAATAAAAAAACCCTAACCCTAAAGAAATTGATTTCCAGACAAAAAACAAACAAGTATCGTTTTGATCAAATCACGATTCACCACCTTCTCCAAACACCACCTTCTCTCTCTAAAAACAGCAGCCAAAACTTGCTGGGTGATATACACAACGTAAATATTTATATTGAATTTCTATTTAGATGGTTCTAAATCTACTTGGCGGTGAACAAATTGTTGTACGTGTCGGTTTGGTTTGGCTTATGTGGTTCGGTGAATTCAGTGTGCATCAGGTAAAGTGGCTGTTGTTGATTGGGCTGTGTGGGACAAGAGCGTTATATTATCTTGAATTAAAGAGTGGGTCCGTGCATAGATTCTTTGTGCTGTTAAGATACTAAAAATTAGATAAAAGTTATAATGTTAATAAATTTCCTAATCAAACCGATTAATACCGCATCATTTGAGCGGCTAATAGGTAAAAGTTATAATGATAATAATTCCTAATCAAACCGATTAATACCGCACCACTCACATGTAGGTCCCTCACATGTAGAGGTATTGGTTCCAGTCACGTCCTCCCGTAATTCTAAAATATTGTAATATTTTTTTTAAAAAAAAGAAAAACATTACTCACTACACAAATCTTGTAACACTAGATTAAGACTCAAGAATGATTAGATCAATTAATACTTTAATAGAAATGTTTTTCTCCCATTTTAATGGAAACTAGTTTAGAGTCCACATGATGTGCAGTATTGTAAAATATAATTTTTCATTTAATATTACATTAGCATATTTACGAGTCATCATTTTTTACTATAAGATTGTTTGTGATAATTTTTTTCTTTAGGTTAGTCCTATTTTATCAACAACAAACAAAAAAAATGAGTCATACCTCTTACTAACACTATTATTGCTTTAACTCGCGTTCTCTTTAATTTGTCTATCAGAATAATGAAAGGATCTAGCTTATGAAAAGTCTAAAAGCAACTATATCTATTTAGATAATCGATTATTTTTATTTCTTTCAACGCATGAATGATAATAGATGTTTAAGGTCCGTCATGTAAGTGTTTCTTAGTTGCTGTTTTTTAAAAATAAAAATAAAAATAAAAATAGTATTTTTGGTTTCAGTTTCGAATTCTGAAAATGCGTCTAGTTGGTAGTATATACTGAAAGCTGTATTTTAAAAATGAAAACGGAAAAAATGTGTTAGATAGGTTTACCGAAAACTATCAAAAATTTGAAATATCAATTGTAACATTTTGTTTTATATTATTATAACTATAAACAAATTGATTGCATAATTAACCAATATAATTTTTGTTTTGTAATTTTTAAATTAAACAAAAGTAACACATCAAAAATTAGTTCAAAAAAACATATCAAAAAATGAATTAATCAAAACTAAACTCTTAAATTATAAATAAATAATTACAATATATATATATTATAATTAAAATATATAAAATTTATATTATAATATTATATATATTATTTTATAAATTAAAAATTATTATATTTTTATATTATATTATATTATATTGTATTTTTACATATAATAATACATAATGTAATATATCCTATATAAATATATAATATGATATATTATTGTAATATATACATATAATATTATAATATATATATATATATATATATATATATATATATTATTACATGAATGTTTTTAGTTCTAATTGGAAATAAGTTATTCTGAAATATATATATAATATAATATAAGAGGGGCTCTTTGGTCATTTAAAAATTTTATCCCGTCTTGTCCTAATCATATCAAACGCATAACAGTACAATTAATAGTTTAAAAAAAATGATTTTTTTATATTAAAAAGGTGAAAAACTAAATGAAAAACTAAATAAAAAACTAAAACTAAAACAAAAAACAAGTATTTTGTGTTTTCTAAATCTTTCACTTTTAACACTGGTTTTTTTTTTTTGAAAATAAAATGAAAAACGGTTAACGAACGCGTTTTCGAAATCGTTTTTGAAAAATAAAAACGAAAACGACTGAAAAACAACTGCATGACGGGGCTTTATTCTCTCGTTGGACTGCTTTTCCTTAGACATCCTTAAAAATGTTTTAAAATCCCAAAACTCTCAAGTTTTTATATAAACTAGTGTATCAACCCGTACGATATGTAGAATTTGTTTAATAAGATTATTTAAAATATTATGTTTAATACTAATTTATTGTACGATAGACAATTTTTTACGAATTAAAAATGAAGAAAATTGAATGTAAAATAAGATTTATTTTTAATCCATCGTCCGCTCTTTATAGTGTTGTGTTGAACAATTTATAGATTTAATCGCATGATCAAAATTGTATATTACATTAAAAAAATTCAATAACAGTAAGTAATTAACAAAAAATAAAATAAAATAAGAAAACTAATATTTTTTTTTTTAAAAAGGCAATAATGTACTACGACACTAATGATTAAAAATACATGCTTAGTGGACGTAATGAAACTCTAGTAATAGGAACCTAAAAGGAAGATTGATCGATTCTTGAGGCATAGGCTCATAGTTTGATACAATGGAAGATGTGATTGTACACTACAAGAAAATCATTCACCAAATACGGGCGATGCCCGTTGTGGATGTGTATCAACTACGGACATGGGCCGTTATAATGTCCGTCGTCTGTGAAGGTGTGATAGAAAATGACATGTTTTAAATACGGAAAATGTTCGTGATAAATAAGCTCGTCTACAATAGGCGTCTACCGTAGTGAATTAACTATTTACTACGGGCTATACACGTGTTAGTTAACTTATGTAAAACATTATATGTTTGTAATAATTATATTACCTAAAACGTTTTTTTGCCCGTGATAAGTTGTGTTTTTTAGAACGGACACTGTCTGTAGTAGAATTTATTTTTAAAAAAGATGTGATTTACCACCTATTGAATTTGCTTTACAATTGTAATTTGAATTTTTTAGAATCTTTTGTCATATTAAAATTATTATCATAGAAACACATAGATTTGTGGATAATTATATATATATATATATATATATATATATATATATATAATAAAAGTAGAGTCACAAATACATCCAAATCATCACCATCCTTAA
The DNA here is from genome assembly GCA_032871835.1 of Dipteronia dyeriana. Lineage (NCBI taxonomy): Eukaryota > Viridiplantae > Streptophyta > Magnoliopsida > Sapindales > Sapindaceae > Dipteronia > Dipteronia dyeriana. The sequence continues at coordinate 87,089,736 of CM065297.1, read as the reverse complement.
AATTACAGCTTCACATCCTAAAATTATGTTTACACAGAAACATCCATTGAAATCCTAATATGTAATGTATTTTGATGGCCAAACTATATATGTGCCTCTAGCTTTTTCAAATGTTTGTAATTCACTAGTATCACAAATCAACGGAACATCACTCACCGTTATCTTCTTCACACAAACTCTCCAATAGTCAAAGAAGCTTGTAATGAACGAATGCTTGTGGATCGGTGCAATCAATTTCAGCTTTTGCCACTACTTATCCACTACCAATCCAATGCATCAACTTGCATTTTGTACCCTTTTAAGGTGAAACGTCATTTTCCCGTGTAGAAACCCCAAGTGGTGACTACATAAAATAAAAAGTAATAAAAGACAATTAAAAAAATAGCATTGGTAAGACTAAATATGTGATGATTTCGTGATAAATTTAACAAAGGATATTTGTAATATTTACCTTTGATTGTAGATTTGAATTAGTTGAATATTGTGGCCGATATACTCTTTCTTCAACTGTTGCTCCATTATTGGTCTAAAATGAACCAAACTTTTTTTTTAGAGAAAATGTATGTTTTAAAGATACAAAGGAGATAAGTTGCAGTAATATGTTAGGATAATGCAAGTACAATAAACCAACTTTATGGAGCTGGGGAGAGTGAATGCTCAGTAATAATGCTATGGACTTATGCATTGGCCTTTGTTTCACTTAACTTTTGTCTACATTCTTCTTCTGGTTTGTGAGATAATAGTTTTGTAATGCCTCATCAGTCTCCACTAGCAAATGCAATCCACTACTTAAAAGTTAGATATAGTTTTGCCAATATATGTGTCGTATGTAAAATTTATCAGACATACACGTCATTGACAAAAGTTGAAATTGCCAGGTGGACATTCAAATAGGCATTCAGAAAGTATCTCGCAAAATTTCCAAAAAAGAAGGAACCCGAGTAAATATAAAATAGTATTGAGCAAAACCCACTTGGGATCAATTTACTTCATATTCTACTCAGGATCAGTTAAGGTTACTCGTGGTTAGCTGACATCATGTTCTACTCGGGACCAGATGACGTCACTCGGGACCAGCTAACATCATGTTCTGCTCGGGACAAACATGAAAAGACCCGAATAAAGAAGCCCAACACAAAACTCGCACAAACCAAGAATCATGTTAAAATACGAAAAGATATCCGCATCAGAGAAGAATCTCAAGATACCAAACAGAAAAAAGATTCAAAATCAGGCAACAATTTTATTTCTTCAAAAAGACTACGCATTTATAAGAAAATAAGTCCTAAACTGGGCTATATCACTAGAGTCCCATTTTTATACAAATCTCCGAAATATGAAAGAATACAGACTACTTCTAACAAGTAACCAATCATGATTAAATACAAAGATCTTTGGTTACTTGTACAAAAAGGATTATGGTTCTATGCACATATAAATAGACCCATAATCTTGTCATAAAGATATATAGAAAAATACAGAGAGATCGAGAGTTGTAAATCTTTTTCAATAGTGGATTTTGGCTCGGTTGTTCATTCAACCACCCGTGGACGTTTCTCCGGTCATCGGAGTTTTACCACGTAAAACTTGTGTCCATTTACTTTCTCATTCTCTTTCTCTTTGAAATCACAGCTAAAACCAATCTTGTTGGCTTTTATCACGTATCCAGAATTTGACATCAAAAATTGGCGCTAGAAGGAGGGGTTGAACCTCCGGTTTAATTAAAGGTAATGGCGGGAAGCAGAAACAGTACTTGGGATATCCAAAAATCTCCAGATAATGTCCATATTGGCAGTAGTTCCCGAGATCACACCGTAACCACCGAGAACCAACCAACACCCATGGCAGGAATCCAATAAATCCCACCGACCAACGAAGACCTAACCCGACGCTTCCGTGAGGCGCTGCAACAACTAGTGGCATACACAGCAAAGGAAGGAATTGATCTACTAGTTGCAGAAGAAGTTCAACCTCCTAACCTCCCACATATAAGGCTTCGTTCGGTTATAGTGGGACCAGAACTAAATGCATAGGAAGCCAGAAAGAACTTTGTTCCAATTAATCAGGCTGGACGTGAAACACCCGAAGAGGAACAACCACGCCAAAGGCAGAGCCATGATCAGATAGTCCGTGCTAGACACCACAAACATGATCGACACAGGGATCGGTCGTCAACAGAAGATAGTGATCGGCACTATGACAAGCGCCATCACGGAACCATACGCCTGCAAGAATCAACCCGTGAGACTCGGCAACAAAGCGAAGAGCCAGAGAGAGGAATGACAGTCACTCGGTGGTTTAACCATCATGGAGATCCGATGGGAGATAGAGATATCGTAATTCAGAGCCTGACTCGAGAAGTCGAAAATAATAGGCGTCAAATGGATGCACTGGTTAGACGTTATGGGTACAATGACTTGTTCGACGACGATTATGATAGTTCATTCACTAGGGACATCCTGCGAACTCCATTCCCAGACCAATTCAAGATGTCGTATGTGGAACAATTCAAGAAGAACACAGATCCTAAAGAACATGTCATACGGTATAAATGTGCTATGACCCAGTATGCCCACAACGACCGTTTATTATGTCTCAAATTTCCACAAACTCTAGGAGACACAGGCTCAAGATGGTTCGAAAGATTACCCCCAGTAAGTTTCGAAAGTTTTGGTGAACTAAGCAGGAGTTTCTCACGGCAATTTCTGGACAACGTTCATAGAAAAAAATCAGTAGCTTACATTTCTTAGTTAAAACAAGGGAATATATGAGTCGCTAAAGAAATACTTAGGGAGATTCGGCCAGGCAGTATCAAAAATCGGCATCGCAAATGATGAAGCAATAATTGTTGTATTCATCAATAATTTACAGAATGGACGATTATCTTTTGACTTGAGAAGTGCCCGTCTAACCAGATATGCAGATATGATGGACATGGCGGGAGGATATGCATTGGCCAAAGAAGAGGAGTTAGCCACAGGAGGATGCTACATGTATGGAGGAAAACCCGAATAGAAGGATGCCGAGTCCAAGGTACAGAACCAAAAGGGAAAAAAGGAAATAGCAAAGAAAAAAGTAAAGATGGGGGAAACGGGCGTAATACTAACCAGACCACGGAGAAATTCTGAGGAAAATCGCAAATTACATTCCTCTCCGGAAAAAATAGGAAGAAATCCTAGCCATACTGGAAGAAAAGAATCTGGTACAAGAGCCACGACGACAGTCTCAGTTCGCCCGGTGAGATATAACCAAATGCTGCAGATTCCACAAGGAAACCGGTCATGAGACTTCCAAGTGTTACTAGCTCAGAGATTACATAGAAACCCTCATTCGGAAAGGATATTTACAGGATATAATCTTGAAAAGGGATGAGAAGTCAGAAACAAAGAAAGAGACAAGGGCCGATCACAGCTTCGGTCGAAACCAAAGGGTCAGCCCCGAGGCCAATGAAGTAATACAAACAATCTTTAGATGACCATCCACAGGGAGAAGTATCAGAGAGCGAACACAGGAAATCAGAGAATCAGTGGAGGCAAGACAGAACTTTGACGTGAACTTGGTCGAACCAGACCCGAAAAGGGTAAATGAAGGATGAGACCCAATAATATTCACAGAAGCTGACTCGTATGGGGTCGACGTTCGACCAAACGATGCTCTGGTCATAAGTGCCCGAATCGGACACAGGGAAGTCAGGAGAATTTTAATAGACAATGGAAGTTCGACAGACATTCTCAATGTAGTTGTCTACGATCAACTCAGGTTGGACCGAAAAGATCTACAGCCTTTTCATACCCCACTCAGAGGATTTAGGAGAGTTGAGGTTAGGCTCCTCGGGACGGTAAAGCTACCCGTAAAAATTGGAGTATCACCTTGCCACAAAACAGTATTACTCGATTTCGTAGTTGTAGACTTAGACAATTGGCCATATAATGAGTTGTTGGGTCGACCATTCTTAAATAAAACTAATGCCGTAACAACTACTTATGCATTGATGATCAAATTCCCGACCGAATAGGTTAGGCTCCTCGGAGTAGTCAAGGGGTCCCAGGAGATGACCCGAAGAGCTAACCTATCAGTATACAAAGATAAAAATGATGGTGAACAAGTATGCACTATAACGCAGCCGAGTCAAAACAAATAGTCACTGTCATTCGAATTTGATCCAATGGAAGAGTCTAAGGAGTCCAAAAATGAACCGGTCGAAGAAATTATCTTGAAAGAAGATGAACCAGATAAGAAGATCAAGATCGGGGCCAATTTGGAAGGAAAAGTCAAGCAAAGCCTCACTGATCTACTCAAAGAATACTAGGATGTGTTCACCTGGATTCATGAAGACATGGTCGGGATAGATGCCCGAATAATATCCCATCATCTCGCAGTAGACCCGAATACAAAACCAGTAATACAAAAGAGAAGGTCATTCAATCTCGAAAGAAGTCAGGCAATCAAGCAGGAAGTAGAAAAGTTACTCGCTGTAGGGTCAATAAGAGAGATTAGCTATCCTCAATGGGTAGCTAATGTGGTCCTCGTCCAAAAGAAAAACGGTCAGTAGAGAATGTGCGTAGATTTCACGGATTTAAACAAAGTATGCCTGAAAGATAGTTTCCCACTGCCTAGAATAGACCAATTAGTTGACGCTACATCAGGTCTTGAATTACTCAGTTTCATGGATGCCTACTCGGGATATAACCGAATCCGGATGAATAAGGCTGACGAATACAAAGCGGCGTTCACAATCGATCAGGGTTTATACTGTTACACAGTAATGCCCTTCGGATTAAAAAATGCAGGGGCAACATACCAAAGATGGGTCAACAGAATCTTCACACGACAAATTGGAAGAAACATGGAAGTCTACATAGATGACATGCTGACCAAGAGTATCTCGGCAGACAAGCATACTTCAGACCTATGAGAGACGTTCAATGTTTTGAGGAGATACCAAATGAAGCTGAATCCAAATAAGTGCTTATTCGGAGTTCCTTCAAAAAAATTCTTGGGTTTCCAAGTTCACCAAAGGGGAATCGAAGTCAATCCTGAAAAGATCCAAGACCTGTAGAAAATGACCTCACCAAGGATGCTAAAAGAAGTATAGCGCTTAACTGGATGCTTAGCTTCCTTGGGCAGATTCATTTCAAAGGGCACAGATAAATGTGCTTCCTTTTTTAGAGTAATTAAAAAAGGAAAAGGACTCGAATGGAACGAAGAGTGCGACCATGCATTCTTAAAAATCAAAGAGTACCTAGGGCAGACTCCCATCCTTTCGAAACTATAAATAGGAGAGACACTCCATTTATACTTATCAATTACAGAACTATATCAATTACAGAACTAGCAGCAAGCTCAGTCCTAGTCAGAACAGAAGATGGAGTACAGAAGCCAATGTATTATACCAGCAAGACACTTTTACCGGCCGAAACCAGGTATTCACAGGCAGAAAAAATGGCCCTAGCATTGGTTTCAGCAGCAAGAAAGTTAAGTCCATACTTTTAGGCTCATACAATCCAGGTTCTCACCGACTACCCACTTAAGAAAATTTTACAGAAACCAAAAATTTTAGGAAGACTAACCAAATGGGCAATCGAGCTAAGTGAATTCGATATCCAGTATGTCCCCAGGACTTCTCTCAAAGGCCAAGCAATGACAGATTTTATAGCAGAGTTCACAGAACCAAACCTAGAAGCAAAAAAGATGTTGAGTAAAAATTTCCCATGGAAATTATATGTCGATGGCTTTTCAAACACTCACGGCAACGGGGCAGGGATAGTATGCACTCTGGAAGGAGATGATGTTGTGTGTGTCATGAGGTTTGACTTCAAAGCAACAAATAATCAAGCCGAGTACGAGGCGCTACTAGCTGGACTCAGAGTTTGCATAGCCGTCGGGGCAGATGAGGTCGAGATATTTAGCAATTCACAAGTAGTTGTCAATCAAGTCCTAGATGAATACCAAGCCAGAGATGAAGGTATGATAGCCTATCGTGATATTGCAAAACAGCTCCTCCAGAAATTCAAAGAATATAGGATTGCCCAGATCCTAGGGAGGAGAATGAAAAGGCTGACGCTTTGTCCAAACTATCATCAACAACAACGACAATCATGCCAAAAACTATTCCGGTCGTACATCTCCTCAAACCGAGCATAGTTGAACCAAAAAAAATTGAAATTTTAGAAATTTAAACACCGCCAGACAGTTGGATGACTAACCTGAGAAGGTTCTTGGAAGAAGACGTACTCCCAGAAGATCCCTTACAAGCAAAACGTATCAGGTATTGATCAACTAGGTACACGTTGGTTGGAAGAGAACTATACAAAAGAGGGTTTTTCCGAACACTCCAAAGATGAGTATCAGAGGAGGATGCATATCGGATATTTTAGGAAATCCACGGGGGAGTTTATGAAAACCATACTGGGGGTAAAAGTTTAGCACACAAGGTACTTAGGCAAGAATATTATTGGCCTACTTTATTCTCAGATGCACTGCGATGTTCGGAGAGCTGTAATACTTGCCAAAAGATTGCTAATGATATCCGACAGTCCCCTAAACAACTCATAAATCTCACGTCCCCATGGTCATTTGCCATGTGGGGTTCAAATTTAATTGGCCTGATGCCAGCATGAACGGAGGGTGGAGCAAAGCATGCAATAGTAGCCGTTGATTATTTCATGAAGTGGGCAGAAGCTGAAGCATTATTGCATATCACAGAAGCAAATACCATAAATTTCATGAAAAAGAATATACTTTATTGGTTTGGAGTTCCAAACACTATTATCACTAACAACGGCACCCAGTTCGATAACCTGAAATTCAGACAGTTGTGCAAAGAGTACCAGATTGTCTATTACTATGCCACACCTGCCCACCCTCAAACAAATGGGCAGGTTGAAGCAGTGAACAAAATCATCAAGCACACACTCAAAGCAAAGCTAGATGCTAAGAAAGGAAGTTGGGTTCAAAAACTTCCCGAAGTATTATGGGCATATCGGACAACAACAAGAACTTCAACCGGAGAGACTCCATTCACTTTAGCGTTTGGAACGGAAGCTGTTATCCCCGTAGAAACATCATATGCATCACCCCAGGTCAGGCTATATAATGAAGATCAGAATGTTGACATGCTGTTACAAAGTCTAGATGAGCTAGAAGAGAAAAAGGAGAAGTCCCGAATACAAAATATGGCATATCAGTAAAGAGTAGCTCGCCAATACAATTCTCATGTTCGGGTTAGGAAATTCCAACTTGGAGACCTGGTACTCAAGAAGGTGTCATTGAATACAAAAAACAAAGTTGCAGGTTCCCTGGTTGATAAGTGGGAAGGCCCGTACAAAATTGAAGGAATAGCTGGCCATGGAGCATATTGGATTGCACGACCTAATGGAGGGGTTTTACCCCGACCATGCAATGCCCAATACCTAAAGATTTTCTATCCTTAAAATTGTTTTTTGTTTCCTTTATTTAGAACAATTTTAGTCAGATCAATTGCTAGCTTTGGAATTTAAATCATTGTTGGTTTTGCAGTTATAAGAATCAAACTCGGGATTTCTAAAAAATAAAGCATATGATAATAAGAACATATGAAAGACGAGTATGATAATAAGAACATATGAAAGACGAGCATGATAATAAGAACATATGAAAGACGAGCAGGATAATAAGGACATACGAATAGAATACTCGGGACCATTAATTCCCGAATGGGCGGAGAAGCTCGAAGAAGCATGCCAGCCAAGCAAGGTCAGTCGACCTTAGCAAAAAGGCAAACCCGATGCACCAGATTCTGGAAAAAGGCTCGGGTCGTTGTCAGAAAAAATTCTGATGAAATGCGCAGCTGTGTTAAGCGATTCGAAAAGCTTAACGATTCGGTAAACCCTTGCACAAAAAAATGGGGAGACGTCCTTGGTAAATGTGTGAAGACTCGAACATATGATCATGGTGAGCCTTGATGTAATGTTTGGGTAGTAACCCGAGTATGAAACACGTAAATCTATTCGTTTGTTTCAAGATGACTCGATTAACAGCCAGCTTAATAAGATACTTGGCATAAAGATTGCAATAGCCAGTTTAATAAGATACTTGGCATTAAAAGCAAATCAAGTTAGATAAGATACTCGGTGAAATTGCGAGCAAGGAATTATATTAAAACACTCGACTTTGAATTACAATTCACATTCACCAATAGTAATCTTCATAGAGAATAATCTTTACAAAAATGAATCTCTACAAAAATAAATCAAGGCTGGGAGGATTTGGAACTCTTACCGATACTCGGGTTAGACACCATCTCGTACTCGCGAATAAGACTTTCGTTTGAAGGCTAAGTAATTATATCGATCGAATCATCCATCCATTAGTTGTAATCTTCTCCAGGGATCGATCCGACATCAGGCACCACACCTTCCACGTCCGACTCCTGACTGGCATAAATGGTCGAGAGAGAGTGCTCCGATGGAACCTCCAAATGCATGGGATGGGGCTCTTTGCATCGACTGCGGCAATAAGCTTTCCACGCTTCATCTGAGTCCAAAGAGATTCCAGGGTCCGGTCCACGTGGTTCTTAATCGACATCTCCCAGTTGGTTTGAGCTTTTTCAGTTGCCCGATTCTTGACCTTAAAAAATTCACCAACTGAAACTACCCCTCGCTGAAATTCCCGAAAGAGAAGAGCATCATAAGCTGTTGATCGCTCCTGGACTTTAAGTTCCAGCCTGGCCTCTTTGGATAAGGATTCGACCGTCAGAGCCTGGCGCTTCAAGTCTTCAATCTTCTGTTCATATGCCTACTTTGACTACTCCGTTTCCTGTTCGGCTTTGAGCATCGATTCCTGGGTAGAAGACAATAAATTTTGAACCGACATTGCCTTCTCCTCTGCCAAAGAAGCTCTTTCCTCGGCCGCCACTTGCTTCGCCAAACAGTGGTCAACAAACACTTGGGCAGACCCAACTTCCTTTTGATAAGCCGATTCTACCCGAGCACGGCTATCCTCACTCTCTTTCAACTAAGCTTCAAGACGCCTTATTCGATCATCTTGATGTTGCTGCATCTGAACCAGCTCAGCAAACTCGGTCACCATCTACAAGGAAACGAAATTAGAAATCTAGCAAGCAAGATGATTGAAGAGTTGGGAATAAAACTTACATAAGATACGCCGTTAAAAATATTCTGAAGACAACTTGTCAAAGAAGCCTCCCTGAGGTGGCTCCAATGATCATCCCCTATGAAAGCCCGACCAGATGACATCGCCCTAAGCATATCCTGGGGAGAAGGATAGGAAAGACCTCCCAAAGATTTAGCCCTTAAATCTTTAACCTCAGGGTGGGGGGAGAGCCTCGGTTAGAAGTCTCCGCACCCGTCGAAGCTTCAACATCAACGCTCGGAGGAATCTCAGCCCCGGTGTTTTCATCACTGGAGTCAATGAATGAAACCACTCGAAGAACCTTATGAGGATGAGCGGGAGAATCGACCGCCTTCCTTTTCTCAGCCCGAGAACTATGGAAATTGAGATCAGCTGACAGATCTTACCGATCATCATCCCGAAAGGATTCAACAAAGTCGGGACCTGTATTTACTCATCCATCAGAGGCTTTACCTCCATCACCAGTGTCCATCCGCTCGATAGGGACTTCAACCAGGAAGCTCGATTCATCAGGCCCCTCATCAAGACCATCGCTCTGCCTCTTTCCGTCTTCAGGCAATTCCTGAGTATGGCCACTCGGACAACTAGACTCCCTTACGATCGGTAGGATGACATCCTCAGAGATATACTCTGGGATCTGCTCGTCAGCTTCATCAGGGTCCTCATCTGACTCAGGTGGGGCAATGCCCTCTTTGCTTTAACGAGAAGCTTCTTTTTGGCTCGCTTGAAGAATTGACTTCACTTGACGAGCTTGAATGTCGCAGACGATGTCCGAGTCATACACTTAGAAAAAAAGGGGGAATAGCATCAGAATATAAAAAAGTAAAAAAAAGGGTACAAAGAACACTTACATCGCCTGCTGTAGCCTGAAATCTGGTTAAAGAAGCCAAGATCTATCATCTTCTTCTCATTAAAAAGATAAATCCTGCTCTTTTTTTCCAAAGTGCGAACTGCAGCCCGAGCAAGTCTGGTTAGCTCAGTATCACAAAATTCAAGTTTTTTCTTGTTCCACACCTCAGAGGAACAGAAAAAACTGGGAACTTTCAGCACCGTCTAAGTTTCCCCAGTCGAAAGAGTAACTTTAAGTCCAAGGTTTCCTCCGGTGAAAAACTAGTTGTTCTTCCAGTACTTGTTGGACCAAGGAAATCCCCATACAAAGCCTCTTTTTTTGACATCATCGGAGGTATCAACTCTCTGATTCATTTTTGTCCCTTCTGGGACCCAGCAATCTGGCGGGTTAGACATGAGAAAATAAGTCCCCGTCCGACCAGACTGCCTTAGAGTGTAGAAGTGTCTGATTTCACTCGGGGAAGGCGGAGACAGGTTCATTCGGCCATATGCGCCACATGCACATCAAGATCTTGTAACTGTTCGAGGCCAGTTGGGCTAGAGCGATCCCTGTCTCAGCCAGAAACCAGGTGATAAATGACTAAAGAGGAAGAGTGACGCCGTAACAAAGCATGGACCCATAGATTGCCACCATACCCGGGGGAGGGTTCCACGCGGCTCTATCACAGGAAGGAATCAGAATAACTGAATCATCCAAGTCAAATCGGGCACGATATTACCCGATCTCATCCTTCCCGATCACGTTTGGCTCGACATCATACCCACTCGAGCGATCGACAGAAAAAGAGAGACGAGATTTTCTGAACTCCTCTTTGACGTCCTTCTCATCAATAATCTGCTCCTTAATCCGGTCGCTGCCCGAGTTGTGCTTATGGACTTCACTTTTACTTTGATGTTTCCCCATCCTCGATCAAAGAGGTACCCTGTGATCAGAAATGACAGATTCAGAACTAGATGATTCAGAACTAAAACGGAAGTCAGGGTAAAGCCCCTAAACGTGGACTTCTAAAAAAGGAGGTTCGTCAGGGGGGATTTCCCCCAATAATCTTTGAGCGTTAGCAACCAGTTGAAAATCCCCACGATCGAGCCCTTCGAGAGCTATAGTAAAGAGTCAACGATGGGAAGTCGGATTCATTAAAACTAACCTTGTGTGAAAAAACCTAATGTAAAAACTTCAACGGAGAACTGAGATTTTCAGCGCAAAGTAACCTGGGTTGGAAAATTTCTGGTTGGAGTGTGAGAATAAGCCAGGGAAACTCCGTTCAGCAGAGTATTTAAAGGGATAATAGCACAAAACCCTAGAATCTCAAGAAACGGGAAAAATCAAAGATAGGTTTGATGACGTAAATGGTACACTAGGGGATGCGTAGGTCGTTTCTCATAAATGGCATCAAGAAATAAAGCGGTAGAGGACACATGTTAAAAGAAGAATTGGCCAAGGCCGCCAGAACTCCAAAACGCTACAATCATTGAGATCTCGTGTGAGGAGGCAAATTGAATTTACATGGTCACCATTAAGACACGTCATTATGACAAGACATTTACTCTGGTATTAATGAGACGTAAATATTCAAGGGTTGATTAAAATACTTTTGCCCGAAACGAAACCTTGTTCGACAAAAATATTTTAAGGGGGTATTGTCGTATGTAAAATTTATCAAACATACACATCATTGACAAAAGATGAAATTGCCAAGTGGACATCCAAATAGGCATTCAGAAAGTATCTCGCAAGATTTCCAAAAAAAGAGGAACCCGAGTAAATATAAAAAAGTATTGAGCAAAACCCACTCGGGATCAATTTACTTCATATTCTACTCGGGATTAGTTAAGGTTACTCGGGGTTAGCTGACATCGTGTTCTACTCGGGACCAGATGACATCACTCGGGACCAGCTAACATTATGTTCTGCTCGGGACAAACAAGAAAAGTCCCGATAAAGAAGCCCAGTACAAAACTCATACAAACCAAGAATCATGTTAAAATACACAAAGATATCCGCGTCAAAGCAGAACCTTAAGATACCAAACAGGAAAAAGGTTCCAAATCAGGCAACAATTTTATTTCTTCAAAAAAACTATGCATTTATAAGAAAATAAGTCCTAAACTGGGCTATATCACTAGAGTCCGATTTTTATACAAATCTCCGAAATAGGAAAGAATACAGACTACTTCGAACAAGTAACCAATCATAATTAAATACAAAGATCTTTGGTTACTTGTACAAAAAGGATTAGGGTTCGATGCACATATAAATAGATTCATAATCTCGTCATAAAGATATATAGAAAAATACAGAGAGAAAAAAGAGAGATTGAGAGTTGTAAATCTTTTTCAGTATTGTATTTTGGCTCGGTTGTTCATTCAACCACCCGTGGACGTTTCTCCGGTCATCAGAGTTTTACCACATAAAACTTGTGTCCAGTTACTTTCTCATTCTCTTTCTCTTTCTCTTTCTCTTTGAAATAACAGCTAAAATTCAATCTTGTTGACTTTTATCATGTATCTAGAAATTAACGTCAACAATATGTACACACCAACATATGTATGCATTATTGTACACGAAAATAGGATTATTTGATTACAATAATGAGATTAGAAAGTTTATGTTCTTTCTTTTTTCTGTTGATTGTTTTAATTGCAGTGCATTTTTGGATTGTGCAAAGCAAGAATGTATTCAAATATGAGCCCAACTCATTAATAATTAAATAATGAACAATTAATTACAGTAATTTAGAAAATGTATGTTTTATTTCACATATCTGATTATTGAAGACAACATTTTGCAATTCTTTGATTTGTTCCTTATGTGCTTTCATCTCTGTTTGAAGTTGTATTGTACTTTGTTTACCAATCACAACCAAATGTACTTTTGTTGGTGTAAGACCCATACCAAGTCCTTGAACTCGACTTCGTTGCTCTTTTCCTAACATTTGACTGACAACATCATCTTTAATTGATTTTTCTTCTCTATGGGAATTGCCTCCATTTCTTTCTATTTATCATGCAATATAATCTTAATAGTGACTAATCAAATATAATAAACTTAGATTAAATTACAAAAAATATAAGTAAAAGTTAACTTGTTGTACAATTTTGTTTCCAACATTTTCATTCACTGGTGTCCCATCTTTGTGCTTATACCCAGCTATCCAAATTTCCACTCTATCGACTTCGTCAAGATCTTCACTTTTGGCTATTTTTGCAGCCCTCTAAAAACAGATAGGTAAATTTTTTACCATGTAGTTAATATTATAATAGATAATAACTTAACTTACCAATTCTTCATGTAATCGTGTAAATCCCTTATGAATAGTTGTATGTGGGGTTTCATTCTTCTTGGCCAACTCACCATATTTCCTACTTATTTCCTACAATAATGAAAAAGTAAATCATATGATTGTATGTCACTTCACTAGCTTTAATAAAGACTTACAACGAATTCTTGAGACAACCGAAATTTGATAAATTTGTAAATTTCACCTATTTGTTAATTTTACATTTAAATAGGTAAAATTCACTTGTTGCTTTTTCTATTAAATTATGCCTATTCTCTTTGATTTTTATGTGTATTAGTTTTTGGTTTTATAGGTATATCATGTCAAACCAACCAAGATGGTAATAACAGTTAGAAGTGTGTTTGTTGGGGTATCATTTAAAACCTTAAAAATATATCTTAATTAGTTTTTAAATATGGTTTTGATTTTTTTTTCTTTATATTAATCTCTGATGACAATCCTTTTCCACTAATTACTGGTTGTTATGTCATTACTATTTTAACTAAGTCAAATCTATTGAAATTGTAAATATAAATTATATAAATGGAAAACAATTTTAAAAAATTAATAACATTGAATGCATAATTTTTGTTTTCTCATATTAATCCATTGATTCTTCTTATTCTTCTTATATTAATCATTTACCAATATTAACAAAGTCAAAATCCATTCAACTTGGAAATATACATAATACAAACGATTTTTTTTTTAAATTAATAACATTTAATGACGGACACATATCGTAAACACATCAAAGTTAGGAAAAATGCTATTATATATATTATACTATTATATGATTTATAATAAAAGTAATAAAAATGATAATAACTTTTAATGAAGGACAAGTGTTATAACCACATCAAAAGCAGGAAAAAAACTATTTATATATATATATATATATATATATATATATATATATATGATATGATTATATATGATGAAAATCAAAACATTTTTAATTACGTGTCACCACATCAAAAGTAGGAAAAAGTATATTATTAATATATTACAGTAGGTACGGTCCAGATAACTGTTAAACATGGCTTCGTAACTGTTTATGAAACTCCAACACAACATTTAAGATTCTTTTTGTTATGCGAAACAAAGATTTTTAAATCTAAGTCATAAATCATTTCAACAACGGAGCCATCAATTCTAGTACTGATCTTGAAGTCAACTTCATCGCAATTTAAGAAAAACTGACTGAATATCTTCTCTGCCAATGTTTTCAAAGTCTTCATTGGTGTCACTGACAAAAAGATGACCGTTTTAGGGTTGAACTATCCATCATCCCACTATCCATCGTAGTTAACTATCAAGAGAACCATATTTCTGTTGTATGCAAAAGTTGTAATCAGCTCCATCATCATGGAATGAATATACAATTCATGAATGTCATCAGAAGATCATGGAACTAAATTTAATGTCCATCCATGTAAGGATTGTGGAATTCAATTTCATGTCTATGAATGGAGGTATCATCGAATTAAATTTTGTATCATGCGAGGATCATGGAATGAAATTACATTCCATGTATGGGAGGATAATGGAATGAAATTTCATGTCATGGCAAGATCATATCTAACTCAAAGGCTCAAAGCTCATAAAACATATTCTATTAGGGGTACAATGATACAGGGAATGCCCTAAAGATATACTCTCAAATCAAGACATAAAGACACACGGACCGTGAAGAATATATATTATATGAATATGAATATGAAGAAATCAATCATATATTGTATTTACAGTTACGGTTCGAGTTCCTAAGGATATATACCTTTTTTGATATTGGGGATGACTGAGACAAATTAAGATCACTTCAATCACATCAACGAATCTCGCTGGACCAAAACATAATGGTGGAGATACCAAATTGTGGTCAATTAGTTGCGTTGGGTGCCATTTCGAAGTGTAAAGATCTAGGAATTTGAGTTGACTGACTTGATTTGCAAATGATGATGTACAGATCCATTGGAAGACATTTGCCACAACGAATTGTATAGCTTGCGGATTTAGGTTTATTGAACTCTTCATCTGAGATAAAGAGGGATCGATTAAAGCTGACATATTATATGATGAATTCTGAAGACTTCATCGTTTTGCCAACCTTTTAGGGTCATTTTTGACCTTTGATATCAACAACTACTAACAACTCCATTAAATATGTTCTAATTGTTACAGGGGTATACTCATCACTGAACCCACTAACTTCCACTATTGAATCAGTATATCGGCTGTATGCAGGTTTTTAAAAACATGTGGCTATATATAAAAAGTGTAAAACCAAAGTGGCTAATCTATAGAATTAAATGTTATATAATCTATTTATCTTTAAGAAGAGTTGAAGAGATTCCAACAAGTATGTAAATTTAAAATTTAAAATTTAATTTCTTTAAAAAGAATAATTCTAATTGCCTGATAAATCAAGTGCTTAATATAAAAAAAATCAAATTTAAAATTTGCAATTACAATTTAGTTGGAGTAATCTTTTCTACACTTCTACCTTTTATTTTTTATTTTTGTAGTTATAAATTACGTTATCTTTAAATATATACTAGTTTTCCAACCCGAGCATTGCATGGGCTTTATATTAAAAGTTGTTTGCAAAATATTGTGTTGTTTATACCAAATTTTTTGATGTAAACATATTTAAACATATTGAATAGATAGTTTTTCCTTTAGTTACTTGAGTCATGTTAACCTCAATAGGTTATAATTTGTTGTTACGTGGTAGGAATGCTCATACTCCAACTATTTGTAAATTTTTAAAAGTATATTAACGTATATATAATATAAAACATACAGTTTGAATAAAATGAGCCAAGTTTAATTATATAATAAAGGGTAGAAAAAAGAAATCAGCAAACCATTATAGTTTGAGAAGTTTGATATTTTTATAAATGAATTGGAATGTGTTTATGAAGATAGATGGAATAATCCGGAGGTTGAGTTACTTTGCAGTATTTATGATTACTGTCTCCCAAGCATTTCACTTGTTTTCTTTCTTGATAGTTGTCCATTAAATTAAAAAAGTTAAATTATATTTTGTGTTGGTTATATATTATAAAGAATTTAAATTTAAATTTAAATTAAATGTGCAGTATTGTTTTTACAAATTACTTACTCTTGTATACATATTCACATATTCGTAAATGAGGCCACACATTTTTTAGCATACTCAAATTAGAGTGCCGATGATGTTTGAATTTCTAAACTTACTCTGAAATTTGTTTTTAGATGAATTGAAATTGCCATCTTAGCAATATGAATTCAAATATTTTTTCAGTTTAGTAGTAAGTTATTTATGATTTTTTTTTTCTGCTTATAGAAAATGGAAAAAAAAAGACTTTGGTCCCAATGGAGAGATAAAGAAGAATACATGAAACATAAATGTGCAGTATTGTTTTTACAAATAACTTACTCTTGTATACATATTCACATATTCGTAAATAAGGCCACACATTTTTGAGCATACTCAAATTAGAGTGCTAATGATGTTTGAATTTCTAAACTTATTCTGAAATTTGCTTTTTAGATGAATTGAAATTGCCATCTTAGCAATATGAATTCAAATATTTTTCAGATTAGTAGTAAAATATTTATGAATATTTTTTCTGCTTATAGAAAATGGAAAAAAAAAAAAGACTTTGGTCCCAATGGAGAGATAAAGAAGAATACATGAAACATAAACCGATGGATGCAACAAATATACAGTGAATATTTATCAGTAAAACCATTTTACCTCTTAAAATATAGCGGTGCCTCAAAAACTCTATTTGTTTTGTACCTTTATCGTAAAACATATGTAAATATTTCAATACCATTGTTTCCAAAGTTGCTTCATAAATCTCCAATTAGAGAACACAAAAAAAAAACTATTTATAAAACTTTCTTAAAATAAAATCAATTTTTTAATGGTTCAAATAATTTATAACGTATATTTGACTATGTATAGATTATATTTGACTAAGATAGGAACTGCTCCTTGATTGCCTCCAAAAGCCTAAGGGCAATATCAAGACCGCAACTTGCTTCGTGAGCCAACTCAATTGGGTTCTTCATTGTGCCGAATTGACCTTCTGACCATCGTATTCACATCAAATGTACATGCAGAGTGCTACCTATACAAAAAAAAAACCTACACGCACATAAGTATAAACATGCTATTACAAACGCATATAAAAATACACTGCAACTTTTAGAAAAAAGCATATGCGTTATGCAGTTCTTATCAGTGATGAAGTCTATAACCTTCCTCTTACATTTGTTGAGAACCTTCTTGTATTCCTCAATCACGGTTGGATAAAATTTTGTCATGTATAACCATTATTTGTTCAAATAGGAATATGTTTTTTGGTCCACTCAGATTCAGAGAGTTGTGGAAAATAACTGTTACTACAGTAATGTTGAAACATACAAAATCCCACAAAAAAAGAACTAAAACTCAATTATTAGTATTTTTGGCAAAAACCTACAAGAGGGGAAAGCATCAAGGAAAATTTTGGCATTCCAACTAGGTTGGCAACCCAAAAGAAAACCAATCCCATGCCTGTAACCCGCGAAGAGGAAAATTTTATTGAATAAAAAGAAAAAACGTACAAACAAGAGGGGGACAAGAGCTTGACTCCAAAATCATCTAAAATGATAAAAAGGCAACAGAGATAAATCTCTAAAAACAAAGGAATTAGACAAAGACTAGGAAGTAAACCACCATGAATCCTGAGCAAGGGAAAAACCATGAGAGGCTAGACTATCTGTAACCCGGTTGCCTTCTTGATAGACGTGGAAAACAAAGATTTCCATTAATGAAAGATAAACCAAGCATCACCTCCAAGAAGAAAGAAACCACCAAGTAACATTTGGGGAGAGACAATAAATAAGAGAGACCATGTGATAACAGTCATACTCATTCCAAAGATTGTTCTAACCAAAATCAAATGCATACTCAAAGGCATACTCAATTGCCTTGATAACCGCTGATAACTCTGTTTCAAAAGCATGCATGATACCTAGAGGAGAAGTGAAATTGTTGGGATATGTGAAGCCAGAAACTAGCAGAGAAACGAGTACCAACATGTGGCATAGTGGAGACGCAAAGTAGACAGGGGCTTTAACCGCGGCACACATAGTCGTGGTGTCCAGGCATGACAAGTTGTGCAGACCGCAACGTGGACATTGTGCACACACCGCGGCCTATGGAGCGGTGTTCTCCAGTGGTGTCAAAAGTTGAGGATCGCGGTGCAGACACGTCCGTACATAGTGGTCCAGACAACAGTCGTGGCAGATTTCACGAGAAATAGGAAATCATGTGCCTAGAAGTAATTAGAAAAGGAAATATATCCCAATTGGGATTTGGCTAACCCTAGTGCTCCTATATAAATACTACCATTATGTAAAGTGCTTAGTGTGTGAGAAAAATTGCTAGAGACAGAGAGCAATTGCAGAGAGACTTAAAGAGAGACAGAAATTGTAATCAACTCTAAGAAATAGTAGGTTGAGTGCGGTGCGCTCCGTGGATGTAGGCAAATTGCTGAACCACCTAAAATCTTTGATGTCTTCTTTCTTCTTATTGCTTTCTATTATTTGTGTTTGTGATTAGATTTGTGTGTGTGTGATTTTTCTGGACAACAATTGTTACAAGAGCTCCTGGTTGGGGTAGATTTTTTTTCACACAAATCTTGGTTCTCTCGAAGTCATCGATTTCGTCGTGGAGATAGAGTCAGAGAAGGAAATATACAAGATTGAGAAATTCAATGGATCAAATTTTAGCTTTTGGAAGATACATCTGGAGGATTATCTGTATCAAAAGGATCTGCATTGGCCGATAAAAGAGAGACCAAAGGATATGACCGATGAAGAGAGGGAAAAGAATTGGAAACCAAAAATAATGGATGATGATGATGATTTTGAACTCCTGGACTGTAAAACATTAGGATCAATTCGTCTCAGTTTGACGAAACAGGCCGCCTTTAATGTAAAGGATCAACAGACTGCCAAAGATCTAATGGATACCCTATCATACCTATACGAATAGCCTTCTGCGGTAAGGAAAGTTCATATTGTCAAGAAGTTATCAACCATGAAGATGGCGGAGAGTCAGAACTTTAAAGATTTTTTGAATCAGTTCAACGAAGTGAAAGATGGGTTGTATTATCTGTCTATGGGTTTTGATGAGGAGTTTATGGCAGTGTTTCTACTCACCCAATTGCCAAAAAGTTGGAAGACGACAAGCCAGTCGATTGCCAACTCGTTCGGGAAAGAAAAATTGAATCTTCAGCAGGTTGTGAACATGATCATAACGGAAGAGATCATGATGCGTGGAGAAGGATTAAGGGCATCTACATCTTCAACACTGAATTTGGAAGGCAGGGAATGTAGAAACAGAAACCAGAACACAAATCAACAAGGAAGATCAAAGTCAAGAGGAAAGTCTAAATCCAAGAATCATGCCAACTACTCGGAAAACCGGCAACGAAGCAAAAAGGACGTAAAGTGCTGGAATTATGGTACGAAAGGCCACTTCTTGTATGAGTGTAGATATGGAAAGAAAAATAAGGGCAAGAGCAGTGGGAATTATGTATCAAAGTAGTCAGATGACTATCTTATCTGCTAATTGGAAAGCAAGACGGAGTCCTGGATCTTGGATTCAGGAGCTTCTTTCCATGCCACACTTCACACGGAAAATTGGGTAAAGTGTATCTTAGTGACGATCAAACATGTGACACTACCGGAAAGGAAGATGTGAGGATTCAACTGCAAGGGTCATTTGGAAGCTCGACAATATGAGGCACATACCGGACTTGAGAAAGAATTTGATCTTTATTGGGCAACTGACGTTAGACGGTTATGTGATAACTTTCATAGAGAGCTATGAAAATCGACCGAGGAAGTAAGACTGGGTCGCCTTACACAACAATAAATGGTTATGGTTCAGTCTTTGTGGCAAAAGGTAGAGATGATCTGAACTTGTGTCACCAGAGGCTTGAGCATATGAGTACTCAGGGGTTAAAGTATCTGCATTTGAGAGGGAAATTGCCGGAGTTAAAATCCGTTGAAGTTGATTTCTGTGAAAGTTACACATTGGGAAAACAGAAGCGAGTGAGCTTCAAGAGGACATGAAGAGCATCAGTAAAGGTGAAGCAGGAACTAGTGCACACCGATGTTTAGGGTCCAGCTCCATTCTCATCAATCGGGGGTAAACAATACTTTGTCACATTTATTGATGAACTTTCCAGAAAGGTACGAGTTTACTTTCTAAAAGACAAGTCTGAGGTAATTGATGTTTTCAAAATATCGAAAGTCAGGGTTGAGAACGAGACAAGGATGAAGATTAAAATGCTATATTCAGACAATGGTGAAGAGTATGAAGACAATGAATTCAAGAAGTTCTGCTACCAGAGTGGGATAAAGCTCAGTAGGATGGTTCCTTGAACTCCACAGCAGAATGACATAGTAGAACGGAAGAACAGAACATTGACAAAGAGAGCCAAAAGCATGAGATTGGATTCAGAGTTGCCAAAACAGTTCTAGGTAGAAGCAGTCAACACATCACCATATTTGATCAACAGAGGACCATCAAAGCCCTTGGACCTTGCTATACCGGAAAAGATCTAGACAGGGAAAGAAGTAAAACTTTCTCATCTTAAGGTGTTTGGGTGTGTTTCTTATGTACATGTAGGTGATCATACGAGGAGAAAGCTAGACGCCAAGTCAGTGAAGTGCACTTTGGTAGGCTATAGAGAGGATGAATTTGGTTACAAGCTGTGGAATGACCAAAACCGTAAAATGATCAGAAGTAGAGATGTAATATTCAACTAAAGGGTCATGTATAAAGACAGGAATACACATGTGTCTGAGCTGGAAAAGCCAGGGTATTTTGGAACGGATGAAGTATATGATAGAGGGATCATGGAACATATTAAACAAAAGGACGAAAAGCAAGGTGTGCAACCCAAGGTACAAGAACCTATCCCACATAGAGATGTTCCAGTGATACAAGTTCAGAATACACTGAAAAGATCAACTCGAATTCCTATACCAAATAGGAAGTACTTGCATTATATGCTGCTGATAGACGCGGGATAACTTGAGTGCTATGATGAAGCTTGTTAGGGAGAAGATACGAGCAAGTGGGAGCTTCCAATGAATGATGAGATGAAGTTGTTGGTATTTAACCAACTTGGGAGTTAGCCAAGTTGCTTGAAGGAAAGAAAGCTCTACAGAATAAGTGGGTATTTCGGATCAAAGAGGAACATGATAATTCCAAGAGATACAAGGCACGACTCGTAGTCAAAGGTTTCTAACAAATTGAAGGTATTGAATATTCTAAAATTTTCTCTCTCGTTGTTAAACTAACTACGATTCAGTTAGTGTTGAGTATTATCGCTGCAAAAGGGTTATATCTAGAGTAGTTAGATGTGAAGACTGGCTTTCTTCATGGAGAATTGGAGGAAGAGATATACATGAAGCAACCAGAAGGGTTTGCGGATGTTAGCAAGGAAGAGTTGATATGCAAGTTAAAGAAGAGCTTGCATGATTTAAAACAAAGCTCCCCGACAGTGGTACACGTTGTTCGATGGATTCATGCAAGAGAATGGCTACTTGAGATGCCATGCTGACCACTGCTGCTACTTCAAAAAGGTTAAGTCTAGTTTCATAATATTGTTACTTTATGTTGATGACATGTAACAATTTAAAGAATCAACTTTAGAGTTAGTTCGAAATGAAGGATTTGGGTCCAGAAAAGCAAATCCTTGGAATGAGGATTACCAGAGACAAACATGAAGGTATATTGAAGCTTTCACAAGTAGAGTACGTTCGAAAGGTGGTACAGAGATTCAATATGGGAGATGCGAAACCGGTGAGAACATATTTGGCTAGTCACTTTAGGTTGTCCAAGGATCACAGTGTGAAGACGAAAGAGGAGAAGGACTTCATGGCTAGAGTTCCTTACGCTTCAGCTATTGGAAGTCTAATGTATTCCATGACTTGCACAAGACCAGACATTTCCCAAGCAGTGGGAGTTGTGAGCCTATACATGTCCAATCTGGGCAAGCCTCACTGGGAGGCCGTGAAGTGGATCCTAAGATACTTGAGGGTACGACGGAGAGATGTCTTGCCTTGATAAGAGATGAAATCAAGCTTGAAGGTTTTGTGGATTCAAATTTCGCTGGAGAGGTCGATCATAGAAGAAGTACCACCGAATATGTGTTTACAATGGCGAGTATCACTATTAGTTGGGTGTCCCAGTTGCAGAAAATAGTGACAATCTCTACAATTGAAGCAGAGTATGTGGCTGTGACAGAGGCAAGCAAGGATCTGATATGGGTACAAGGGATTTTAGCTGAGTTGAGATTCGATAAAGTGACGAATGTGTTGCATAGTGACAGTCAAAGTGCAATACATTTGGGCAAGAATTCGACGTTCCATTCTTGGACCAAGCATATAGACCTGCGCTACCACTTTATTCAATCGTTAATTGAGGAAAAAGTATTGAAGTGAGTTAAGATTGCAGGAATTAAGAACCCAGCTGACATGTTAACCAAGCCAGTCACTACTGAAAAACTGGAGTTGTGCGCAACTTCAGTGGGTCTTCAAGAGTGAAGACATAGTGAATGGGTGCACCGTCATTTATCCACTAAGTCATCAAGGAAGGATGGAGAACGTCTATTGAAGTTTTAGTCTTCAAGTGGGAGATTGTTGGGATATGTGAAGCCAAAAACTAGCAGAGAAATGAGTTCGAATAGGTGGCATGGCGGAGACCGCAACGAAGACAGGAGCTCAGACCGCGGCAAACACAGGTGTGGAGTCTAGGCATGACAAGTTATGCAGACCACGGTGCAGATATAGTGGACATAACATGGCTTATGGAACGGTGTTCTCCAGTGGTGTCAAGCGTTGAGGACCGCGGTGTGGAGAAAAATTGATTCAAAAACGCGGTGGAAAAGTAAAATTAGGGTTTGGTATATTTTAAAAATTTTCCCTTTAAAAGAAAGAACCTTAACCCTAGATTAATCGACGTATGTAAAAAGTATCGTACCTTTTTTTATCATGACGATTGAACAAGTGTCGAATTTAATCCGTAAGATCTTCCAATCAAATCACGAACGTGAATTACCTAGGAGTGTGGGCTCCCTATCTTTAAATTGTATACCTGAGGATGGAAACAAACAAAATTCCTTTCTTAATAATCCTCCAAGAAGAAAATCAAAGAACATTATGTCACTTGTGAATTATCAATCAATTTGATTGAAACTAGCTTGAACTTAGATTTGATGCTATACACAAAACCTTTTAATATAAAGGCTACTAGTGTACTATCATATACAAAACGTTCTTTCTTCATTTTCCTCTTTACCGAATTTTCACACACCAATCTATAGAGTTGGAAGAATTTATCAAGAGCAAGATCTGGATTCTTTACACTCAAAATTCTCTCTTGGCCGAAATTTCTCTCCCTTAGATTAGGGTTTGACCGAAATTTCTTTCCAAGAAAAGGAAGTGGCCGAATTTTTTTTCTCTAAAAATTAGGTTGGCCGAATTCTACACTATCATATATATAGTGCCAAATTATTCATTCTTTTAATTTAGGAGACCAAATCCTCTCCTAAGAAGGATTTACCTGGTAGACAAGAATCCTTTCATTAGGAGGATTTACTTGGTGACCAAGAATCCTTATAAAAAAAGAATCCTTATCAAAAAAGAATCCTTATAAAAAAAGAATCCTTATCAAAAAAGAATTCTTTTATACACCAAGACTCCTGATCCAACTCAAATAGTGTATTTATTCAATTACCAATTATTGAATATAATTAAATTGTGACTAAATAAAAAAACATCCTAATATGACCAATTGTCAATTATAGTCCTAATAGATATCAAATACTTCATAATTTGACTAGATAAATAAATTCCTATTATTTATCTACTTATCAAATATAGTATTTGATACTTATCATATTACCAACAATAATATGACTCTAGGAGACCATCTCATACTAGAAAAAAGATTTTGACCATTAATTAAACAATTAATTAATTAATTTCCATTTAATTAAATAATAAAATAAAAAACAATATATAAGGCTAATAAATAGTCCCTTGCTGCCCAAGCCTATATATATGGGCCAAATATTATTTTTCCTATTTTATTAAATCCATTGGACTTAAATAAAAAGTCCACATGTGAACTAGACCCGTTTTTACTAAAAGAAGCAAGTCCACATGCCTTAATACAATTATAGATGGACCCATAAATTGGTCAGGTAGAATATATCAAGTGATCCATGCAAGTTCGTGTGAATTGGAGATCTTGGTGGGATATCTAAATTTAAGCTCCAATAGACAAAACCTAATCACAATAAACAAATGATTCACTTAGGTCCGTCTATTAATTTTAGTTAATTCTACTAAAGAACTAAAATTGAAATCTTAAATAAATATAAAATAAGTTAATATTGCTCATTCATACCCTAGACAATCTTAATGGAGAAAGTGTATCCTTGTGAAGAATACTAGTAATTGCCGAGAGCCCATAGACCGCCTATAACTCTCAAAGTTACTATATATACTCATATGACCACATTTTGAACTTAGATATTTTGACTTGTCCAGAAGCCATATTTCAGTAAACACTATTGAAAACTTAACGTTAAGATTTAATATCTAATACCTCAAAACATCAATATGATGATATTCTACTCTCATTTAATAAATGGAGTCACGATGTCCACATCTATAAATGAAGTCCTTTATCGATTAACAAATGAATACCACCAAACTATCGAGGATAGACTATGCTATATAATCGTACTCATTGATAGCTCAAATGATAACACTAGCAACCATAAGTCCATCATTTATCTCAGGATTGAGATAGACTCTCCAATTATCTTCAATTTAAAATTGTTATCTACTAACCGTTCTAGATAAATCATTTCACTGTGATCTTATTCAATGCACCAGTGCACTAGATTCTTTTGCCTAAAGACCCACACTTTGATGATTTTAGACTCATCATAACACATTTGATCTCACTCAAATGCCAGCAAAAGAATCTACAACTTTGACAAGTAAAGACGTCCAACCTTTATCTTAAGTTTTGAATATTATTCAAGACTGAATAAAGAATTGTGTCTACCTCATACATATCCAGATGTACGAACAATTCTTCTTTTCTCATAGTCTTTTGACGTTATGATTATTCACTTTTGACAATTATAATAATTAAACTGTAAATGCTATAATATTTGTTAAACTATAAATCACTTTTATTAATATGAAAAGATTGTCAAATACATAATTACACTCTTGCTATTGAGCATAATCCCAACAATCTTCCACTTGCTCTATAGCAAATGTGTCATATCTCTTATCCCCATATTCTTTATGTGCCTATCAAAACTCTTTTATGGAAGAGCCTTTGTGAAGGGATTCGCTAGATTTTCTGGTGACGCGATCTTGGTTATCGTCACATCTCCCCTATGCATAATTTCCCTTAAAA
This sequence comes from Dipteronia dyeriana, assembly GCA_032871835.1. Taxonomy (NCBI): domain Eukaryota; kingdom Viridiplantae; phylum Streptophyta; class Magnoliopsida; order Sapindales; family Sapindaceae; genus Dipteronia; species Dipteronia dyeriana. The sequence continues at coordinate 87,063,972 of CM065297.1, read as the reverse complement.
TGTGGTACTTTCTTTCAATGTGTTTCCCTCACTTATGACTTCTTGGTTTTCTTGAATTTTCCACTATTCCACTTTTGTCACAAAAGATAGTAATCTGTTTATTCGCACCAAGAAACACTTCCAAGTCAATCAAGAATTGGAGAAGCCAGACAACCTCTTTAGCAGCTTCACATGCGGCAATAAACTCAACTTCCACGGTGGAATAAGCATTACAAGATTGCTTGATACTCATCCATATGACTGCCCCTCCTCCAAGTGTTAACACATATCCTGATGTTGATATTCTAGAGACAGAATCCGATTGGAAATCGAAATCTGTATAACCAATGGGAATTAAATCTCCTCTGGAGGATACAAGCATATAATCTGTCGTTCTCCTAAGATACTTGAAAATATGTTTGACTGCCATCCAGTGATCAGGACCAGGTTTAGATTGAAACCTGCTAACTATGCCAACTGTAAAACAAATATCTGGTCTAGTGCAGAGCATTTCATACAAGAAACTCCCAACTGCCGAGGCATATGGAACCCTACTTGTGAATTGCACTTCATGCTCATTCTTAGGAACTTGTTCCTTAGAAAGTTTGATTCCATGTCTGAAAGGTAACATATCTTTCTTGGAATCTTTCATGGAAAACCTAGACAAGATTTTATCTATGTATGAAGCTTAAGATAATGCAATCGTTCTATTCTTTCTATCCCTTATAACTTGGATACCAAGAATATAACTTGCTTCTCCTAAGTCCTTCATATCAAATTGTATGGCCAACCATTCTCTTACTGATGTCAATACACCTACATCGTTTCCGAAGAGTAGTATATCATCAACGTAAAGAACTAGGAAAACCAACCTGTCACCTTTAATTCTTTTGAATACACAGGGTTCATCAAGGTTTTGAATAAAATCAAAACTTTTCATGGCTTGATCAAACCTTATGTTCCAGGATCTGGATGCTTGCTTTAATCCATATATGGATCTTTGAAACTTGCATACGTTTTCCTTTTGGCCTTTTTCAATAAATCCTTATGGTTGCATCATATAAATGCTTTCGTCAAGACTTCCATTAAGGAAAGTTGTCTTGACATCCATTTGACAAATCTCTAGGTCTAGAGATGCCGTAATGGATAAGAGTATCCTAATGGATTTTAGCATGGCCACAAGAGAGAAGGTTTTCTCATAATCGATACCTTCCTTCAGTGTGTAACCTTTAGCTACCAATATAACTTTAAATGTTTCCACCTTTCCATCCATTCATCTTTTCCTCTTTTATACCCACTTACACCCGATGTGTTTTATCCCTTTAGGCAAGTCTACAAGAGACCAAACTTTGTTTTTGAACATAGATTCAATTTGGATTGCATTTCCTTTTGCCAATGGCGATAAGAAATATCTTCCATTGCTTCCTTGTACGTATAGGGATCATCGTCGTCCGAGAGATTCTCAACAGACTCTCATAGATTGATGTATCTCTCGATTTGTCTACTAACCCTCACACTACGACAAGGTATGGTAGATTGTTGATCTTGTGTTGGTACGACACTTACAATTGGGCTAGGTTGTGAAACCTCTTGTGGAAGTGTATCTCATGAAAGCTCATTCAGAACAATTATACTTTTAGGCACAAAATTATTCATATAGTCATTTTCCAGAAATTTAGCATTTGTCGAAACAAATACTTTAAGATCTGAAGGACGATAGAAATAATATCCTTTGGTTCCTTTTGGATACCCTACAAATATGCATTTTTCTGAACGGGATTCCATCTTTTTTGTCTTTCCTTTTAACACGTGTACAGGACATCCAAGTATCCTCAAATGTTGTAAACTAGGCTTTCGTTCGGTCCACAACTCATGCGGTGTTTTAGGAACCCACTTAGAAGGTACATCGTTTAGAATGTACATAGCAGTTTGTAAAGCATGTCCTCAAAAAGAATTAGGAAGTGTTGAATAACTCAACATAGATATAACCGTGTCCAAAAGAGTTATATTTCTTCTTTTTGCCACCTTATTTGTTGAGGTGTATCTGAAGTAGAAAAATGAGAAATTATTCCATTACCAATAAGATATTGCTGAAAACCACTGGTTAGATATTTTCCAATCTCCACCACGATCAGACCTCAAGATTTTTATGTGTTTCTCTAGCTGATTTTCAACTTCAGCTTTAAATGCTTTGAACATGTCAAAAGCATCCGACTTATGCCTCATGAGATACACAGCTAAATCTCGAGTAATCATCCGTGAAAGTGATAAGGTACTCATATCTTCGTCTAGCTTGAATGCTCACATGACCATATACATTAGTGTGTACTAATCCTAAACATTCAGTGGCTTTTGTGCCTTTGGTCGTGAACGACCTTTTGGTTATTTTACCTTCCAAATGAGATTCACAAGTTGGTAGATCATCAACCTTTAAGTCACTTAGAGGTCAGTGTATAACCAATCTTTTAATCCTATCAGGGTTACTATAACCTAGGCGCAAATGCCATAGGTATGTTTCATCTTTTGATAATTTTAATCTTTTATGATTAGGTTCTGTTGATTCAGTGTCTAACAAGTGAGAGATATTGCTATGTGTTGACGTTTGATTTTGGATATGCCAACAAGGATTGGATTTTGGCCGTGATTCTAAAGAGAAAGAGAAGGAGAAAATAAACAAACGTAAGTTTTTTACGTGGTAAAACTCCGATGACCGGAGAAACGTCCACGAGTGGTTGAATGATCAACCAAGCCAAAATCCACTATGAAAATATGTTGTTTACAAGCTCTCGATATCTCTTTATTCTCTCTGTATTTTTTCTATGAATGCTGCCGTATCTTTTTTTTTGAGATTACGGGTCTATTTATATGTTTATAGAACCCTAATCTGCTTTGTACAACTAATAGATCTTTGTATTTAATTACAATTATGTACTTGCTTGAAGCTGATTGTCTTTCCTATTTTGGAGTCTTGTATTGAGAGTGAATGGGATTCTAGCAACATAGTCCAATTAGGACTTATTTCCTTATAAGTGCAGTCATTTTGAAGAAGTAAAGTTACAGCCAGATTGGGAACCTTTCCTGTTTAATATTATATTTTTATTAGGATTCCCTTTCTTCATATGGATATCTCCGTGCATCCTAATGACTTGATCCACGTGAGCTTTGTACTGGAGCCTTTATTTGATTTTCATCATGTTTGTCTCGAGTCAGAGTAATACCTGCTGGTCCCGAGTAGCGCCTTTTGTTCCGGAGTAAAAATGTCATTTAATCAGCCCCGAGTGTAATTTATCTGATCTCGAGTAGTATGTAGTTAATCCTGAGTAGGTTTGGTTCAACATTTTCTTACTCGAGTTTTCTATTCTCTGGTGTTGTCTTGTAGGATATTTTCTGAATGCTTATTCAGATGTCCACCGGTCAATTTATCCTTTTTGAAGATGACGTGTTCATCCGATAAAATTCACATATGACAATACCCCCTTAAAATATTTTTGCTGAACAAGGTTTCTTACGGGCAAAAGTATTTTAATTAGTTTTCAATATCTTTTCAGTACCCGAGTAACGTGAAATCTTTAATGACGGTGACGTTTTGAAGTTCTGACGGTGAAAGCTAGTTCTCTCTTTGACACGTGTCTTTTACCTCTTCGTTTTTCGATATTATTTATGAGAAACGACTTACGCAATTCCATGTGAGTCGCCTACGTCATCAATCCTCATCATTGTTTCTTTCCCGCCTTTGAGATTCTAGGGTTTTATGTTTTTATTTCTTTAAATTCTTCGCTGAGAGACAACTTTGGTTTATTCTCAACGATTTCCAGAAGAAAAATTTCTTAACCCAGATTTCTTTACGCAGAAGGTCGCGATTCTCCGTTGAAGATCTTGCATCAAACTTAATTCAAGGTTAGTTTTAATAGAGCCGTCTTCCCGTCATCATCTTTTTAACATTGCTCTTGATGCATTAGAACGCGGGGATTTTCAGTTGGTTTCCTGCATTAGAAGATTATTGGGGGAAATCCCTACTGATGAACCTCCATTTTTAGAAGTTGATGTTTCTAGGCTTCACCCTGACGTCACTTTTAGTCCTGTATCCAGTTCTTCATCTAGTTCTGACACTAACGTTTCTAATCACAGGGTACCTATTCGAAGGATGAGGAAACATCAAAGCAGAAGTGAAGTCCGTAAGCACAACTCGAACGATATTCAAATTCAGGAACAGAATGTTAATGAGAACAGAATGTTAATGAGAACAGACTGTTAATGAGAACGACGTTGAAGAGGCATCCAAGATCTCTCGCCTTTCTTTCTCTGCTACTCACCCGAGTAGTTTTGATACCGAGCCGAAAGTAGTCGGGGCAGATGAAATATCAAAGTATCGTTCCCAATTCGATCTGCCAAATTCGGTCACTTTGGTTCCAACGGGTGATAGAGCAGCATGGAATCCTCCCCTGGGTATAGTGGCGATTTACGGATCCATACTCTGCTGCGGCGTCACACTTCCCTTCCAGCCATTAATTGCTTGGTTTTTGGCTGAAGCAGGGATTGCTCCGGCTCAGCTGGCCACGAATAACTACAAAATTTTGATGTGCATGTGGAACATGTACAGCCGGATGAAATCAGGCACTTCTTTTCACTGAGGCAATGGGGCAAGTCGGGGACTTACTTCCTTATGTCTAACTCGCCAGATTACTGGGTCCCTAAGGGAACAAAAGTGAGTCGGGAAGCTGATATCTCTGATGACCTTAAAAAAAGGGTTTTATATGGGGATTTCCTACGTCCAACAAGTTATGGAAGAACAGTTGGTTTTTCATCGGAGAGAGTCTCGAGCTTGAAGTTTCTGTTTCAGCTGGGGGTACTCAGACGATGTTGAAGGTCCCCCGTTTCTTCTGTTCCCCCAAGATTTGGAACAAGAAGAAAATCGAGTACAGTGATGCGGAGCTGACCAGACTTGCTCGGGCGGCAGTCCGTACTTTGGAAAAGAGGAGCAAGAATTATCTTTTTATTGAGATGAAGATGATTGAGCTCGGCTTCTTCCAACAGATTTCAGGCTATCGCAGGCGGTGTAAGTGATTTTCACAACCTTTTCCTTTCCATTGTTATTATTTTCTGCTTTTTATTTTCTGACGCGGTTCCTCTTTTCTTCTAAGTGTACCATACGGACGTCATCTGCGTTCTTCAGGCTTGTCAAGTGAAGTCAATTCTTCAAGCGAGCAAGAAAGAGGCTTCTCGTTAGAGCAATGAAGGTATTGCTCCATCTGAAGCTAACGAGGAAACTGACACGGTCGAAGAGCAAGTTCCCAAATATGTCTCCGAGGACATCGTTCAACAGACCACAGAGGAGTCTAGTGGTCTGAGTGGCCTAACGGATCATGCCCATCCGCCTAATAACGGGGAAAGGCAAAGCGAGAGTCCTGGTGATAAGCCTGTCAAATGGTCAGAGGCTAGTGATGGAGGTAATACTTCTGTGGGACAAGTACCTGTGGATCCTGAATTATTTGAGTCCTTCCGGGATGATACTCAGGAAGATCCAGCAGCTGATCTGAGCTTCCACCGTTCTCGGGGTGAGAAGCGAAAAGCAGTCAGCACCCCAACTTGCCCACTTAAGGTCCCTCGGGTGGTCTCATTCATTGACTCCAGCGATGAAGATGCTGTGGATAAGATTCCCCCGAGCGTTGATGCTGGAGCGTCAACGGATGTGGCAGCTTCAGAGCCGAACAAGGGTTTCCCTACCCCCCGAGGTTGGAAATCTAGGGGCTGAATCCTCGGGGGTTTCTTCATATCCTTCTTCCCAGGATATGCTACGGGAGATGTTATATGGACGGGCTTTTATCGGAGACGACCGTTGGAGCTTCTTTCGAGATGGCTCTCTGACTGATTGTCTTCAGAATTTTTTTAACGGTGCATCTTATGTAAGTTACCCTTTTCTTTAATTGTTTTGTTTGTTTGCCCGATTTTTAGATTTTTAATTAAACCTCTTTTTTAGATAGTGGCCGAATTCGCTGAGCTAGTTCAGACGCAGCAACATCAAGCTGATCGAATAAGGCGTTTGGAAGCTCAACTAAAGGAAAGTGAGGATCGGCGTGCTCGGGTCGAAACGGCTTATCAACAGGAGGTTGGTTCTGTAAAAGTTTTTACCGACCACTATCTGGCAAAGCAGATAGAGGTCGAGGAGAGGGCTTTTTCGGCAGAAGAGAAAGCAACATAACTTCAGAACTTATTATCTTCTGCTCAAGAATCAATGCTCAAGGCCGAGCAGGAAGCGGAGTAGTCTAAGTCGGCATATGCGCAGAAAATTGAAGATCTATAGCGCCAAGTGTTGACAGTCGAATCCTTATCCCGAGAGGCCAGGCTGAAACTTAAAGTACAAAGGGTGGGTCATTTCAAAAGATCCCCTGCCTATGATGCTCTTCTCCTTCTCGAGTTTCAACGAGGGCTGGTTTCAGCTGGCGAGTTCTTTAAAGTCAAGAATCGGGTAACTGAGAAGGCCCAAATCAATTGGGAACTGTCAATCAAACATCATGTGGATCGGTCTTTGGAGTCTCTTCAGACTCAGATGAAGGTATTGAGAGCTTACTGCCGTAGCCGAGGTAAAGATCCTCATCCTATGCATTTAGAGATTCCATCCGAACACTCCCTCTCGACCTTCTACGCCAGTCAAGAGTCAGTTGTGGAGGGTGTGGAGCCTGATGTCAGGTCGATTCTAGGAGAGGATTACATCCAATGGATGGATGACTCAGTCGACACAATTGCTTGGCCTTCTAAGGAAAGTCTGCTCCGCGAGTACGAGATGGTGTCTGACCCGAGTATTGGCAAGGGCTCGAAATCCTCACAGCCTTGATTTTTGTAGAATTTGTAAAAAATTCTTTGTAATTCTTTTTGTAGATTTGTAGAAATTTGTAATTCTTTGTAAATAATTCTTTGGAGAGATTAATAAAATCCCAAGTTTATCTTTTCTGAGCTGAATGGTCTTGATCTGTTTTCATTGCTAAAGAAATTTATTGACTATTGTCGAGTATGTTATTAAACTCTAATATTCTGGTAACTTCACCGAGTATCTTATTAAACCGGTTGTTTTCCGAATAGTTTTAACCGCCAAGTATCTTATTAAACTGGCTAACTCTGATGTTCGGGTAACTTCACCAAGTATTTTATTAAACTGGTTGTTACCCAAATAATTTTAATGCCAAGTATCTTATTAAACTAGCTAGTATTATTAACCGTGTCATCTTAAAACAGACAAGTAGGTTTAAACTTGCGCTTCATACACGGTTGCTACCCGAACATTACATCATGGCTCACCATAATCATATGTTCGAGTCTTTACGCATTACCGAGGACGTCTCCCCAGTTTTTATGTGCAAGGGTTTGCCGAATCGTTAAGCTTTTTGAATTGCTTAACACAGCTACGCATTTCAACGGAATTTTTCCCGATAGCGTCCCGAGCTGGTGCATCAGGTTTACCTTTTTACAAAGGTCTTTTGACTTTGCTCTGCTGGCATGCCCCTTCGAGCTTCTCCGCCCATTCGAGATTTAATGGTCTCTTATTGTCATGCTTGCCTTCCATATGTTTTTATTATCATATGCTTTCTTTTGGAAATCCCGAGTTTGATTTTTTATCATAATTGCAAAATCAATAAAGTTTTAAATTCCACAGCTAAAATTTATCCTAACTAATTGCCCTGACTAGAAAAAAGAACAAAAAATAATTTAAGGATAGAAAATCTTCAGATATTGGGCATTACATGGTCGGGGTAAAACCCCTCTATTGGGTCGTGCAATCCAATATGCTCCATGGCCAGCTATTCTTTCGATTTTGTACGGGCCTTCCCATTTGTCTGCCAAGGAACCTACAACTTTATTTTTTGTGTTCAATGACACCTTCCTGAGTACCAGATCTCCTAGCTGGAATTTTCTGACCCGAACGTGAGAGTTGTAGTGGCGAGCTACTCTTTACTGATATGCCATATTTCGTATTCGGGATTTCTCCCTTTTTCTCTTCTAGCTCATCTAGACTTTGTAATAGCATATCAACATTCTGATCTTCATCATATAGCCTGACTCGAGGTGACGTATACAATTTTTCTATAGGGATAACAACTTCTGTTCCAAACGCCAAAGTGAATGGAGTCTCTTCTGTTGATGCTCTTGTTGTCGTTCGATATGCCCATAATACTTCGGGAAGCTTTTCAACCCAGCTTCCTTTCTTGGCATCTAGCTTTGCTTTGATTGTGTGCTTGATGATTTTGTTCACTGCTTCCACCTGCCCATTTGTTTGAGGGTGGGCAGGTGTGGCATAATAATTGGCAATCTGGTACTCTTTGCACAGTTGTCTGAATTTCAGGTTGTCGAAATGAGTGCCATTGTCAGTGAGTATAGTGCTTGGAACTCCAAACCTATAAAGTATATTCTTTTTCACGAAATTTATGGTGTTTGCTTCCGTGATATGCATTAACTTCAGCTTCTACCCACTTCGTGAAATAGTCAACGGCTACTATGGCATGCTTCGCTCCACCCCCTGTCCCGGCTGGCATTGGACCGATTAAATCTAAACCCATCATGGAAAATGGCCATGGGGATGCGAGGTTTCTAAGTTGCTTAAGGGGTTGTCGGATGTCGTTAGCAATCCTTTGGCAAGTATTGCAACTTTCCGAACATTGTTGTGCGTCTGAGAACAGAGTAGGCCAATAATAGCCTTGCCTGAGTACCTTATGTGCCAAACTTTTACCCCCAGTGTGGTTTCCATAAACCCCTCCGTGGACTTCCTATAATATCCGGTATGCATCCTCCTCTGATACACACATTTGGAGTGTTCGGGAATACCCTATTCTGTATAGTTCTCCTCCAATCAATGTGTATCTTGTTGATCTATACCTGATACGTTTTGCTTGCAAGGGATCTTCCGAAGCACGCCTTCTTCAAAGAACCTTTTCAACTGAGTCATCCAACCGTCAGGCGGTGTTTCGATTTCTAAAATTTCTAAGTTTTTCTGTTCATCTGTGCTTGGTCTGAGGAGATACGCAACCGGAATAGTCTTTGGTCTGATTATGGTTGTTGCTGACGCTAATTTGGACAATACGTCTGCCTTTTCATTCTCTTCCATGGGGATCTGGGCCATCTTGTATTCCTTGAATTTCAGGAAGAGCTGTTTTGCAATGTCACGGTAGGCTATCATGCCTTCATCCTTGGCTTGGTACTCGTCCAAGACTTGGTTGACAACTACCTGTGAATCGCTGAATATCTCAACTTCATCCGCCCCGAGAGCTATACAGACTCTGAGTCCAGCTAGAAGCGCCTCGTACTCGGCTTGATTGTTGGTTGCTTTGAAATCAAACCTCATGGCACATTCAACATCATCTCCTTCTAGAGTGTATACTACGATCCCTGCCCCGCTGCCATGAGTGTTTGAAGAGCCATCTACATACAATTTCATGGGAGCTTTTTGCTCAACATTCTTTTTGCTTCCAGGTTTGGCTCTGTGAACTCTGCTATAAAATCTGCCATTGCTTGCCATTTGAGGGATGTCCTGGGGACATAGTGGATGTCAAATTCACTTAGCTCGATAGCCTATTTAGTCAGTCTTCCTGAAATTTTTGGCTTCTGTAGAATTTGCTTTAATGGGCAGTCGGTGAGAACCTGGATTGTATGGGCTTAAAAATATGGCCTTAGCTTCCTTGCCGTAGAAACCAATGCTAGGGAAATTTTCTCTACCTGTGAATACCTGGTTTCGGCTGGTGGAAGTGCCTTGTTGGTGTAGTACACCGGCTTCTGTACTCCATCTTCTGTTCTAACTAGGGCTGAGCTTGTTGCTAGTTCTGTGATTGATAAATATAACTGAAGTATCTCTCCCATCCGTGGTTTTGAGAGGATGGGTGCCTGCCCTAGGTATTCCTTGATTTTCAGAAAAGCCTGTTCACGCTCTTCATTCCATTCGAGTCCTTTTCCTTTTTTGATTACTTTAAAAAAAGGTGAGCATCTGTCTGTTGCTTTTGAGATGAATCTACCTAAGGAAGCTAAGCATCTTGTTAGGTGCTGTACCTCTTTGAGTGTCTTTGGTAAAGTCATTTTCTATAAGGCCTGGATCTTCTCGAGGTTGACTTCGATTCCTCTTTGGTGAACTTGAAAACCTTGGAATCTTCCTGAAGGAACTTCGAATAAACACTTGATCGAATTTAGCTTTATCTGGTATCTCCTTAAGACATCAAATGTCTCTTACAGATCTGAAGTATGTTTGTCTGCTGTGATGCTCTTGGTCAGCATGTCATCAATGTATACTTCCATGTTCCTTCCTATTTACCTTGAAAAGATTTTGTTGACCAACCTTTGATAGGTTGCTCCTGCGTTTTTCAATTCGAAAGGCATCACTGTATAGCAGTATAAACCCTGATCAATTGTGAATGATATTTTTTCTTTGTCAGCTTTGTTTATCTTGATCTGGTTATACCACGAGTAAGCATCCATGAAACTGAGCAATTCGTGGCCTGATGTTGCATCCACCAACTGATCTATCCTCGGAAGAGGGAAACTATCTTTTGGGCACGCCTTGTTCAGATCTGTAAAATCTATTCACATCCTCCATTGCCCATTCTTCTTTTGGACGAGGACTACATTAGCTACCCATTGAGGGTAATTGACCTCTCTAATCGATCCTACAACGAGTAGCTTCTCTACTTCCTGTTTGATTGCCTGGCTTATCTCGAGATTGAATGATCTTCTCTTTTGTATCACCGGTTTTATATTCGGGTCTACTGTGAGATGGTGGGATATTATTCGGGCATCTATCCCCACCATGTCTTTATGACTCCAAGCGAACACATCCCTGTATTTTTTGAGTAGATCAACGAGGCTTTGTTTGACTTCCCCTTACAAGTTTGCCCCGATTCTGATCTTTTTGTCTGGTTCATCTTATTTTAAGATAATCTCTTCAACTGGCTCGGTTTTGGACTCATTTGACTCCTCTCTTGGATCGAATTCAAATGACATGGACTCTTTGTTTTGATTCAGCTGCATTATTGTGCATACCTGTTTCGCCATCATTCTTGTCTTTGTATACTGACAGGTTTGCTATTCGGGCCATCTCTTGGGATCCTTTGATTACCCCGACCCCTTGTTCTGTCGGAAACTTAATCATTAATGCATAAGTGGCTGTCACAGCTTTAGTTTTATTCAGGAATGGTCGTCCTAACAATGCATTATATGGCCAATTGTCCAAGTTTACTACCACGAAGTCAAGCAATACAGTTCTCTGGCAAGGTGCCACTCCAATTGTCATAGGTAATTTTACCGTCCCGAGTGATCTGACCTCAATTCCTCCGAATCCTCTGAGTGGGGTATGGAAAAGCTATAGATCATTTCGGTCCAACCTCAGTTGATCATAGACGGTTACATTGAAAACGTCAGCCGAACTTCCATTATCTATCAAGATCCTCCTGACTTCCCGGTGACCGATCCGAGCATTTATGACTAAGGCATCATTTGGCCGAACACCAACTCCATGGGAATCTGCTTCTGTGAATGTTATTGGGTCCCATCCTTCCTTAACCCTTTTCGGGTCTGGCTCGACCGAGTTCACGTCAAAGTTATTCCTTGCTTCTACTGCTTCTCTGATTTCTTGTGTTCGTTCTCGGTTACTTCTCCCAGTAGATGGTCCTCCAAAGATAGTATGTATTACTTCATTGGCCTATGGACTGGCACTTTGATTTCGACCAGAGCTGTGATCGGCCCTGACTTTTTTCTTTGTTTCTGGCTTCTCATCCTTTTTCAAGATTACGTTTTATAGATGCCCTTCCCGAATGAGGGTTTCTATGTAATCTCTTAGCTGGTAACACTTGGAAATCTCATGACCGGTTTCTTTATGGAATCTGCAATATTTAGTTATATCTCGCCTGGCGAACTAAGACTGTCGTCGTGGTTCTTGTATCATATTCTTTTCCTCTAAAATGGCTAGGATTTCCTCATGCTTTTTCTGAGGAGGGGTGTAATTGGTGTATCTTCCTCGGTATTTTTCTGTGGTCTGCTCGACATTACGGCCATTACCCCCATCCTTGCTCTTTTTTTTACCGTTTCCTTTCTATTTTTCTTTCTGGTTCTGTACCTTGGACTTGGTGTCCTTCTGTTTGGGTTTTCCCCCATGCATGTAGCATCCTCCCGTGGCTAACTCTTCTTCCTCGGCCAGTGCATATCATCCCGCTATATTCATCATGTCTGCATATCTGGTCAGTCAGGCTCTTCTTAAATCAAAAGATAGTCGTCCATTCTACAGGTTGTTAATGAATGCAGTGATTATTGCTTCATTGTTTGCACTGCCAATTTCTGATACCGTTTGGCTGAATCTCCCCAGGTATTTCTTCAGTGACTCATCTTTCCCTTGCATTATTTGAGCAAGGTGAGCCACTGCCTTTTTCCTTTGAACATTACTCAGAAATTTCATTGCCTTGAAAAACCCCTGCTCAGTTCACTGAAATTTCTGATGCTTGTTGGGGGCAATCTCCCGAACCACCTTGAACCCATATCTCCCAGAGTTTGTGGAAAGTTGAGACATAGTAAGGGATCACTGTGGGCATACTGAGCCATGGCACTTTTATAGCATCTCACGTTCTCCTTTGGAAATGTATCATTCTTAAACTGCTTCACGTGTGGCATCCTAAACCTTGCTGGGAATGAGGTCCGCAAGATTTCCTGGTGAATTGATTGTCAGAATTGTCATTAGATAAATCATTATACCCATAACGTCTGACCAGTGCGTCCATTTGTCGTCTGTTGTTCTCGACTTCTCGAGTTAGTCTTTGGATTTCGGCGTCTCTACCTCTCACTGAACTTCCCCGATGGTCGAACCGTTGGGTGATTGTCATTCCTTTTTCTGGCTCTTCACTTTGATGCCGAGTTTCACGTATGATTTCGCGATGACGCTTGCGATAGTGCCCAATGCTGTCTTCTGATGACGACTGATCCCAGTGTCGGTCATGTTTACGGTGTCTAGCACGGGCTGTCTGATTCTGGTTCTGCCTCTAGTGTGGTCATTCCTCTTCATGTGTTTCACGTCCAGCCTGATTGATTGGAATAGGGTTCCTTCCGACTCCTAGTGTATTTATTTCTGGATCTATTACAACCGAACGAAGCCTCACATGTGGGAGGTTAGGAGTTTTTTCTTCTGTAGCCAGTAGATCAACTCCTTCCTTTGCTGCATCCGCCATCAATTGTTGCAACGCCTCTCAGAAGTGCTGTGTTAGGTCTCAACTGGTTGGAGGAACTTGCTGGATCCCTGCTAGGAATATAGATTGGTTCTCCGTTGTTACGGTGAGGTCCCGCGAGGTACTGCCAACATGGAAATTGTCTGGAGATTTTTTAATATCCCTAGAATTGCTTTTGCTTCCTGCCATCACTTTGATCAAGTCGAAGGTTCAAGCCCTCCTTCTAGCGCCAATTGTTGACGTCTAATTTTGGATATGCCAACAAGGATTGGATTTTGGCCGTGATTCTAAAGAGAAAGAGAAGGAGAATATAAACAAACGTGAGCTTTTTACATGGTAAAACTCTGATGACCAGAGAAATGTACACGGGTGGTTGAATGATCAACCAAGCCCAAATCCACTATGAAAATATGATGTTTACAAGCTCTCGATCTCTCTTTCTTCTCTCTGTATTTTTTCTGTGAATGTTGTCGTGTCTTCTTTTTTGAGATTACGGGTCTATTTATATGTTTATAGAACCCTAATCTGCTTTGTACAACTAATAAATCTTTGTATTTAATTACAATTATGTACTTGCTTGAAGCTGACTGTATTCTATCATGTTTTAGATTCTTGTATTGAGAGTGAGTGGGACTCTAGCAACATAGTCCAATTAGGACTTATTTCCTTATAAGTGCAATCTTTTTGAAGAAGTAAAGTTACTGCCAGATTGGGAACCTTTCCTGTTTAATATTATATTTTTATTAAGATTCCCTTTCTTGATATGGATATCTCCGTGAATCCTAATGACTTGATCCACGTGAGCTTTGCACTAGGGCATTTATTTGATTTTCATCATGTTTGTCTCGAGTAAGAGTAATACCTGCTGGTCCTGAGTAGCGCCTTTTGTTCCTGAGTAGAAATGTCACTTAATCAGCCTCGAGTGTAATTTATCTGATCTCGAGTAGTATTTAGTTAATCCTAAGTAGGTTTGGTACAACATTTTCTTACTCGGGTTTTCTCTTCTCTGGCACTGTCTTGTATGATATTTTCTGAATGCTTATTCGGATGTCCACCTGGCAATTTATCCTTTTTGAAGATGACGTGTTCATCCGATAAAATTCACACATGACACTATACAAATAGAATAAACCATTTTCCAATATACCTTTGCAAACAAATTTGTTATTCCTACTAATAATAAAAGCTTTATTAAAAGTAACCGAATATCCAAATTCATTTAAACAAGAAATTGAAATTAAATTCCTCTTAAATTGAGGTACATAATAAATGTCTATTAAATCTAAATGCCTATAAGAATCTAAACTAATTCTAATATCTTCCACTGAACTAGCAGACACCAATGCTCCATTGCCTAAACGCGAATTAAATTCATTCTCATTCAGTCTTTTCCTTTCCCAGAACCCCTTCCAGTTAGGCCCAATTTGCTTTTTCTTTTGTTGTTTCTTAACCTTCTCACGGGTCTTAACAGTAGCCACTTTACTAACCATATAAATCTCTTAACCCTTGCCTTTAACAAGGATTTTCTCGGTGTTTTGAACATCTTGCATCAGGCCCTGCAAGGTGTATTCCTTATTGTTCAAGGTGTAGTCCAACTTGAATTGATCAAAGGAATTTGATAGTGAGTTGACAATCATGTCAATTTTCGTCTCACCATCTATCTCAGCACCATTCAGTTCAACAATGTTGAGATGTGCTATGAATTTCATCATGTGATCTTTCACAGCCTGTCCAAGTTTCATCCTAAGATTCATGAAAGCAGTCATTGCCTCTCTCTTAGTCGTCCTGGACTTCATAGCAAACATTTCTTCCAGAGACATCATTATATCGGCAGCAGTCTCCATTCCTTCATGTTGCTGTTGCAACACATCGGAGATGGTGGCCATAAAGTAACATTTAGCCATCTCACCAGAAGACTTCCACTGTTGACACTGTAAGAACCTCAATTTTATGATTGGCTTATTTCATGACAAACCACACCACATTGGGGATGATTGTGTAATGGGTAGCTTAGGTCCTCATTGACAAGCTTCCAAGCATCTCCATGACTTCAAGAGCAAAAGGTATATTAACTTGACTCTGCCTCTTGAAGATTTTAGGTGCACACACACACCTCATGCATGCCTTGTTGATCTTGCATTTGTGTTAATATTGTTTATATGTGTGCATCTCTTCACAATCACACTTGCACTCCATTTATAGATTTAAGTGTGGTATTGTGTTGTGTTCGTGCTTGCATGATGGTGTGTTTGTTTTAGCGCGTTGAGTGACCATATGAAAAGGTCTCATTCTTCTCTTGGTTTGGTTATATGGAGTAAGGTGTCTAGTTTCAAAAGAGTATATTTCAACGATTTAATGTTTTTCAAAACTGACATTTGTATGGTCTTGTGACCATATCTTTTTATAAAATTATTAAAAATGAGTTTTGAAATTTTATATACAAACTAGACACCCATACCTTTCTAACAGTATATTATTCGTAATATTTTACGACCGCTTGGATTGGTTTTGAAATCTCCAAAGTGACCACAAAAACATGACATCTATGTTGTTGTCCGTTTTTGACCTTTTATCACTAAAATGACCATAACGTTTTCTACAGACATCCAAATAATGTTTTGTAAATTAAGTATAATGTAGACTTCCATACCTTTCCAACAGTATGTTATATGAAAGGTTTGGATGTCGTTTGGTCATGTTTTGGGTCTCTCGAAGATCGAGCTGTTGTGCTGTCTGGAGTGTACCGCAGCCTAGACCGCTGTTGGTCGACCTAGGCAGCGGTAATGTCCAGCCATGCCATGCTGCATAGATCGCGGTCTAGACACTTGCCTAGGCTGCGGCATGCACAACGGTAGTGCGGGGCTTTGTCTCCCAAGTCCAAAACGATGCCGTTTTGTGTAGGGCTTCTTTATATATGTTTTCTTCTTCTTCCTTGCCTTCTTAGAGTTCAAAGAACCCTTCTTTAGAGTGAGAGAACCTCCATTAGAGAGAGAAAGCTTCAAACTTTGTTATTTGACTCTCCAAACCCTAAACTCATCTTCATCTTGCATTCAAGCATCATTCCAAGCATGAGTTTTCATTGATTGGTAAGTAGAACCACCATTGTTGTTCATTTATTGTTCTAGCTTACCAAGACATGTTATTTATTGCTTAAATTAGCATTTCTTCATATTAATTCCATATTTATTGAAATTATGACATGTTTGGGTTTGTATTCTGATAGCTTGCATTATTAGGTCATTTATGTATAAATAGCTAATCCATGAATGTTCATGTGTACATAATTGATGATTAGGTTGACTTTGTGCATCTAGTCTAGTTTATGAACATTTATGTGTATGCCTCATTGATTGCATTTCTTGATTGCGAAATTGCCCTTGATTATTTGTTGTGACAACTTGTGTTGGTTGGACTTTTATTGACAATTAGGTTGTTAGATTTTATCTACACATCTAATTGAGTCCTTAGTATGGGCATGTAGACATTGTTTGATAACTAGGATGTTTAATTGCATTATCTACATCTAGTTAAGTATTTTGTGTTTGGTCTTACACATAATTGCATTTGATCATAGTGTCATATATATACTTAGACCATATACTCTTCATTGAGTCAAAGTCTTGTGGCTTCGGTGTAAAGTTGTACAAGCAAGAGAAGCCTTGCAACCAAGGGTAGGTTGGCAAGCAATTGGTCGGGTATCCACTGTAAAAGGCTCGAAGGGTAGAGTATGAGGTGCTCACGCCAAGAGTAGTGGATCAAGGGATATCACTAGGGATTGAACCAAGAGTGGTGAGTGGCGGTGTCCATAGCCTGAGGTTGTCGAGAGTGAGAATCCGAGTATCACTTGAGGGTGTAAACTTTTATTCATATAGTGGATTTCTGTGACCGAGTGTGGCGCACTTAACAGCCCGTGATTTTTCCCATTTGGAGGGTTTCCATGTATACATCTTGTGTTGTTTATATTTCCGTATTTTACACTTGATGTTGTATGTTTGTTTTATTGGGTTAATTTTGAATATTGACTAATCAAGAAAAATTGGTAATTGACTTGATTAAAACCTATTCCCCCCCTTCCCCTCCTCCCCCTCCCCCTCCCCCTCCCCCTCTCCCTCTCCCTCTAGGTTATAGACACACACGTTCTTAGGGAACTTTTCAGATACTTATCTCTTTGCTCCTGAGTAGATTCATTAGTAGGGTGGTTAGAGAGTAGACATGACGGATTTATGTTTTTCAGCTTGCAACAACAACCCAATTTTCCTTTTCCATATGATATAATTATCATCAGTTAAAATATTAACTTTTAGGATGTTGATTAGGGATGGGGTCATGATTTCCTTTTAATAACAAAAATTATATAAGTAAACAATCATGATAAAGCACTTTCGAATATTTATCTTGAATTAAATAAAATAATTCAATTGTAAAATTCAACGGTGATCCAACACCAATAAATGTCACGACTCCTTTGGGAGTTCACACCATTTACTAGTTGGACTAGGTTCCACCAAATTGTTAACATAACAAACATCGTTTTCAATTTTAGCCTTACAATTTTATTAACAAGAACTCTTGGGAGGATATTAATAAAATCACATTGAGTGTGTTACCAAGTTATCGACCTTCAATATATTCCTTCACGAATATCCCTCATTTGAGAGTAGATTTCGTTTGGGTTAATTGTCTACTATATCCTTGTAAGGAAGTATCTTGCTAAATTCCATTCATGAATAGCCTCTTAGGGGTTATTACACGAAGCATAAAGCACAACTAAATTTGGAGGCCGTTGGTGTTCCAAAACACCTTCTCCCACTCAATTATTTAAGACGTGTGACTGAATTCCATAGAATGATTTACCAAGTTATCTATATGCCAATTATACCCAAAGAGATATATAAGTGGCACTCCTATTCTATATGATATGTTATCAAACAATGATAAACATTACAATATTTATAAAAATATAAATAGCTACAATTTTGGTCGATCCTAGAAAAGCAAGTAAATTACATATGTATTGGAATAAAAAAACTCCTTTCCTGGCAAACAAGTCTCATGCGACCATCATCCATTTGCACAACCTTGGCTACCTCCCATGGGCGTGCGCACCCCTTGGCTCCTTAAAGGGTTGCCGTGAGAGGCCTATGAGATCCATAAGGCTGTCGTGCATAGCCCATGGCATCCATGGGGTTTCCGTGCACAACCCATGCCACAACAATTATGGTCGCGTGCTCAATTGCATGCACGATTGTTGCTATGGCGTGCACGGTCCCAAACTTGTTCTGGTTGCTTCAAATTCTTCAAACTTTCGAGTTTTCGATACTTGAATGTATTACAACAGTATTTTAAACAAAACAAAAACCGTATTTTTTTATTACAACAATAAAATCAAAAAAAACTTAGCAACTACAAAGAAGAAAATTATGGCGATGATAGACCACCCTTCTTGTTACAATCCCAAAACAAAAATACATTGAAATTCTAAGACCAAAATTGAGCAATAACAAACCACACACACACACACACACACACACACACACACATATATATATATATATATATATATACTTTCCATTGTAAATATATATATGTGAATACCTAGAATGTCATCTCTTTCTAAAACATGTATATTTACAATAAAAAGAAGTAGATTCACATACATATACATCAATTAATCAAGGGTACAACCAGACTCTGATACCAATTGTAGGGAAAAATTGATTCAAAAATGCGGCGGAAGCATAAAAGTAGGGTTTGGTATATTTTAAAAAATTTCCCTTTAAAAGAAAGAACCTTAACCCTAGATTAATTGACGTATGTTAAAAGTATCGTACCTTTTTTATCGTGACGATTGAGCAATTGTCGAATTTATTACACAAGATCTTCCAATCCAATCGCAAACGTGAATCACCTAGGAGTGTGGACTCCCATTCTTTAAAGTGTATACTTGAGGATGGAAACGAACAATAATCATCCAAGAAGAAAATCAAAGAATGTAAGGTTACTTGTGAATTATCAATCAATTTGATTGAAACTCACGTGAACCTAGATTCGATGTTATACACAAAACCTTTTATTGTAAAGGCTACTAGTGCACTATCGAATACAAAACGTTCTTTCTTCCTTTTCCACTTTGCCAAATTTTCACACACCAATCTATAGAGTTGGAAGAATTTATCTAGAGCAAGATTCGGATTCTCTATACTCAAAATTCTCTCTTGGTCGTAATTTCTCTCCCTTAGAGTAGGGTTTGGCCAAAATTTCTCTCCAAGAAAAGGAAGTGACTGGAATTTTTTTCTCTAAAAATTAGGTTGGCCGAATTCTACACTATCATATATATATTGGCCAAATTCTTCAACCATTTAATTTAGGAGACCAAATCCTCTCCTAAGAAGGATTTACTAGGTGGGCAAGAATTCTTTCCTTAGGAGGATTTACTTGGTAACCAAGAATCTTTTTCAAAGAAGAATTTTTTCTACACCAAGCCTCCTAATCCAACTGAAATAATGAAATAAAATTGTGTAGTTTTTAATTATAACTAATTATTAAATATAATTAAATTGTGACTAAATAAAAAACTTCATAATTTGACCAATTGTCAATTAGAGTCCTAATAGAATCAAATACTTCATAATTTGACTAGATAAATAATTTCCTATTATTTATCTACTTATCAAATATAGTATTTGAGACTTATCATATTACCAATAATAATATGATTCTAGGAGAACATCTCCTACTAGGAAAAAGATTTTGACTCTTAATTAAACAATTAATTAATTAATTTCCATTTAATTAAATAATAAACTAAAAAACAATATATAAGGCTAATAAATAGTCCCTTGTCGCCCAAGCCTATATATATGGACCATTACCTATTTTATTAAATCCATTGGACTTAAATAAAAAGTCCACATGTGAACTAGACTCATTCTTACTAAAAGAAACAAGTCCACAAGCCTTAATACAATTGTAGATGGACCTGTAAATTGGTCCGGTAGAATATATCAAGTGATCCATGCAAGTTCGTGTGAATTGAGGATCTTGGCGGGCTATCTAAATTTAAGCTCTAATAGACATAACCTCATCACAATCAACAAATGATTCACTTAGGTCCGTCTATTGATTTTAGTCAATTCTACTAAAGAACTAAAAATGAACTCTTAATAAAGAAAGAATAGGTTAATATTGCTCATTCATACCCTAGACAATCTTAATGGAGAAAGTGTATCCTCGTGAAGAATACCAGTAATCGCCAAGAGCTCATAGACCGCCCATAGTTCTCCAAGTTACCATATTTACTCATATGACCACATTTCGAACTTGGATATTTTGTCTTGTCTAGAAGCCATATTTCAATAGACACTATTGAAAACTTAACGTTAAGATTTAATATCCAATACCTCAAAACATCCATATGATGATATTCTACTCTCATTTAATAAATGGAGCCATGATGTCCATATCTATAAATGAAGTCCTCTATCGATTAACAAATGAATACCACCAAACTATTGAGGATAGACTATGCTATATAATCGTACTCATTGATAGCTTAAATGATAACACTGGCAACCATAAGTCCATCATTTATCTCAAGATTGAGATAGACTCTCCGATTATCTTCAAGTGAAAACTTTTATCCACTGACGGTTCTAGATAAAGCATTTCACTGTGATCTTATTCAATTCACCCAGTGCACTAGATTTTTTTCCCCAAAGACACCACACTTGGATGATTTTAGACTCATCATAACACATTTGATCGCACTCAAATGCTAGCAAAAGAATCTACAACTTTGACAAGATAAAGGCGCCCAAACCTTTATCTTAAGTTGTGAATATTATTCAAGACTGACTAAAGAATTGTGTCTACCTCATACATATCTAGATGTACGAACAATTCTTCTTTTCTCATAGTCTTTTGACGTTATGATTATTTACATTTGACAATTATAATAATTAAACTATAAATGTTATAAGATTTGTTAAACTAGAAATCACTTTTATTAATATGAAAAGATTGTCAAATACATTATTACACTCTTGCTTTCGAGCATAGTCCCAACACACAGCATAAACACGTGTCTACACAATCCTGATAGCGGTCATGGAGGATTTCATGAGAAATAGGAAATCCTTTGCCTAGAAGTAATTTGAAAAGGAAATAGATTCCAATTGGGATTTGGCTAACCCTAGTTCTCTTATATAAAAACTATCATTACATAAAGTGTGTAGTGTGTGATAAAAATTGTTAGAGAGAGAGAGAGCAATTGTAGAGAGACTAAAAGAGAGACAGAGAGATTGTAATCAACTTTGAGAAATAGCGGATTGAGTGCGGTGCGTTCCGTGGACGTAAAATCTTTGGTGTCTTATTTCTTCTTATTGCTTTCTATTATTTGTGTTTGTGATTAGATTTGTGTGTGTACGATTTTTCTCGACAACAGAAACAACCTTTAACACACCCTATATGATTGCGAAAAACACCACCACAACTAGGAGGACCTGGCGAGCATAAAGAAGCACCATTTGTATTAACCTTAAGCCAACCTGGAGGGGGAGGACGCCAGTAAACCTCCATGATACAAGGGGCCAGAGGAGGATGGCAACGAACTTAAAGTCGATGAAGAATAAGTAAATCTGACTGCGTGTTATGCATACCTCCAATAATCAAGCGTTTACAATCTTTAAGAGTCGTGTGAATAAAAGAAATAGAAGATATAAGAGGAATAAAGCAATCTTAAAAAATTAGTTGGTTCCTCGCATACCAAATTGCCCAGAAAATTTGAACAACTGTCGTGAGCCAAAGGTTGCCAACCTGAGGGCTAGCCTTCCAATAAATAGTGTAAATAAAGAAGTCGAGAGGTGACAGTTGAAAACTGAGGTGAACTCCAAAAAGACTTGAAAAGTAATCTCATAAGCTATGAGAGTAAGGTAAATTTAGAAAAAGATGAGCCAAGGTTTCCGTTGAAGCATAATAAAATTGGCAGGAAAAGGCTAAGGACAAACCTGCTTTACTAAGAGAATCCTATGTATGCAAACGACCAAAAGGCATACGTCACATAAGAGTGATCTCGAAGAGGGAATAAATGGTTTCCAATGAAAATTCCAAATAGTGCTATTCATGCTTTTTAACAAAGAGGATGGTCACTTATAAATCATGAAAGTATGGATAAAAGAACTGAGTTGATAGGAGCCAACCTTTCTACAAAAGAGAGAGTGCAGCCCTTCAAAGTTGCAAAATTACTAGTAATCTTTTTTGTAATCGGTTGGAACAACCTTTTCTTAGGTGCCCTTTTAAAGAGAGGAACACCAAGGTAAAGAAATGGGATAGAGCCTCACTATAAACCCGAAAAAAGTGTCAAAGAAATAGCACGTCGAGTTGAGAAATGAGAGCCAAAATAAATAAAGCTCTTGGTCTTATTAATAATCCGCCCTAAGAGTAAACCATAAAGATCAAAGGCATTTAAAATAGCATCAATTGTATGCCTGATACCTTTACAAAAAATGAGAACATCTTTTGGAAAAAATAAATGAGAAGGAGTTGTGTCACCTCTAGGAGAGGAAATACTCAAAATATCACCCCTCTCAACCATAGAATTCAAAAAACTACTTAAGAAATCCTCAGCCAGGCAAAAGAGAATCGGAGAAAGCGAATTACCTTGATGAACACCCTGACTGCAATCGAAAAACCCCTCATGAGTGCCATTAATAAGAATAGAAAGTCTAGCCGAAAGAAAAATCTTATGAATCCACTGAACAAAATTATTAGATAGATCAAAGCTATAAAGAACTTTCAAAATAAAATCCCAATTCATAGTGTCGAAATCCTTTCTAATATCAATTTTAATGGCAATGTGTCCCCCATAGCATTGCTTGTTAAGGGCATTGATACAATCTGAAGCAATAGCAATGCAGTCTAGAATCTGTCGGCCTTTCACAAACCAAAAATGATTCAAAGAAATAATTCTAGCTGCCATATCACCCAAATGAGAATCAATTATTTTGGTTACACCATTAAATAGAAATTTCCCAACACAGTATGGTGATATTGATCAACACAGAGAGCATATGTCACCTTACGAATGAGAACAATAAAGTTGGAATTTAAATTAGGTAAGACTTTATCCAAGAAAAATAATTCTTGGACTGTTGTGACAAAATCTGTGCTAATAATATCCCAACAGTGTTGGTAGAAAACACCTGTAAACCCATCAGACCCAGGAGCACTAGACGTATCCAAAGAAAAGTTGCACTTTTAATTTCCTCCGCACTAGGCATTTTAGAAAGTAAAATATTAGCCTCATCCATAACAAGTGAAAGAATAATTTGCTCCACTATCGATAAATTAGGCATGTTGGAAGAAAGGCTAGAAAAAAGTTCCTGATAAAAAGAAGTGGCACAATTTTTAATAAAATTGTGATCATCAATAAAAGCATCACCATTCTTAATTTTATATATACCATTATTCGCCCTGTGGTGTTCAAGTAAAACATGAAAGAAGGCAGAATTCCTATCACCATCTGTAAGCCACTTAACCCAAGACTTTTATTTATATTAAGATTCCTGATAAGAGAGAAATGTGTCAACAGTATTTCTTGCCTGAACTTCTAAAATCCAAGGCCTCATCTGAAACCTACCATTCATGGAAATATCCAATTGAACATTAGACAAATGATTCATAGCTTCTGATAGATTTTTGTTCAAATCACCAAAAACATTTTTATTCCTATCCTTTAAACCCATCTTCAGACGTTTTAACTTGGCAACAAAACAACCCATTCCTGATGAGGAATTAATTGTAATCTTCCAATTTTGAGAAACAAAAGGAGAACAATCTTCATGAGCAACCCACATTTTGTAGAAACGAAACGGTTTGGGACCTGAGGTAGTAGTAAGATTAATGTCAAGCACAAAGGGATTATGATTAGAATGATGCTTCGGTAAAGTGTAGTAATTGATAGAATTCTAAGCTGCAAGCCAACCATTGTAACAAAGAGCCCTATCAAGACGAGCTTCAACTCTAGAATTAATACTATTCCTACCCTTTGCATTAGTCCAAGTATAAAAAGATCTCCTCATGTCCAATTCGATTGAGGTGACAATCAATAACAACAGAAAGAAAATACTGACAAGAGCTGAGAGGAGGAGGCCTTCTCGTTTTCTCATGAGCCCCAAAAATAGAATTAAAATCTCCAATAGCTAGCCAAGAGGGGGGCACAGAAGAATCTATCAGCCGGAGGTCCTCACATAAATCACGTTTGTGGTCTGGGAGAACACTAGCATAAACACAAGTGAGATCATTAAAAATTCCTGAGTAGGTAAAAGAAACTGTATCCTATTGAGTAGAAATTGAATTCATATCAACATGAGGAAATGACGATTGCCGTTTTGAATGTTAAAAAGTGCTCGTCAAACAAAATTTTTAAATCCTAATATGCACTAAAAAATGTTTGAAAACAAGTATGGTGGCAAGCCGGGTATTGTTCCACAGGGATCAATCAAATTAGCAATGAGAAAATCAAACTCTAGTACTAAAAATGCAATAAAAGTGAATGATATGAGTTTTGATGAGTGATTTAGAAACTAAAAGTGCAACTACGATAAACTAACTAAAACTAAAACTAAAACTAGATAAAGATAGTAAATATGTGAATGATAGAATATTATGAGAAATATGGGAGTCAATGCAACTTATACACAAATAGTGGGTCATTCGTCTCATAAGACCAATTCGAATTCTATTTAGGGCTTATCTTCCTAACTTGAGTTTTCGAGATGGGCTTGGATTGGAGTGCTCACAATCCACCCCTTTCACTCTTGCTTTGGATAGACATAAGGTGGCCAAGATGACTTGGATTAGAGTGCTCACAATTCATCCATTTCATACTAGTCGGGATATGTTGGATTGGAGTGCTCATAACATACTCTTTCCAATTCAAGTGAGCTTGTTTAAACACCTTAGATGTGAGTGGTTAAAAGCATAAATTGATATCAAATACGGACCAAGAGTTGAAGTGCCTATTTGGCCCACAAAGACATCACAATTCAACCTCTACAATGAGTTAGGAGTTGGAGTGCCTACCTAACTCAAGGTGAGTGTCCAATGTATTAAAAGTAAATTCAACCATTAAGTGAAATAGGAGGTCCAGTGCCTACCCACTTCATAAAGAATTCAATTAAAGATTAATTACTCAAATAAGTTCAATCAATCAACAAGACTCAAGAGTTAGAGTGCCTACATAATTCAAGAGAAAATTAAACACAATTAAGCATAATAAATGAAACTACATTAATCAAATATAAATGTGGTGGAAAACCCACAATCTATAAATTAATTACATCAACTCTCAATTTGGGTTTAGCTACTCATGAAAATTACAAACAAATAACAAGGCCTTATTTCTTCAAGCTCAATTCCAATCTCGAAGTGTCCTTGTTCCAATAAACGGTGTTTGGTTTGGATGGTTTTGGGAGAAAGAAGATTCCTAGATCTAGAGAGGGAAAATGTTGTGTAAATGGGTGTGTAGGCGTGTGACTGACCTAACACACAAATCTATCTATATGATTCTAAAATAGGTCTAAAAAGCTGATGTAAGTGGTTTATTCTGGTGCAGTGCGTGGGTGGGGGTCCCGATGTATGCGGGTGTTTTCAGGATATGAACCCCGTATTGGGAACTTTTGGCTTGTGATGTTTTTTTACCGAGGGTGTACAATACCTACAAGGTTATACTAAACAATCTAGAGAGGGGTGAATAGGTTATCTCTCACTTTTAACAATTCTTTCGAGACTTGTGATAAAAACCTTGATGAGCATACAAATTAACATTAAAAATGATTATTATGAGAAATTAATTTATTCAAATATGCTCAAATCACCACCCTTAGTCTACAAAATATATAACAAGAAAAAATGTATCTTATAAACAAAGATATTCAATGTAGAGCAAATTCCATAAGTTGTACTTAGAGTATTACAATGTGAAACTTTACAACTTGAATGGAATATCCCAAGATACAAAGTTATCTAACGTGCAGAAACAATATTATGTAAGAAAGTCAATTACAAATATCAGTTACACACACATATATACATATACATACATATATATATATATATATATATATATATATATATATATAAGAGATAGGGATTGAGAAAGTTGGCATAGGATATTTACGTGGTAAACCTCCGAAGAGGAAACTTCCACGGGCTGATTCAACAATCAACGAAAAATATAATCCACTAGTAGATAAGACAAATACAATCTCTCAAGTGACCCCTTCACCTAGAAACTACACTCCTATCCTACTCAATGAACATGCCACCACCTTACTCAACATTCTAAGGCTTCACACCTCTTGTCAAGACTTCCTTGCTCAACATTCTAAGCTTCACACCTCTTGTCAAAACTTCCTTGCTTAGCTATCCAAGGCTTCACACCTCTAGCTAAGACTTATTGATCAACTATTCAAAGCTTCACACCTCTAGTTGAGATTTCCTTGCTCAAATCAAAGAATCACTCTAAGAAATGAGACTTCCACTTGCTCAACAAATCAAGGCTTCACACCTATTGTCAAGACTTCCTCTTCACAAGGCATCTAAGTGATCATGAATGAAAAATGCAAACAAGCACACAACATAGAAAATGATGATCAACAAATTCTATGGAAATACTACACATATGCATGAATGCACATAACAAATGTAGTCTAGTCAATCATTCCTGATTAATACATATAGATCAAGTCAAAGATGTTCAACAATAATTACAACCTAGATACATGTATAGATCTAAAACTTGAATCACAAGATATGTTCAATTAATACATGATCAAGTTTTAATCATATATGCAAAACATGTTCTAGAACATATTATATTCATAGAAACAATCAAGCACATGAATAGCTCAAAGAACAACACAACATGTATTATCACTATGTAAATTCAATCATGATGATCCTAATACATGTTAGAACTATTTTTCTTCAAAATCAATCAATCAAAGATCACAAATAGTCTTAGATTCAAAGTTAGCACAATACAACTCACAATCATGTGAAAACATAGGTTTAAATAAAACCTAACTCACAATCAAGTTTCTAGTTAAGAACAACTAGTATTTAATTGAAGCTCTATCACTCATCAACATATGTTCAAGTCAAATACACACAAGTAGGAAGAAGGCCCAAGGTATTTGAATATTATAATCAAAGAAATCAATACATAAACATATACCTTGTCAAATTCGAGTGTAGTCATAAAAATGGTGTGATACACTAGAAAACTTGAACAAATGACTTCGAGGTTGCTTGGAGATGATAAAGAATTTCAATACGAAACTTCTCCAACTTGAATCACTTAAATCAGATAAAAAATGAGAGATATATGGTGATTCAAAGTTGAGAGAAAAAACCTAGAAATTTTTTACACTACATTTTCTTATTCCTTAGATTCAAATGGGAGAGAGAAGAGATATATAAAAGAGAGGGAACCAAAGAGTATGAAAATACCAAAATGATCCCTTTTATAATGCTTCCCCGAGATGGCCACGCGCCATCTCGAGTGGGTGCATATTTGATGGATTTTGCCATCACACCTCTCCCTTGCGCTCCTCTCGCGTTCTTCGACCGTTCTCCGACGTCTGAACTTCGAAATCGATTCCGTTTAAAGATTACGAACCAGGACTCTCTCATAAACATGGAAAACTAATAGACTCAACCTAGAAAATAACCGATACAAGAAGGCGAAGAAAATATATGCAACATGACTAGAAAGTTTCATAACTCTTGACTCGAAACTTGAAATCAAATGAATAAGTAACCGAAATGACTGGAATTCAATAAGTAACAATATAGCACTAAATTCAAGTCCAAGGTCTATGTTATATAAACAAATATATATTCAAATACATTTCACACAAGAATGCAAACTACATAGAGATAGTCTCCAATCATGCATTTTCCAAAACATGTTACTTTCATACTAATGCATGAGCATTCAACTTCAAGTGTGTGAATGTATTATACTAAATGATGCACAACGATGCAGGGACACGTATTGATGCAATGTGTGTGTGTGCCTAAGCCTTGAAAGAGAAAAGAAAGGTCTTAATATACCGTTGTAGAATCTTGAAGCACGTTTCCCTTTGAAGACTTGAACTTGCTTGAATAGTTGTCATTTCTTCTTTGAAGCTTGAATCATCATGAATCCTAGAAAATTAAACAATACAAAGAAAATGATATTTTGATATAGAATAATTCCAACATAATTCAAAGTCCTAACAGAGGGTGGTGTGGTACCCACACTAAGCACTGGGAATTTGATGATCCTCGGACCGCGGGTGGTACATGTACTGACTAGTCTTCATTTGGTGGTCCTTAGACTGCGGGTGGCACGTAAGTCCTTAACCGTGCATTGTGGTCTTCTTGTGCGGGTATGGACCCACAATGTCACTAGCGAACTGTACTTCATTTCTTTGAACTTTGACCATCTTGCACCCTGAAAATCCCGCTTAACGTCCCCAACATCTAGAATACATCGAATACCTTCAATAACTATAAAAGAGCCTATTAAACACGAAAATATGCTTGAAAATGAGGCAAATAACATGGAAATGAGGGCCAAAATATAGTATAATTTTGGCACGATCAAATACCCCAAACCAAATCTTTGCTCGCCCTCGAGCAAACTCAAAACAATGAATAAAACATAGCAACAAACACGACTCGATCTAAAATTTTCTTAGACTCAAAACAAATAATTCAAATGGCCACTTGTCCAACTGGTGATGAGATACAAGGATGTGTGATAGGGAGAAGTAAACATACGCAAAATGTTCTAAAAGCAACTCAGATGCACTAAAGGGGAAACTCACACAATCACGAATCTCATATCTAAAAGTGCTCTCATATCATGAACTACTCACTCTTCGCTTCTACTGTAAACCTCGTATGGAATCACTCTTTCCTTTTGCTCAAAGTCCTAAGTTCACTCTCATGCAAGGTATGTAAAGATAGAATTCAGGCATAGGATTCTAATACATTGTAGACAATGTATATTAAAAAACTGCTAATGTCTATGAACTAGCCTAAGAAAGATTCATTATGCCATGAACGTGGAAGATCAAGCATCAACAAATATTCCCAATCAAGACTCATCATGGATCAAATAGGTTTTTTTCCTTTGGTTATAACGGGGTTAGATGTGGTGAACAAAAGAAATATGAAAATTTTGAGTTCAAAGATCACCAATCATGCTAAAACATACTCACACACCCCATCATAAGCTCTTCTAAACGATAATTCACATACAAGCGCATAGGCATTACTTGCATACACATTTGAGCTACAACTTGTACTCTACTTCTAAGTACTTACATCTGTATCCCAAAACTTTTTTTTTCTTAAAACAAAATTCATTTGTCTTTTTCTTTTTACATTGGTTTTTCTTTCTTTGCTATTCTTTTTGCGTAATAATATTTGACAATTTGACAATTCGGCTCTAAGTGCAATTTTGGCACTTTTACATGTTGAGTCCATGCTTGGACATTTACAAAATTGCCTAAGTACACGCTATTTGACTTGTGAGCTTACAGCTTCCAACCACACTACACAACACACACATCCTACCTGATTGGCAATTAAAAGGGTAGGTTTGTGTTTGGCTATAGCTATATGGTTCATTGTAGTTCCAAATGAAAGGTAAGTGTTTGGCCTCAAAATTTGCTTGGTAACACACATAAGGGATAAAGGAATATGTTTAGCCTTTTTAAGTGGTTAATCTCACACACATTGCCTAAGATCACTTCCAAAATTAGTCTACCAAGGGAATGAATGCATCCAACAAGCAATCCACTATATATGTATGATGAATGCTATGTCCTATGGCATATGACGCATATTACGAGAAGAATGTTTAAAGAACAAATAAAATTATACACTCAAATGCGCATTTTAATCGGCTTGTGTTTGTGAACTCTTGGGTAATCTTCACTATTAGAATAAGGTGCAAGAGCACCGAGTCACCTCAACTTAAGCACAAAAAGGATGGGACTAGCCCATGACTTGCAAGTGAGACCCTAGAGTGACAACTAGCTATTACACAAGCTCAAAGTGCATACACATACTAGCTAAAAGCACACACTCAAGGCATCATACCCAAGCTAATTAAAGCTCAAAATTTCTAGCCAATGCAACAAATTTAAAAATTAAGACTAAAAATGACTAAAACAAAAAAACAAAAAGACGACTCAATAAGACGTCTACACCCTAAAACAAAAATTCAACATTATCCCCAATATTGAAAACAAGAGAGCCCGACCTAGTGGTGCACACCTTACTAGACACAAAATCAACCTAGGCACTAATTATGCATACTCACTGCCCATAAAACTAAAATGATTCAAATAAGGCTCCACATAAAAAGGCAATACGATGCAACATTAGCATGAAGCACAAGCACCTATATCAATTCTTAAAACCAACATCAAGCATTCATTAAACAAAATTGACAAAATGAAGAATGATAACCCCCAAATCGATTTTCACTATGTGCGTACTCAATCCCCAAACCAAACGAGGCTATATATGTTCAATTTAAAACTGTACACTCACATTCATATCCACAGAAGCCTACGGCTCATCCAATATCCAAAAATAATGAATCAATAAAATTCAAGTTTCAACTCAAAAATGTTATCAATGTGCACAAATAGTATCCTCAAAATCCATCCACAAAAGATATGAACAAATAAATTGTTCCTCATAAAAAATTGCAATCATTCAAAAAAATATGAATGATAACATTCATCAACACTATTCAAATAAACTCAAAGACAAAATGGTAGAAACTCATTCATGAAGATAAGACCCTTTTCTTTTTTTATGAGCACTCTTGGATTGCTCGTCCCTTTGAGACTGTAAATGCAACACCCATGACAATTGTAATGATTTTAGTCATGTACCAATTTCTGAAATGTAAATGGCCGTGTCACCAAGGGTATTGATGACACTACTTGACTTGAGCTTATATTTATGAAATATTATTAATAATTATTGTACAATGAAAATATTACGTCGTCAAGTTTACTTATATAAGAATATTCAATTTTCACTTTTTATGTATTCTTTAAATGTTATTGTATATGAATATACGATTTTCACTTTTATGTATTCTTTAAATGTCATTGTAATTGCTATAGATGTTTTCGATTATGTATTATGCAATATTTATTTAGTTGATAGCTTATCCCGTGTCATTTAACATTTTGCAGACTATGTTTTTAGGAGCTGACCGCTAGGGAGATGAACTTTCAGGAGTTGGAAGTGATTGAGATTTTATATAATGTTTTCCTTTGTTTTGTTACTTAGAATTTGAGTTTATGTACATGGTTTTGTTTTAATTTCCTTTAAAGTGTTTTGAACCTTTTTGTTGGATTTCTTTGGAGATATATTTTCATTGGAGAATGGTTTTTTTTTTGGAGTTATTCAATGATTATTAGTTTTTTTTTTTGTGAAGTAATTAATGATTTATGACATAACATTCCATATCAAAGTATTTAATTACTCTTTGTGTTTTTGGGTGTTACATTAGGTTAGTTTAAGACATATAATCAAGTTGAGTGGGTCTTTCTAGAAGACATGATGGCTAAGTTGGGTTTTTTTACAAGGTGGATTTTTTTTTTTAAGTGTTACCTTAGCATCTACTATCTTATTCCGTTCAGTTGAACGATGCGATTCATGGTTTTATCCGACCATTAAGAAGCTTGTGTAAAGGAGATTTGCTCTTGCCTTATCTTTCTTGATTTGTACAGAAGGCCTCTCATGTCTAATTAATAATGCGATAGCTTCAGGTGCACTCTCAGGATTCAAATGCAGTAGGTCGAGGCCTATTATCTCTCATCCTTTTTTTTGCGGAGGACAATCATCTCTTCTCTAAAGCTAATCGAGAAGAATGCAGTAAGATAAAGGATTTGCTAGATAACTATGTTGTTGATTTTGGTCAATTGTCAAATTACTCCAAGTCAGCATATGCTTCAGTAAGCACACTTCTGATAATGAAATAAATGAAATGGAGATTATTTCAGGAGTCCAGGTGGTTGAGTGCCATGATAAGTATATTGGTCTTAATAGTTTTGCTATCAAAATAAGCATAGTCTCTTCACAGATATTAAAGACAGTGTGGAATAAGATGAAAAGGTGGGAAGGTTTTTTGTTTTTGTCTGGAGGGAAAGAGGTGCTGCTTAATGCTGTTATTCAGGTTATCCTAACAAATGCTATGAATCGCTTTAATTTGATTTATTATTTATACTCTTCATAGGATTTGTGCGAGGTTTTGGTGGGCTAGCAATGATAGTAGTCGGAAGGTTCATTGGGGGTCTGAGGGAAAACTTTGCTTGGGGAAAGGGGAATGTGGATAGGGGTTTTGAGATTTAACCATTTTTAATCAGGCCTTGCTTGTGAAACAGGGAAGGCATTTGATCCAGTTCCCTGACTCTTTGCCTGCCATAGTTCTTTGTCATAACTATTATTCAGGCTTTTTCTTCAAACTCAAGGGTTTGGAGAAACATTATTTGGGGTTGAGAGTTGCTGGTGTTGGGATGCCGCTGGCTTATTGGTAATGGAAAATGTTCATATTTATGAGGATAGATGGTTTTCGTGGCCTTCCACCTTCAAAGTCCTCACATCGCCTACTCAAGGTGGTCCAACGATTGTATCGTAGTTGCTATCTGGTTCAGGTAGCTGGAACACTGCTTTAGTCCACCAACCATTTCTTCCAATTG
The DNA here is from genome assembly GCA_032871835.1 of Dipteronia dyeriana. NCBI lineage: Eukaryota > Viridiplantae > Streptophyta > Magnoliopsida > Sapindales > Sapindaceae > Dipteronia > Dipteronia dyeriana. Next base: position 87,031,031 of record CM065297.1, on the reverse strand, counting down.
ATGTTGATATAATGCTGAGTCTTCCTCTCAACTCCATTGGTGGTTTTGATTCTCTTCTTTGGCACTACGATTAGCATGGTTTTTATTTTATAAAGAGTGGCTACTGGGTGGGGTATGAAAGTGAAGTTTTATAGACCATCTTCGTTTGGGTTGGATTCTTTAGAATTTTGGTAGTGGTTTATTTCTGGCCTGTAGATCCCTACCAAAGTTCAAGCTTTTGTTTGGAAATCCTGTCACAAATGGCTTCCATCAACTGGCAATTTGGCCACTCGTAAAATTCTGATGTATCATTTGTGTTCTTTCTCTGGCCGCCATCCTGAAACTACATTTTATCATTTTATGTGGTATATGGCTGTGATTCTCTAAAACAAAGTTAGGAAAAGGTGTGGTTTTTTTTTTTGAATTGTTCCTTTTTGAATGATTTCACTCCTTTTATTGATTTTCTTCAAGCGTGTAAGAATTGTTTATAGTAGAATGATTTTGATCTCCTTTGCATAGTTCTCAAGCGCAGCAGGTTTCGTCAAAATTGTGTGACTCATTCTTATTCCATGCTTTTATCAGTAGGGGAGGTGGTGGATTGATCTGTTTCTTTTTTAGTTGAATATCAGCAAGCTAATCTGGTGGTTGTTGAGAGAAGAGTTTCGGCCTGACCAACTATGGAATGGCAAGCTCCTAGACATGGCTTATTTAAAGTAAATTGGATACAACTGTTTGAAATATACAAGTATGGTTAAATTTCCAAAAGCTAAACTCTAAGGGATGAATAGGTTTTATACCTCTTTTCAATCCATTAAGTAAAAATAAAAGTGTGTCCCTCTAGATAGATTGTATCACAATACATTTAAACACGAAAGCACATATAGACTATTGGATAACATATTCAATTAGGCATGCCAATCAAAGTATATGACTTGCAAGTGAAGACATCTTACTAAACATAAATCAACTATTAACAAATACAAAAGATATTCACAACTTGATCAAAAAGAATGTTTTCTTCTCTTTCTTTACATTGATCTTGTTTACAAAATTATTAAGAAATGATGAAATAAACAAGATACAATCATTCATATATACAAATATAAGACAGAAAGGGATATAGACATTTGACACTTTTTTTTACGTGGTAAACCTCCGAAGAGGAACAACCACTGGTTGAACCATCCAACCACCTTCGACAACACCACATTTCACTAGTTGAATAAAAGTACACCCTCAAAGTGACCAATCTACATGATTGTCTACTTTATATTGGATATCCCTTCTATCCTACCCTTAGGCCTTTTAAAAATGAAAGACTTGCTAGCACTCAACTTAGAAGCTGTTTGCTCAACCTACAGATATGCATGAGCCTAGTCAAGACTCCCTTGCTCAAGCAAGAGCTGCATATTCCAAAAAGAGACTTTATGACTTTGCAAGGCTTCCTAGCTAACATGATCAAATAAAGGTAAAAGCAAACATATGCAACACACAATATATGGAAACTAGAGCTAAACAATAGGCACACAATTTACGTTTTTCTAGTTTATAATCCAAACAATTGACATCAAACAAATTATGCAAATCACATATGAAATGTATGGATTAAGTGCACTTCCTGAAGAACTCGAAATAGACATGAAAATTCACAAACATTGTTCTCTAGTTCTTTATGCATGAACAAAAACCTAGAAAATGCAATCGAATCAAATCACACTGAAATCCTAGATTTTATTCATGCAAACTAAAACTTGAAACATATTCATTAAGTACATGTTCTAGACTTTAGGACTAAAATAGAAATGCTAGAATGCAAAATATGTTCAATAAGATTCTCTAGCAAGTATTTATAATAGGTATTCATAAAATAATCAATTAAATCTCAAAGGCTCTAAATATAAAATTAAATGTATTATTCTTAATATATATATATATATTCAACTAAAAGATCCTAGCACATGTGAAGGCTATCAATCATCATAATAAAATCAATCTACACATAAATAGTCATAGTATATAAGCTAATCACAATACAACTCACAAACATGTGAAGTTTTAGATTTAAGAAAACCTAAATCACATTTAAGTCTTTGATTAGATAAATCTAGCCTACAATTGAAGATCTATCTTCAAAAAACATTTGTTCATGTAGCATACACTAAAACAGGAATAAGACCTAAGGTATTTGAACATTTAAAAGCTTAGAAATAAAAAAAAAACAAATATCTTGAAGAATTGAGTGGGATGTTGAACAACAAAAATACTTGAACAAAAGACTTCAAAATTACTTGGAGAAGATATATGACTTTAAGACAATTCTGTCACTTTTTGAATCACTCAATTTCTTTAATAAATGAGTGAGATATGATGATTTGAAGTTGAGAGAAAACACTAAAAAATTACTGTATAATATCTTCTTCTTAGAACAAAAAGAGAGAGAGAGAGGAGGTTTAAAAGAGATTCGGAGGGAAGATGATATGGAGAGAAGGGGACCACAGGTGTGAAGCCACACCATGGCACGTGCCGAGTGGTTCCTTTCCATAGAGGTGCATGGCTTTTTGCCACCCCTCTCTTCCCATGCAACCTCTCGTGCACCTATTCTTTGATAGTTCTCTAACCTCCAAATTCAGAATTCAAATCCATTTTTAGATTACGAACCCTAACTCTCTCACATACATGGACACTTAGGAAAATTTAATAAAAAGCTTAGAATTTGACTCAAGATACAAGGACAAATACCATGCACGATAAACACGTAGAAAGTTTCGTAAATTCCTACTTGAAACTTGAAACTTGAAAACTTATGAATTAGTAGCCGAAGCATTCGAAACTTAATAAGGAACAATATATGAGAATATTCTAATATGAAAATAATGTTAACACCAAATGCTTATCCAGAGAATAATATGATGACAATCAAATAATCCTAGATATTAAACTATCTAAATGAACATGCAAATAGACTTAGCTAGATGTAAAACTGCAACCAAACATGCTAGCTATAAATCAATCCCAAGCATACACCATGACATCATTAGATATGCAATAAAATCGAAGTCTTTGAAATCGAAAGCAATTAAACGGGTGTCAAGGCAAACAAGAACAATAAAACAAGAGGGATGTTTGTTCTAACTTACCAAGTGATAAAAACCTAACAATCCATGCTTGAATGATGCTTGATGATGCTAAGATGCTCATGGACGATGAGATTTGAGAGTCAAAGATACAATCATGGTTGTTTCTCTCTAAAAGAACTCTAAGCTCTCTCTAGGGAGTCAAAATGCAAGAGAGTGTAATGAACAAGAAAGCAAATGGGCTATATAGGGGACATCAAAACTACATCGTTTTGAGCAATAACGGACTGTCGCCGTCATTGCCGTCGTAGTTTACCAATAGGCTAGTTGGCCACGGGAAAGGCAAATGAAATGTCACCAACATGCCACGGTTCCCTTTTACACGATGGACCATGACTACACATCAACCGCGAACACCACAATAAGGTTTGCCATTGTTGAATTATTGTGGTTCTCTATGATGACTCATGGACCACGAAAACTCTTGCCAGGCTTGCCGCTGGCATACCACTATCTACCAATGGTATAAGGACCGTATAAATCTCTGTCATGGTCTTACAGTTGTCCACCATGACGATACAAGGACTGTCGCAGTGAGAGGAGAGGACTTCTCATGTGGTCTGAAACACTAACATATATGCAATGTGTACAAGTGTGTGAGAGGTGACAATGCACACAAGAAGGCAATTAATGACATAAATGAATGTCATGAAGATGAGTGTGTGCAATTATATCTCTGAGGTGTTCTTGAGCTTGAGGTCTTGAGAGTGACTTTGAAGCTTGATCATGCATAATGAAGGCCTTGTTTACCCTTATAACTTGAGCCCTATTGTAGTTTGTCAACGAAATAAGCCAATAAAAATATAAGGAACTTACAATCACCCCGTTTGGATATTTCGTGATAAACCACCACTCATAATTAATCCTCACAAAAAAAATGAACCAGAGGTCAACAAAAGTTACTCTATATTACAAAGAGATACCTAAATTCTAGATCTTTAAGGCTTCAATCCCTTATACAATAAAAAAACCTATAAAATAAGGTAACTACACTTTTCAAGACAAGTGTATGCGAGGTGATCAAACATAAAAACCTTTTGCACTCAATCACAATAAAGCAATACAAAGTAATGCAAATACAATGCTCTCCCTAAAAGGTTACTCTCTCTCAAGACTTCTCTTACAAAGCATGAACAAAACTCCTCATATATTTAAACATAAAAGGCATTTGCACTCAATAGCAATAAAGAAATATGAAGTAATGCAAGTGCAATACTCCCCCTAAAATGTCACTCCCTTAAGACTTCTCCCACAAAGCATGAACAAAACTCCCCATATATTTCTCAAGACTTCTCCCTCTTTTTGTCTTCAGATAGGCAAAGAAGCTCCCTCTATTAGGTTGTTTTAGTAAAGAGAGATATTCTCACAAAAGATGACTGTATAGTTATATACATAAACTTTATACAACTTAAATAATTGAGAGAAAATCAATGAGTTTTATTTGAAGAAAAATGTGTGAAGTTGTTGCTTTGCATGCATGACAAATAACATTAAAGTTCAAACAACGGTATTTGGCAAAGCAAACATCAAAAGAGTTTTCGAAAGAATTCAAACCGATTTTTACCCTTTTGTCATAAGCAAACAAGATATAGTTTTTCAAAAGCGTTTGTAACACGTAAACAACTATATCAATCCTTAAAGACCAAACGAGACATGGACATAGAATCCTTATGAATTGAATGGATATGAAATCCTTATTGGTTGTTGTCTTGTTCTAATTGTTAAGAAGAGAGAGTAGATTAATTTGGATATAAAATCCTTATTGATTTTAGTCTTCTCATTTGTTGTCACACATTTGCATTCAAGTTAGTGAAAACTAGAACATTTCATGCATATCATTTTAAGTATGTCACAAATCAAGTTCACATGTCATAGAGATAAATTATAGGTCATTCAAATATACTTCCCAATCTATTCTCCTAGTCCAAAAATACATGTTTGAACATAAAAGTGACATATATGGATTACAAATAAGGCAAGGTTACACACTTATTTAATAAAATTATCATATAAGCATATATGTGCAACCAAGATTCTCAAGCAATTAATGAAGGAGCTTAAAGTTGATCAAATTTTTTCTCATTTCAACACTGCAAATTCGCTCTCTTTGCTTGAGCTCCCCATAAGGGATCAATTCCAACCAAGTCAATGGGAGACATGTGCCCATATAGACCTACCAAGTCTATTGGACCTAGTTGCATCTAAGGGTGTCACATTAGCACAATGACATTCACGTTCATTCTTTCTAACCCACATAGGTTCCATTTTTTCATTTCTAGTGGTCATAAACATGTTTCTAAGTTCCCTAGGTTCATGCAAACTTGCCTTATTTTTCAAACGTTTTCTTTTCATGCCTTCTATCCCCTTCATTTAGAGTCAATGGGATTGGGGGAAGCTTTCCCCAATCAGAATGCTCTATCCATTTCAAGTTGAGTTTACCCCTTAAGCCTGTCTTAGTATAGAACTTTTGAGATAAAGACTACTAACAATCAAGCTACTTCATGAGCATTAGAGAGCATCCAGGTAAGTAGACAGTCGAGATCGTTGGTCATGTTACTGATCGTTAACACCTCTTTGTGTAATTAAAGCAATTTGGTCTGAAATGATCAATCATATATAAAAAAATGACAAGTAGGTACACATGAAGAGTTTATACCATTACATTGTGATCTTATCGAGACTTTACCATGTTGATGAGGTTGTCTTTGATGATGCACTGGTTGGCTTCTCCTTGGAACTTGAGCCGATTGGTGGCACCTTTGTCGTGTAGCTTGTTTACATGGTTAAGCTAGTTGAGCTTGCCTCATTGGTTGAGCATGCCTCGGTTGAGGTTGTCTCTTGTGATCAACTTCTTTCTTGAGGTTGTCTCTTGGATTTTCGAAGGAGGTGGTTGACTTCTCAAGGACTTGTCCATTCTTCTTCGATTGCCTAGGCATTGGTTGAGTTGCCAAGGCATGTGTGGACTTTCCTTGGTTTAAAGGTTAATCAATTAAAATGTAAGAAATAGATTATATTATATACTTTTTTTTCCAAAATTATTCATAGAATAAATAAAGTGATAAAGATGTAAGAATTAAGAAAGAGCCGAGTTTTGTTTACTTATTGACATTTCAGTTTACAGGATTTGTGATTGTCTCGTTAAAAAGCTTACCAAGAAAAAGCCAATGAGATAACAACTTTGTAAGGGAAAAAGAGTGCAATCGAATTACAAAATTTCAAATACATGTATAATTAAAAATTAAGTCATCAATCCACCTGGTTACTGTCGGAACTAGAAGCATCTTCAAAGTAGACGTTGGAGAAACTTTGAGTTAGTTCTTCATTCAACGGTTGATGCTGCATCCATATCTTTGCATGATTTTAATCATGTAGACATGTTAATACCTCCACCATCTAAGGGGTCAAACAAGATCTTCGAGCTTCGATTATACATCCATTTATGTTGAGTGCCTGTTCTGAACAAATAGTAGACATAGGGATGATGAGTACGTCCCGTGCTAGTTGAGACAATATTGGATAACTCTCGGTATGGTTCTTCCTCCATAAAGTAGATCAAATTCTTGGATGTCCCCTTGATGGGATATGTCGAACCTATTTTCAAAGTAAGTGTCCAGTTCACATCGTTGGGATGAACTAGAACTGGATATAGATGAAGGGTCTTCCGTGTTTAGGATTCTCATACTGTTCTTCATCGATCAGGTGTCCATTTGTTCCTTCTGTTGAATGTTTCTCCCGCTAAAGTTGCACTCATAAAGTCGATAAACTTTGTACACCTTGGAGTGTAGGTTAGTAACATTTTGAGTAAGATCTAAATCTAAATAACGACCAATACTTTGAGCAAAAGATTTTAAACTAGTTAATTTAGTCCTAGGATTTACTAGACAACCTAAGACATAGAGTAAAGGAATGTTAGATCAGTATTTTTTGAACTTTTTTACCATTGCCTCAACTGCAAGTTTTAAAACCACATAATCTTTATAAAAGTGTAACATTTCAGACATTTATAGTACTTGATGTAATGCAAAATGTGATGTGGGGTAATAAACCCCGGAAAGAAGTACAGTTGGTTCGTAAAAAATCTTTAAAAATTTAATAAACACTTCTGCCACAAACCAATCCTCGTCGGGAATAAGGTAGGACAGTGCACTCAGGCCCTTTCCATATTATAATAACCTGTAATTTCACCTGAATAATCAATAGCACTTTGCAAAATAAAATAAGTGGAGTTCCACCTTACTGGCATATTTGTTTGGAACCTTCTATGTTGTTCGTCAAAAGTTTGACGATATCTGGATTTTTTTTATTCTTTAATTAGAGCTGCTGATATTGGAAATGACATCTCTAATGTGATCTATATGAGCACTTACAACCTTCAAACCTGATTTCAAAATTAAATTTATGATGTGACATGCACACCGTTGGTGGAAGAGGTGACCTTTGACTTGAGGGACATTGTTGGTAAGTTGGTTAAAAAAACAAGTTAATGGATGCATTATTTGATAATGCATTATCTAACGTGAGGGAAATAATGCGTTCAGTTTGTCTAAAATCATTTAAAACTTCAAAAATGACATAAAAATATTTTGAGCAGTATAGTCGAAATCCATGGGACAAAAACAAAGAATTCTTTTTTAGATCTTTCAATCAGTATCTATATAGTGTCCCGTGATACATAAATAGTCTTGTTTTTATGTTTACAACATGCGTTCCAAATATTGGAAGTTATTGCTACAAAAACACTTAAACTCTGTAATTGATCAACCAATTCGACTCGGTCGGATTGAAAACATTTTGTTAAATCACTTTTGGTGTTGTTTCTAGAAATAGCTTGAAAATGGGGGTTAAATGCATTTTTAATAAGATTTTCAAAAAAAAAAAGGACTAGTATTGAAACCAATTGGTTGATTGGTTTGTGCAATATAACGTGTCATGCATTGCCTATCATTTCCATCTTCATATCTCCAAGTGCTAATAGACCCATCTGGGTTCCGTTGTAGTTGCATTTGTCTAGTAGTATCTACATGACCATATTTAAGCATACATGTGTTTCTATGCCTTATCAAATGTCTTGTTCCTTTCTTAGCATTAGAAAACAAAATTTACAACAAACCGTAGATGATACCTGACCTTCTGGGCCGGTTATCGAGTCAAAAGTATCCCATACCACAGATCTTAACTTTTTGGATTTCGATGTCGTTGACCTATTGTCGAGACGAAAGGGTCGGTTAATCCTACAGTATCTACCCCAACTTCCAGTTCTAGTGACAGAATAATAAAGTCATCATTGATCATGTTTAATCTGTTTGAGAAATAAGTAGGAATTTGAGTAGGATCCATTTCCTAGTTTCTACAAAATTAGATATAAATATTAAAATTAAAAAACTAAGCAATAAATATTAAAAATACTAAACATAAACATTAACATTAAGTAAAAACTATCCCATAAATATTTATTCTACTAAACATAAAATCATAAATATAAAAATTAAAAACTAAGCAAATAATATTTAATATACTAAACATAAAATCATAAATTAAAAAAATTAAAAGCAGAGCAATAAATTTTTAATATACTAAACATAAATATGAACATTAAGGAAAAACTATCACATAAATATTTAATATACTAAACATAAAACCATAAATATAAATATTAAAAAATAAGCAATTAATATTTAATATAGTAAACATAAAACAGAAATAAAAAAATTAAAAGCTAAGCAATATATTTTTAATATACTAAACATAAATATTAACATTATGGAAAAATTATCCCTAAATATTTAATATACTAAATATAAAATCATAAATATAAATATTAAAAACTAAGCAATTATTATTTAATATACTAAACATCAAATCATAAATAAATAAAAAACTAAAAGCTAAGCAATAAATTTTTAACATACTAAACATAGATATTAACATCATGTAAAAACTATCCCATAAATATTAACTATACTAAACATAAAATCATATATACATAAATTTAAAAGTAAGCAATTAATATTTAATAGTTAATAACATAAAAATAAAATCATAAATAATAAAACTAACCTTTGTTTGTAGTTTGTAATTTATAGAGAATGAGAGTATTAGAGTGTGTAGAGAGTTAAGAACAAAGAGAGAGTTAGACTATGAGAGATTGTGAGAAATTAGAGAATGGGAGATTGAGAGAAACTTAGAGAGTTAAGAACTAAAAATAGAGAGAGTTTGACTTGATTTTGGTATTTAGATTTTGGGATCTGGGGGCTATTTATAATTGTTTTTTTAAATATGGTTAAAATTGCAAAAAAAAAATATTTAAAAAAAGGATTTGGTCATTGGCTGCCATTACCAACGGCCAAAAGAGTTTTATTATTATTATTATTATTATTATTATTATTATTATTATTATTATCATCACTGTTACTATTATGATTTTAGTTTTTGACCATTATTGGTCAGCTTTTTTTAAAAAAGTAATAAAAAAATGTTATGGCCGTTGGCTGCTATTGCCAACAGATATTTTTTTTTTACCACTGCTAGTAAGATTTTAAAAAAATTTGAAAAAAAAAGCTTGTGGATCGGCCTGTTATGCAGGAGCACATGACGGTCTGTGAAGCCGGTGGGCCTCAATTATGCAGCTGGGCCAGGGCTCATTCTACTATCAGGCTAAGCCTAGCCTATAATTGATCAAGCCGAACAGGCCGAGCCTTCCATACTCGGTCCATTTTTCCACCGCTAGTATACTCAGACCTTTGCCTCAGACATTTATGGACCTTCAAAGGTCCCAACAAATGGTGGAAATCAGTTTTGTCTATCTTTGATAGATGATTTCACTAGAAAGGTTTGCGTATACCTATTGAAGTCTAAGATCAAGGTTTTAAGAGCTTTAAGGCTTGGAAACTATTGGTTGAGAATCAGACTTTCCAGAAAGTAAAGGTATTGAGAACTGATAATGGCCACGTTTTGTAAAGATGAATTCAATAAATTATGTAGTGAACATGGTATAGAGAGACATAGGACAGTTAGACATACACCCTAACAGAATGGAGTAGTTGAAAGAATGAATAGGACAATCTTAGATAAAGTAAGAAGTCTCTTAATCAATTCAAGTTTGAGTCAAAAGTTCTGGGGTGAGGCTATTGCAACAGCCACGTATCTAATAAATAGATCCTCATTTTTTGATGTAAGTTTAAAAACACCAGAAGAAAAATGGACCGGTAGACCTCCTAGTTTGAAACATTTGAGAATGTTTGGGTGTGCAGCCTAAGCCCACCAATCTGAAGGGAAACTAGAACCGAGGTCTCTAAGAGGTGTTTTCTTACGATATCCTCTAGGTGTTAAAGGATATAGAATTTGGCTTATGGACCAAATATGTTTTATAGTTATTATTATCAGAGATGTTGTGTTTGATGAGAATAAAATGCAACGTAAAGACATCGATCACGCTACTGAATATGAACCAGATCCTTCAAAGGGCGTTTGAAATAAGATTCAGGTGGAAGTCTGCAGCCCACCACTTGGTGATGTCTCGATTCAACCAGATCCTATTAAGGATGATGGGGTTGCCCATTCTGATCCTGATGATCAGCTTGGATAATCAGTCAGAGAATGATGAATCTCTAGCTAATTACCAACTGGTTAGGGATAGAGCTAGAAGAGTAGTTAAATCTAACAATAAGTTTGCATATGCATATGTGATTTCATTTGTGCTATGCACTGACCAAGAATTAGAATCAGCTAAGCCTAGTAGTTTTGAAGAAGCTGTTATTTCCATTGATGAGCATAAATGACTTGATGCAATGAGAGAAAAGATGGAATCTCTTGAGATTAATGGAACCTAAAGAAACAAAAAAAAATAGAAAGTTGTTGCTTGTAAATGGATATTTAGGATGATTGAAGGTCTGAGTGATCCTCTTAGATATAAGGCTAGGCTAGTTGCTAAAGGTTTTACCCAAAGAGAAGACATTGACTACAATGAGGTTTTCTTGCCTTTAGTCAAGTATAAAACAATTAGAAATGTTCTTGCCTTGGTTAGTTTTTATGATTTAAAACTTGAGAAACTAGATGTTAAGACCGCCTTCTTGCATAGGGACTTAGATGAAACTATAAATATGTCCCAACCTGAGGGTTTTGAGAACCCTTTCATGTCAAGAAGTCTCTCTATCGGCCAAAGCAAGCCCCTAGACAATGGTATAATTACTAGCTTAGGTTTTAATAAAAGTAAGTATGATACATGTTTTTATTTCACTATTGAAAACATTTTAAATACTGTTATAGGGATTTTCGATAGCATGACAATTCAGCATGATCACCTGAAAACACGGTGATTAGATATGCCACATCATAAAAGTCAATCAGGGAAGATTAATCCAAGACAATTAATAGATGATCTCAAGGCGTAGTCAAGATTACCTAAGATGGTCGAGAAAGCTAACCGATCGTGTATAAATAACCTGGTCGGGGAAACTAATCGATCGGGTAGAGACAACTTGGTTGGGACCATCCGATCGGATAAAAGAAGTTTGGTCGGGACTAGACAATTAGTCAGTTGGACAACACATGGGAGACATTAAAGACAACTACGACTCAAATACGAAGAAGAATTGTCTTACTAAAACAAGGAATCTAGAATCACACTCCAATAAGAAAATATCCTTATTTCCTTTTCAATGTCAGAGAATTCTATTCAGGAAAGAACTCAAAGCTTCCAGAAGGATAAACACCAAACAGTAAATGAGTCCAAATCAAGCAATAACTCTACTCTTCTAGAAGATTGCGCACCAATCGGGAAATAAGTCCTAAATAAACTACTCAACTAAAGTCCTACGAAGACTCTAATTCAATGCACAAGATCTTTGAAACAGGAAAGAAGACAAAGACGACTTCAATAAGTAACCAGTTCTAGTTAAACACTATCACCTTTCCTTATTTGTGTAACTAGGATTATGGCTCTATGCACATATAAATAGACCCATAATCTCATTATAAAAAAGATATATACCAAAAAAAAAAAGATATGGACGGAGACATATATGAGAACACATAGAAAAGATACACAAAAATAGAGAGACGCCAAAAAAGGAGAGGAACAATGTGTGTAATCATTCTATTCACATTGAATTCTTCTCGCCATCACTGACAACTGTGGATATTTCCCCACCTTAGGGTTTTACCACATAAACTTATGTGTGCATGTTTATCACTTTTTTCTATTTTTTCCATAGCATCTACAACAAATTACCAAAACCTGTTAGACGCGTGATCAATCCTATACGATCCAAAAATCATCGTCAACAACTAGCGCTAGATGGAGGCACTAGAACTCAACTTCGAGGAACCAACATAAACAGATGTAACACCGATATACTCTAGCAAGCCCAAAAAAAAAAGGTGATAGATGGTGGATTATCTGTTCTACCAGAGTTAGAATATACGCAAGTAAGCAAACTCGAAAACAGAGTTCTCTAAGAGAAAAAAAAAGAACTCGTGAAGCAACAACATGACAAACGGTAGAGATGGAAGTTAGTCTCCAAGTGATGCTGATACCCTAAGTACTGGTAACGATCCTGACCTGATAAACGGTAACACTATTGGAGGAAGCCTTCCCTCAGTGACTCAAACTTCAACTAGTCAAGCTGCAATAACCTCAACAAACACTCCCCCAGTAATTTCTCCAGATGCATTCCAGCAGGTCCAAGAGTCTTTACGGAGAGTCATTGAAGATGCTGTTAGATAGGGAATCAATATAACAGTAATTGCTAATCTGACATGACCATATCAATTGTCCACACCTATGGTGGCCCGAGACCCTAAGGTACGTTCTGAAATAATGGACGTGAACCCAGACGTGCCCCGTAAGTCTAGCAGAGAAAGAGAGTACCACCGTGGAAAAGGGGAACAACCCTAAAAGGGGAGATGAAGGAATTATTGAAAGGTGTAAGCAAGATCGATATCAAGCGGACTTTGAGCTAGAAGAAATTCGTTGAGAAGTTCATAGGCGAGATAGATCTAGTTCGTCAGATGACAGTGACCAATCACCCTGCTGCCGCTAAGTTCCCAATAAGAGCCCATCTATCACTAGCGATTGGGAATGGATAGTGAGCCAGGAGATAATCGAGATATCCTTATACAGAAATTAACCCAGATGGTGGAAGCATTAGAACATCATCATGGGCTTAAAGATTTACTAGACGATGATTCTGATAGCCCATTCGTGAACAACATTCTCCAAACCTAGTTCCTAGAAAGATTCAGAATATCTTAGGTCGAGCAATTTAATGCAAACACGAATTCAAAAGAACACGTGAGACATTTTTGAAGTGTGATGGCATAATATGCTTACAATGACCCATTATTATGCTTGACGTTCCCGTAAACGCTCGGGGACTTGGTCTAGGTGGTTTGGAAGGCTCCTTCAAGGAACAATCAAGAATTTTTTAGAGTTAACCCAGGCTTTTTCACGACAATTCTTAGGAAATATACAAAGGAAGAAGTCAATAGCTCAACTCCAACCCTCAAACATGGAAAGAACGAATCACTAAAAGATTACCTGAAAAGGTTCTCTCAGGAAGTGTCATGAATCCATAACACCAATGATAAGGTTATGGTGGCCGCCTTCACCAATAATCTACAAAATGGTGGGCTTTCCCTCGATTTAAGGAAGAAGTGCCCAGATACATACACCAACCTGATGGATGTGGCATGCAGTTATCCAATGGCTGAAGAAGAGAGCTAGCTTTGGGGGTAGTTATGTACACAGGGGTCACCTCGGGGAGAACTCCAAAACAAGTGATGGCTATGTAAAGAACCAGAAGGGTGATCATCTTGAGAGTGACGACAGCAATCGTAGAAATAGTCTAAACGATAAAAAGTTCCACGGTCAGTACACCAACTATACTCCCCTCTCCAAGAAACAAGAGGAAATCCTAGTGATAGTAAAAGACCAAAGCTAGTCAAATATCCTCCTAGACAGTCAACCTATGCTCAAAGAGACACGATAAATACTGCAGGTTTCATAAGGAAATTGGTCACCGCACATCAAAGTGCTACCAATTAAGAGACCACATCGAGACACTAATTAGGGAGGGTCACCTCAAAGATTTAATTCTTAAAAGGACTGATTATCAGTAGAAGGACCCCCATTGGGGCGATCAGCTAATGGAAATCAGGAGAAGAAGCGAAGCCTGAGCTGAGACAGTGGCGAAGGGACAGTAAACATTATCTTTTGAGAACCTTACACAAGCTCATGGATGACGAAACTTAGTCTTCAAAAAAAAAAAAAAACCTTCTCCTGAGAGAGATAGTCTAGTTGCATTTAGTTTTTGATTAAGATATTTTCAGTTTGTTTTAGATTTTTAGTTTTCATTTAATTATTTTTTGATACTTTGATGTTTTTGATTTTCAGATCAATAAATAAAGAAGCCAAGAATGGTGTTCAAATTTTTAATAATCATCTTGGTTATCAAAGATAAACTCGCAGCGCCAACCTGCCATGATGGGTGAAGGTACCTGAGAGGCTGAGAAGTCGGTTGTGGCGTGCTTGTCGAACTGACTAGATGTATATAAAGCACTGTCAATAATCCGACCACCCCGAGATACCGGTTTTACCTGGAAAAAGCACTTGGGTATGCCATTAGGGAAAACCTTGTGAAATGCGTCCGGTTGTGTTAGTATTTCACTAACAATTCGGGCAAACCCTTGTAAATAGACAAAACCGGGAGACGTCATTGGTGACTTGTTTACATGAGAAAAACAAGAAAAATGGGGCAAGGTTCCCAGAACACCTCTTGGTTGAAGACTCAAGACGGTCTGGAATTATCCTAAGAGAAATGCCAGGACACCAATCGAAGAATCGAAACGGTTGAGAATTATCCTGAGTGAAAAGCTAGAACACTGACCAAAGAATCCAGATGGTCAAAAATTATCCTCAGCGAAAGGCCAGGACACCAACTAATTCAAGACAGTTAGAAATTATCCTGAGCAAAGAGTTGAGACACCGACTGGTCAAAAAAAAAGAGTCGGAAATTATCCCGAGTAGAGAGCCAGGACATCGACTGGTCCAACTACAATGGAGCAAAAGAAAAAAGAGTCTAAGATTGATTAGTTAATAAGATAATTGATTAGTTTAAAAAAAGAAACCCAATCAGTTTAATAAGATACTTGATCGGGTTAGAGCAATAAGTTTGGAAGCGTAAAAAAATCAAAACTATTCAAATCCCATTCGTTTAGCCATCAAGAGCTCATCTCGCGGATTTGAGGGGGTATTATTATAGGAATTTTTTGATTGCATGACAAGTCAGCATGATCACCTGAAAACACGGTGATTAGATATGCCATATCATAAAAGTTAATCATGGAAGATTAATCCAAGACAATTAACAGATGATCTCAAGGCCTAGTCAAGATTATCCAAAATGGTCGAGAAAACTCACCGATCGGGTATAAATAACCTGGTCGGGGAAACTAACCGATCGGGTAGAGACAACTTGGTCGTGACCATCCGATCGGATAAAAGAAGTTTGGTCGGGACTAGACAACTGGTCAGTTGGACAACATTTGGGAGACATTAAAGGCAACTACGACTCAAATACGAAGAAGAATTGTCTTACTTAAACAAGGAATCTAGAATCACACTCCAATAAGGAAATATCCTTATTTCCTTTTCAATGTCAGAGAATTCTATTTAGGAAAGAACTCAAAGCTTCCAGAAGGATAAACACCAAACAGGAAACGAGTCCAAATCAAGCAATAACTCTACTCTTCTAGAAGATTGCGCACCAATCAGGAAATAAGTCCTAAAAAAACTACTCAACTAAAGTCCTATGAAGACTCTAATTCAATGCATAAGATCTTTGAAACAGGAAAAAAGACAAAGACGACTTCAATAAGTAACCAGTTCTAATTAAACACTATCACCTTTCCTTATTTGTGTAACTAGGATTAGGGTTCTATGCACATATAAATATACCCATAATATCAATATAAAAAGAGATATACAAAAAAGAGATATAGACGGAGACATATATGAGAACACATAGAAAGATACACAAAAATAAAGAGATGCCAAAAAAGGAGAGGGACAGTGTGTGTAATCATTCTATTCATAGTGAATTCTTCTCGACATCACCAAACCGTGGATGTTTCCCCACCTTGGGGTTCTACCACGTAAACTTATGTGTGCATGTTTTTCCCTTTTTTCTATTTTCTATTTTCTCCATAACATCTTCAATAATATATAAAAACATGTTAGATGCGTGGTCAATCCTATATGATCCAAAAATCACCATAAAATAATACCTTTTACTTGCTTTTATATGTTGATGGTATGTTAATTGCAAATTAGAGTATGTCTAGGATTAGAGAGTTAAAAGAGAAATTGAAAACTAAATTTTACATGAAAGATTTAGGTAGTGCAAAAAGAATTCTAAGAATAGAAATTGTTAGAACTAGAAATGAGTCCGGGTTGTGTCTTAAACAAGAAAGTTATTTGTTAAAGATGGTGGATAGGTTTGCAATGAAAAACTGTAAACCTGCCAATGTTTCTCTTTCTTCTAGTTTTATTTTATCATCTTCATTATCTCCTCGATCTGTTGAGGAGAGGAGATTTATGGATATTATTCCATAATCTAGTGATGTTGGATCCGTTATGTATGCTATGATCATTACTAGGGAAGATTTAGTACAATCTATTAGTGTCTTGTCTAGATATATGGGTGATCCTAGTAAGGGTCATTGGAATGCCAAGAAATGACTATTAAGGAATATTAGCTCAACCACTTCAACTGGGTTAGTGTATGATTTTGCCAATATTGTTGTAGACTTAATATGTTATATAGATTCTAATTATGTAGGTGATAAAGATAAAAAGAGATCCACCTCCTCCTATTTCTTTACTATTGCAATTTACTGTGTAAGCCAGAAAAGCTAGTTGCAATCAGTAGTGCCCTTGTCCACTACTAAAGCAAAGTAAATAACAGTAACAGAGGCTATCAAGGAAGCTATATGGCTTCAAGGTCTTTTAGAAGAAGTTAAAGTGTTTAGTGGTAAGCCAGTCATTTATATGGATAGCCAAAATGCATTGCATTTGTGCAAGAATCATGTATTTCATGAGAGAACTAAGTACGTAGAGGTCAAATACCACTTTATCAGAGATAATATCTCTGAAGGTATTATTAAGGTAGAAAAAATCTCAACTGAGGAAAATCCAGCTAACATTGGCATAAAAAGTTGTTTCCTACAACAAGCTTAAGCACAGCTTGAACTTACTAAAATTAGGTGATCATGGCTAATCTGTTTGTTGTACTTTGACCCAAGTTTGGAGAAGTCTGCTCTGCTATATGAATTGTGATTAACTAAGGTAGAATTGTGGTGTTTTAGTCCATCCAAATTCATCTGGAGGCCCATTTCTTGAGCCCATTTCTAAAGCCATATATTAAGCCCAGTGATGAGAGAAGTTGAAGCCAGAAGAAACCCAAATGGAATACTCCTAAAGTTGATAATTACACTTACTCAAACACTCGTTTTAACTTGTCAGATTACAACCTGATAAGGTTGAGTCAGGATTCTCTTGGTTACATGGAAACAGATGGTTGGCTACACTTGATCGAGTTGGACCATATCTGATGAGGGTATATATTATGAAGCGATTGAGAGAGAAATTACTTTTTTGATTTCTAGGACTTTCGTTTCAATTTCTCAGATAGCTTTTCTCTTTTTTATTCTTAGTGTTCCTTATATTCAACTTGAATATCAGGCTTCTCTACTTTGAATTTTTGCAAGAGTGCTAAGAGAGAAAACACAAGATTTTTGTATTGTGATTCTGCTGATGTAAAATTTGAGTGATTTTGGGTTTGTGATCTCAGGCATAGTTTGTGTAATAGGTCTCTATTTGGTTGATCGTTGTAATTAGGGTTTCTAGGCTCCTTTTGAGGGCTGATTGGTTTCATTTCTGGGTAGATTTGGCCTGTAACAAAAATTCATATAGTTGAATGAGCCAAACCACAACGTGGATATTGGCTTGATTTCAAGCTGAACCACGATAAAAATCTATATGTTCTTTTTCTACTTTTATTTATTTAGTTTCTTGTTCTCTATGGAAATATGTTGTTAGTTTATTATTCCTTTTATCTGTTCTTTATTTGTATCAAGTAAGTCTTATAGGTTTCGAACAAGAATAGGTCTCGGATCTAGGTTCATTTGTAGACCTAGATTCACAACAATAATGTTAGTAATTCCAATGGGGGATGTTGCAGTTTTAGTCAACTGATGTATGGTTACATCTAAATTTCACAACATAATTAATGAATACATGTCAATGGAATATTTAGTTCTTAAATGAGGTCTAATTATGATGTACAAAAAGAATTATAAGAGATTTTTGCATATGAAAATAAAAGAATGTGCAATAAAATACTCCATACCTAATGCAGAGTACATTATCTTTTAATTTTCAGTATTTTGACTTCAATAGATTCCTAACATAAAAAGTACATTACTATTTTAGTGGATTCTTTTTAATTTGCTAGTTAGTACAAAAGGCATTAGACTCAAATCCCACTTACACGAGGGTATGGAGTAGAAATTTAAGACTTGCAGATCCTTCACATGAAAATGACTATATAGCAGTATGTTAGCACATATATTGGAAGTGAAAGAAAAAGGTAGTATGACTGCTTACAGAATTCTTGAGCTGGAGCTTCGTCTTCAGACAAGGATAAGGGAGCTCTGAGGCAGAAGATGCCAAATAAACAATTATAAGTGAACTATCTGAATATTGATCTGGTGATTGCTGCGATCTAGCATCGAGCATTGATACGTTTTAAAGAAGTGTTCCTACTCCCAAGTATAAGAGTGTCATAGTAATAAATTAACCGGTAAGACCGGATCGAACCACATGGAGGTTGTTCACTTGTCCTTATAGAATTAATTATCTAGATTAACTACTAAGCTTGTTATAAAGTGTAAATCAATTAAAATTAAAACTGGGGTTAAGGGATCCACTGTTGATAATTCGAATATGATCCAATTATTAATATTTAGTCCAGATTAATGGGATGGTATTCCACTTCACTGACCATTCTTTGATAGATATGGGTATAAGTACTCACTATGCTAGACAATATCTGTCTGTCTACAGTGAGTCAAAAACTCCACAAAGATCAGAGGGGAGAAACCACTCTCTGATAAATATGGGTAAAAGTACTCACTGTGCTAGACAATATCTGTATATCTACAGTGAGTCAAAAACTCCACAAAGATCAGAGGGGAGAAAGCAAAAAAAAAAAAAAACTTACCAAAATTGGATAATATTTTCCATACTAACAGTATCACCTTTTGCCCCAACTATATAAAATTAGTCAGACATAATTTAACTAGAAAATATCTATTTTATTTAAACTAAGAATTTGAGAACAAAAGATAGAGAATTTCACAAATCTAACATCATATTTGAATTCAGAATATGAAAATTAGAGGGGACAGACACCCAATTTATACAAAATACGGATGAAAATTGACTATCAGATGAATTTGGGATGGAGCGTCCAGATTTTGCCACGTAATCAGTGAACAGTGAACAGTTAACAGTAACTCATCCGTGAAGTGAACAGTGGACAGCAACTCATCCATGAACTGAATAGTGAACAGTGCACCGGCTTCTAGAATATGATTCTCTACAGCTGCGTGTATGGTGCACTCGCAGTTTGGGCCAATAGGAATGTGCCACATCATCAGGAACAGTGAAAGTCAAATGTGAACAGTGAAAAGTCAACTGTGAACAGTGAATAGTCAAATTATAAAAATGCCCTTCGTGGTCTTCCTAAGGTTTTTGACGTTCTAAACTTGAAAACGATGTTTGTTTTGCCATCTGACTTCTCCATAATTCTGAATTGATCAAATTACCTCTTAAATACAAAGAAAAATACACTGATTACTACACAACACATTTATTTATACGAGCGAACGAAATTATGTCTAAATTGAGGAATTAATCATATTGGAAGTGTAAAATGATGATATTATCCTTTAGTAAACATACACTTTTCAGTGTTAATCACACCCCCCCCAACCCCAAACCCCCAACCCCAAACCCCCAACCCCCAACCCCCAACCAGCTTATTGCTAGTCCCTAGCAATTAAAGCTAAAATAGTAAAAACTCAAATTCAAATCTCTAAACTTCCAAATAGACAACTCTCCCATACTTCTTTTTTCACCCTTTGACAACCAGTCATCAATTGAGTTATCAATCAAACTTTCTTGTGCTCAATAAAGATCAACACAATAACTATGAGATTCACTTGAAATCAAACAACATTTTCATTCTGAAATCTCATCAGGGCTTCTTCCTTAGGCAGTAGTTTTATTTATTTATTTTTTTTTTTTTTTTTAATATAACAAAATTGGAAACAAACATTCCATCTTTAATCCATGTAGCGAGCTTTAGGCCAATGACTCCCAAACCAGTTGGCTTTAGGGCATTAAGTGTTAAAACACTCCTACGGGCTTAATTACTCGGATTGCAGATGTTATTTTTTTTTTAGTACAATTCCTTTACGCTTTCTCTTTAACCCGTTTAACGAGCTTTGGGTCAATGACTCCCAAACCAGTTGGTCTTAGGACATTAGGTGTTTAAGCACCCCTCGGACTTAATTGCTCGAGTTAAAGAGGCTACAAAATTGCACTTTATTCTTATCTAGACTCCACCGTTTTGTGTGAAACTGCACTTTATTCTTATCTAGACTAAGTAAGAGTTTTGGTCACAACACACAAAATTATTATTATTATTAATAAAATTATTTTTAAACAAGACCACTGCCTTCGGTTGTTACCCTTAAATGATGTTTCAGAACTAAATATCGTAAAATCTCAACTTACTGCACATAATCATGTGTCAATGTGCGTGTGTGTCTAGAATAGTTCGAAAAATTTCTCAAGATGACTTAATGAACAAAAGGATTAATCAATGATATCACAATGGAGAGTTAATAAATTTGAATAGTCAGAAGAGAAGAAAAACAAATGCATCAGAACTACAAAGATACGTGTTAGAAGTATCTAAAAGATCTCCTTACTCGGCCATCTTTACAAAAAAAAAATTGGTCAGAAGTTAGTTTTTTTTTTTAGAAAAACAAAAGTTATTGAATCAACTATCCCCTCCCCCCAACCAGAACGAGACATTGTCCCCAATATCTTTAGAAAGAGGTAAGGTTTAGAAGATATCACCTGAACAACTTGAAAGGCAACAAAATACTGCAAAACAACAAAAGAAATTCAAAATATAGGAAAATAAAATGCATAAAAACCATGAGACAATCACAAACTGAGATTCAGATCAATTCTGTATTACTTGTTCTCTTCAAAAATCAAAAGTAAACAACAATAATTACAAAAGATATTAAATGCGGAAGGAAAAAGATAATAAAAAGGATATTTACTGGTAGTTGTGATTGTGGCTCACATCTTCCTCTGGTTTTAAGTCCAGAAACGGCTTCAACGCCCTCTATGGGTCGGGGATATGCTTCCCATCCAATTTTCTTATAAATTGGCAAACAAGGCCTTTTAAAGTCAGATTCCCAAGACTGTATTGTGCATGTTCATTTTGAAATTGTGGCCATAATCCGTCAATTTCCATTTGCACATATCCACTAGGATGTGCATCAAGAGTCGTTAGGATATTATCCAATGACTCCTTACGCAAATCATGCCTGATGAATAGAATTTTATCTTCCCGATTATTAGACACCATTCTTAAAGAGCGACAACGTGTGTTGCAATTTGTACGTGCACATTTGTGACAAGTAACCCCTAACTTCTTAGCTCTTCGTTTTTTTGCAAGGTTACTTCTTCCAAAACCAGGCATGTAAGATATAAATGAATCAGCAGACTCACCTGATAGACGTACCTTAGCTTCGATCAACCAGTGAATTTCAACAGGAATTTTGTTTATCATCAGTAAGCGTAATCTTTCGGAACGTGCTTTGTAAATCTTTTTCAGAGCACTTTAGGGCAACTATGGAAATTTTTTTCGCAGGTTTGTGAAAATTTCTTCCATGAATTGTTTTGGGGATCAGTTATTTGGGAAACTAAATTAAACCGACTTGAATTATCACGGAGTACCGTTATCCGCCACTTAACCGGGGTTATATAGCAAAACACATCAAGCAAAAATTGAACCTAGAAATTAATCCTGCAAAAATTCAAAACGTAAAAGAGAACAAAAACAAAAATAATAATTGCAAACAAAAATAAAGCCAAAAGCAAATGATTTTTTTACTCACCTTTGTAACAAGGGTCAAAAAGGACGGCAGAGTCTTTTTGAAAATTTGTATTTCTAAGAATGGTTTCACACGTTGTCCATTTACTTTAAACACATTACCATTCCTAGGATTCTCAATGTCAAGGGCACCATATGGATACACGTGTTTCACAACAAATGGACCACTCCATTTTGATTTCAGTTTGCCAGGAAATAAATGAAGTCGAGAATTATAAAGCAAAAAATTTTGACCAACTTCAAATGATCTTCTTAAAATTCGTCAGTCATGAAAGGTTTTAGATTTTTCTTTAAGAATTTTTACATTTTCGTACGCGTCATTTCTTAATTCTTCAAGTTCAGTTATTTGCAACTTGCGCAATTCACCGGCATCATTTAGGTTAGAATTGAAAGCTTTAATGGCCCAATATGCTTTTTTCTCAAGTTCAACAGGTAAGTGGCAAGGTTTTCCATAAACTAAACGATAAGGAGACATACCCAAAGATGTTTTGAATGCAGTGCGGTAAGCCCAAAGTGCATCATTTAGTCTAAGAGACCAATCTTTTCGATCAGGGTTAACCGTTTTTTGCAAGATATATTTTATCTCCATATTTGCTAACTTAACTTGACCACTTGTTTGAGGGTGGTAAGGTGTGGCAATTTTGTGTGTGACTCCATATTTCTTCATTAAAGACTCAAAAGGTTTGTTACAAAAGTGTTTGCCTCCATCACTGATAATGACTCGAGGGATTCCAAATCGACTCAAAAGATTTTCCTTTAAAAACTTAATCACTGTTTTGTGATCATTATTTCGACAAGGAATTGCCTCAACCCATTTTGACATATAATCAACGGCAACCAAAAAGTACAAAAATCCACATGACGGTGGAAATGGACCCATAAAATCAATACCTCAACAATCAAATATTTCAATGACAAGAATAGGGTTTAAAGGCATCATGTTTCGCTTGAAAATGGATCCTAACTTTTGACAATTTTCACAGGTTTTACAGAATGCATGTGCGTCTTTAAACAAGGTGGGTCAATAAAATCCACACTGTAAGATTTTTGCAGCCGTTTTCTTTGACGAAAAATGACCGCCACATGCTTCAAAATGACAAAATTCAATGACACTACTTACCTCATTGCTTAGAATACACCGTCGAACAATTTGATCAAGACAATACTTAAATATGTACGGGTCATCCCAGTAAAACGTTTTACCTCGGTCAAAAATTTCTTTTTGTCCTGTGCATTCCAATTGAGCGGCATCATTCCTGTTGCAAGATAATTAACAATGTCAGCATACCAAGAAAAAGTTGTGATAGAGAGTAATAGATTATCCGGAAAAGAATCATTTATGGGTGCTTTTTCTTCTGGCTTGTCATCTTTCTGTTCCAATTCTTCAAAATCTAAAGTATCTCTTTCTTCTTCGGCAACCTGTAAACAATTATCAAGATTTGAATGCATGCTTGACTCAGGTGAATTGATCAAACAAATTTCAGATAAGTTAAAAGAATCATTTTGAACATGATCTTCAATAATGGTTTCAATAATGTCTACATCTTTATCTTCATATTCATCTTCATTTTCATCTTCATTTTCATCATCAAATGGTTCCTTAGACATGTTGAAAACATTAAGCTTAATTTCCATATTTCCAAAAGACATGCTTATTATTCCATTCTTGCATTAATCAAGGCATTAGCAGTAGCTAAAAATGGTCGGCCCAATATAACAGGAATTGATTTGTGCTCATTAACAACAGGTTGTGTTTCCAAGACAATGAAATCTACTGGGTAGATAAATTTATCGACTTGTACTAACACATCTTTCACTATTCCTTTTGGTATTTTAATTGACCTATCAGCAAGACAAAGTGTGGTTGAAGTCGGCTTTAACTTCCCAAGTTCAAGTCGCTGATAAAATGAGTATGGGAGCAAATTTACACTAGCACCTAGGTCAAATAAAATATGCTCAATTTTACAGTTACCAATTGTGTAGGAAATAGTGGGACAACCAGGATCTTTATATTTCAAAACATTTTTATTTGAAAGAATGGAACTTACCTGTTCAGCATAAAGGCTTTCTTTCTTACCTGATGCTTCCTTTTCACAGTGCACAGATCCTTCAAAAATTTGGCATAGGAAGGTACCTGTTTGATTGCATCCAACTAAGGGATATTGATCTTTACCTGTTTGAAAATTTCAAAAATCTCTGGGGGATGCTTCGATTTCTGTGAATTTTTAAGAGCCTGAGGATATGGAAGTGTAGGTGGGGATTCAATTATTTCTTCGTTAACAGTGGTCTCATCAACCCCTTCCTTACCCTTTGAAAATGACTCATCATCATTTTTACCAGATTCAAGAATAGGTTTTTTGATGACCTTACCACTACGAAGAGTTATAATTGATTTGACTTGATCTGGGCGTTGGTTATTGTCATATGAACTTGACTGACTCTTGGGATTCGGTTGTGGTTGAGTTGGAAACTTACCTTTTTCGTGTGTGGTGAGTGAAGAAGCAATCTTTTCCAAAGTATCTTTAACATCTATCAAGGTTTGTGCAGTTTGGCTGTTAATGGATTCTTGCTTCTCAATGAATGAGTGTAAAGTGTCTTTAAGGTTTTTCCTAGATGGTAGGACATAAGGTGCATAACCTTGAAGCTTTTGGAAATTCTGGTGTGTTTATGGATGTGATGGACCTGGTGGTTTTGAAGATTGGGCTTGATTGTTGTTCCTCAAATTAAAGTTTGGATGATTTCTCCAACCAGGATTGTAGGTTTGTGAGTATGGGTTGGAATTTGGCTTGTTGAAAGTGTGCAAAACATTGGCTTGTTCATAAAGGCAATCTTTTATGGCTGGTAAAGTTGGTCAAATATGAGTGAAATGATCATCAGAATCACATATATGGCATGTGATTTCTTGTACATATTTTACATGTTCACTCTTTTTAGTTTCTAAAGCTTCAACTTTCCTAGCTAGGGATGCGAATCTAGCTTGAAGGTCATGATCATCCCTAAGATTGTGAATGCCTCCACTAGATGGAGATGGTTGTGGTTTGCTCATGGACTCATAGGAACCAATGATGTCCCAATTTTGAGCACTTTCAGGCAATATGGTCAAGGTATTCAAGTGCTTCTTCAGGATTTTTATCACTGAACTCCCCATTACACATCATTTCAATGACTTGTCTACTTTGGGGTGTGAGTCCTTCATAGAAATGTGACACTATCCTCCATGTTTCAAAACCGTGATGTGGACAGACATTTAACAACTCTTTGAACCTATCCTAACATTGGTAAAGTGTTTCCCCGTGTTTTTGGGCAAATGAAGTGATTTGCCTCTTAAGAGAGTTTGTTCTATGAGATGGAAAAATTTTCTTTAAGAACTGTTTTTGCATATCATTCCAAGTTTGGATTGATCCTAACCTATGGTTTTGTAACCAAGTTTTAGCTTTATCTTTTAAGGAAAAAGGGAAAAACTTAAGTCTGATTATATCCATGCTAACATTTTGGTCAGTGCAAGTGTTACAGACTTCCTCAAACTCCCTAAGATGCAAATATGGGTTTTCAGATTCAAGATCGTGAAAATTGGGTAAAATTTTAATGATTCCCAGTTTAAAATTAAAGTGTGATGCATTTGGTGGGAAAACTATGCATGAAGGTACTCTAGTACTTGTGGGGTTCATGTAGTCTCTAAGAGTTCTAGGTGGATTTGGGTTAATGTGTTGGTCATGGTCAACATAAGGCGGATGGTTGCTGTTTTGAGATATGTTGTCAAGGTTGCCTAAAAGGTTCTCGGCTTGGTTTCCTGTTGGATATCTATGTGGGTTTTCAGCCATGTTGTTGGTGAATGTAGGTGATTGTGATCTCCTAATTAATCTACCACTAGAAGTTCAAGATCAATGTCTCATACAAATCTAATGAGGGTTCATGGAGGTGAAATACACAAAAAAGAAGAAAATAAAAGAAAAAGTGATAAAAATAACAAAATGCAAAATTCTAGGGGTGTAAATGCAAATATGCACAAGTAATGGGGCAAAATTGTAAATAATTATAAATATAGGGATAAAATAAAAAAACTTTATAATTACAGGGACTGATATGCAAAAAAATGAAAAATAAAATGACCTATATGCAAATACAAACTAGATCTAAGCTAAAACTCAAATAAAAAAAATTGAAGGACTAAAAGCAAAAATATGATTAATGATTACAAGTGCTTTTTTTTTTTGAAGTGGATGAAGTTTATTATTGAGATGAGTGATACAAAATGAATACAAAACAAGAACAAGAGAAGATAGAAGAAAAAATAGCAAAACTAAAATAAAATTAAAAGGAAATTACTTCTACAAAGAAAAAGGCGGACTTACTTCTACAAAGAAAAAGGCGGACTTACTTCCCCAGCAGCGGCGCCAAAAACTTGACACGTCCTAAAGAAGTGTTCCTACTCCCAAGTATAAGAGTGTCATAGTAATAAATTAACCGGTAAGACCGGATCGAACCACATGGAGGTTGTTCACTTGTCCTTATAGAATTAATTATCTAGATTAATTACTAAGCTTGTTATAAAGTGTAAATCAATTAAAAATAAAACTGGGGCTAAATGATCCACTGTTGGTAATTCGAATATGATCCAATTATTAATATTTAGTCCAGATTAATGAGATAGTATTCCACTCCACTGACCACTCTCTGATAGATATGGGTATAAGTACTCACTGTGCTAGACAATATCTGTCTGTCTATAGTGAGTCTAAAACTCCACAAATATCAGATGGGAGAAACCACTCTCTGATAAATATGGGTAAAAGTACTCATTGTGCTAGACAATATTTGTCTATCTACAGTGAGTCAAAAACTCCATAAAGATCAGAGGGGAGAAAGAAAAAATAATAAACTTACCAAAATTGAATCATATTTTCCATACCAACAGTATCACCTTTGGCTCCAGTTATATAAAATTAGCCAGACATAATTTAACTAGAAAATAGCTATTTTATTTAAATTGAGAATTTGAGAACAAAAGAGAGAGAATTTCACAAATCTAACATCAGATTTGAATTCAGAATATGAAAATAATGGGGGGAGAGGCCCCTATTTATACAAAATACGGATGAAAATTGACCATCGGATGAATTTAGAATGGAGCTTCTAGATTTTGCCACGTCATCAGTGAACAGTGATAGTGAACAGTAACTCATCCGTGTGAACAGTGAACAGTGAATAGTGAACAGTGAACAGTGAATAGTGAACAGTGAACAATGAACAGTGACATTGAACAGTAACTCATCCGTGAAGTGATTAGTGAACAGTGCATTGGCTTCTAGAATATGATTATCTGCAACTGCGTGTATGGAGCACTCGCTGTTTGGGCCAATAAGAATGTGCCACATCATCAGGAACAGTGAAAGTCAATTGTGAACAGTGAAAGTCAATTGTGAACAGTGAATAATCAAAATTATAAAAATGCCCTTCGTGGTCTTTCTAAGGTTTTTGAAGTTTTAAACTTGAAAACGATGTTTGTTTTGCCATCTGACTTCTCCATAATTCTGAATTGATCGAATTACCTCTGAAATACAAAGAAAAATACAAAGATTATTACACAACACATTTATTTATGCGAGCGAATGAAATTATGTCTAAATTGGAGAATTAATCATATTGGAAGTGTAAAATGATGATATTATCCCTTAGTAAATATACACTTTTCAGTGTTAATCAAGCATGCTCTCCAGCAAAAAAAGAGACAAAATCTTCTTGTAGAATTCTTGAGCTGCAGCTTCCACTTGAGACAATAGAGGTTGAGCTGTTGTCATTGATGGCACGCTATCCAGACTTGTTTGTAAATAGGGATTATCATTGACTTGTGATACTCCACTCTCTTGTTGTGCTATAATTTTTGCTTCGAGAAAAAAAGGAAATCAAAGTTTAAACTTGTGGATGTATGTCTCAAGAAAAAAATGTATTTCGTATTTGGGGCACAATTATAATTTCAGATTTTTTTTTGTTAGGGATTTTGGACCGATGATTGGGAATCATCGTTCCTAATATACGCTCATAACTCATAGCAATTAATAACGTAAATACCAGAAAAATAGATGAAAGAAAATAAACCAATTACAATACAAGATATACATGGGAAACCCAAATCATGCAAAAAACCATGGGCAATCAGGACGATAAAGAATGTTCCACTATATGATAAATTATTACAACCAAATACTCCAGGATTCTCTCTCACACTTCTACCCCAAACCACAGAGCCTTGCCAAGTCCCCAAGCTCACAATTGAGCTTTACATCATGACTTTCAGCTCACAACGTTCACAAGGTCCTCACCATGAACCCCCAAAATACCCCATAGGTCTCCTCTGAATATCACCCACGGATTTCTAACTTGATACATTGATATTCCCTTAGATCCCTCCCTAGATATTCCCATGGGTCTCTCCCGAATCTCACCCACTCTCTTTGATGTTATATGATATTCTTTTTGCTCCACACAAAATAACCTAACTACAAGATCTATTTATACTAGTTATAAAGAGTTTATGTTAAAAGTAAATCCTTCTCCTAAACGTACAATAATTACTTGTTCCACATAAATACTATTTCTTATTTATGACAAGCCTTCTTGTTAATGAGAAATCCTTTTCCTTAAAGCATAAAAACTTCCTAAAAGAACACTTTCCTTTTCCGCCGATGATTTCCCGTTTCACGCTTGCTTATTATTTACTACGATTCGGGTCACGGTTCCGCACCCGCTTCTGAAATCATTGCAAGTCACCTGGAATGCACCACTTTCTTCATTTTTTCAGTTCGTCTGGCCTTCAACCTCTCTCAAACAACATCATTCCAACTTTTAAACGTTTCCCACGTCTCTAGGAAGCTTCACATCAGTTGAGTCTTGTTTGGTTTACATTTGGTTTACATTTGGTTTACATTTGGTTTACTTGAGAATACGAGCCAACACCTAATATTTTTATGAGATTTGTTGTTACTAGTTAAAAATCTCTTACTATATAAGAGTAGAGATAGACATCAAGGAAATAGGGATGTTTATTGGTCCCTCTATTTTCCCCATTCCCCGTTTGGGGAAAATAAGGATGGGGGAGTTTAAGAGAGGTATTGATGAGGTTGTTTTGTACTTAATAAAGATATTTATATTTTACTTTGAAAACCAAGTTTCACCGTTTGTATCTACACTTAAGATATGTATTAAAAATGAGAAAGAACTCATCAATAGAAGGTTGAATTTAAAATGAGGCATATATAAAACATTTTAAAGTTTATTACGTTTTGAAAGAAACACAATAAATTTGAGTAATAGGAACAGAAAAACCATTAGATAGAGTGACTCAAGAATTAGAAATAGGAAAAGATGAATCAAACAAAGATAATGAACAACACATATGATGTATTACTCCTTTATCTAAAATTAAGGCAGATGAGGGGATTGAGGAGGTTATACCAGTTAAATTAGACACATAAGGTTCAATTTATGGAGAGTCACCAAGCTGAGCTGAAGATCCTGCATTAAGTTGGGAACTAAGAAGATGAATTAATTGTTGACATTGTCCTGGTGACAAAATTCATGACAAGAGCTCTAGGTGAAGAAGGTTCAGAAAACTCTGGTATATTGTGTCCAAATTGATTAACAAGAAGTTTAGCTGGATGACTTTTAGATCTAAATTTATATCCAAGTGGATAACTATGGATTTTGTAGCATTTGTCCACTGTATGCCCTGAAATCACACAATGTGTACACAGTGCCTTCTCTCTCCGTGATTTAGTAGCAGGACTCACAGCTGAAGCTGCTAGAGTTGAACCAGAACCAATGTTTTGTTGTCTCTCCTCTTGCGTTACAAGAGCAAATACTTTGTTAATAGAAGAGAGATGATCCATCAGTAATACCAGAGCTCGCAACTGAGAAAAAAGTCATTGAGCCCCAAGAGGAATTGCATTACATACTCTTTGTGTTAATAGTCCATCCAAGCTTTCAATCCACCTCAAGTGCGAATAGGAACTGGCCGAAATCTTTTGAGTTCATCCCATAGGAATTTCAACTAAGTATAGTAGCTATTCACATCTTGAGATCCCTGAGACAGAGCAACTAAGTGCTTCTTGATCTGGAAAATCAGTGGCCCATTTCCCTGGCTAAAATGATAATGAAGATCTTTCCAAACTTCAAAGCCTGAATCAAGATAAAATAGGATGTCTGCGATATCACGAGCCACAATATTAATGATCCAGGAAGAGACCAAGCTATTGCATCGAGACCAAGTACTGAACAGAAAATCTTTGGATCCTGGCCAAGAAATTGAACCATCGACAAAACCGAGCTTGTTCTTCACAGTGAGAGCCATAAGCATGCTTGACGCCAGGCATGGTAGTTCTCTCCTATCAATGGATGTGAAACTAGATTAAGACTTAGGTGATCACCATTATGTATAAACTAAGGGCTACAAGAATCACTCATTTGAGAACATTCACCAATTGGATTCATAGTGCTAAATTGATTGACATTAGCTTCTGATCCTCTTGCCATTACAAGGAAAGAAAAGAAGTAGTGGAACAATAAATTGCTCTGATATCATATTACAAAAGAGAAAGAGAAGAGAAAATTATCTCTGATATTCAATCGAGCAAATAAAACAAATGTATGCTTTTATATGATGAGGTTTACAATCCCTAACTACACCTCAACATAACAGAGCGATAGAAAAAAAAATACAGGTGTTTCTTTAACTCTGTTATAACGATACTAAAGAGAAATTTGCCTTGTATTCATATAAAAATTAGTAAAATGGTAAGTAAGGGATCGTTGGAAAAATTGCTATCGTTGAAATGATTACTATTCTAAAAACATTAAAGTAAATTGTGGATAGTGTGATAAAGGTTGGTTTGAGAAACCACCAAACAAGGTATAAGAAATTAACTATAACAAATGTGATAAGAAAAATAGAATGCTGAACAATTTAGATATGTACTATGAGTGAATCAATTAATGAATAACTAGGAAATTGATAGTGTTGCAAATGGATTATGGGCAAAGTTATAGAGCTACTTTAATGAATCAATCTCACAATTATGGACCAATTGTAGTCTAAAGTGTGAAATGGTCGTTGAAACAAAACCAAGACACTTCCCATGAAAATTCCTAACCTATTAGAGAAATGGGAAAAAGATGGGATCAATTTATTACAATCCAATGCCTAGATGATTGAGGTTGATAAATCCTCCAACAATCTATCCTATTCACTATGTGCTCTTAACAAATCAAGTGTGTCAATCCTTAATTAGTTGTATCATAAATTATCCTACCAATATTCTGATTAACAAGTGGCACACAAAATCAATCACATAATGAATAGAATCAAATTAAAAAGTGAATAGAACATAAAAGGAGATTCATATATTAAAGCTCAAACAAATACCATCATCCATAAGTTTCTCACATCAATCCCCTAAATTTGGATTTAATTACATATAGTTACAATAAAGGAAATAAAGTCAAAGATAAGGAAATCACCCATGGGTTACCTTCTTGATTGCTTGATCCTTCCTTGCCTAGTTGTTCATAGTGCAAAGAATAGAGGGTGAAAAGATGTCTAGATAGATGGATGCCAAATGAGTAGTGACAAAGGTAAGAGATGTAGATAATGGAAAGAGAGGAATGATTGGATGAATGTAATCTAAATTTAGTGTTGAGTTTTTGGATGGAGTAGATAGTTCAAGATTAGAAATGGAAGATGTTGAGTTTAGGAGTTATAGAGGAAAAGGATTTTCAACAATTTGTAGATTTTCGTGATTGGAAAAGCTTCCTTTGAAAATCATGAAGGGAACTATTTATATGAGCACAAAGTGATGTCATGTAACAGTCTCGAGTTCATGGTGTGCATCCGGTGAACGTGATCGCTATAAATGGTTATACAGTTTTTGATCTGGTTGTCATGGTCAAATTTTATCATTTTCGTGGTTGCATGGCCACGACACTTGGGCAACAACAATTGGATCTCATTTCCTTCATCTGCTTTCGCGATGACCTGGTAGTGATTCCTCAACAAGTGATAAAATAGATCTGGTGGTGTCGTTGTTGACTTGACAGCGACATTTAACCATGACACTTGGACCACAACTCTTCTTTAGCCTTCATCCTTGCTTCAGCTGATTCTTTGTCGCGGTGTCATAGTAACGACACGTAAAGTGCAACACTGCACTTGATTTCCTTCTCCCTCTTTTCTCTTTTCTATCACGATTTCCATGTAATGACACTAAGACAGTGACTTATTTGAGTTGAGTCATTATTGGCTTGCAAGCGAGAAAGCCACGAACTTGTCACGTTCCTCACCATTTTGCTCGTTTTGTCTAAATTTATTCTCTTTCTTCATAAATGCCATTATGGCAACTCTAACTCTGAAACACTTGATAAACTTGTTAGAACAAGGGAAAATGCCTAAGAATCAAGCTAAAAGAGTTAGGAAATGAGAGGAAAAATGATATCTATCTTGGCTTGATCAAATACCCAAAAACCTATCTTTGCTAGTCCTCGAGCAAAACAATCACAAAAAAACTCAAGGGCATGTGTTTAATTCATTTCAAAGTTCAATCAAGCATAAACTCCTTCGACACAGAATTTTCAACCCATTTAAGTATCTTGCAAAACCAATCTTGAAGAGATTTAATCAATGATGTGCTCATAAGAATTTAAATATATAAGAAATGCTAAGTGAATATTAAGGGCATGCCACTCTGTAAGTTCCTTAGTGTTTGATTAACTTATTTCGTTCACAACTACATTTGGGGATTAATATGTTGTTGGGGTTTATGCCCTAAAGATGTAATTTGTAAATGGATTTATGAAATAAATAAAAGAAAAAGTTCAATTCATTATTGTTGTGTTGTTTATTATATAACTTGTGCATAAATTTAACATCCAAAATTGCCCGATGTAATCTCGAACTGTGTATATGAGTGTCATATACTGATGGATACAATAAGAGACGTGCAATCTAAAGAGTTCATAGATAGCAAATAAAGCTGGATACTTTATTTGTGGTTAATCTATAGCTGCGATCCATTCCGTAATATACGATGATTCTATCCTAAATCATTCATATGAGATATGGGAATTGAGGCACCTTGTATGATGTGATTATATAGGACTGGGCCATGATCTATATGAATCTCTCACTAAGATCCATTTATTGATGAGATTCATATATATCAACTAATAATGGCTATACGTGGGTGATCTTAATCCTGAGTGTCTTATCGACTCCTTCAGGTTAGATCGTGGTCTTTGATATACCATGGGTGAGATCGGATGCAGTTCCTGATCAATATGCTCCGTATGTTAGGATTGTGGTTTGGCTTATGGCTGGGAAGGTTTGTACACAATAGTGAAATCCACTCTTTCTTGTGAGAAGTAGATGGTAGTTCCCTTAAGGGTTGATTCGGGGCTTGGACAATATGAGCGCTCTCCAAGTTCCGTAAGGAAATAGGATTTATTGTTCATTATAGAATCAATGGTACTTAAAAGATATATGTAATTAGAGGGGTATAACGGATATTATGACCCAGCTCTAATTATGAACTACTGTGGAGGATCACACCATGTGTAAAATCTATATCGATGGACACCGAGTTGTATCGGTCTGTGTAAAAACGTCTGCAGTTGAGAGAGTGTAGCTTCGGGTTTTTAGTGGAATAACACCGGAGTTAATAATCAAGGAATATTAATTAAAGACTTTAATTAATGATTCCGAGGATTATTGGAGCTCAAAATACTGTGGGTCCATTAGGTCCCCTTGCTAGCTTGATCGATTTAGGCAACAAAGGTCATGGTTAATTAATTGTATTGTCCAGTTAATTGTGTTACAAAAGTGACACCTATATATTCGGGAATTAATTGAATAATGAGATTATTTAATGAATGAATGTTAATAGTTAAATTAATTAAATAATTAGATTATTTAATTATATTGATAATTGTGAATTATTAATTAACTATTAATTGGAGGATGTTGGTTGGTATATGGATTTAGGTGAAGATAAAATAATGAGATTATTTTATTTTACTAAATTATTTATCTAGGTATTTGAATTTAAGTTTAAATTTAAAATACTTATTATCACTTTTAATATATTAAATATATTTGAAAAGGATAATTAAAAGATATATATCAATTATAAAACAAGAGATTGCATTGGATGCAAATTGGTGTGTACACATATATAAGTGTTTGTATAGGATACAAATAAAGGATATATATATATATATATATATAAGAAGCCAAATAGAGTATTTTTGTTTTGTGAAAAACAAAGCAGTGATATATATATAAAGAAGCATAAGAGGCGTGAAATATATATATATATATATAAAAGCAACAGCAGAGGCGAGAGATAGATATATATATTTAGCAGAGGCGTGATATCAATACATATATATTTGGCAGAGGCGTATTTTTTAATAAAAAAAATACGGAACCACACTTGTCAATATATTTTTTTGTATGAGATGCAATTCATGTGTGCGTAAAATCAATACACCAAATTAAGAAGAAAAAGTTTCTTCAAGGATTTCTCTACATCCTCCATTCAAGTTCCTGAGATCGTGATGCACCCACACGCAGTTACCAGTCCCGGGAGATAGTGAGGAAGATCGAGTGGTTTAGACAGAAGCACATCGTAAAGTGAAGGAGCTTTCAAATGTTGGTAAGATTGGTTCAGACAGGAGCATAACTTAAAGTGAAGAAGCCTCCAAACGTTGGTACGTTCTTCTGATTATATCGATTTCAATTTCCTGTGTTTACATATTGTATGTATTAGTCTCAAAAAATAATTAGGATCCCAAGTTCACTGGTCCCAGATACAGATTATGATCTGTATAAAATTTTTAAAACCTAGTTCCCCTGCGTGACCGGTGAATAGGGTTCCAACAATAATTAAATAATCTCATACCAATTGTTGGAACCCTATTCACCGGTCTCGCAGGGAAACTAGGTTTTAAAATTTTTATACAGATCATAATCTGTATCTGGGACCAGTGAACTTGGGATCGTAATTATTTTTCGAAACTAATACATACAATATGTAAACACAGGAAATTGAAATCGATATAATCAGAAGAACGTTCCAACGTTTGGAGGCTCCTTCACTTTACATTATGCTCCTGTCTGAACCAATCTTACCAACGTTTGGAAGCTCCTTCACTTTACGATGTGCTTCTGTCTGAACCACTAGATCTTCCTCGCTATCTCTCGAGACTGGTAACTACGTGTGGGCGCATCACGGTCTCAGGAACTTGAATGGAGGATGTAGAGAAATCCTTGAAGAAACTAAGTTCTTTAGCTCTAAGCCATTTTCCAGTAAAAGGTCTTTTAGTCATCTTACCTTCCAGACAAGATTCGTAGACAGGTAAGGTGCCAACCTTTAACTCACTTAAAAGTCCTCTTTTTACTAGTCTGTTTATCCGGTCAAGGTTGATATGACCACGCCGTAGATGCCAGAGATACTTGTCATTATCTGGAGAAATCTTATGTCGTTTAGTTTTGTATTTTTTAACCTTAAACATTTCGGTGTTGAGCAGTGTAGTATGTATTAATGGTCTTAGCATATAAAAATTGTTTTCCTTAATTCCTGAACAAATATTCAGTTCATTCTTTCCAATAATAGCAGACTTATTATTAAAAGAAACAAAATATTTTTGTTCTAACAACTTAGAAGCGGAAATCAAATTCCGTGTAAATCCAGGAATATAAAATACATTATCCAACAATATATAATTATTACAAAAACGTAATCTAATTACGCCCACTGCTCGTGCCGACACGACATCCCCTAACCTTACACGCATTGAGAAGGCTTGCTTCTCTAGCTGTGTTCAAGAATAAGTCCATCGTAAAGAAGAACAAACATGGTTAGTGACCCCTAAATCAACTATCCAGGGTGAAGAATCATCTTCCACTAAACACGACTCAAGAACAAGTAAATAATATTTACTTTTCTTGGACTTCTTCTTGTTTTTGGCTTTCTTAGGTTTGGGCTTACCCTTCGTTTTCCCAGTAGACCTCTTCCTCTTCTTATTATTAGAGGAATGTAGTTCAGCAACATTTGCCTCACTGGTTTTTCCCTTGCAGTCCTTAGTTAAGGACTCAAAAGTAATGAGATCATGGAGCAACTGTGTGAGATTGAACCTTAACTTGTTCATCTCATAGTTACTCTTAAACTGATCAAAACTCTTCGAAAAGGTCGCCAGTATGATGCACACTAGACTGGGTTTGTTAATGGCCCCACCATTGACTTCTGCCTTGTTGAAGTAGGACATCATGCTCAGAACATGTTCCCAAACTGGCATACCTTCCTTCATACGAGCGCAACGGCTCCACGATTTTGAATGCTGAAGTCATTGCTCCTTGCTTTTTGACAAGCACGTCTGTCATTGAAGCCAACAGATATGTTCGAGCCTTCTCATCAGATGAGACCCATCGCTGGTATGCCTCGCGAACAGTTCGTGTGGCATTAGCAGTAGGCACCGGAGGACATTCCTCCGTAAGCACAAACTTGAGGTCTTTGGTGACCAATATTGCATTAATGTTAAGTTTCCACTTAGTGTAGTTATCACCAATTAATTTGTCGTTTGCGAGAATTTTAAGTAATGCAGAAGATATTATTGTTAAAATAAATAAAACATTCATTCAATCATTTATTTAAAACAAATGCGTAAATTTAACATCTAAGATTGTCAGATGTAATCTCGAACTGTGTATATGAGTGTCATATACGGATGGATACAATAAGAGACGTGCAATCTAAAGAGTCCGTAGATAACAAATACAACTGGGTACTTTATTTATGGTTAATCTATAGTTGTGGTCCATACCGTAATGTACATAATTCTATCCTGAATCATTCATATAAGATATAGGAATGAAGGCACCTTGTATGATGTGATCATATAAGACTGGGCCATGATCTATATGAATCTCTCACCAAGATCTGTTTACCGATGAGATTCATATATATCAACTAATGATGGCTATATGTGGGTGATCTTAATCCTGAGTGTCTTATCGACTCCTTTCAGGTTAGATCGTGGTCTTTGATACACCATGTGTGAGGTCGGATGCAGTTCCTGATCAATATGCTCCATGTTAGGATTGCGGTTTGGCTTGTGGCTGGAAATGTTTGTATACAATAGTGGAATCCAATCCTTCTTGTGAGAAGTAAATGGTAGTTCCCTTAAGGGTTGATTCGGGGCTTGGACAATATGGGCACTCTCTTAGTTCCGTAAGGAAAAAAGATTTATTGTTCATTATAGAATCATTGGTACTTAAAGGATATATGTAATTAGAGGGTATAACGGACATTATGACCCAGCTCTAATTATGAACTACTGTGGAGGTTCACACTATGTGTAATAGCTATATCGATGGACACCGAATTGTATCGGTCTATGTAAAAACGTCTGTTGTTGAGAGAGTGCAGCTTTGGGTTTTTAGTGGAATAACACCGGAGTTCATAATCAAGGAATATTAATTAAAAAATTTAATTAATGATTCCGAGGATTTTGGAGCTCAAAATACTGTGGGTCCATTAGGTTCCCTTGCTAGCCCGATCGATTTAGGTAACAAATGTCACGGTTAATTAATTGGATTGTCCAGTTAATTGTGTTACAAAAGTGACACGTATATATTCGGGAATTAATTGAATAATAAGATTATTTAATGAATGAATGTTAATAGTTAAATTAATTAAATAATTAGATTATTTAATTATATTGATAATTATGAATTATGAATTAACTATTAATTGGAGGGTGTTAGTTGATATATGTATTTAGGTGAAGATAAAATAATGGGATTATTTTATTTTACTAAATTATTTATCTAAGTATTTGAATTTAAGTTTAAGATTAAAATACTTATTATCACTTTTAATATATTAGATATATTTGAAAAGGATAATTAAAAGATATATATCAATTATAACACAAGAGATTGCATTGGATGTAAATTGGTGTGTGCATATATATAAGAATCTGTATAAGATACAAACAAAAGATATATATATATATAATTGGTTTTAGTAGGGGCGAGAGATCTATATATATATATATATATAAGAAGCCAAATAGAGTTTTTTTTTATGAAAAACAAAACAGTGATATATATATATATATATATATATATTTAGCAGAGCCATGATATCAATACATATATATTTGGTAGAGGCGTATTTTTTAATAAAACAAATACGGAGCCGCATCTGTCAATATTTTTTTGTGCATGAGATGCAATTCATGTATGCGTAAAATCAATACACCAAATAAAGAAGAAAAAGTTTCTTCAAGGATTTCTCTACATCCTCCATTCAATTTCCTGAGACCGTGACGCCCCCACACGCAGTTACCAGTCCCGAGAGATAGCGAGGAAGATCGAGTGGTTCAGACAGAAGCACATCGTAAAGTGAAGGATCTTCCAAACGTTGGTAAGATTGGTTCAGACAGGGGCATAACGTAAAGTAAAGGAGCCTCCAAACGTTGGTATGTTCTTCTGATTATATCGATTTTAAATTCCTATGTTTACATATTGTATGTATTAGTTTTGAAAAATAATTATGATCCTAAGTTCACTGGTCCCAGATACAGATTATGATCTGTATAAAAAATTTAAAACTTAGTTTAGTTGCGTGACCGGTGAATAGGGTTCCAACATATGTAAGGGTAGTTTAGGCCATCATTGTTCATGACCAAGCTCAAGCTTCAAAGGTAAATCACTTGCTTAACTTTCATTGAAGAGATAATAGTGCACACACATACACACACTCTTATGTATGTTTCGATCATATTGCATGATTGCTTATTTGCCTTCTCGTGTGCCTTTTTGTGCCTTGACTTTCGCTTGGGTGTTTGATACATCTTATTTTCCCTTAGAAGAGGATTCTCTTCTTAACCGCGGTTCAAACCACTACCAGTGCATTGCCTCCGCCGTGGTCTGCACATCAGTGTTCTCTAGTGGTTGCACATTTCTACTACCGCGGTCTATGCTATTTGTATGCACAATGGTCTCCCAAGCAAATATTCCTAGGTGTTGCATGTTGTCCATACCACGGTCCGGGCACTTTCATGCACATCGGTCTTCAGAGTGGTGTTGTCTAGGCGATTTACCATTCCCTATGCCGCGGTCAGGATACTTACCTGTACCGCGGTCCAGCCAACTGTCCTGACGAGATTTAGTTGTCTTTTGTCCAAAACGACATCATTTCATGTAAAGAAACATATATATATATATATATATTCTCTTCTCTTTTCTTTGTTCTTAAGGAGTCCAAGAAGCCATCTTTGAGCAACCTAGCTTTGCTAGAGAGAGAAAGACTCCCAAACACTTGTATTTATTCAACCAAACTTCATCTCATGGTCATCTAGTTTCATTCTAGGATCATCTAAGCTTGAAGCATCATCTTTTTCTTGACTAGGTAATTTCTACATGTACTAGACTTCATTGGTTCATTACTATATCATGTATGCCTAGGTTTTAGCTTTTATTGCTAATTCAATGCATGTTCTTGTATTTAAAAGCTTTTATTACATGTTTGTGATGTTGGTTGTTGGCTGAGAACATTGATTAGTGATAGCTTTCATTTTGGACAATTTTACCCTTCTAGCTAAATCTTCTTGCATTTGCTTTTAGAGAATTGATATATAGGATTCGTGTTCAATTGTCATATTTACATTCCTATATAAGCTTAAATGCCTTGACCTAGCATTTTTGCACTTTGAATATCATTATATATTCACTTAGGTTGCATTGTCTCTTCATTGTTGTTAAGCTTGTGGCTAAGAGTTTAGTTGACAAGCTTGTTGATCAAGAATCACTATTAAGGCCCGTTGGGTAGTAGTGG
This sequence comes from Dipteronia dyeriana, assembly GCA_032871835.1. Taxonomy (NCBI): domain Eukaryota; kingdom Viridiplantae; phylum Streptophyta; class Magnoliopsida; order Sapindales; family Sapindaceae; genus Dipteronia; species Dipteronia dyeriana. Next base: position 86,990,771 of record CM065297.1, on the reverse strand, counting down.
TGGGTTAGTAACCTTAAAGTGTGACTAGGTGGTCAACTTAGGTTGTAAACATCATTACAATAGTGGATTTGAGGATCGGATGTGGCTAGAAGGATAGCCTATGGTTTTTCCCTTGTTAAGGGTTTCAACGTAAATATCGTGTGTCAATTTTTATTTATGCATTTTTACTTGTTCATGTTTGTTAATGGGGTGAATCTATTAACATTGCTTAATTTGAAAAAGTCGGTAATCAATTGGGAAAAAAACCTATTCACCCCCACTAGGTTTATAGACATACACTTCTTTGGGAATTTCAATTTGTATCAGAGCTGGTGATTAGATATACTTAGGTGATCTGTGCTCTGTGTGTGTCTTGCTTTATGCATTTTTTTTCTATGTGTTGCATTACATTTGCATCTCTTTCATTCATTACCCTCAAACACTATGAGTGGAAATGGTGGTAGTCATGAGGGAAACTCAAGCACAAGACCCCCTGTGCTCAATGAGGTGAATTATGCTTCTTGGAAGGGCAAGATGGAATCCTATCATTGCCAAATAGATGATCGTGCTTGGATAGCTATTGAAGATGGGTACACTCCTCCAACTATGACCACCGAAGAGGGAGATAAAGTTCTCAAGCCCAAATTTCAATGGAGTACACAAGAATTTGAGGCATCCAAGTGGAACAACAAGGCCATGCATGCCATCCTTTGTGCCATGGACGATAATCAATACAAGTTTATCCAAACCACCTGGAATGCAAAAGAGGCTTAGGGTATTCTTCAAATGGCTCATGAAGGCACTGAAGTAGTCAAGGACTCCAAGCTTTAAGTTCTTTAAACACAATTTGAGAAGATTATAATGGAGGAGGAAGAGTGCTTCAATGAATTTCAGATAAAGTTAATGGATATTGTAAATCAAAGCCATCAACTAGTTGATCCATACTCAGATAGAAGAATCAAGCAAAAGATTATGAGGTCACTTCCTAAGAGATTTGAGTCAAAGGTAACGGCACTTAAAGAGAATAGTGACTGTAAGAATATGAAGCCTAGTGAAGTGATCGGAAGACTTCTAACTTATAAATCTAGGTAGACTTTTACACCAACACCTCCAAAGAAGTAAAAGAGCATTGCATTGAAGATCTCTAAGGTTAAAGACAAGGAGGAGGATGATTCAGATGAGGAGATGACCCTCTTGGTAAAAAGGTTTAGGAAGTTCATGAAGTTTGAGAAGAAAGGATTTTGATCCAAGGGAAAAGAAGTAAAGAAGAAGAGTCCTTTCAAGAAAATAGAGAGGTCACAAGAGAATGAATCTAAAAAGGGCATTTAATGCTATGAATGTAGTTGCTTTGGTCACATTGCTCCTGAATGTGAAAATATGAAGAAAAAGAAGAAAGGAAAAGTGATGGCAGCTACTTAGAGTGATAGTGAAGACCTAGAAGAGGAAGAAAAGTCTTCGGATGATGAAGATTGAAACACAAAATTCATAGCATTCACATAATCTCATAATGGCAAGAGAGTTATAAGTGATAAAGAAGAAGTAGATGACTCTAGTGATGAGAGCATCTCATCTAACTCTAGGTTCAAAGTTGATGAAGAAATGACTATGTAGATTTCATGAAGTTCTTTGAGAGCTCTAGATTGAAAAATAAGAATGAGATTCAAAAGTTGAAAAAGGAGAATCTTGAGTTGACTTCCAAGGTGAGTCACTTAAGTGTGAAGGTGAAGATTGAAAGAGAGTTGGAAGAAAGCTTGAAGAAAGAGCTTAGAGAGGTAAAAAAATTGATTGCTAAGATGACCTCCGGAACCAAGAAACTTGACAAAATGTTATCAAGTAGGAAGAGCCCTTGTGATAAGAGGGGCTTAAGATATGTGGAAGACATGGAAACCACTTCCTTAAAGAAGACTACTTTTGTCAAGAGTGAAGAGTTAAATAAAATCCAAGGTCCACAACAACCATCAAGAGGGGTTGAAGTTGGAGAGTCTTCAAAACAAGTTCAAGTTAAGGCTCCAACAAAAGTTCAAGTCAAAACTCAATCACAACAAGCTAGAGTACATCAAATAAGGCCTCAACCTCAAGTGATCCCTTAATCTCAAAAAGGACCTTTTATGCTCAATCAAGAAGGGATGCAATCTTGGCTCAATCACAAAGAAGAGAGTTGGCTCTACACTAATGATCAACTCAAAGGAGAAAGAAGCCTTCTATGTTTGCATAAAGCTATTGTATGAATTCTTATTTCACTCCTATTTGTCATTATTATGGTGTCGAGGGCCATATAAGGCCAAATCATTTTAAGAATATTAATTTGTGTCATATTGAAAGTATGATTGAGAAAAATATGCTTAGAGGAGCCAAAATCCATTCACCTAGGATTTTTAGAGCCAATGAACCCAAGGCTCCAAGAAATGACAATCTTTCTACTAGGTGAATTAGAAAAAATGAGTATTTTTGCCATGTGGCCCAAGTGGCCTTTAAGGCCAAATCCTCTAATACTTGGTATCTTTATAGTGGGTGTTTTAGGCACATTATCAGAAACAAGAGTTTCTTTGAGACTCTTGTTATGGAGGATGGTGGATTTGTTACCTTTTGTGATGGTTCACGTAAGAAGGTTTTAGGAAAAGGAAACATATATATCCCCTGTTTGCCCTCCTTACCCCGTGCCCATTATGTAGATGTCTTGCAAGCCAATCTCATTAGCATATCACATTTGAGTGATAAAGGGCTTTTGGTTATGTTTGGCAAAGTTGATTGCTCTATTCTAAAAGAAGATTGACAAGTTTTATTGAAATGCAAAAGATCAAGTGACAATTGTTATTATCTTGATTCCAATGACATCTCTTGTAATTTATCTAGTTGTTATCAAGTTGAATTATGGCATTAAAGGTTAGGTCATATGAATTGCAAAGACTTGAAAGTTCTTGAGAGGTTGAATGTTGTGAGAGGCCTTCCTAAGTTTGGGAATCGGATTAAGGGAGTGTGTGGACCTTGTCAATAAGGGAAGCAAACTAAGAGTGTGCATAAATGGGTAAGTATCTTGCCACCAAGAAGCCATTAGAGCTTCTTCACATGGATCTTATGGGTCCCATGCAAACTGAGAGTCTTGGTGACAAGAGATACACTCTTATGTGTGTTGATGATTTTTCTAGATTCATATGGACTTATTTTCTTAGAGAAAAATCTGAAACTTTTAAAAAAATTAAATTGCTTTGCACTAAAATTCAAAATGAAAAGAATTCTCATATTAAAAGCATTAAAAGAATTAGGAGTGATCATGGCAAAGAATTTGAAAATGCTTGTTTTGAAAATTATTGTAATAGTGTTGGCATCTCTCATGAGTTTTCAGCTCCTCGACCTCCTCAACAAAATGGGGTTGTAGAGAGGAATAATAGGGTCCTCCAAAAGATGGCTCGTGTTATGTTGCTTAGCAACAATGTTCCTAGGAATCTTTGGGCTGATGCCATGAATACAACTTGTTATATACGAAATAGAGTGTTTTTAAGACCCTGTACTAGGCAAACCTCCTATGAATTACGAAAGGGTAGGAAGCCAAATGTTTGCTACTTCCATTCATTTGGAAGTAAATGCTACATTCTCAATGACCAGGATCAACTTGGCAAGTTTGCTGCTAAGAGTAATGAGAGGATTTTCATTGGCTATGCTCTAAATAGTAAGGTCTATAGAGTGTTTAACTTAAAAACTAGAAGAGTCATGGAATCATCCAATGTTGTCATAGATGATTATAGGCCAAAGTTGAGTAACCATGATGACGAGGTTAGTGTGTCTCATGATTTACCTTTAAAGAAGTGTGGTGAGACTTCAAGTGATTTGAAGTTGGATCATAGTGAAGAGAATAATAAACCTTTTGATAGAGATTCATCTTTGGACTATAATGAACCCGTTCCTTGGGTTAGGAGACTCCATGAAAAAAATAATATCATTGGAGATATTAATGAGGGTCTTAGGACTAAACAACAAATGGCTAATCAAATTAGTTATTCTTGTTACACCTCTCAAATTGAACCCAAAAAGATTGATGAAACCTTGAATGATGAATTTTGGGTTCTTGCTATGCAAGAAGAGTTGAATCAATTTGAAAGAAATGAGGTTTGGACTATAGTTCCTAGACTTAAGAATTCTAATGTCATAGGCACCAAGTGGGTGTTAAGGAACAAGTCAGATGAGAATGGAAATAGTGTGCGAAACAAGGCTAGGCTCGTAGCATAAGGATACTCTCAAATTGAGGGTATCGACTTTGAGGAGACTTTTGCACCGGTTGCCCGTCTTGAGTCTATTAAGCTTCTTTTGTCCATATCATGTGCGCACAGATTTAAATTATATCAAATGGATGTTAAGAGTGACTTCTTAAATGACATTTTGCAAGAGGAAGTGTTTGTTGAGCAACCCAAGGGGTTTATGGATCCATACCACCCCAATCATGTCTATCTCCTGAAGAAGGTTTTGTATAGGTTGAAACAAGCTCCAATGGCTTGGTATAAGCGCCTCACCTTTTATCTTGTTAACAATGGATACCCAAGAGGCAGTGTTGACAAGACCTAGTCCATCAAAGGTAACAAAGATGAGCTTTTCATAGCTCAAATCTATGTTGATGATATTGTGTTTGGTTCCACCAACAAATTAAAAGTTCAACAATTTGTTGAGGTCGTCTCTAATGAATTTGAGATGAGTCTTGTTGGGAAGCTTAATTACTTTCTAGGTTTGCAAATTAAACAATTGGATGATAGGATCTTCATATCCCAAGCTAAATATGCCAAGAACCTAGTGAAGAAATTTGGCCTTGAGAATGCCAAATATTGTGACACACCTATGAGTACCACGTTGAAACTTAGCAAGGATGATAGTGGGAAAAGTGTGGATCAAAGCTTATATCATGGCATGATAGGTAGCTTACTTTACTTAATTGCAAGTAGGCCCGATATAGCCTTTAGTGTTGGTGTGTGTGCTATGTACCAAGCAAGTCCTAAGGAGTCCCATCTCTCCTTCGTGAAGAGAATCATTCGTTATGTGAATGGGACCTCCAACTATGGGATATGGTACACTTTTGACACTAATTCTAGTCTAGTTGGCTTTAGTGTTGCAGATTGGGCAGGTAATTGTGATGATAGGAAGAGTGCATCGGAAGGTTGCTCCTTCGTAGGAAACAACTTGGTGTCTTGGTTTTGCTAGAAGCAAAACTTCATTTCCTTATCCACAGTCGAAGCCGAGTATATAGCAGCCGGGAGTGCTTGCACACAACTCTTACGGATGAAACAAGTGCTTGTGGACTACGGTTTTGATTAAGGTACTCTAACCCTCTATTGTGATAACATGAGTGCTATAAACATTTCAAAGAATCATGTCCAATATTCTAGATCCAAGCATATAGACATTAGACACCACTTTATTAGAGGGCTAGTTGAGAGAAAATGCATTGCACTTGAACATGTTGGCGCTAATGATCAACTTGCTGATTTTTTCACTAAACCCTTGGACTCAACTAGGTTTAAATCACTTAGTAAGTCTATTGGGATTTGTCATATATCTTGATGAGTTTTGGTGTTTGACCTCTCATGGGGAGCTTAAGCAAAAAGAGCTAACCTGCATTTAAATAAGCAAAAATAATTGTTCAATTTTATGCTCTTTAATTAATTGCTTGAGTATCATGGTTGCATATGCTAGTATATGACTTTTTATTTAATAAGTGTGTCTTTGCCTTGTTTAAAATCCATGTCTCATATATGTTCAAATATGCATTTTTGGACCAGTATATTTGATTGAGAAGTATATTTGATTGACCTAAAATTTATCTCCATGTTTATATGAACTTGAGTTTGACAGGCTTAAAATTTTTGCATGCAGTAATTGTGTGAAATTGTGTGTGAGTGCAATTGATAAAGCTAAACTCAATAAGGACCTTGTGTCCATTCAACTAATAAGGATGTCTCATCCAATTTAGCTTTGTCTCTCTTTTTAATGGTTGAACAGGACAACAATCAATAAGTATGTTATATCCATTCAATCAATAAGGATTTTATATCCATGTCTTGATTTGCCATTAAGAATTGATAATATTGCTTGTGCGATTCAAAGGCTTAATTTCCTTATCTTGTTCTAAAATGACAAAAGGGTGCAAATTGGTTTGACTTCTCTTGGAACCTCTTTTGATATTTTCTTTGCCAAACATCATTTGTTTGAAAGTTGATGTTGCATGTCTTTTATCCAAGGCAATAACTTCACACATTTCTTTATATTAAACTTCCTTGCTCTTCTCTCTCACTTAATTAAATTGTATAAAGTTGTTGTATATGATTACGTAAATTTCTCTTGCAAATATCTCTCTTTGCTAAGTGACCCAATTGGGGAGACCTCATTTGCCTATCTTGGGGAGACCTTATTTGCCTATCTTGTGATAAAAAGGAGGAATAGTGTTGTGTGGTTTTTTAGGGGGAGTTAGGGGTGTTAAGAATGTCATGATTTAAGAGAGTCGAGAGTTTCATATGAGGGGAGACTTGTTGAAAGGGAGTTAACTAATTTAGGGGGAGCATATCATTTGCATTTGTTATTGCATGGTGCTTGTTATTGTTGTTTACAAATTGTTAGTATTTTTATCTTCCTTGATCACCTCACATACACTTATCTTGGAAAGTGTAGTTATATGGTTTTGTAGGGTTGTTGATTCTATAAGAGATGGATGACTTGAAGATCAAGTGTTTAAGCATCTCTTTGTATTGTAAAAACACTTTTTGTTGACCCCTTGTCTTTTATTTTGTTTATTTGTGAGGATGATATGTGAGTGGTGGTTTTGTCACGAAATAGCCAAAGGGGGAGATTGTAAGTTCCTCGGTGTTTGATTGGCTTATTTCGTTGACAACCACATTTGGGGATTAATATGTAAGGGTAGTTTAGGCCATCATTGTTCGTGAACAAGCTCAAGCTTCAAAGGTAAATCACTTGCTTAACTTTCATTGAAGAGATAATAGTGCTCACATACACTCTTTCATATATGTTTTGATCATCTTGCATGATTGCTAATTTGCCCTCTTGTGTGCCTTTTTATGCCTTGACTTTTGCTTGGGTGTTTGATACATCTTGTTTTCCTTTAGAAGAGGATTTTCCTTTAAACTGCGATTCAAACCGCTTCCCATGCATTGCCTCTACCGCGGTATGCACAACGGTGTTCTCCAATGGTTACACGCTGCTGCTACCCCTGTCTATGCTATTTGCATGCACAACGGTCTCACAGGTGAAGATTCACAGGCGTTGCATGCTGTTCATACCACGGTCTAAGCAGTTGCATGCACAGTAGTCTTCAAAGCGGTGTTATCCAAGAGATACACCGTTCCCTGTGCCGCTGTCTAGACACTTACATGTACCTCGGTCCAGCCAGCGGTCTTGAAGAGATTTAGTTACCTTTTGTCCAAAACGACATCATTTCATGTAGGGCACCATATATATATGTTCTCTTCTCTTTTCTTTGTTCTTAAGGAGTCCAAGAAGCCATCTTTGAGCAACCTAGCTTTTCTAGAGAGACAAAGAGTCTCAAACACTCATTTTTACTCAACCGAACTTCATCCCATGGTCATTTAGTTTCATTCTAGGATCATCTAAGCTTGAAGCATAATCGTTTTCTTGACTAGGTAATTTCTACATGTACTAGACTTCATTGGTTCATTACTATGTCACATATGCCTAGGTTTTAGCTTTTATTGATAATTGAATGCATGTTCTTGTGTTTAAAAGCTTTTATTACATGTTTGTGATGTTGGTTGCTGGTTGAGAACATTGATTAGTGATAGCTAGCATTTAAGACAATTTTACCCTTCTAGCTAAATCTTCTTGGTTTTGCATTTAGAGAATTGATATCTAGGATTTGCATTCAATTGTCATATTTACATTCCTAGGTAACCTCAAATTCCTTGACCTAGCATTTTTGCACTTTGAATATCATTATATATTCACTTAGGTTGCATTGTCTCTTCATTGTTGTTAAGCTTGTGGCTAAGAGTTTAGTAGACAAGCTTGTTGATCAAGAATCACTATTAAGGCCCGTTGGGTAGTAGTGGTGGGTTAGTAACATTAAAGTGTGACTAGGTGGTCAACTTAGGTTGTAAACATCATTACAATAGTGGATATAAGGATCAGATGTGGCTAGAATATAGCCTGTGGTTTTTCCCTTGTTAAGGGTTTCCACGTAAATATCATGTGTCAATTTTTATTTCCGCATTTTTACTTGTTGTTCATGTTTGTTAATTGGGTGAATCTATTAACATTGCTTAATTCAAAAAAGTTCGTAATCAATTGGGCTAAAAACCTATTCACCACTCCTCTAGGTTTATAAACATACACATTTTAGGGAATTTCACACTCTAAATAACATTTCACTCAATGCGATCCTACATTCCAGATGCCAAAGCTTTAAAGACAACAATGCCATTTAGTTCAGAATGTAATTCGCCTCGACATCTAATCCATACTAGATTTCTTTCATTTTTCTTTCGATTCCGAGGCTTTACTCAATCGTTCGTATCCAATATGCGTTTATGTTATGGCTATCAAATACGATTGCACATGATACATTTTAAAACACAATTTCTGAAAATTAGGTCCCATGAATAGAATTGCTAACCATGAACCAAATATAACATGCATCAACCAACACTTTCTAACAGGACATTCTAAAAGATCAAAAAGGTCTTTCTTTTGGTTGTAATGGGGTTTAAGGGGAATGGTGAATCAATGGATGGGAAAAACAATGAGGAACACAAGGTACCTGATGATTATGCTAAGACATACATTCTAAGTATGAGTATACTTTGCTATTAACGACATTCACACTTGAAATTTTGTTGACCAAGCTTACACTCTCTTTTGTTCCACTTCCTACTCTTAGTTTTTCATTGACTAGATCATTCAACATTTCACTTCTCTTTTTAGACAATTTGTGCCTCATTCATCTCTTCATCATTTTCTTCTTCTTTTTTTTCTTTTTTTTTTCTTTTGTAATTCTTTCTTTTTGCTTTTCATCTTTGTTTTTCTTTCCTTCCTTCAATACATTTGCACACACATGCCTTGGTACAAGCCATACACTTTTCAAGAATCATTCACTTACATTCATTCCCTAAGTCTTAGCAAACCATTTGGCACAAGGTAGGTCAAGTGTATAAGTTATATAGTTTATGTTGATGTGGTTCATGAATAAAAAGGCTTATAAATTTGTTTTTGGCTTCAAATGGGCTTGGGAGCACACACACATTAAAGGTATGGAAGAGTTTAGTCCAATTTAATGGTTTATCACATGCATAGCTTAAAATCATTTCTCGAGGTTTGTCCACAAAGTCCATTGAGGTATCCACAAGCAGACCATATTGTTCTATGGCAAGCATTGTTTTATGCAAATAAGACCTTATATATGCTTGTATGAGTGTTTGAATGAGTGTTTGAAGAGTGAGTGTAGTGCTCTCAAAATATGAGTTTTGGGTCGTGTTTGTTATCCTCACGGGAGTCTCCACTCTTAATTCCTAGCCTTCAAGCAAATTGACTCGTCACTCCAACATCAAGAGAAAAGAACTAGCGCACATTGCACAATGCAATCCTAAATGGCATGACGTTAATCTAGACCAAACAATTGCAAAGATGCACACTTCCTCACTTGCTCATGCAATAGCACAATATTAACAAACAAAAGATGCTTAAACATGGCATTATTGCAAGCATTTTATTTTTTTCTTTAAAATTCAACTTGAATTTTAAAAGATGGAATGGTGAAGTGGTGAAGTGTGATGTGTGATGCACACAAGTACCACCAAACCTAAATTTGATATTGTCCTAAATGTTTTGGAAAATAAAAACCAGTTAAGTGGCGCAACACATCAATCACAATGCAAAGAGTTATCCATGTCCAAAATCATCAATGATTAACACTGAAAAGTGTATGTTTACTAAGGGTTAATATCATCATTTTACACTTCCAATATGATTAATTCTCCAATTTAGACATAATTTCGTTCGCCCGCTTAAATAAATGTGTAGTGTAGTAATTAGTGTATTTTTCTTTGTATTTCAAAGGTAATTCGGTCAATTTAGAATTATGGAGAAGTCATATGGCAAAACAAACATTATTTTTAAGTTCAGAACGTCAAAAACCTTAGGGGAGCCACGAAGGGCATTTTGTAATTTTGACTATTCACTGTTCATAGTTGACTTTCACCGTTCTTGATGATGTGGCACATTTCTATTGGATTGAACTGTGAGTGCACCGTACACACGACTGAAGAGAATCACATTCTAGAAGTCGGTGCACTATTCATAGTTGACTTTCTAGAAGATTATTGACCGATGATGCTGCACATTTCCATTGGCCTGAATTGTGAGTGCACCGTACACGTGCTATAAGGAATCATATTCTAGAAGGCGGTGCACTGTTCACTGTTGACTTTCACTAACGCGGTTACAGTTCAATATTCATTGTTCACTGTTCACTATTCACTATTCGCTGATGACGTGGCAAAATCAAGACGCTCCATTCTAAATTCATCCGATGGTCAATTTTCATCCTTATTTTGTATAAATAGGGGACCCCCCTCTTCCTAAATTTGTACATTCTGAATCCAAATCTGATATTAGATTTGTGAAATTCTCTCTCTTTTGTTCTCAAATTTTCAGTTTAAATCAAATAGTTATTTTCTAATTAAATTATGTCTGGCTAATTTTATATAGCTGGGACTAAATGTGATACTGTTGGTATGGAAAAATATGATCCAATTATGGCAAGTTTATTATTTCTTTGGTTTTTTCCCCTATGATCTTTGTGGAATTTTTGACTCACTGTAGACAGACATATATTGTGTAGCACAGTGAATACTTTTACCCATATCGATTAGAGATTGGTTTATCCCATCTGATCTTTGTGGAGTTTTGACTCACTGTAGACAGACAGATGTTGTCTAGCACAGTGGGTACTTTTACCCACATCTATTAGAGAGTGGTTAGTGGAGTGGAATACCCTCCCATTAATCTGAACTAAATATTAATTATTTGATCATATTCGAGTTACCAAAAGTGGGTCCCTTAGCCCCAGTTTTAATTTTAATTGATTTGCATTTTTATAACAAGCTTATTAATTAATCTATATAATTAATTCTACAAGGACAAGTGAACAACCTCCCTGTGGTTCGACCCGGTCTTACCGGTTATTTTATTTCTATGACACTCTTATACTTGGGAGTAGGAACACTTCTTTAGGACGTGTCAAGTTTTTGGCACTGTTGCTGGGGCGGTAAGTTCGCCTTTTCTTTGTAGAAATAATTTTTTTTTAATTTTATTTTAGCTTTGCCATTTTTTTTTCTCTAAACTTCCTTGTTTTCATTTTGTATTCAATTTTACATTTTAGCCTAGATCTAGTTTTTATTTGCATATAGGTCATTTTACTTTTCACTTTTGCAGATCTATCCCCTATCTCTTATATTTTCACTTTAGTCCCTATATTTATAGGTATTTACACTTTTGCCCCAACACTTGTGTATATTTGCATTTACACCCCTAGATTTTTGCGTCTTGTTATTTTTATCAAATTTTCTTTTATTTTCTTCATTTTTGTGTATTTTACCTCCATGAACCCGCATTAAATTTGCATAAGACGTTGGTCTTGAACATCTAGTGGTAGATTAATTAGGAGATCACAATCATCCACATTCGCCAACAACATGACTGAAAACCCACTTATACATCCAACAGGAAACCAAGCCGAGAACCTTTTAGACAACCTTGATAACATATCTCAACACAGCAACCATCCATCTTACGTTGACCTTGACCAGCATATTAACCCAATCCACCTAGAACTCTTAGTGACTACATGAACCCCACACATACTGGAGCACCATCATGCATAGCTTTCCCACCAAATGCAGCACATTTTAATTTTAAACCGGGAATCAGTCAACTTTTACCCAATTTTCACTGTCTCGAATATGAAAACCCATATTTGCATCTTAGGGAGTTTGAGGAAGTCTGTAACACTTGCACTGACCAAAATGTTAGCATGAATATAATCAGGCTTAAGTTGTTCCCATTTTCGTTAAAAGATAAAGCTAAAACTTGGTTACGAAACCTTAGGTCAGGATCAATCCGAACTTAGAATGACATGCAACAATAGTTCTTAAAGAAATTTTTTCCACCTCATAGAACAAACTCTTTTAAGAGGCAAATCACTTCATTTACCCAAAAACCTGGGGAAACACTTTACTAATGTTAGGATAGGTTCAAAGAGTTGTTAAATGTCTGTCCACATCACGGTTTTGAAATATGGAGGATAGTGTCATATTTCTACGAAGGACTCACACCCCAAAGTAGACAAGTCATTGAGATGATGTGTAATGGGGAGTTCATGGATAAAAATCCCTAAGAAGCACTTGACTATCTTGACCACATCGCTGAAAATGCTTAAAACTAGGACACCATTGGTTCCTATGAGTCCATGAGCAAACCACAACCATCTCCATCTAGTGGAGGAATTTACAATCTTAGGGAAGACCATGACCTTCAAGCTAGATTTGCATCCCTAACTAGGAAAGTTGAAGCTTTAGAAACTAAAAATAGTGAACATGTAAAATCTGTACAAGAAATTGCATGTCATGTATGTGATTCTGATGATCATATCACTCATAGTTGCCTACCTTTACCAGCCTTAAAAGATTGCCTTCATGAACAAGCCAATGCTTTGTACACTTTCAACAAGCCAAATTCCAACCCATACTTACAAACCTACAATCCTGGTTGGATGAACAACAATCAAGCCCAATCTTCACAACCACCAGGTCCATCACATCCACAAACACACCAGAATTTCCAAAACCCTCAAGGTTATGCGCCTTAGATCCCACTATCTAGGAAAAATCTTGAAAACATTTTGCACTCATTCATTGAGAAGAAAGAATCCATTAACATCCAAACTACACAAACCTTGACAGATGTTAAAGATACTTTGGTAAAGATTGCTTCTAAACTCACCACACCCGAAAAAGGTAAGTTTCCATCTCAGCCACAACCAAATCCCAAGAGTCAGTCAAGTTCCTATGATAATAACCAATGCCCAGATCATGTCAAATCAAGTATCACTCTTAGTAGTGGTAAGGTCGTCGAAAAATCTATTCTTGAATCTGGTAAAAATGATGATGAGCCATTTTCCAAGGGTAAGGAAGGGGTTGATTAAACCAATATTGACGAAGAAATAATTGAATCCCCACCTACACTCTTATATCCTCAGGCTCTTAAAAATTCACATAAATCGAAACATCCCCCAGAGATTTTTGAAATTTTCAAACAGGTAAAAATCAATATCCCTTTGTTTGACGCAATCAAATAGGTACCTTCCTATGCCAAATTTTTGAAGGATCTGTGCACTGTGAAAATGAAGCATCAGGTAAGAAAGAAAGCCTTTATGGCTGAACAGGTCAGTTCCATTCTTTCCAAATTTTTTTTTTTGAAATATAAAGATCCTGGTTGTCCCACTATTTCCTGTATAATTGGTAACTGTAAAATTGAGCATGCTTTACTTGACCTAGGTGCTAGTGTAAATTTGCTCCCATACTCATTTTATCAGCGACTTAAACTTGGTGAGTTAAAGCCGACTTCAACCACACTTTGTCTTGCTGATAGGTCAATTAAAATACCAAAAGGAATAGTGGAAGATGTGTTAGTACAAGTTGATAAATTTATCTACCCAGTAGATTTTATTGTCTTGGAAACACAACCTGTTGTTAATGAGCACAAATCAATTCATGTTATATTGGGTCATCTATTTTTGGCTACTGCAAATGCCTTGATTAATTGGAGGAATGGAATAATGAACATGTCTTTTGGAAATATGGAAATTAAGCTTAATGTTTTCAACATGTCTAAGGAACCATTTGATGATGAAAATGAAGATGAAGATGTAGACATTATTGAAACCATATTTGACGATCATATTCAAAAGGATTCTTTTAACTCATCTGAAGTTTGTTTGATCAATTCACCTGAGTCATGCACGCATTCACATCTTGATAATTGTTTGTAGGTTGCTAAAGAAGAAGGAGAAATTTTAGATTTTGAAGAATTTGAACAAAAAGATGAAGAGCCAAAAGAAAAAAGCACCTCAACTGGATTTGAAACCCTTACCAGAGGGACTTAAATATGCATACCTTGGAGACGAGCAGACCTACCCAGTGGTAATCTCTTCTAACCTCACAGAAGAGCAAGATGGTAAGTTGCTAAATGTTTTAAAGAAAAATAAGAATGCAATTGGTTGGACTTTGAAAGATTTGAAACCTATTAACCCATTGATTTGTTCACATCGAATAAATTGAGAGGAAAATGCTAAAACATATTGACAATGCCAAAGAAGACTTAACCCACATATGAAAGAAGTTGTCAAGACTGAAGTCCTTAAATTACTTGGCGTGGGAATTATCTGCCCTATCTCTGATAGTAAGTGGGTGAGTCCTACACAAGTTGTACCAAAAAAATCTGGAATTACTGTTGTTAAAAATGAAAAGGGTGAGTTATTTCCAACTCGTGTTCCATCTAGTTGGTGCATGTGCATTAATTATAGAAAATTAAATGATGCCACTAGAAAAGATCATTTTCCCCTTCCATTCCTTGACCAGATTTTAGAAAGAGTAGCAGGACATCCCTACTACTGTTTTCTTGATGGGTATTCAAGATACTATCAAATTCCCATTTTAGAAGACTAAGAAAACACCACATTCATATGTCCTTTTGGAACCTTTGCATTTAGAAGAATGCCATTTGGTTTGTGTAATGCTCTAGCCACATTTCAATGATGCATGCTTAGCATTTTAGTGACATGATTGAACATTGTTTAGAGGTCTTTATGTATTATTTTACTGTGTTTGGGAATTCTTTTGATGATTGTCGGAATAACTTGGAAAGGGTCTTGAAACGTTATATAGAAAAAGGACTTGTGCTTAACTGGGAAAAGTGTCATTATATGACCACATCTGGAATTGTTTTGGGTCATAGTGTGTCATCTAGAGGAATCAAAGTTGATAAGGAAAAAATTGAAGTCATTTCGAAGTTACCACCACCACAAACAGTTAAAGATGTGCGGTCATTTTTAGGGCATTCAGGATTTTATAGGAAGTTTATTAAAGATTTTAGTGTCATATCTAAACCACTTTGTAACCTCTTATTAAAAGATGCAAAGTTTAAATGGACACAAGAGTGTCAAGAGTCCTTTGAAAAGATAATTGACATTTTAACATCTGCTCCTATAATGTAATCCCCTGATTGGTCCTTGCCTTTTGAATTGATGTGTGATGCGGGTGATTTTGCTGTTCGAGTTGTCTTAGGACAGAGAAGAGAAGGTAAGCCTTTCGTGATTTATTACGCAATTAAAACTTTGAATTGTGCACAAATGAATTACACCACCACTGAGAAAGAATTACTTGCTGTGATATTTGCATTGGATAAATTTTGGTCATACTTGATTGGCACTTCAACCATTATTTTTACTGATCACGCTACTTTAAATTATTTAATGTCTAAACAGGATGCAAAACCAAGATTGATTTGCTGGATTTTATTGCTACAAGAATTCAATCTCACAATCTAGGACAAAAAGGGTGCTGAAAATGTCGTTGCAGACCATTTATGACGACTCACCGCTGAGTCGTCATTTGATAAAACACCCATCAATGATTCTTTTCCTGATGATCTTTTATTCTCTATCACAACTTTGCCATGCTATGCTGACATTGTTAATTATCTCACAACAGAAATGATGCCATTCGATTGGAATGCGTAGGGTAAAATGAAATTTTTGACCGAGGTAAAACGTTTTTACTGGGATGACCTGTACTTATTCAAGTATTATCCTGATCAAATTGTTCGACGGTGTATTCCAGGCAATGAGGTATATAGTGTCATTGAATTTTGTCATTCTAAAGCATGTGGTGGTTACTTTTCGTCAAAGAAAATGGTTGCGAAAATATTACAGTGTCGATTTTATTGGCCCACCTTGTTTAAAGACGCACATGCATTATGTAAAACCTGTGAAAATTGTCAAAAGTTAGGATCCATTTCCAAGCAAAACATGATGCCTTTAAACCTCATTCTTGTCATTGAAATATTTGATTGTTGGGAAATTGATTTTATGGGTCCATTTCCACCGTCATTTGGATTTTTGTACAATTTGGTTGCCGTTGATTATGCATCAAAATGGGTTGAGGCAATTCCTTGTCGAAATAATGATCACAAAACAGTGATTAAGTTTTTAAAGGAAAATCTTTTGAGTCGATTTAGAATCCCTCGAGCCATTATCAGTGATGAAGGTAAACAGTTTTGTAACAAACCTTTTGAGTATGTAATGAAGAAAT
This sequence comes from Dipteronia dyeriana, assembly GCA_032871835.1. Lineage (NCBI taxonomy): Eukaryota > Viridiplantae > Streptophyta > Magnoliopsida > Sapindales > Sapindaceae > Dipteronia > Dipteronia dyeriana. Next base: position 86,974,419 of record CM065297.1, on the reverse strand, counting down.
ATGGAGTCACACACAAAATTTCCATACCATACCACCCTCAAACAAGTGGTCAAGTTGAGTTAGCAAATAGGGAGATAAAACATATCTTGCAAAAAACGGTTAACCCTGATCGAAAAGATTGGTCTCTTAGACTAAATGATGCACTTTGGGCTTACCACACTGCACTCAAAACATCTTTGGGTATGTCTTCTAATCGTTTAGTTTATGGAAAACCTTGCCACTTACCTGTTGAACTTGAGAAAAAAAGTATATTGGGCCATTAAAGCTTTCAATTCAAACCTAAACGATGCTGGTGAATTACGCAAGTTGTAAATAAATGAACTTGAAGAATTAAGAAATGATGCATATGAAAATGAAAAAATTCTTAAAGAAAAATCTAAAACCTTTCATGACAGACGAATTTTAAAAAGATCATTTGAAGTTGGTCAAAAGGTTTTGCTTTATAATTCTCGACTTCATTTATTTTCTGGCAAATTGAAATCAAAATAGAGTGGTCCATTTGTTGTGAAACACGTGTATCCATATGGTGCCCTTGACATTGAGAATCCTAGGAATGGTAATGTGTTTAAAGTAAATGGACAACGTGTGAAATCATTCTTAGAAAATACAGATTTTCAAAAAGACTCTACCTTCCTTTCTGACCCTTGTTACAAAGGTGAGTAAACAAATCTTTTGCTTTTGACTTTATTTGTGTTTGCAATTATTATTTTTGTTTTTGTTCACTTTTACGTTTTGAATTTTTATAGGATTAATTTCTAGGTTCAATTTTTGCTTGGAGTGTTTTGCTATATAACCCCGGTTAAATGGCGGATAACGGTACTCCGTGACAATTCAAGTCGGTTTAATTCAGTTTCCCAAATAATTGATCCCCAAAACAAGGCATGGACAAAATTTTCACAAACCTGCGAAAATATTTTCCATCATTGCCCTAAAATGCTTTGAAAAAGATTTACAAAACACGTTCTGAAAGATTACACTTACTGATTATAAACAACATTCCTGTTGAAGTTCTCTAGTTGATTGAAGCTAAGGTATGTCTAACAGGTGAGTTTTTTGATTCATTTATATCTTACATGCCTGGTTTTGGAAGAAGTAACCTCACAATAAAACGAAGAGCTAAGAAGTTAGGTGTTACTTGTCACAAATGTGCACGTACAACTTGCAACACACGTCATCGTTCTTTAGGAATTGTGTCTAATAATCGGGAAGATAAAATTTTATTCATTAGGCATGGTTTGCGTAAGGATTCATTGGATAATATCCTAACGACTCTTGATGCACATCCTAATGGATATGTGCAAATGGCAATTAATCGATTATGACCACAATTTCAAAAAGAACATGCACAATATAGTCTTGGGAATCTGACTTTAAAAGACCTTGTTTGCCAATTTATAAGAAAATTGGATGGGAAGCATATCCCCGACCTATAGAGGGCGTTGAAGTCGTTTCTGGATGTAAAACCAGAGGAAGATGTGAGCCACAATCACAACTATCAGTAAATATCTTTTTGTTTTTATTATCTTTTTCCTTCCGCATTTAATGTCTTTTGTAATTATTGTTGTTTACTTTTGATTTTTGAACCATTTGGATCTAATATCATTGACAAATTCGTCGCTCTATACATATAGGTGTATCATTGTGTTTCCTTTCGGGATCTATACATACAATCATTTGTTTTCCTTTTTGCTTTAAGCACTCATAAACATTCAAAAGAAAAATTCAGAGAGTGCATTAATGGTGTCACCTTCAACTAAACGATTCATAAATATTTGTGTGTTTGGTGAAACCAATTATGGGAAATACAGAGAGTTTGTCGATGCTGCAACTCATCTTGGTAAGGTTTGGCTGAACGGAAAATACACCTAGTGTATAGAGGAGGTAACTTGGGATTAATGGGGTGTGTTTCACAAGCTGTATGAGACGGAGGTAGTCAAGTTCTGGGTATTGTCCCAAAACCTATGGCCGCAGCAGAATTCATCAGAAAGACAAACGGTGAAGAGCTAGTTGTTTCAGGTATGCCTGAAAGATTGACTACTATGTTACATTATGCTGAGGCGTTTATAGCCTTACTAGGTGGTTTTGGAACCTTAGAAAAAATATTTACAATGGCATCGTGGACGTAACTACACATCCATGAGAAACCCATCGGTTTGTTGAATGTTAAAAAAATTTATGATGGTTTGCTTTCATTTCTTGATCATGCTCAGAAAAATTATTACATTCCACCTTCAATCCGAAATTTTTTTATCTCTGTTTCAAGTCCTCATGAGTTGATTGACCAGTTACAAGCTTTTAATTATGAGCCAGATCCCTTAACCTCCAAAATAGATTGGTCCATTGATGAAGAGAACAAGAAACGTAGAATTGATCTGAATCTCGGTTTGTAATTGTCCCATGGTTTTTATGCATTTTATTTTCCTTTATTTTGTATTTCTTTTATTGTTTTGCAGAATTTTGTTGTAATTCAAGTTGTTCAGGTTATATCTTCTAAACCTTAACTCTTTCTAAAGACATTGGGGACAATGTCTCGTTCTGGTTGGGGGGAGGGGATAGTTGATTCAATAACTTTTGTTTAAAAAAAAACCAAAGAAAAAACAAAAACTAACTTCTGACCATTTTTTTTTGTAAAGATGGCCGAGTAAGGAGATCTTTTAGATACTTGTGAGACGCATCTTTATAGTTCTGATGCATTTTTTTTCTTCTGACTATTCAAATCGATAAACTCTCCATTATGATATCATTGACTAATCCTTTTGTTTATTCAGTCATCTTGAGAAATTTTTTAAACTATTCTGGACACACACACACACATTGACACATGATTATGTGCAGTAGGTTAAGATTTTGCGATATTTAGTTCTGAAACACCATTCAAGGGTAACAACCGAAGGCAGTGGTCTTATTTAAAAAAATATATAGTAATAATAATAATAATAATTTTGTATTTTTTGACCAAAACTCATACTTAATAGCCAGGACTCATGCCTCAGTAAGCATAGAGTGTTCGCGTAAAACGGTGGAGTCTGGATAAGAATAAAGTGTAGTTTCTTAGCCTCTTTAACTCAAGCAATTAAGTCTGAGGGGTGCTTCAACACCTAATGCCCTAAGACCAACTGGTTTGGGCATCGTTGACCCAAATCTCGTTACATGGGTTAAAGAGAAAGCTTAAGGGAATTGTACTTTAAAAAAAAAATCTACAATCCGAGTAATTAAGCCCGTAGGAGTGTTTCAACACTTAATGCCCTAAAGCCAACTGGTTTGAGAGTCATTGGCTTAAAGCTCGCTACATTGATTAAAGATGGATTGTTTGTTTCCAATTTTATTATATTAAAAAAAAAACAAAAAAAAAAGAATAAAACTGCTGCCTAAGGAAAAAGCCCTGATGAGATTTCGGAATGAAAATGCTGTTTGATTTCAATTGAATCTCGTAGTTATCGTATTGATCTTTATTGAGCACAAGAAAGTTTGATTGATAACTCGATTGATGACTGGTTGTCAAAGGGTGAGAAAAGATGTATGAGAGAGTTTGTCTATTTGGTAGTTTAGAGATTTGAATTTGACTTTTTACTATTTTCGATTTAATTGCTAGGGACTAGCAGTAAGCTGGTTGGGGGGTGTGATTAACACTGAAAAGTATATGTTTACTAAGGGATAATATCATCATTTTACACTTCCAATATGATTAATTCCTCAATTTAGACATAATTTCGTTCGCTCGCTTAAATAAATGTGTTGTGTAGTAATAAGTGTATTTTTCTTTGTATATCAAAGGTAATTCGGTCAATTCAGAATTATGGGGAAGTTCGATGGCAAAACAAATATCATTTTCAAGTTCAGAACATCAAAAACCTTAGGAAGGCCATAAAGGGCATTTTTATAATTTTAACTATTTATTGTTCACAGTTGACTTTCACTGTTCCTGATGACGTGGCACATTCCCATTGGACCGAACAGTGAGTGCACCGTAAATGCGACTGCAGAGAATCACATTCTAGGAGTCGGTGCACTGTTCATAGTTTACTTTCTAGAAGATTATTGACCGATGACATGTCACATTTCTATTGGCCCGAATTGTGAGTGCATAGTACACGTGATGTAGGGAATCATATTCTAGAAGCCGGTGTACTGTCCAATGTTGACTTTAACTGACATGGGTACTATTTACTAATCACTTTTCACTGTTCATTATTCACTGATAACATGGCGAAATCTGGACGCTCCATTCTAAATTCATCCGATGGTCAACTTTCATCCGTATTTTGTATAAACAGGGGACCCCCCCCCCCCCCCCCCCCCCCCCCAAAAAAAAAAAATTTGCACATTCTGAATTCAAATATGATATTAGATTTGTGAAATTCTCTCTCTTTTAATCTCAAATTCTCAGTTTAAATAAAATAGCTATTTTCTAGTTAAATTATGTCTGGCTAATTTTATATAGCTGGGGCCAAAGATGATACTGTTGGTATGGAAAATATGATCCAATTATGGTACGTTTATTATTTTTTTTTGCTTTCTCCCCTCTGATCTTTGTGGAGTTTTTGACTCACTGTAGACAGATAGATATTGTCTAGCACAGTGAGTACTTTTACATATATCTATCAGAGAGTGGTTTATCGTCTCTGATCTTTGTAGAGTTTTGACTCACTGTAGACAGACAGATGTTGTCTAGCACAGTGGGTATTTTTACCCACATCTATCAGAGAGTGGTCAGTGGAGTGGAATACCCTCCCATTAATCTGGACTAAATATTAATTATTGGTTCATATTCGAATTACCAACAGTGGATCCCATCGCCCCAGTTTTAATTTTAATTGATTTACATTTTTGTAACAAGCTTATTAATTAATTTAGATAATTAATTCTATAAAGACAAGTGAACAACCTCCATATGGTTCAACCCTGTCTTATCGGTTAATTTATTACTATGACACTCTTATACTTGGGAGTAGGAACACTTCTTTAGAACGTGTCAATCAACAATTCCCAAGAGTAGAAACAAATGATGCATTCAATCGATATATTCAACTTTCATATCACAAAATATGAAACAATGAAAGTTCAACAAGAAATCTCAACCATATTCCAACAATACAAAATGATAATCATCCAAACCCTAGATCCATTATCAAAGACATCTTACACCCTTAATCTAAACAAGAAAATAAAGATAAAGAGCAACATGATAAAATAGCAAGTAAAAATAATAGAAACATCATCAAAATGTCTTCTGATCAAAATAGCATCTATATGAAAGTAACATAAAACAACTACATGTTCTAGAATCCAAAATGTCAAACAATATACAAAATCAAAATATGATGAGTGAAATGGTGAAATGGTGGTGTGGTAGCTACTATGAGTCCTCCTCTAGCTGCTCAGTGCTCACAAGTGCATCCTTCTCTTTCGGATCCTTCAACTCTACCTCTTTGGTTGATGCCTCTATCATTTCCTTGGCCAATCTCAATCGGGTTGCCTAGTATCTGATAGGTAGGCCTCCTACGGAATGAACTAGGACACTAGTATCTGTCAATGACCATGCCAATACAAGCTCTAACTATGCAGCCTCTTTATCAGTAATAGGTGGATCAGACAAAGTACTGGGTATTGCAGGGATCATTGGATCAGCTGAAGTACTGGGCATGGAAAGATGAGCTGAACTAGCAGAGGCTATTGAGCCACTGTAGCAACTGTAATACTAGACTATAAGAGATTTGCTGCCTTTTTAGGCTTCCTGTTATAAGTATTGAGCCTAATATCCTTCCTCAAGACACTGAAGTCCCTAACCAGACCCTCAGTCATCTCTCCGATCAATCTCTCCAACTGACTCTGCCTCTGCCTCTGCCTCTGTAGGATCTCATCTTATTTCTTCTCAATTCTCAATTGGCTTTGAACCACATATGGCATATTAGTCTGAATCTTGTCCTTCAAGTCTGAGTTCCCTCGAATACTTCATAGCATCTAGAACTCTACGACCCATGGACAGGATCGGATCGTCCTCATCTGTAATAGGCTCACCATTACTACACTGGCTATTCTGCTCATCATTTAGCTCAATCCTCTTAAACTCTGCACTGGTTCCGGCCTCTGATTGACTAACTCTCTTCCTTTTCCTCATCAACCTCTCACCAGCCTCACTAGGAATCGCCATCCTTCGGCTCTTCAACAGACCACACCATAACTTTAATCACAAATCATTTGAAGGGCTTCTCAACTTATCTTCAGAGACATCTACATCTATCTACTTGCATATCTCTGTAATAAGGCAATGGAATAAATGTAAATCAAAATCTGATTCATTGCGACTTGTCAAGTATATCTTAGCCTTAACTAGTGCTCCTAAATCAATAAGTGGACCCTCCATGATGTTTTGTAGGATCCTGGCTGCCTCAAATGGGTTCATAGTTCTGTGAGAATTCGGTCTCAGAGAGTATGCCTTAAAGATATGCCAAAAGCCGGCTCAATCCTCAATTTGGATTGCATAAGAGGTTATGATCTCACAATAAAAAACACTTTATGACCAATGTGTTAGCAAACTCTACATCCCCTTTTACAAAGAGGTCATTCCTGGTCACACCCTCTACCAAATTCTCTATTATCTCATCTATATCTAGTAAGGTAATTCTGAGATTTCTATTTAAGTTCATATTGTTTATCTCAATTAGCACACCTCCAATCAATACTGGTTGCCCTACTATATACTCACCGGGATTCATTCCCGTATTACTCCCTTACTAGCTGATCATTGTACAGTAGAGGAGCAGACACAAATGTCAAACAACCCCTATCATTAACTACATTGTGCATGGGAGTGTTGGCCAATTCACTCAAATTAATCCTCTTTTCAACCCAAACCTTCTTCTTACTAAACTTCTCCATTCTTTCATCAAAATCAAGATCCAAAGTGCACACCGGCTCTTTCTTCTTACATGCCTTTTCATTCGGCGCCTTTGGGATGGTGGTTTTGCTACCCTTTCCACCCTTGCTCAACAACATTACCTTCGGCATTATCTCAATTCAAATTTGCACCCACACTTAATCTAAAAGGAATTCGGCAGCACAATGACAGTTCTTCGACAATACCACCGCCACCAAATCACCACAAACACACCAAACACTCATAAATATAGCACAATCACAACAACTTTCAATCCTAGGCACTACTCAACCAAAACAACACAAATAGCCATCCCTACGATTCTCTAGATGCAATATCAATCAAAAGGCAATCGAGAAATTGAAAAATTAAGGATTAGAATTTCCACTGTGACGATTTCATGCTTCCCACGGTAATGAGAAAGTTGAGAGAGATTGAAAAAAATATGTACAAGGTTATACTAAACAACCTAGATGGAGGGGGGGGTGAATAGGTTGTCTCTCACTTTAACCAAATCTTTCGAGACAAGTGACAAAACCTTGATAAGCATACAAATTAACATATAACATGATCGTTATGAGAAAATAATATATTCATGTATGCTCAAATATCCACTCTTAGTCTACAAAACAAACAATAAGAATCAATGTATCTTATGAACAAATATATTCAATGTAGACAAAATTCCATAAGTTGTACTTAGAGTATTACAATGTGGTACTTTACAACTTGAATGGAATATCACAAGATACAAAGATATCTAACATACACAAACAATATTGTGTAAGGAAGTCAACTTACATATAAAGTTCTATCCACATTATTCAAATAACAATTACCAATATAAGAGAGATAGGGATAGAGAAAAGTTGACACGAGATATAACGTGGTAAACCTCCGAAGAGGAAACATCCACTGGTTAGCAACCACCGGCAAACAAAATCCACTAGTAGATAAGAAAAGTACAATCTCTCAAGTGACCCCTTCACCTAGAAACTACCCTCCTATCCTACTCATGAAGATGTCACCCTCTTGCTCAACAATTCGAGGCCTCATACCTCTTGTCAAGACTTCCTCACTCACCCTTTCGGATCCTCACGACCCTAGGCAAGACTTCTTGCTCAACTATCTGAGTCCTCCCAACTCTAGTAAAGACTTCCTTGCTTGACAATCCAAGGTCTCACACCTCTTGCCAAGACTTTCTTGCTCAACAACATAGGTCTCACACCTATTGTCAAGACTTTCTTCTCACAAGGCATCTAGGTGATCATGAATGCAAAACGCAAACAAGCACGCAAAATAGAATGTTATGATCAACATATCCTATGAAAAATACTAGACATGAGCATTGATGCACAAATCAAATGTAGTCTAGTCAATCATGAATGTTTAATCCATCTTGATCATGTAAGATATGTTCAACATTAATTACAACCTAGATACATGCATAGATCTAAAACTTGAATCACAAGATATGTTTAATTAACACATAATCAAGTTTAAATCTCATAAACCAAAAACATGCTAAAATCATAAGACAAATTCATTTAGATTAAAGCTAAAGTTACAGATCATATTCCTATTCATAGATTCAACAAAACACATGAATAGCTCAAAAGAACAAAAGCACATGTATCATTGTGAGAAATCGGCCAAAGAGAGCCTAATACATGTGAGGAACTATTTTTCACAAAATCAATCAATCAAAGATCATCAAATAGTCCTAGAATCAAAGTTAGCATAATACAATCTCGAACATGTGAAAACATAGGCAAAATCAAAACCTAACTCAACATGTGAGATTTCAATTGAAACTCAATCTAGCTTTAAATGTGTTCAAAACTTAAATCAGAACAATCACAAGACACACACACACACACACACACACACACACACACACACATATATATATATATATATATATATATATATATATATATATATGTTGAAGAAGAAAACCTAAGGCAATTGACCAAGTTTTAAAAGAAAACTTTGAGAGAAAAGCAATGCCTTAGTTGATTTTGGTGCAGTCCCGTTTTTGTTAGTTTAGACTCCAAAAACAGCAATAAAACTCACTTAAACCTTCAAAGAAAAGATGGAGGATGAATATAAAAAAATTCTCAACTTTGAATCACTCAAATCGGAGTTCAAATGAAGAAGTTATGGTGTTTGGAAGGTGAGAAAATGTAGTGAGAAAATTTCTGCACTCAAGTTTTAAATTTTTTCTTATAATGAAATGTCAGAGGGAAAGGAAATATAAAGGAGATGGAAAATGGGCATATGAAATGACCAAAAGAGACAATAAGCAGCCATGCTTGCTTGCTGCCCGAGATGGAGCATGGGCATCTGGGGGCAGCAAGCCTTCTGCCCCGAGATGGCCACGCGCCATCTCGGGAAAGAAGAGCTTTGCTGTCTTCTTTTTCCCTTGACCTTCCTTCGCGTTATTCGACCGTTCTCCTGCCTCCGAACTCGGAATTTGAATCCGTTTGTGGATTACGAACCATAACTCTCTTACAGACATGGACATATAAGATACACAACTCAGAAAATAATAATTCCACTCAATATACGAAGACGAAGACAATGTATGCAACATGAGTTGAAAGTGTAGTATCTTTTGACTTAGAACTTGAAATCAATAGTATAAGTAACCGAAATGACCGGAAATCAATCATGAATGATTTAAGACTAAATTCAAGTTCAATATCCATGTTATACAAACATATACACATACAAATACAATTCACACTAGAATGCAAACTACATAGAGATAGTCTCCAATCATGCATTTTCCAAAACATGTTATTTCCATACCAATGCATGAGCATTCATCTTCAAGTGTGTGAATGTGTTATACATGGTGCACAATGATGCATGGACACATATGAATGAATTGTATGTGTGTGCCTATAATGGTGTACAACGATGCAGGGACACAAATGTATGAATTGTGTGTGTGTGCCTAAGCCTTGAAAGAGAAAAGAAAGGTCTTAATATACCTTTGTAGAAACATGAAGGATATTTCCCTTTGAAGACTTGAACTTGCTTGAATAGTTGTCATTTCTTCTTTGAAGCTTGAATCATTATGAATCCTAGACAACTAAACAAAAATGTTGTTTTGATATAGAATAATGCCAACAAAACTCACAAACCTAACAATCTCCCCCTTTGTCAAATTCTAGGTCAAAACACCTATACAAAATACTAAAACTTACAACATGAAGATTGGTCACAAAATCACACCCTCACATTACAATGAGTTAGTTCCTTAAGAATAATATTCAACAAGTCTTGAACTTCTTCTTGATCTTCTCTTGTAGCCACCTAAAATCAACTTAAAGCACAAAGCATATCCAAGAGAAAGACACATATGGCAATATACAATTATGGCAAGAATTAAACATTTAAATCCAAAATGAATCATGTATCTCTTCCTTAATACATGTTATCTCAAAGATATTCTTAACCAAATGAAATCACAATATTACATGCCATAAGAAGTTCAATACTTGACAAATATTCAAAGAAGATATGCTAAAACAATATCATATTTCTCCCCCTTTTTGACATAAAATTATGCCAAAGAAAAAAAATGATATCTTGAGATCAAATAATGAAACAATTGGTGATCTCACATAATGTTCGGAGATGGATGCCTTACTTGAAGCATTGATTTATTTCTAGCATCTAGCTCTCATATCTTCTCCCTTGATTCTAGTTTGCTTTTCCACCATCAAAGGTTATTCAAATCTATACACCACAACAAACTCATCAAGGTATAGTGAATCACAAATGCAGAAATTTTACTCTTTAGCATATAGGTCATTTCTACCAAGTTCAACAATTGCATTAACAATCATATTAACCCCAAATATGAAGGAATTGGTATCAACGACAATCATATCAACCTCAAACAAGAAAAGATTTGATTACAACCACAACTACTATCATTCAAAGTAAGGAGGAATTTTTTGCAATTACAATCAATTAAATTGATTAAAACTACAATTACTATCACCCTATGCAGTGAGGAATTTTCTACAACTATAAACAATTGGATTGATTACAACTACAATTACTATCGACCCCAAACAAAAAGGAATTCACTGTAACTACAATCAATATAATTAATTACAATTACAATTACTATCGACTCCAAAACAAAGAAGAATTCATTGCAACTATTCTCATTTCAATTTCAAGAATGAAAGAATTGATTGCAATCTCAACTACTATACAACCCCAAATAAGGAGAAGTTGACTGCAATTACAATCATACAATTATTACAAAAATGTTTCATGCATTATTTGTGATCACACATACAAAGGCATAAGTTAATACAAAGAATCATCATGCAAATCAAGAAACACGAAGTAGCATCTACAAGATTCATTATATTAACCAAAGAATATGCCAACAAATATCAACTTGAAACGTGTGAACAAATCATAAAAGAGAACAAAGTCTAGCATACTATGCTCCCCCTTGATAAGTGCTCTATCTAAAATCAAGATAGAATAATGTTCACAATAAATCCACACAATCACACATTCAAGCAATTTTAAAGAAATCCAACAAAATAAGCTCCACAAACTATGAAAGATACACCAAGATTTTCAATCTCTCTCATAAATCTTCTAAAAATTGCTAGAATATCACAATACTCTATAAGCAAAAGTGTGTGTGAATTTTGCTTCAAGCATATATAAAAGGAGTGATTATGATATCAACATGCAAACCATTTCAACACCTATCCATCTAAAGCTTTTCTAATCAAGGTCAAACCGATTATCATCCAGATTTTTGCTTTAAAGAGAATAGATTTCAACATGTGAGCGTGTGTGTGCATGTGGTTCGTCATTCCATTTCTGTTTTTCAACCCGAGCAAACACAATTTTCAACTATACTCCATTTTAAGCCTTCCTCAATTTATTTTTAGGCTTTGAATCAAAGATTTTATTTTATTGATTCTATTTCAACACTTCTTTGATTTTGCATACATAAACATAAATTCTTCATGACGGCTTTCACTCATCACAATGGTGTAGCCCTTTCCTACATTGGGCGGCTTCACAACCAATGTGTGTAGCCCTTTCTATGAAGGTGCTCGTTGGGTTCTATGTAGTTGCCGAAGCAAAATGGGTACTAACCATAGGTCATCTATCATGTACTAAGCAATAAAATTTTAGATGCATCCATAATCTACACATTTTCAAACTCAACTACTCAAACTTAAACATATAAAAGAAGCAAAGTGCAATTTTTGAAAATCAAGTTTTTATGGCACATAAGCACATGATCTAAGAGTAATAAGTAAAGACTTATTCAAGATCATTACTTCTCTGATGAGTAGCTTTCAAAGAATATGAAGCTTAAATTTTCAAAAAGTATGCCACTCATCATTCAAGCAAGCATTTCAAGCATCATGAGTAAGATCATTGTGAACACATCACTAAAAGATCTTTAGAGAGCAAATGTCAACAAGGACCATATGAATGCTATACTAGTTCTCTAATATGACATGCTATATGATGCAATGCAAGCGTAAAAATGACTTTCTCCAAAAGTCTTAACAAGATAATCACCGAATAGATTTCATAAGAGTAACTTCTCAAAAGTTAATCAATGGATTTTGACTATCAAAACAAAGTTAAGTGAGATAGCTAAATTCGTGTCTAGACATGGAGTATTCCAAGCTAGCTAGCTAGAATTCTCAACACACTTGACACTTAGCCTTAAAGCTAACTCACATGTGCTACTTACACTAGAGGTAAGAGCATTTACCCTTGAACCATTTGTTCTTGGGTGAAATTTCACACAAAAATCATGATCATTTCTTATGGCAAAAAATATATCTAGAAGATAAATCACAACTATCTTCTCTATAAAGATATTACTCATGTAAAACACATCATTTTTGCCATCAACAAAGATATCATCAAGACTGTACGTATGATCATGTGAAACACTCATTTCCACCCAAATCTTCTCTACTAATTTTTTCACACGATTATCATTATCGCACACAAAATTCAAAGTGTTATCATGCAAGAAACATTCATAGAAGATTTTCACATCTCATTAGCATGCATCACATTCCCTAGTTTGCATCATCTAATATACTCACGACAATATAGCAAAATTAGCAAACCAAAATAAATTTTGAGATGTTACAATTTAGGTGAGAGTGTACCGATGGTGAAGAGTCCTTAATTTCCTTGATTTTGCACTTGACCTTGGAAGACTTGGCCTTTGAAATTCTATTGTTCCTTAATGACTTGCCTTTAGTTGTAGGAGACTCCACTTGCTCATCTAGAATGCTTAAGTCACTTGAATCTCCATGAAGATTACCAAACTCTTTGGCCGTCATGATTGCCAACTCCTTTTCCTTGCCTTTGATCATTAACTTCAAGAAATAAAAACAAATTATTAGCAAAATCATTTGTTAAACTATCTAACACACGAGCCTTTTCAACCAGCTTCTTTTCTAAACATTTGATCACTTCATTATTCACTTCAACTTCCTTTAACGCTTCATCTTTTTCCTTGTAAAGAGTTTTAACTCTTGCCATCAAGTAGAAGTTGGTGGTCTTTGACATGCGATTCTCTTCATAGAGTTGCAAAGACAAGTAATCATGTCTAGGTCGATCATCCTCCACAAAAAGCTTCTTCATCTTTGCTTTTGTCACTAACTTTCTTTTCAAGCTTATCAACAAAATTGTTAGTAGACAAATGAAATATAAAAAAAAGAAGAACCTTTTTCACAACCAACGAAGTAGGACAACCAAAAATAAACAATTGTAGACTAAAGGTTGATATCCATGATTAGTAAATAACCTTCTAGATCTCGAATCACACTAACTACTTTAAGTGACCCACTCTGATACCAATTGAAAATAATATGTACAAGGTTATACTAAACAACCTAGAGGGGGAGGGGGGTGAATAGGTTGTCTCTCACTTTTAACAAATCTTTCGAGACAAGTGACAAAACCTTGATAAGCATACAAATTAACATTTAACATGATTGTTATGAGAAAACAATATATTCATGTATGCTCAAATCTCCAATCTTAATCTACAAAACATACAATAAGAATCGATGTATCTTATGACCAAATATATTCAATGTAGACAAAATTCCATAAGTTGTACTTAGAGTATTACAATGTGGTACTTTACAACTTGAATGGAATATCACAAGATACAAAGATATCTAACATACACAAAAAATATTGTGTAAGGAAGTCAACTTACATATAAAGTTCTATCCACATTATTCAAATAACAATTACCAATATAAGAGAGATAGGGATAGAGAAAAGTTGACACGAGATATAACGTGATAAACCTCCGAAGAGGAAACATCCAAGGGTTAGCAACCACCGGTAAACAAAATCCACTAGTAGATAAGAAAAGTACAATCTCTCAAGTGACCCCTTCACCTAGAAACTACCCTCCTATCCTACTCATGAAGATGTCACCCTCTTGCTCAACAATTCGAGGCCTCATACCTCTTGTCAAGACTTCCTCACTCACCCTTTCGGATCCTCACGACCCTAGGCAAGACTTCTTGCTCAACTATCTGAGTCCTCCCAACTCTAGTAAAGACTTCCTTGCTTGACAATCCAAGGTCTCACACCTCTTGCCAAGACTTTCTTGCTCAACAACATAGGTCTCACACCTATTGTCAAGACTTTCTTCTCACAAGGCATCTAGGTGATCATGAATGCAAAACGCAAACAAGCACGCAAAATAGAATGTTATGATCAACATATCCTGTGAAAAATACTAGACATGAGCATTGATGCACAAATCAAATGTAGTCTAGTCAATCATGAATGTTTAATCCATCTTGATCATGTAAGATATGTTCAACATTAATTACAACCTAGATACATGCATAGATCTAAAACTTGAATCACAAGATATGTTTAATTAACACATAATCAAGTTTAAATCTCATAAACCAAAAACATGCTAAAATCATAAGACAAATTCATTTAGATTAAAGCTAAAGTTACAGATCATATTCCTATTCATAGATTCAACAAAACACATGAATAGATCAAAAGAACAAAAGCACATGTATCATTGTGAGAAATCGGCCAAGGAGAGCCTAATACATGTGAGGAACTATTTTTCACAAAATCAATCAATCAAAGATCATCATATAGTCCTAGAATCAAAGCTAGCACAATACAATCCCAAACATGTGAAAATATAGGCAAAATCAAAACCTAACTCAACATGTGAGATTTCAATTGAAACTCAAGTTAGCTTTAAATGAATTCAAAACGTAAATCAAAACAATCACAAGACACATATATATATATTGAAGAAGAAAATCCAAGGCAATTGACCAAGTTTTAAAAGAAAACTTTGAGAGAAAATCAATACCTTAGTTGATTTTGGTGCAGTCCCGTTTTTGTGAGTTTAGCCTCTAAAAACAGCATTAAAACTCACTCAAACCTTCAGAGAAAAGATGGAGGATGAATATAAAAACACTCTCAACTTTGAATCACTCAAATCAGAGTTCAAATAAAAAAGTTATGGTGTTTGGAAGGTGAGAAAATGTAGAGAGAAAATTTCTGCACTCAAGTTTTAAATTCCTTCTTAGAATGAAATGTGAGAGGGAAGGGATATATAAAGGAGATGGAAAATGGGCATATGAAATGACCAAAAGGGACAAGAAGCAGCCAAGCTTGCTTGCTGCCCGAGATGGCGCATGGGCATCTCGGGGCAGCAAGCCTTCTGCCCCGAGATGGCCACGCGCCATCTTGGGAAAGAAGAGCTTTGATGTCTTCTTTTTCCCTTGACCTTCATTCGCGTTCTTCTACCGTTCTCAGGCCTTTGAACTCGAAATTCAAATCCGTTTATGGATTACAAACCATAACTCTCTCATGGATATGGACATAAAAGATACTTAACTCATAAAATAATAATTCAACTCAATACTCAAAGACGAAGACAATATATGCAACATGAGTTGAAAGTGTAGTATCTTTTGGCTTAGAACTTGAAATCAATGGTATGAGTAACCGAAATGACCGAAACTCAATCAAGAATAATTTAAGACTAAATTCAAGTTCAATATCCATGTTATACAAACATATACACATACAAACACAATTCACACTAGAATGCAAACTACATAGAGATAGTCTCCAATCATGCATTTTCCAAAACATGTTATTTCCATACTAATGCATGAGCATTCATCTTCAAGTGTGTAAATGTGTTATACATGGTGCACAACGGTGCAGGGAAACATATGAATGAATTGTATGTGTGTGCCTATAATGGTGAACAATGATGCAATGGCACAAATGTATGAATTGTGTATGTGTGCCTAAGCCTTGAAAGTGAAAAGAAAGGTCTTAATATAACTTTGTAGAAACATGAAGCATTTTTCCCGTTGAAGACTTGAACTTGCTTGAATAGTTGTCATTTCTTCTTTGAATCTTGAATCACCATGAATCCTAGACAACTAAACAATACAAAGTAAATTTTGTTTTCATATAGAATAATGCCAACAAAACTCACAAACCTAACAGAGATTGAGTTTGAGTTGTGTTTGAGTTTGTGTTACATCTGTCCTCTTACGACAATTTTATCATTGTTTTGCCTTATGTTGCGACCCCGATAGTCACGGTGTGACCACAACGACAATCCAAAATGTTGTCATTTGAATAAGTGATCTTTTTTGTCGCGGTTGATCTTCCAACAAAACATACAATGACATGACCGCAAACACATCAAGTGTTGTGTCACTCTTTTTTTATCGCAATTTGCACATCGTGAAACCTTCCTTTATCCACCGCGATCGTGTTACGATTTCTGTTTCATGATGGTGTGACCAAACCGTGACTATGCAATATTGGGCCCTTTTGAAATTTGTTGCCTTTTACCCACTATGACAGTGTTACAATTTCTGTTTCGCGGTGGAGTCATAGCGACCAAACCGTGACTATACAATATTGGGCCCTTTTGAAATTTATGACGTTCCTATAACACTGTCATAAAATCATCATGCAAATTTTATACATTTTCTAAAGGATTCAAGAACACTTACCAGAATTTTAAAAACTTAAGCAAACAAAAATTAAACTACCCTAAATTTGAATATGTCAAACAAAAAAATTATTCAAAGCATACAATATGAAATGAAATTTTGAACTGTTCAATTCCTAACATGCATGCTAGGACCATGATCCACATTACAAGCATCAACCAATTCAACATTGTTATTTTTCTTCATCACCCAAATTTGTCTCTTAGGCCTATCCCGAACTTGATCCACCAAGTCTTTCCTAACCTATACTTTTTCACATAGTTGGGACTTATCCTAGACCTAGTACGTTCATGCTTGTTGTGATTCAAAAATTTAAAACATCTTATAACTTAACATGACCCGTCTTATGGTAAAAGTATCAAGTCATAAAAGAGTTGGTAGATCTTCTTTTTTTCGTTGGCCTTTGAGGTGCTGAATTTTGCTTCCCGGTTAGGGACTTGATGACTTTCTCTAAGCGATCTAATTCCATAATGTTGTCACACTCCTTCACCTTGGCAATCTTCAATTATGCCTCTTTCTTGCTCAATTTTCCCTCACCTCCTCTAGTGCCTTGTGTTTGTTCTCCACACTTGTCAAGGCCTTTCTCAATGTCTTAGAGGACTCTTCCTCATATTCTTCAATGAGTCTTGTAAGATCCTCTAATTCCATTACAATTGTGTCGTTCTCTTCTGAGAGGGCTTTATTGACCTTCTTCAATATGTGACTATTCCTTGATAAGTCTTTAACCTTCTTTTCAAGTGCCTCATTCTCAACCTTGAGCACTTCCACTTCAAGCATGAGCTCTTCATTGGAAATTTTGAGTTCCTCAACTTCTAAATCACCCACACTTTCTTCATATCTATGGCTACTCTTCTCAAATAATTGAATGATGTCATTCTTTTTTCCATTACTCTTTCTTGGAGAGTATACTTCCACCACAAAGCAACTACCAATCATTTACAGCTCATTACATTCCTTGCATGTCTCAACCTCTACCTTCTTCTCAAATGATTGCATCACAATCTTCCTATTGCACATATAAATCTTTATTTGAGCAATAGCCATGAAAGGCCTACCAAGTAGAAGTTGCCACTCATCTTCTTTATCCTTCGAGACTTCCCCACACTTATGACCACAAAACTATATGGATCATCACTCCACCCATTTTGATAAGAACATTTCTAAGCTCTCTATGTGGTGTGTGAAAAGAATGATTCGCCCAACAAAAGCTTGATTGTTGTTGGCCTTAAATCCTTAATTCCTGACCTTTCATATACAGACAAGGGCATCATATTAATGCTTGCTTCGAAGTCAAGCATGCCCTTCATTTCCTTGCTTATTTTAAATGAAATTGGGATCATCAAACTCTCCAGATCTTTAACCTTGCTTACTATCCCTTCTTTAGACTTTTCACCACTCCAAACATTGATCACCTTAGCTTGTTCTGTATGGCTTGGAAATTTTCCCTTATTTTGCTTTTGGATAGCTTCTGCAATCTGCCCCACTTGAGTCTCTAACTTGCTAAATTATGCTTCAAGATTGCCAAACCTTTGGCCACTAGCTTGCATGAAGTTTATCAATGTTTGTTCAGCCCATTGGAAGCATTGCAAGATATCATAATTAGGTCTATCGCGAGATTGATAGTTACATGATTTAGCACTGTTGTTGTTAGACCATTGGTTGCTTCCCCATTGGTTATTTCATTGTGTCTACCTTTAAGTGTTTTGTTGAAATTTGGGTGGTTCCTTCACCCCGAATTGTAAGAATTAGAGTAGGGGTTATTCCTTTCTCCTTGGAATCCCATAACTTGTACTTCCTCTTACTCTTATTCTTCTTGCATCATATCAAAAATACCATTACCATTGAAAGCTCCACTACCAACGTGATCTTGATTCTGAAGTTGTTTTACACCGACTTTTTGGTACCCCAAGCTCTCTATGTAAGCTTGTATAGTCCGCATCTACTTATTAATTTTTACAATTTCTATTGATGCTTCCGTGCTAGCACTCATTTCAATATAGCCACATTTAATTACATTAGCACTCCTTTGTTGTGAGTTTTATGCTAACACCACATAGATCTCATTTATTTCATCTACGATCTTGGTATCAAAAGAGCCTCTACAAGCATTGTTAATCAAGACTTGAGAGAACCTAGATAGGCCACCTTAGAAACAATATACCTTGTACTCTTCAGAAAACATGTGAGGTGGGCACGAGCTAAGAGTAACAGAAATCGCTCCCATGCCTTATGGAATAGTTCATTCTCTCATTCAGTAAAGTTGGCAATTTTTACCTTCAACTCCTTAGCTTTTCTTGCTGGAAAATACCTATTGAAGAATACTACACAAACTTGACCCCAACTTGTCAAAGACCGTGGCCGAAGTGCCAATAACCACTGTTTCACTCTATCTTTCAAGCAATATTGGAAACACCTCATGTGAAGATGTTGACGACTGAGTTCCATGATAGGAAACATCTCAATCATGGATTGTACTCTTTCATGAACTGCAAGCAATCATCGTTAGGCAATCCATAAAAGGAAGGCAATAAATTAAAGATGCATGCTTTCAGCTTATATCTTCTTACAACCTGATTCAAGACGATTGGTGAAGGTTGATTCCTATTTGCAGGCAATGAGTATTCTCTCATGGTTAACCTTTGGCCATGATTATTGGTTGTTCTTGAGTTTCTTCTCCCAATGGAGAGGCTTGATCCTCTCTCATAGGTAATTGATCTTCTATGTTTAGGGCTTGTCTTGGAATCTCTTCAAATTCCCTCACTATTCTTCTCACACGGCTAACTTTGTCTAAGAATGGGTGTAAACCTCTTCCTAAAGATCTTCATCCAAGCATAAACCTAAGCTTTTGAAAATTAGATAGAGAAAACAAAAAACACAAACAGTTAAAAGAACTACAAGAATCTAACAAACTATTAATTAAACAAAAGAAAACTATAATAAACAAATGTTAGATGGTGAACTACTGAAAATCTGAACTACTAAAAATCTAAACTACAAAGAAAAGTTAATCAAATCAATAAACGCTACCAATATTCCGCGATAGCGGTGCCATTTTTTGGTGAGGCCATTTTGTACTCACCAAAAAGATGTTTGTATTACGCTTTGAAAACCACGTTTCACCACTTGTATCCACACTTAAGATATGAAAAATAGTAAAATGGTAAGCAAGGGATCGTTTAGAGGGGAAAATTGTGGTTGTTGAAATGATTGACAATTCTAAAAACATTAAAGTAAATCATAGATAGTTTGATAAAGTTTGGTTTGAGAAACCACCAAACAAGGCATTTGAAATTAAAGTATAACAAATGTGACAAAAGTGATAGGAAAAACAGAATGCTCAAAATTCTAGATAAGTACTATGAGTAAATTAATTAATGAATAGCTAGGAAATAATGGAGTTACAAATGGATTATGGGCAAAGCTAAAGAGCTACATTAATGAACCTGAAATCAGATTAAAGGCGTGTGTCTAACAACCCAGAGGGGGGAGGAGGGGGGGTGAGTAGCTTTTAATCAAGTTAATTCCCAAATTTTCTTGATTAATCAATATTAAAAATTTACCCCATAAACAAGCAAACAAATCAAGTGTAAAGTGTGGAATATGAATAACACTTGATTTTTATGTGAAAGCCTTTCAACAAAGGAAAAACCACGGACTAACCACTTAGCCACTACGATCCTCAAATCCACTACTGTAATAATGTTGACAACCTAGTTTTACCTCTAGTTACACCATTCTCGGCTACTAACCCACCACTACTACCCTACGAGCCTTTATAGTGATTCTTGATCAATGCTTGCCAGCCACACCTTGGTTGTAAGACTTCACTTGCTTGTACACTACACCTTGTAGTCACAAGAATTAACTCTCAAAGAAGAGATAAAATAGCCTAAGTGAATATATGAATATTCTAGATACAATAGAGTGCAAGACAAGACACTAAATGCTTAATTAGATGTTGAGATGCAAATCTTTCAATCTAATTATCAAACAAGCCAAATCAACCTACGTTTTCATAATAAGGCAAGGACAATAGATGCAATCAAGAAATGCAATCAATGAGCCCTAATTAGCTAGAGGGCAAATATGTCCTAAATGCAAGCTATCAACAAACAAAACATATGAATATTTAAGAACATTAACTTGTTCATTAAAACACAATATATCAACCTAGTTACCAATTAATCATATATGAATAATCAAGGGTTAGCTATTTAGGTGAAAAAATGACCTAATCATATAAGTTGTCACTAAAAAACTCAATCATGTTATAACTCATCAATAAATACATTCAAAACAAGGTTTTAACAAATTTTATGCATAAAACTGAATTCTTGGACAATAAGAAAATTAAATGAAGATGAGATGTTTGTCCATACTTACCAAGTCAAGAATGACAAAGACCCATGAATAATTGATACAATGGATGCATTGGTTTTGGGTTTGAGTAGTTAAAAAACAAGTCTTGGAGCTTCTCAATCTTAAGGAATTTTTCCTCTCTAAAAATAGGTTTTAAAGCTCTTAAAATGAATGAGGAAGAAGATGACATATATGTTTGTATGTGTGTGTGTGTGTGTATATATATATATATAATCCCTAAAACGAAACCACATCATTTTGAAAAATGATGCCCAGTGCACGGGTAAGGGACCTATGCATAACCCGTGCAGTAGGAAGATCCGAGACCACCTAACCTCGTTGCACGAGTACTGCATGGTTAACAAACCCCGTGCAACAGAGAGACTCGATTTTCAAGAGGCTAAAAACAAGAACAAACAGCATCCAAACCTTTTGTATAAAATACCGTTGGAAAGTTATAGAAGTCTACTTTCTACTCCAACTAACAAAACATGATTTGGATGACTATAGAAAGAGATATGGTCAATTAAGTAACCCAAGGTCAGATTTGGACAACAAGAATGCCTAAACTCATGGAAAAAGCCATGTGACCAAAGAACAAAACAAGAGAAGAATGGGACCTTCTCAAATGGTGACTCAATGCACTAAAACAAGCATACCATCATGCAAGCATGGACACAACACACTTAAATATAGAAATAAAGTGCAATTGTGATTGTGAAATGAATACACACAAGAGCAATAAGAAACAAATGCATAAAAACTCAAATGCTTGTAAGTGTAAGTATGCGTGTGTACCAACAAATGCATGTTAATACAAATTCATGTAGATGTGTGTGTGCAACTAATATCTCTTCAAGAGAGGTAGTATTCAAGAGTTAAGTTAAGTGAACTACCTCTCTTGAAGCACTTTGGGACCTTGGAAGCTTATTGAAGATGAGTCACAATTAGAGACCTAAGCTACCCACTACAAACAATTCCAATGTGGTTTTTCATGAAATAATCCAATCAAAAATAGAGGTCCTTACAGGGCATTTGAAGTTAAAGTATAACAAATGTGACAAAAGTGATTGGAAAAGTAGCATGCTCAACATTCTAGATAAGTACTATGAGTGAATTAATTAATGAATAACTAGGAAATTGATGGAGTTGCAAATGGATGATGGGCATAGCTAAATAGCTACTTTAATGAACCAATCATACGATTATGGACTGATTGTAGTCTAAAGTGTGAAATGGTCATCGAAACAAAACCAAGACACTTCCCACCAAAACTCTTCACCTATTAGAGAAAAGGGATAAAGATGGAATCAGTTTATTATAATCCAAGGCCTAGAAGATTGGGGTTGATATATCCTCCAACAATCTATCCTATTCACTATGTTCTCTTAACAAATTAGGTGTGTCAATCCTTATTAGTTGTATCACAAATTATCAACAAGTGGCATACAAAATCAAACACACACATAATGACTATAATTTAAAAATTAATTATCACATAAAATAAGATTCATATATTAAAGCTCAAACAAATACCCACATCCATAAGTTTCTCACATCAATCCCCTAGAATGGGGTTTAGTTACAATAAAGGCAAAAAGGTAAAAGATAAGAAAATCATCCATGGGTCACCTTCTTGATTGCCTGATCCTTCCTCGCCTATTTGTTCCTTGTGCAAAGAGTGGAGGATGAGGGGATGTCAAATGAGTAGTGACAAAGGTAGGATATGTAGTGAATAGAAAGAGAGGAATGTCTGGATGAAAGTAATCTAGATTTATTGTTGAGTTTTTAGATGGAATAGATAGTTCAACATGAGAAATGGAGGATGTTGAGTTTGGGTGTTATGAAGGAAAATGGCAATTTAACAATTTATAGATTTTCTTGATTTGAAAATCTCCATTTGAAAATCATGAACTACACCCAACAAATGTGACCGCAATAGACGGTTATACGGTATTTAAACCAGTTTTCGCTGCCAACTTTCATCATTTTTACAGTTGCATGGTTGTGACACTTAGGCATCGATAATTGGATCTCATTTCCTTTATCTGCATTTACAATAATCAGGCAGCGATTCCTCAACCAGTGATAAATAGACCTGGCAGTGTTGATATTGACTTAACAACGACATCTAACTACAACAGAAGACCTAATTGGTATTCCAATTTCAATTCCTTGGTTGCGGTTTCCTTCGTTGCGACACTTGGACCGTGACTCTTTCTTGATCTTCATCCATGCTTCAACCGGTTCTTTATCGTCATAGAAGTGACTCATAAAGTACGAAATTGCACCTGATTGCTTTCTCCATTTTTTTCTCCTTTCTATCGCGATATCCTTATAGCGACACTAAGACAGCAACACTCATTTGAGTTGAGTCGTTATTGGCTTTCATGCAACAAAGCCATGAACTTGTCCTATACTTCACCATTTTTCTCATTTTGTCTTAATTTCTTCTCTTTCTTCACAAATGCCCTTATGGCAACTCTAACTCTAAAACACTTGATAAACTTATTAGAACAAGGTAGAATGTCCGAGAATCAAGAAAAGAGAGTTAGGAATTAAGGGGAAAATCATATCTATTTTTGCTTGATCAGGTATCCCCATCCCTATTTCACTGTGTCCCAATCCAAATTTTTTTTCTCGATTCCTCCGTTTCTCCAGTTGACTATGTTTGACTAAAAACTACATATTAAATTAACAATAATATTCCATGTTAATTTATGTACAAATATAAATAAAATTCGGTACAAATTCAAAAAAAAATATAATATTGCTCTGTTAATTGTAATAGTTAATGATGTATTTAAAGTTAGGGTTTAAATTGGGAAAGTGGAAAAATGGGAAATATATATATATAATGGGGAATATATATATATATATATATACATATAAGTTTTTTGTAAAATGGGGAAGTTGGGATGTGGGATCTCATCCCCATTTCAATAAAATTTTGGAAAATAGGGGGAAACGAGGAAAGGGGATTTAATTTGGGGATGAAATTTATCCTTAACCCTCATTTCCCCATTTTGGGATGATTTTTCCCCCAAATAGGGATGGGTAAGTGGGGATTTGGGGATTCGGAAAAAAATGTTGATCTCTATAAAAGTGCGTTGTTAAGGAAGCTTTTAGACAAGTGAGCCATAAGTTGCTAAAAGAGTTTTTAAAACATGAAGTGTGTGCAGAAAGTAATATCACAAGTTTCGTGGCATCCTGAGAGAAAACCCTAGAATAAAATAGAGCTGTTAGAGGAAGGGAAAAGGTATGGAGAATGTTTGTGGGATAGAGATAATCTCTTGCATTTTGTCATTCTCTTTTTCTAATAACATTGGCGACCCCCATGGACATAACTAATTTTGATAAACCAAGTAAAATTGCTTGTGTTGTGTTGTGGTTTGTTGCTCTTGGTTGATTGTGTTTCCTTGTTGCTAGTATTACTCTTTTATGCTCGTAATTCCATTTAAACACATGCAGGGGCGAAGCTAGAGTTTTTAAAAGTGGGGGGTTGAGAAAAAAAAATCAGGTTTATACATGAAAAACATATTAATATTTAAAAACTAAATATAATACATTTTAGTCTCATAAATTAATAAATAAATTAAACATAAGCTTTATGCACGAAAGTGGAATGTGTCGTTCTTTAAAATCTAAAAATAATAATCTATAACCGAATATGTTGATGTCAATTTTTGGTCGGTCTTGTCAACAATAACACGTTGGCAAATTGAAACCTAGATCTACCAATGAAATGTGATCAGAACATCTTTCTGCAATGCGTATGAGATGATTAAATACGTAATAGATAAAAGAAAATGATAAAGAAAAATAACAGATACCATGATTTGCACGTGGAAAACTCTAAGGTAAGGAAAAACCATAGTTGTCGTAATGAGAAAGAAAGAGAAAATGTTCAGTTTGTAAAAATGGTTACAGTTTACAAATGATATTGTGCTTGTGGTAGCTCTCCCTTTTCTTTGCTTGATACATGTGCATATATTGGGATTAGGGTTCTACCCTATTTCTTGTCGTGCAAGCATAGATTATGATTAGGTGAGATGCTTGGTTAATCGAGTCTTCGTTTATTTATGATGCAAGGATCTTTAATCCTTGTAGAAGTTGTCTTCTAAATTTTTGTATTTATTATTTGATTTGTCAACTGCTGGATTGTTGGCCATTGTCTTGCCTAATATAAGGCCGAATTTTGTGAAAGACAGGTTGGAATCCAATTTTGTAATTATAATGAGGATATCTTCTATTTGCTTTGTGGGTAGCAAGCTCCTATCAATTCGCAATTTAGGGATGCTCATGCGAGCTGGTTTTTTTGATTAGCACTTACTCTTTTCTTCCTAGATTGCCATTGCCAAATGTAGCTTGATGTTGTAGAGATTTGATTCTATGAATTCTGGGCTCAGTGTTGATGTGTCATGCCAAATAAAAATTACCCCAAACAACACCCCTTATATTCGCAAGAAGGGTTGTTGGTAAGATGTTTCTTTTGGTGAGATAGTAAAAACTGCAGCCCTCTTGTCAAAGTCCTCCTAATTATCATTGCCCATCACAAATTTTCTAGAAGTAGTACCAGCCGTTTCTTTTCCAGAGTCTCTAGAGCCTCCAGGGATTGCAGGGGTTCCTTCAACTCCTTATGTACCCGTATTAGATTAACTGATCTTTGACTTGAACTTACCACAATCCAATATTAATCTTTATATCAAACTTCTCAATCTCAAATCACATCATTTTTTGACATAATAGCTTGTTAAGTTCACTATCAAGCAACGACTCTGATACCAATTGTTAACGAACAAGTCAATGTGCGGATGCATTGCAGGATAGAACACAAACAAATAATAGCAATATAAAAATTAAAAGGAAAGAAATAATCAAATCCAATCACATATAACAAAAAGAATTTTTATGTGGAAACTCAAGATAGGGAAAAATCACAACTGTCAGGACGACAAGAGAAAGTTCCACAATGTATTATATTATTACCACCACACGCTTAAGATTCTCTCTCTAAAATACCTCAAACCTGATTACACCCAATGCCCACTCCTTGAGATCTCTCTAATATTTGCTAATTTGCTCCACCGACAATAACCTAGTTGTTATGGTCTATTTATGAGTTACAGAGAGCTTAAGTCAAAAGGAAATGCTACTCCTGTACGTACAAGAATTAGTTGCTCCATATAAATATTGTTTCCTCTTTATGACAAGTCTTATTGTTAAGGAGAAATCCTTTTCCTTTAAGTGCAAGAATTTCTATGAGAAAACCTTTCCTATTTTTGTGCAACTTTTAGTACCTATTTAAAATATGCCGTTACCATGGTCTGGGTCGCGTTTTGCCACCCACACTCTCCACTGCGGAATACTTTAGGAAACAATAGCTCAGTAAACCGCGGTTTACGTCTCTTGCCTCTGTCGAGGTCTAACCATGCTATACTCACTGGAATTGACCGCTCCCTATGATGTGGTCCATGTACCTTATCCTTACCACAGTCCACGTCATGGTTCCTTTTGGAATTCAATTCTTCAATTCTTCTTCAGACTTTAAGCTTCCTTCAAACATGATCTCCTACTCCAAATGTTTCCCACGTCTCTAGAAAGTCTCTGTATTGGTTGAATCCCGTTTGTTAAATATTGAGAAAATGAGTCATACCTAAGACAAACTCAGTTGTAAGCTTGGATTCGGTAAGGTTTGACTATAATTGGGGCTTGGGGTTTGAGAAAGAATATTGTAATTATGTAATTTCAACAATATTCTATGTAGTGATATTTTTTTCTTGTTGTTCTGAAGATCGTGGTTTTTGTTAGGTTTTAGATTGTGTTGGCATTAATTCCATATCAAAATAATGTTTACTTGTAATGATTTAGTTGTTTAGATTCATGATGATTCAAGCTTCAAAGAAGAAGGAACAACTAGTCAAAGCAAGTTCAAAGTCTTCAAAGAGAAAGGATGCTATATGGTTCTACAAAGGTATATTAAGACCTTATCTTTCTCTTACAAGGCTTAGGCACACACACACAATTCATACATTTGTGTCCCTGCATAGTTGTGCACCATTATAGGCACACACACACACACACAATTCATAAATTTGTGTCCCTGCATCGTTGTGCACTATTATAGGCACACACACACACAATTCATACATTTGTGTCCCTGCATCGTTGTGCACCATTATAGGCACACATATAAAATTCATTCATATGTGTCCCTGCATCATTGTGCCCATTTATAACACATTCACACACTTGAAGATGAATGCTCATGCATTGGTATGAAAATAACATGCTTTGGAAAAATGCATGATTGGAGACAATCTCTATGTAGTTTGTATTCTAGTGTGAATTGTGTTTGTATGTGTATATGTTTGTATAACATGGATATTGAACTTGATTTTAGTCTTAAATCATTCGTGATTGTGTTCCGGTCATTTCGATTACTCATACTATTGATTTCAAGTTCTAAGTCAAAAGATACTACACTTTCAACTCATGTTGCATACATTGTCTTCGTCATCATATATCAAGTCGAATTATTATTTGCAGGGTTGAGTGTCTTATATGTCTATGTCCTTGAGAGAGTTATGGTTCGTAATCCATAAATGGATTTGAATTCAGAGTTCGGAGGCCGGCTTTCCCAAGATGGCACGTGGTCATCTCAGACCAGAATGCTTGCTACCCCGAGATGCCCACGTGCCATCTTGGGCAGCAAGTGTGCTTGGTGCACTTAAGGTCCTTTTGGTCATTTGGCTTGTATTTTTTTCCCTCTCCTTTATATATACCTTCCCTCTCACATTTCATTCTAAGAAGAGATTCAAAATTTGCGTGCAGAATTTTTCCCAAATTTTCTCACATTCCAAACACTATAGCTTCTTCATTTCAACTCCGATTTGAGTGATTCAAAGTTGAGCGTGTTTGTATATTCATCCTCCATCTTTTCTCTGAAGGTTTGAGTTAGTTGTATTGCTTTTTTTAGAGTTTAACTTCACAAAAACGGGACTACACCAAATCAACTAAGGTATTGATTTTCTCTCAAAGTTTTCTTTTAAAAATTGGTCAATTGCCTTGGGTTTTCTTCTTCAACATATATATGTGTCTTGTGATTGTTTTGATTTGAGTTTTGAACTCATTTAAAGCTAGATTAAGTTTTAATTGAAATCTCACATGTTGAGTTAGGTTTTGAGTTTGCCTATGTTTTCATATGTTAGGGATTGTATTGTGCTAGCTTTGATTCTAGGACTATTTAATGATCTTTAATTGATTGATTTTGTGAAAAATAGTTCCTCACATGTATTAGACTCTCTTTCGCTGAAATCTTACTATAATAAATGTGCATGTGTTCTTTTGAGCTATTCATATCTTACATGATCTAGATGGATTAAACATGCATAATTGACTAGACTACATTTGTTTTGTGCATTCATGCTCATGTCTAGTATTTTCCCTAGGATGTATTGATCATAACATTCTATGTTGCGTGATTGTTTGTGTTTTACATTCATGATCACCTAGATTCCTTGTGAGAAGAAAGTATTGACAGTAGGTGTGAGACCTATGTTGTTGAGCATAGAAGTCTTGGCAAGAGGTGGGAAACCTCAGAATTTCAAGCCAGGAAGGCTTGCCAAGGGTTGTGAGGATCCGGAAAGGTGAGTAAGGAAGTATTGCCTAGGGTCGAAAGGGTGAGCAAGGAAGTCTTGGCTAGGGTCATGAGGATCCGGAAGGGTGAGCGAGGAAGTCTTGACAAGAGGTGTGAGGTCTCGGAATGTTGAGCAAGAGGGCGACATCTTCATGAGTAGGATATGAGGGTAGTCTCTAGGTGAAGGGGTCACTTGAGAGATTTTACTTATCTTATCTACTAGTGGATTTTGTTTGCCGGTGGTTGCAAACCGGTGGATGTTTCCTCTTCTGAGGTTTACCACGTTATATGTTGTGTCAACTTTTCTCTATCTCTATCTCTCTTATATTTGTATTTGTTATTTGAATACTATGGATAGAATTTTATATGTAAGTTGACTTCCTTACTATAATATCTATTGTGTATATGTGATGGTTGCTTGTTTGTTTCACACTTTACATGTTTTATATATTGATTAAGTATCTTTATTTGATATATATATATATATATATATATATATATATATATATATATATATATTGTGATACAAGTAATCTAGAAGGACAAACTTTTATTTGTTTATAAGGGAGTCGAAAAAGGTGTCTAACCTATTCACCCCCCCCCCCTCCTGGTTAGCCTTGAGCATTTAACCGTGTTTATATTTTCAATTGGTATCAGAGCAGGACACTGGATTGTACTTAGTGAGAATCTAGGTGATACATTCTTGATTTTTGCAAAGCTTTTGAAGTCATGGGTTTACAAGATGATGTAATGGCGGAAAGAGCCTCAAATACTAGGCCACTGTTACTTCGAGACACTAACTATGGGTATTGAAAGTTGAGGATGAAAGCCTACATCCGTTCTATTGATGAAAGGCTGTGGATGGTAATGGAAGAAGGTTATAGTCCTCCTACCAAGGTTTAAGAGGATGGAACCATGATACTCAAGCTAAGGAGTGAATGGACAATGAATGAATTTGAGGTTGCTAAATGGCACCATCGTGCTATGAATGCCATCTTTGGAGGAGTTGATAGGCATCAATTCTCCTACATTCAAAATCTTGAATCTGCAAAGGAGGCTTAGGATACTCTCCAAGTTACTAATGAAGGAACCTTAGCGGTGAAGAAATCAAGGCTTCAAATGTTGACATATCACAATTTGAAGGTTTAAGTATGGGTGAAGAAGAAAAGTTCAAAGACTTTCAATTCTAGCTTCTTAACATTGCTAACCAATGTCAAGCACTTGGAGTACCTATCTCAAAAGAGCGTTTAAATTGGAAAATCCTTATGTCTCTTCTTAAGAGATTTAAATCAAAGGTGCCGGCCATTGAGGAAAGCAAGGATGTGGATCGCATGAACATTGATGAGTTGCTTGAGTCTCTCCAAACTTAAGAGATGTGCTCGAAGCCAAAGATTAAGAGTAAGGGAATCGCTCTCAATGCTATTGAGGAGGAGAGTGATGATGAAAATGAAGAGATGGCTCTTTTGGTTAGAAAGTTCAAGAAGTTTCTAAAGAAGAATGCCAAGCCTAAAGGCAAGTATTCTAAGGAAAAGGGAGTTAAGAAACCATCATCTCCAATGAATGAGAAGAATAGTCAAGCCATGAACAAGAAAGATGTTCAATGCTACAATTGTCATGGTTTCAGACACTTTGCTAGTGAGTGCACCAAGAAGCCATCTAAGAAATACAAGAAAGGCAAAGTGTTGGCGGCTACTTGGAGTGATGATAACTCTAGTGATAATGAGAGCTCTAGTAGTGAGTCTTCAAGTGATGAAGAGTTGGTAAGCAACTTTGTAGCTCTAACGGCTTCTCATTTTCCACTAGATGTTGATAGTACAATATCTTTGAACAAGAACTTTGATGCAAATCATCATGGTAGC
The DNA here is from genome assembly GCA_032871835.1 of Dipteronia dyeriana. Lineage (NCBI taxonomy): Eukaryota > Viridiplantae > Streptophyta > Magnoliopsida > Sapindales > Sapindaceae > Dipteronia > Dipteronia dyeriana. Next base: position 86,943,609 of record CM065297.1, on the reverse strand, counting down.
TCTAGTTCCATTCCTACTAATCTTGAGTTGTTGGCCAAGATAAAAAAGCTTGAAGAAGGTAGAGATAATGCTCTAAGAGAGGTAGTTGAGAAGGATGATTTGATCGAGAAACAACTAGATGAGTTTGTGATTGTTACTCGTAGACTTATTGGTGAGAAAAGTGATATTATAAAGAACTTTAGAGAACTAGAAAAGATAAACCTTGAGAAGGATAATATGATATCTTCTTTGAGGAATAGAGAACAAGAACTAATAGAAGAGATAGACACGGCTAAGAAGGCCATCAAGGACTTAGTAAATGATTCGGTTAGTGTGTCTAGTGTTAGGAATCTTATTAACTCTCATAGTGGTGAAGACGACTTGGTAGTTGAAGAGGAGCCCTTTGAATCACCACTTCCTGCTCTCTTGGATGAAGTCGTGATTGACAAGAAACCATACAAGAAGAGAATATCAAAAGCCAAGAAGAAGTTGGCAAACAAGGTATCTTTGTGAACTCTTAGTGAAGCTAGTTCAACTCCAAAAAGTACAATCTCATCTTTTATTCCAATTTGCCATTATTGCAACACAATAGGTCACATTAAGCCTAGATGTTATAAATATATTGAAAAATGCAAATTAGGAAATGAATCTAGTGATAAGGAGATTAAACTTCAACTTGAACATGCTAAGGATTTGAAAGTTGAAAACACATGATAATATTGCTAAGCATGAAAAAAGGTTATGGAGTAGAAAGAAAACTAATCTTGTTCAACATGACAAAACTTTTGTTGAAAATGATAAGGAAGAGTGTATTAATGATATTCTTGTTAATCAAGTCATTGAAGGACTTTACTCTAGATTTAACATTGTTGTCAAGGATGATATTGGAAATGTTTGTGTAGGTACACCCAAGAACAAGTGGTCCAAGGGTGAGTGATATTATCACTAATGTAAGAAGCACATGTGAGGTAACTTTGAGGCAATATATCACTATATGTTGATAATTCTTGCTTGCTAGCTTTGAATACTCCATGTATTGATATGAACTTGGTTATTTCACATCGTGTTTGTTATGATGGTCGAAATTTGTTGGTTAACTTTAGAGAAGTTCTTTTGATATATATGTTGATTGAGTTGAGATATTATGCTTTTTATACTCTTGTTGTGAAACACCGTTAACTTGGTGTCATGAGGACATTCAAAGCAAGAGTGTTCATAAAAAGGGTGGAAGTATGATATTTGGTGAATATAATGTTCAAAAGGTATCTCTATACTCTAATGCATGTTCTTTTAGATATTCATCTTTTGACTCAATTTTTTATGTACATCTCATAGCATGTCATATTAAAGAATTTTGTATAGCAAACATATGGTTCTCATTGACATTTGCTATTTTAGAATCTAATAGTGATATTGTTCACATTGATCTTAACTTTGATGATTGTTTGTGTATAGTATATTGAGTGGCATTACTTTTGAAAATATGAGCTTCATATTCTTTGAAAGTTACTCATTAGAGAAGTAATGATCTTGAATAAGTCTCTACTTATTGCTTTTAGATCATGTGCGTATGAGCCATAAAATCTTTATTTTTTTAAAATTGGACCTTGCTTCTCTTATATGGTTTGCTAGTAGGTTGAGTTTACTAATATGTAAACTTTAGATATACCTTGAAGTTTTTATGCTTAAGTACATTTAAAATGACCTATGGTTAGTATCCATTTTGCTTCGGTAAATACATAGAACTCAATAAGCACCTTCATGGAAAGGGCTACACACATTGGTTTTGAAAGCTACCCAATGTTGGAAAGAGCTATACCATTGTGATGAGTGAAAACCGCCATGAAGTGAATTTTGTTTATGTTTAAAAAAAATTAAAGAAGTGTTGAAATGGAATCATGAAAAATAAATTCTTTGATTCAAAGCCTAAAAATAAAAGGAGGAAGGCTTAAAATGGAGGAAGGCTTAAAAAGGAGTATAGTTGAAAATCAAATGAGCTCGGGCTGAAAAACAGAAATGGGATGGCGAGCCACATGCACACACATGCTCATATGTTGAAATCTATTCTCTTAAAGGCAAAAAAATTCGGATGATAATCGGTTTGACTTTTTTTATGGAAAAAGCTTAAGATGAATAATTGTTGGAAATTGTTTGCATGTTGATTATCAAACTACTTCTTGATATATATTTGAAGCATATCTCTCTCACACACACTTTGTTTATGAGTATGTTGATATTTTAGCAATTGTTGAAGAATTATGAGAGAACTTGAAAATCTTTGTGTATCTCTCTTAGCATATGAAACTTATTTTGTTGATATTTCTTCAAATTGCTTAAATGTGTGATTGTGTGAATATCTTTGTGAACTATATGCTATCATTGATTTTAGTTATAGCATTTATCAAGGGGGAGCATTGTATGCTTGACATTGTTCTCTTTTATGATATGTTCACATGCTTCATTTTGTTACATGTTGGCATATTTTGACTTAATGATACTTGTAAGATATTACTCATTATCTTTGTCTTGCATGATGATTCATTCTAAAGTCATATGTCTTTCTTTTTATATCTTTGTGAATAATATGCTTGTTTTGTCTTTCACTCACTTTTGTTGTATGTATATAGCATCTTATGACACAAGAAATCTTATGACACAAGAAAAATAGGAAGAACTAAGATTACCGGAAGTGGAAATCAATTGAATCCAGTTGTGAAAGCCAAGTCTACCTCAAAAGGCTCCAAAGCTTCAAGGATAAAAGATTTAGGGATCTTTGGAACAAATAAGATATTTCAAGAGAGAGGCATTGACTTTGGTAAGTCTAAAGATTCTTATGTTCTTAAGTGCTTAAAGGATAGAAAATGGGAATCTTGGGTGAGCATGTTAAGAGTTATAAATGATACTCTTGTTAGAGAATTTTATCTTGAATATAAGGAAAGTGCCACCTTGTTAGATGCATTTATGGAAATTAGGGGTATTGTGTTTAGAGTTAACCCATAAAACATTAACAAGTTTCTTGGGCTATCTAATGATATAGATTCTAATTTTCTAGATGTGGATGTTATTGAGAATCTAAACATCATGGGTAGAACTCTTTGTGACAATGTTTTCTTTGAGTGGAAAAATAGGGCATATATTAGTCAACATGAGTTAACTAAGGCTAGTGCATTTTGGCATCTATTCATTTGCACTAACATTATTGGATCTTCGAATTCAACTGAGTTGAATAAGGACAAGATCAAAATAGTGTATGCCTTGGTAACTAATCAACCTATAAACCTTGGAGATCTTCTTATGTATTACATTGATAGTGTGGCTTTCTCTACTAGAGGTGATAAAAAACTTGCATTACAAGGGTTTATTACTTCACAGTGTTTAGCTCGTGGGATTAAGAGTAAAGAAGATGATGTGTTAGTTCAACCCTTGGAAAAGTATTGTGATAAACGTATGTCATACATGTCCTATAAGAATAAGGGTAAGACTTGTGATTCTTTTGGACTATTTAATAGTTCTCAAGTTGATAGTCATGTGATTAGCACAAATATTTTTTCAGATTGGGGTTATACAATTGAAGGAGAAAGTTGATGAACTTAGTGCTATAGTTGTTCAACAAGATGCTAGGATAAAAGAGTTGGAAGAGTGTACTGCTTCAAGCTCAAGACCACCACTCAAGCATTATGTTAGACCGACTACTCGCACGACTTTCTTTGGTGGAACAAATAGCTAGTATTTGAGCCTTGAGGTACATTTCTTAACTTTTTGGCATCATTTCATGTCAAAAAAGGAAAGAAAAAGATGCTAGTTGTTTAGTTTCCTTTTATGTTGTTTTGTGTACGTTTGAACTTCCAATGGCATGTAATAATTAGTCTTAAGATTTGTTTTATAATTCTTGTGTTTTGTCATGTATTTGTGGACTTTATTGTATATTCTTATCCATATTATATGTTTCCATTTGTTGCTTTTCTCTTGTATATGCATTGTGCTTTGAGATGATTTATAGGTTACTTCAAGAGAAGATCAAGATGAAGTTCAAGAGCTGATGAAGATTAGTTTTAGGAATCTTACTCATTGTAATGTGAGGGAGTGATTTTGTGACCTATCTTCATTTTTATATTTGTAGTAAATGAATAGGTGTTTTGATATGGAATTTGCCAAAGGGGGAGATTGATAGGTTTAGATTTTGTTGGCATTAATTCCATATCAAAATGATGTTTGCTTGTAATGATTTAGTTGTTCAGATTCATGATGATTCAAGCTTCAAAGAAGAAGGAACAACTAGTCAAAGCAAGTTCAAAGTCTTCAAAGAGAAAGGATGCTATATGGTTCTACAAAGGTATATTAAGACCTTATCTTTCTCTTACAAGGCTTAGGCACACACACAGAATTCATACATTTGTGTCCTTGTAAAGTTGTGCACCAGTATAGGCACACACACACACAATTCATACATTTGTGTCCCTGAATCGTTGTGCACTATTATAGACACACACACAATTCATACATTTGTGTCTCTGTATTGTTGTGCGCCATTATAGGCACACACATACAATTCATTCATATGTGTCCCTGCATTGTTGTGTCCATTTATAACATATTCACGCACTTGAAGATGAATGTTCATGTATTGGTATGAAAATAACATGCTTTGGAAAAATGCATGATTGAAGACTATCTCTATGTAGTTTGCATTCTAGTGTGAATTATGTTTGTATGTGTATATATTTGTATGACATGGATATTGAACTTGATTTTAGTCTTAAATCATTCTTGATTGATTTCCGGTCATTTTGGTTACTCATACTATTGATTTCAAATTCTATGTCAAAAGATACTACACTTTCAACTCATGTTGCATACATTGTCTTCGTCTTCGTATATCGAGTCGAATTATTATTTTCTGTATTGAGTATCTTATATGTCCATGTCCATGAGAGAGTTACAGTTCGTAATCTGCAAATGGATTCTTTTCGTAATCCGCAAATGGATTAGAATTTTGAGTTTGGAAGCCGGAGAACAATCAAAGATCGTGAGGGGAGCGTGCGAGGAAAAGAAGTGCAACCAAGCACTTTTTCCCGAGATGGGTCATGTCCATCTCGAGCAAGAATGCTTGCTGCCCCGAGATGCCCACGCGCCATCTCGGGCAGCAAGTGTGCTTGGTGCACTTAAGGTTCTTTTGGTCATTTAGCTTGTATTCCTTTCCCTCTCCTTTATATATCCCTTCCCTCTCACATTTCATTCTAAGAAGAGATTCAAAATTTGAGTGCAGAATTTTCTCCTAAATTTTATCACCTTCCGAACACCATAACTTCTTCATTTCAACTCCGATTTGAGTGATTCAAAGTTAAGAGTGTTTGTATATTCATCCTCCATCTTTTCTGTGAAGGTTTGAGTTAGTTTAACCCCACAAAAATGGGACTGTACCAAATCAACTAAGGTATTGATTTTCTCTCAAAGTTTTCTTTTAAAACTTGGTCAATTGATTGGGTTTTCTTCTTTAACATATATATATATATATATATATATATATATATATATATATATATATATATGTCTTGTGATTGTTTTGATTTGAATTTTAAACTCATTTAAAGCTAGATTGAGTTTCAATTGAAATCTCAAATGTTGAGTTAGGTTTTGATTTTGCCTATGTTTTCATATGTTTGGGATTGTATTGTGCTAGCTTTGATTCTAGGACTATTTGATGATCTTTAATTGATTGATTTTGTGAAAAATAGTTCCTCACATGTATTAGGCTCTCTTTGGCCGAAATCTCACTATAATACTTGTGCTTGTGTTCTTTTGAGCTATTCATGTGCTTTGATGAATATATGAATAGGAAATATGCTCTAGAACTCTTGCTTTAGTCTAAATGACTTTGTCACGTGATTTTAGCATGTTTTTGGTATATGAGATTTAAACTTGATTATGTATTAATTGAACATATCTTGTGACTCAAGTTTTAGATCTTTGCATGTATCTAGGTTGTAATTAATGTTGAACATATCTTACATGATCTAGATGGATTAAACATGTATGATTGACTAGACTACATTTGTTTTGTGCATTCATGCTCATGTCTAGTCTTTTACATAGGAAGTGTTGATCATAACATTCTATGTTGTGTGCTTATTTGCGTTTTGCATTCATGATCACCTAGATGCCTTGGGAGAAGGAAGTCTTGACAATAGATGTGAGACCTATGTTGTTGAGCATGGAAGTCTTGGCAAGAGATGGGAGACCTCGAAATGTCAAGCAAGGAAGTCTTGCCTAGGGTCGTGAGGATCCGGAAGGGTGAGCAAGGAAGTCTTGCCTAAGGTCGTGAGGATCCGAAAGGGTGAGCGAGGAAGTCTTGACAAGAGGTGTGAGGCATCAGAATGTTGAGCAAGAGGGCGACATTGTCATGAGTAGGATAGGAGGGTAGTTTTAAGGTGAAGGGGTCACTTGAGAGATTGTACTTGTCTTATCTTCTAGTGGATTTTGTTTGCCGGTGGTTGCTAACCCGTGGATGTTTACTCTTTGGAGGTTTATCACGTTACATCTTGTGTCAACTTTTCTCTATCCCTATCTTTCTTATATTTGTATTTGTTATTTGAATACTATGGATAGAACTTTCTATGTAAGTTGACTTCCTTACTATAATATCAATTGTGTATATGTGATTGTTGCTTGTTTGTATCACACTTTACATGTTTTATATATTGATTAAGTATCTTTAATTGATATATATATATATATATATATATATATATATATATATATATATTGTGATACAAGTAATCTAAAGGAACAATTTTTTGTTTGTTTATAAGGGAGTCTATATATATTGTGATACAAGTAATCTAAAGGAACAATTTTTTGTTTGTTTATAAGGGAGTCGAAAAAGGTGTCTAACCTATTCACCCCCCCCCCCCCCCCTCTCTAGGTTAGCCTTGAGCATTTAACCGTGTTTGTATTTTCAGTTTTTCCACATAAAATCTTGTATTTTGTGATTGGATTCTCTTACCATTTTTTTTAGTAGCAGACATTATTTGTATTATGGTGAATATTAGGCATATGCTTGCGTATCACTTTTCCCAACACATGCTTGCCTATAGTTATGTTGCCTATAGTTACGCTTGAGCTATACGAGCTTCTTAAGATTTTGTGATTCAAAATGAAAATTAAAAGGGAGAGAGGATTATTTTTGCATAAATTAAACATCGAAGCCAATTACAAATTACTAAAATGCACCTGTAAATATGATTAACATTTGCAAATCACTTTTACGTCCAAATCATAAAAGGATAACAATTTTGGGCCACATATTCTTCAACACACTGAAGTTATCACCAAAGGGAAGGAATTAACAAATCCTCCAATCATGAGCGAAATATAACGGATCCATTGGTTAAGTTGATCATACGGATGAACAAGGAATTTGCAGCATTGCAAGTAATACCACATGAACAAAAGCTAACAAATTAATTGGAATAAATGCCTATTGTCATTTCCCAATTAGGACAATGGACAAAGTTGATCCAAAAACTACCATCATAGTGGCAATGGGGAAGAAAAGCGATCCAACGCCTAAAATTAACCTTTTGGCTAGCTTGCACGGACACTGACACAGCCACGGGGACATGACACGGTACGAAACAGGGACACGACATATCTCTAAAAACTAGAACACAGACACGGCAGGACACGACAATTAAAATATTTTATATATATATATATATATATATATATATATATATATATATTAAAATAATATATCAAAAGATGATTCAATAAAACACAAGAAAAAAGTTTCTAGAATTCAATGAATTTAAAAACAAACATAAACATTGTCACATTACATATTCCAAAATCCAAATGAAACATAATAAAACATCATAAAACATATTCTTCAATCCTAGTTCCTAGTTCACTTGATTAACATTGTCACTACTAATCAGAACTAAATAAAACAGCTTCTAATTGCGGTTCATCAAGGGAAAGATCTATAATCTCAAGCATCCCTGCATTTTACATCTCCATAGAATCATAGACATCCCCTCCAACATCCCACAATTGAGACACACCTTCATTGTATGTTGGGGTTCTCCTTGATAAAAGACGAAGATTAGTATGCACAAATACCAAATCTTCAGCTCTTTACGGTGCTATCTTGTTCATCTTCATAGAATGTATGAAATTGTACGTGCTCCAATTTCGTCCACAATACGAGGATGAACAACGTTGCCCAAGTAACTTCAAAGCTATGGCTTGGAGAGTTTTTATAGAACTTCCATGAATACCCTACCAAATCTCAGGAGATAAACAACCTCTATCATTCACAGAATCAGATCCTCCAAAATCACCTAAGAACATTGAAACAATAGCATACTCCATATTAACTTGTCTTCTTTCCAAATCATTAGGGAAATATCTCTCAAGACAATTTTTTCTTTCCTTACTAATGTCAAAATCTTGGTGTGGAGGAACATGCCCAGAAACCTCCTGAAGTCATTGTTTGCTATAATACCTAGAATTAGAGTAAAAACAAATCATAAATATATAATGTTAAAAGCAAAATAGAAAAAAATTACTAAAGCTTCAAAATTAAACATGTTAAAAGAATACTACCTAGGATTTAAAGAATGTGCCAAGCAATGAAGCGGTGTACTGCTTTTGGTCCATCGATCCACCAGAATTCCATGCACCACATCAAAAAACCTTGATGCATCATGAAGTTGTCTTTGTTCTTTTCTAAATATGACAATCTTCACTTTTTCTATCATCGAATCCCACCACTCATAAACCAAGTGAAGACAAGGTGTGTCTGTGTCTGTCAGCATCTCATATATGGGAGCTGTGAAGTCAAGTATTTAATCAATGTCAAGCCAGAATAAATCATTTAATAACTTTTCCTTGATAGTTCCTGCCTTCTCCACATCATCTTCCTTATACATATCCCATCTTTCACTAATAACCATTTGTTGTAGGCTTGCTTTATTTCCTTAAATCGCTTTAACATCACAATTGTAGAAGCAAAACGTGTATCGGCAACCGTTAACAACTTCAATTTGGAATGATCATTAAACATAGCCAATCTCATACTATGGTTCATAATAAAAAAAATTATGAACCAAGCGTCACTAGAAACCTTTGGAATCCAACCACAAACTTCCATCACATCATCATATTTTGGATGTGTCGATGGTCAAAAAATGTTCTTCAAAGCAAGATTGAGGGTATGGACTACATAGGGTGTCCAAAAAATATGAGGAAATTTGGACTCCACAAGAAGTCCGGCTGCCTTACAATTTGCAGCATTATCAGTGATTACTTGCACCACATTCTGTGGACCAATCTCTCTAATGGAGTCAGTAAGAAAGCTAGCAATAAAATGCTTATCCTTCACCACTCCTTCACAATTTACTGCCTGTAAGAACATTGGTCCAATCTCACAAACAGCCAAAATGTTAATAAGTGGTCTTCGTTGAGAATCTGACCTTCCATCACTGCATACACTTACATCTTTCAACACCCAAGAATCCTTAATTGGATTTAACAAACGCTCAATGTTAGCTTTCTATTTTTGAAGAAGAGTAGTTATTAATGAGTTGTAACCTGAGGGAGATAACCCGAAATTGGATTGGTACAAGCACTTTGAAGGAATTTAGATAATGAGGATTTCTCGCAAAGTGAAATGACAAGCCACCCGTATAAAACATTCTTGCAATTTCACCGTCTAGTTGTTCTCTAGCACCAATTTTGAAAGCCTTCTCAATAGCCCCACTCACTCCCTTCATCTTCTTTGGATCCAATCCATACGAAATACTAGGGGAAGCGGAAGACGAACCAACACCGGAGGGTAAAGGAACTGGCCTAGGTAAAGATTGTTTCACCCTTAACTCAGCTTCCTCCACTACGTGTTACATTTCTAATAGATTAGCATTCGTAACTTTAGTGCAACTTGCAATCCCATTTTCTTTTAATTTCAACAAATGACACTTCACCCTATGATACGATCCTTTGTGAATACTCTAACAAAAGTTGCACTGAAAGGAAATATTTCCCCCACCTTTCCCAACTCTCCCAAGCTTTGTAACATACTTCCATAGTGGAGCTTGATCATTTTCAATTTCAACAGTATTACTTTTAGCAACATGAGTACCAATAGAAGCTGAAGAGTTTGGTATTGCATCACTCATTTTCCTAAAACAATTGAATATCAATAATGAAGTATAATCTATCATACTGTTATTATGTCACAAAACTCAACAATTACTTATCATTTCTCAACAACTATGGTCTATGTTCAACAAATAAATCAACAACTATAGTATACGGTATTATAGTATACCGGAATAATTTAGTAATAATAAATTTATAATAATCTTATATAATGTCTTTGTAAAATCTTACAAATATAAATTATTAATAATAATACTGATAACTATTTCAGCTATCCATTACTATCACTATCTAAATAATGTCTCTCTTTTTTTATTTTTTTGACATGCTGCACATTACACATAAGCAGCCAACAAAGCAGAAAAAAGAAAACAAGCTCAGAGAAACATGTCAACAACAAACCTAAAGCCAAATCAAGAATGAAGATTGAAGAATGAAGACTTGATGTGAAGAAGAGTAGAATACCTGTTGAAGTGAAGTGAAGCGAAGAATGAAGATCACAGATATGAAGACTTGGATTTGTTAGCGTTCGTCACTTTATCGCCGACTTCCTCTTTGTCACAGTCCATCATCGACTCGAGTCGCCGGTGTCCGTCGAGGTGTCGACTTTCTCTTCCCTTTCCTTCTTCTTCATTTCTTCTTCTTCTTTTTCCTCTTTTCTCTTCTCCAGTTCTTGTTTGTTCTGCTTTCATCAGTCACAGATCGAACTCAAAAGTGTATATAACCCTAACATTACAATTTTACAAAATTTTGATTTGACCTTAAAAGTTTTTAAAATTCATAATTTGACCTCGATTTTTCAAAACTTAATTGCAAAATTGCCCCCGCCGTGTCCTAACCGTGTCTTTACCGTGTCAGTGCTATGTCCCTCCCGTGTCCCCATTGACTGTCGAAAAAAGTCAACGGACACATTTTTTTCTTGTCGGACGCGTGTCTAGCTGTGTCAGACTCGTGTCCGACATGTGCCCCAGTCTTTTTTTGCCATGTCCGTGTTTTAGGGCCTTTTGGTAGTGCATGAAGGAAAGCTTCTTCTGTATACTTTGTGGTTACGATAGACATAAATATCAATCGTGAAGTGATAGAAGAAAACAAAGCTAGTGCGTTAAAACAACAAATATTAAGAATGAGGTTTGGAAGGTACAAAAATATCGGTATGCCTGTATCATAGTTGCCTCTGGTTACAGTAAAAGCTGCAGCTAGTACTACAGTGGCAATGAGTGTTGTGACTTGTGACAATCATGCCAGAATTAGCAGTATCCTTCATCCATTTCTCACCCTCCTGGTCTCCTCAGCTAATTCCTTGTGCTCTTTCATGAAAAGTTCTTTAACAGTTAACCCCTCCGCATTTGCTATTCCTTTACGAATAGGGATGTTATTTTCTCCACCTCCTATAGAGAATTTTAACATCATACATCAATTTTATGAATAATTAATATTAATATATATAGTTGTTTGTACCTGTAAATATTTCAAATTGACAGGATCATCTACCTTAAACCACTGCAACTCTTTTTACATTTGTACTAGTTGTTGCTCCAGAAACAGACAACAATTGAGATAAGGATAAAAATGAATACAAAAAATCATCAAGGAAAAAAATAGAAACACCGTTGTTTATAATGCTAAAAAGAGGAATTTGGCCAAAAAAAAAAGTAATAATAATTTGCAAACTAACCTTGAGTTAGAAGAAGGCTAATTGGTTGCACTGAGGCAGCTTTATCTTGAAAGTCTTGTGTGTTTGCTAGGAAATCCTCTATATTCACTAACAGTAACGCCACACAATCCAAATAATTAACCAAATAATGTGATAAATGAGTTGTCATCACCACATATACAACATGAGACGATGTGGTTAATGAAAAAACCAATTACAACATCATTTAATTTGGATTGAAATTTGGACTAAATTTTCGGATTGTTTAGTATTAGTGATTCACTAATACAAAATGTGGCGGTACATATTCGACTTGTATGTAAAACACTAAACAAGAAGAAAGAAGATAGATAATTTTATTAGTACAACATAGAGAGCATGCATATATTTGAATTATCATGATGTGCACACAAAGAATACCAACATTTGTAAAATTACTTCCACTTAGAAATTCAACAGGTCGAAGTGACAACCATAAAAGCAGATGTTGGTCCTTATATTTGGCAAATGCTAATTCGGGTATTTTCCGACTAGATATTAGATTATGTCTGCAAAAACACGTATATTATAAAAAGGTATTAACAAGTGGTTAAAAATATGTAAGCGTTTTATGTATAGCATTTCTCTTACCATAATAACCTGAACCGAGAAGCAAGCAAACTAGCTGAGTTGAGAGAGGGTGCACTGTAAGAATTATATAAAGAAATAATTAAATCTCGTATTGCATGTATAAGTATGAATAGAAGCGTACCTGGAAGCGTAGAGGAAACAATCCAAGTTATAGAGAATCCCAGTATCGAATCTATAATTGTGCAATAACCTGAAAAGAACAAATATCTGAAAAGAAAACAAAGAAAACAATAAAGAGTCTTATACTTTCTTCTTACCTTCCTCAGATTGCCTAATGGGGAGCCAATTCTATAACACGTTATATGAGTGGGAGTAGAGACTCCCTATATATATAATATAACTTCCTAGAATCCTACCCCATAAAGGATTCTCAAAACCCCTAATAGGATGACTAGTCCTAATAGGATAACTAGTCCTAATAGGAATACTAAGCCCACACATATACAATAGCCCATACCATATCCTACATAGATTTAATGTAACTAAGATGCACCGAGCCCAACAAATATTGATCACATTAATAACGGGCATTATCCGTTCAACTCTCACTTACTTAAACATTTCAATCAATTCGGTTTTCATAAACTCAAAATATAACGTCATATGTTGCTCACAATTTTATAAAAAATCTTACATTCTCCCACTTGAGCTACATATATATTATTATTTTAGATTAAAAATTAATTTTAGAAAACGACTCTCTGAATTGACAAAACATTATATGTGGCCATAAAGAATGTTTAAGAGAGTAACACCTTCCTCCCCTTTAGTTCAATAGAAACTTAAGTATCCAACTACATAGATCATTACATCTTTAATCGACATAAGACCATATGTAATCAAAATACCCTTAGCTCTACCTACCCGGATAAAATAGTATGTATATGTGGTATGGAAATTACATACAAATGTGATCATCATATTTAATTCCATATAGGTCCAACTTCGCATAATGTGAAGCAACTTAAGATGAGCAAACTTTTAATGTCTTAAGCATCTTACACTAATTTGCCAAACATTTTGACCATGAGTTAAACCTCCCTTAAGATGGGCAAATCTTTTTGTCTTAAGTAATATTCACTCATCGGTGGAAACTTTATACCTTATGAGTGAATTGCCTCCTCAAGCTAAAAGCTTGAGATTTCTTACCATAACCATCCATCTGTGTGCACACAATAACAAATATGGCAAACATTTTAACATGCATATACAATATATTCTCGAGAATATGAAACAAAAATGCATAGAATAAATGCAGTTAATCTAATTAAAACCAACTCCCACTAACCAAACACATCAAAAATATCAATCATTCAATACATGATATAGCATGCTCCACAAACCACCGGAGTCAAATATCTTGGTTAGTGTATCAAGAGTTATTTTACTTATGACTATTAGAAATTAATAACTCTTAAATCTTTCTCTCACAATAATATCCATATGATTAAACCTCCGAGATCTCATAGCATTATATAGAGAAGATAAATACAGTGAAATTATCACAATCTACCTTAAAATATGATTTCACAATCAAAATCCTTTAGAGTTGCAATATATAAAGCCACATACTTCTTTATTCATACATACATGTAAGCATGAAACAATTAACCTCTACAAATACTATGAAACCTCCCTTTTTTTATCACTATCTATTGATACATGACAAATTGGTTTGAAATCCACAAAGTCTGCTAATGTAATAAGAGAATCAATACATATATATCAAGCTTACATCAAACTATCATTTACGGATACATACATGATCTTTTCTTATAAGAACGCTCCAATTTACTTGATGAATTAAAAACTTATATAAGTTTTTCACTTTTACCAATATGTACCTCAAACAAGTAAACTTGTAATTATATCAATCCTTTAAGTGCTTCTTTAATATATTTTCTCAATAGCATTATCAAAATAAGCTTACTCCCACTAATCCTCAGTTATGTCTAATGGTAAAATAAAATATTTTAACAAAGTCATAAAATGCCAATACTTTATTAAACTAAACACAATTGTCAGAAAACTTGATTAACTAAGTCAATGAAGTCTTAAAGTATGCAAACTTAATCCTAATTTTCAAGTAAAATATTCTAGCCATAAATCTGACCACATAACATTTAAGTGGAAAATATTATTACTTTGAAAAAACCATTTTCAACCAATAAGTTTGCAACTATTTGACAACTAAATCAAAATCTTAACTCCAATGACATCAAAATTGCAATTCAACAAACATGATATTTATTCAACATAAATATCACAAGCATACGATTTATTCCTTAAAGGCAAGTCTTTTAAAGTTATACATTCTTAATAACATCACTCTCTCCCCTAAGAATGTACAATGCATGGATGCAATTATTCTTATAAATAAAACAGAACAAGTTCTATGAACTATTCCTAATAGTTTTTAATCTTTGCAGTCCTATCCTTATATTTTATGTGATTACTTTGAATAAAATTAATCAAAATGCCCTACGAATCAATTATCTCCATTCTACCTTTGGTCATGTGATTAAAAAGATTATATCTAAACTACAAGAACAATCATCAATTTAATTCTAAAACTAAAAGTAAAACTTAGAATATGAGAAGAGTTCGAAGATCCATAAAGATTATTATTTAAAAAAATCACTATATAATATTTATTATCTTAAATAAACTTCAAGATATTAATTTAAATTCTCAGTCCTATTATGAAAAATGTACTATGCATTTCAGAACCAAAATCGAAAATATCATCCAATAAAACGCTTAGAGGTTAAAGATAATCTAAATATTACCATGAATTCAATATATTTATAATAAAATTCTAAACTACTTGGTCTCTATTAAATACTGAGTTCCTTGGAGGAATTTATAATATAAAATGTACCACAAGAAACAACCCACTAAAAGTTTAATTGATAATCAATCAAATAACTCAAAACATAAATCAAGGGGTACATTTTTTTGCAATAGCAAATTATTTTATTTCCTCAGTATTTTCTTTGACTTGTTATGTTGAATTGTCAGAATTTCCAAACTACTTCCTATGGTGTTTGTACCCTATCACCTTTATCAAAATAACAAACAAAAGACATAACTTCATAGTAGATTAATCTCCATCTATTTATAAGGCACTAGACCTTAACAAACTTTCGACAGTAGGTTCACTAAACTTTATTTATTATTTAATCCATCTAATCTATTAAAAAAGGTCTCTCAACCAATATCTTAAAGACATGTATTTAGAAATAGTAGAGGTTTATAAAAATGGAATTAAATCACAGTATATTCATGTTCACACATATTTCCATAATCATTATAAATAATGATTTATCCTTTATGGAAATCTAACACAACATCATGATTTGTTTTTAGGACAGAGACCACAACACACGTGTTAAAACTTTCCTACAAGTGATTAACCTCTTTGGAAGACGAACATCACTCTTTATTCTTCAATGCTCATAAAAATTTCACAAGTGATGACTCTCTTAGGTAGATGATCAACACTTGTATAGTTTTACCTCAATGCAGTTCAAAACCTTAATCATTGATAATCCAACAAATATTATGGAACCTTAACAACTAGTTCACTACGTGAATACATAGTCATCCAACTCTATAAATATTCCAAACACAATTGATTATATAATTTTATCAAAGGATCATTATAAAATCTTAATGGTCAGTCCATTACGTAGAAACATAACCATTCAACTTTATAATAATTTCGAATATAATCAATTAATGTCCTGAATGAAATAAATAAATCATAATGAAATCTTAATGGTTAGTCTACGTAGAAACGTAACCATCCAATTCCATAATAATTTTATAGGTTATACATTTGCAAACCATAAACTGCAAATCCAATATCATTACATCCAACATAAGTTTATATACTTCTCTTAATCAATCTGACACGGTCACACATAATTTTTATTTCAAATTATGCAAAATAATGAGAAATATATAACCTTCTTAAATTCATGTTGAGCAGATATTATTTGTGAGCATATAGAATATGTAGGCATCATTAAGTGTTGGGCACTTTCATTCAATTATATGAAAATACATTAGAGACGACTTCCAAAATTTCTAACATTTATATCACATTATATAAATGAATACCTCAAGATGATGAACCTCCTACGAAGAAGAACATCACCCATCACATGTGTCTAACATTCACAACATATTGTATAAGTGAATACCTCGAGATAATGAACCTTCTACGGAGAAGAATATCACTCATCATATGCATATAATTCCATCATTGCAGTTCTGTAGATGAATACCTCAAGATGATGAATCTCCTACGGAGAAGAACATCACCTATCACATGTGACAACCCTCCTACGAAGATGATTAACACATGCATTTCCATCTTTACAGTTCAAATTTAATCATTGATAACCAATGAACATCTCAAAATCTTAATGATTAATCACCACGTGAAACATAATCATCCAATTCATGAGAAAATTCTATCAATTATTAAAACTTACCAAATTAATAATTGTTAGCCAACTAAATTCTCAAATTCGAAATGATTAGTCACTACGTAAAACATAATCACTCAATTCACGAGAATATTCAAAACAAATTATTAAATTTAACCTTATCAATAATCGATAACCGACGAATATCTCAAAATCTTAATGATTAGCCACTATGTGAAATATAATCATTCGATTCACGAGAAAATTCTATCAATTATTGAATTAAAATCATTAATAATCGATAACCAATGAATTTCTCAAAATATTAATGACTAGTTCACTACGTGAAAACAGTCATCCGATTCATGAGAAAATTCTATCAATTATTAATTTTAAACAAACTAATAATTATTATGAAATCTTAATGATTAGTCTCTACGTGAAACATAATCATCCGAAATCATAATAATTAGTCATGAACTGCAATTATTTTTCATAAAAAAATTTAGAAAATTTTAAAATTGCCTCATGATTTTGGTAAATTTCAAATTGGCCCATATATTTAACAAAAATTGGCCCCAAATATATTTTGAAATTATAAATCAGCCCCAACACATGAAAAATTACACATAGATACCTAAAGTTATATTAATTCTAATAGACCCAGGAAAAAATACGTAACAGCCCAAAACTATATCTAATTTACAAAAGGTGGCCCAAAACCAAAATCAAAACAAAACCCTAACTTTCATGTGCCCCCACCAGCCTTGATTCGTCGGCCACCAGAATGGCTGCAACACTGACCAAAAAAGCTACGGCAGACACTCGCCTTCGCCAGAAAATCTACATGGGCCCACAACATAACTAGACCCACACCATTCGACCAGATTTGTTGGATCCGTGAAGAATCACAAATCCACAAAGCTCCAAGATCGATTCGTATTCGACGGATCTCTTGCTCGACGGTGAGCACGACGTCGTCGAAAAAATGACGATCAACCATGTCTCCGACGAAGTCCACGCGGGTCTACGAAGAACGACCCGAATCTGGATTGGTCTGATGCAGACGACCCACATCAGAGCATGGGTCCAGATCAATTGACCCATAATCGGGCGGGTTTGATGCAAGATCCATTGATCTGCATCTGGTGCGATCGGATCCTACATACAATCATATCTGGATCTTACCGGAATCCAACATTGATTCAACTCAGTTCAGCCAACAATCATCACCGGATACGTAACAATACAAACAAAATAATTCTTGCCTTATTTGATAATAAAATAATTCAATAATAAAACCAATTTATATTGTTCATATAATCCATGCAATAAGATTTAGTGTTGTGTGTTCGTTATCATGGCAACCGAGACCAGTGGGACTCCATTCAAATTCTAAACAGTATTATACAAAATTCCATTGTCTTAACTACCAACTAACAGACAAGTCAAAAGCAACACAAAATACAACCATATATTTTAATTTGTGTTGTTAACATATACCGCGACTAATCCATAGTATAGAAACATTTCATATAACAAAACATACATACAATATCAAAACCATTCAACCTATACAACAATACGAGTTGCTCTGATACCACTGTAAGAATTATATAAAGAAATAATTAAATCTCGTATTGCATGCATAAGTAAGAATATAAGCGTACCTGGATGCGTAACGGAAACCATCCAAGTTAAAGAGAATCCTAATCTTGAATCCATAATGGCGCAATAACCTGAAAAGAACAAATACATGAAAAGAAAACAAAGAAAACAATAGAGAGTCTTATACTCTCCTCTCACCTTTCTCAGATTGCCTAATGAGGAGACAATTCTGTAACACGTTAAATGAGTGAGAGTAGGGACCCCATATATATATAGTATAACTTCCTAGAATCCTAACCTATAAAGAATTCTCAAAACCCTAATATGGCTAGTCCTAATAGGAATACTAGACCAACACATATACAATAGCCCATACCATATCCTACATATATTTAACGTAGCTAATATGCACCGAGCCCAACAAATACTGATCACATTAAAAACGGGTTTTATCGGGTGAACTCTCACTTACTTAAAATTCCAATCAATTCGATTTTCATAAACTCAAAATATAATGTCATATGTTGCTCACAATTTTATAAAAAATCTTAGATGCCCATCCCTAGTTACCAAAATGAGAAGCCATACCAACTGCTTATTAGAAATATACAAGAAAAGTGATACCAATTTTTCATTATCTTGTATTTGTGATAAAGCAAAGTTTTTTTTCTTATCAAAGCCTTCACAATCTGTAAGCTTCCTCCTAGTGCAACATAGTGAAGGGTAGTGCATCCATAGAGATCCACTGCTTCAAGTGATTCTGAAGGTAAATATTCCAACAGCTTTCCATTGGATGTGATTCTCTAGCGGCAACCATCAATGTGTTCAATAACTCAGATGTGATTCTAGCAGTCGAAGAACTCGGATCACGTTCTATGAAACTTTTTACAATTTTCCAATCCCTTCCGATTGTAGCATGGTACAAATCGGTAGCAATCATACTTCCTTCCCTTTACTTTATAATCGATGTGTAATTAAAAGAATTTTAATTTCTAATTTTTAATTAAAAAGAACACTAATGTTATACAACCAAAAAATTTAACCCAGTTGTAACCCAAATGATGTGGCAAGTGATTTTTTCTTTCAATAATGTTAGACAACCCAAAAATTTAACCCAAATGATATAACAACAAAATATTTTTATTTTCCACCCTCACTTATGAGTTATGGTCAAAATGCACACTCTAGTTTGAGTAACGGCCATTTTAAATCTTCCGTTAACACTTATTAACTTTTTAATAAAAGTACTATTATACCCTTCTATCTCTCTTTTCAGTTTTTTATTTAAATAACAAAAACAAATATCTTCAATTCATCGTACTCGAAACCCAGAAAAAAAATGAACATTCAACACACCACTATACTCAAAATCATCACCAACACACCAGCAGAACCCATAACCTAACCTTTATCATCACCATCACACCTATACCAAGACTCATAATCACTAGGGATGGCAATTTGACCCGCACCAGCGGGCACCCGCCTAAACCCGACCCTGTAGTGTTGGGTGTGGATGGTGAATTTATGATCTATGGACCCGTAAACCCATTTAATAAAAACTTCGACGGGTTCGTGGGCGTGGGCTGGTGCGGGTTGAAAAAATAGACCCGCAGGTTGGACCCGTGAACCCGTATAATTAAAATAATTGTATATGAACATACATAGACATTTGAATTATTTTTGGTCATTTTATTTTTATGGTTATTATTGTTTTACAAGTAGGAAATTAAAAGTGGAAATTTAATTCAATTAAGTATTAGATAAGTGATTACATGTGGAAATTTACAAATGACAAATTGTGGGTTCACGGGTTCGTGGGTACGGGTTTGTGGCTACCCCACGTGTGAAGCACCCACCCTTGAAGTTGCATTGGTTGGTGGGTTCGTGGGTGAGGGTATGGGTGTAGCCATAACCCGCGAGTTCACGCCCACCCATAACCCGTTTACCTACACGAGTTATAGGGCGGGCGTGGGTGAGGAAACTTTTCACGAGTGAGGGTTTGAATTTTACAAAACTCGCCCGAACCCGACCCGTTGCCATCCATAATCATCACCAACATCAGAACCAGAACCACTCTATTAAATAAAAAAAAACTAAAATTTCAAAATTTAACTAAAAAAACAGATTATATTTTTTTTTAAAAGAGAAAGATCTTTGGTGGATATTCATCTTTTTAAAAATAAAAATTAAAAAAAATAGTACATATCAATTCGATATCCACAACTTCTATTAAATAAAAAAAACTAAAAATTCAAAATTTAATTAAAAATCATTTTTTTTTCAAAAAGAAAAGGATCTTTGGTGGAGATTCATGTTTTTTTTTAAGTAGTAGAGAGTAGGGTGTATTTTGACTATTAACTGAAATTAGATGGTGGATTTTGGCCATTACTCAAACAAAAGGATGCATTTTGACCAATACCTCATAAGTGAGGGTGAAAAATAATAATATCCATTAACCACATCATCTCATGTTATATGTGCTGATGACAACTCACTTGCCACATCATTTTGACTAAAATTTGGATTAATTATTTGGGTCTTATATCATTACTTTTTTTCTTTAAACACATCATCCTATGTCTTGTGTGGTGACGACACCTCACTTGCACATCTTTTGGGTTAAAAATTGGGTTAATTATTTGGATTGTATGGCATTAACGTTCTTTTTAATTCAAAATAGAACTTAGGTATTGACGGTAATTTTTGGATCAATCTCTCGTCACACAATTAGAGCAAAGTAATGGCTAAGCACAAACAAAAGATAATAAGAAAATAAATTAGAAGCAGGATTTTACATGGTAAAACCCCAATGTGGGAAAACGTCCA
This sequence comes from Dipteronia dyeriana, assembly GCA_032871835.1. Taxonomy (NCBI): domain Eukaryota; kingdom Viridiplantae; phylum Streptophyta; class Magnoliopsida; order Sapindales; family Sapindaceae; genus Dipteronia; species Dipteronia dyeriana. Next base: position 86,922,312 of record CM065297.1, on the reverse strand, counting down.
CGGTTGCCAATTGCAGCAATAAAAATTCACTATGCAGAAAAAAGATTGCACACTCAATCACCCTTGTCTTCTCTCTAAAAATTGTGTTCAACCCTTTTGGATGTTTTTTGGGTCTATTTATACATGTACAGAACCATAATTCTTGATGTACAAGTAAGAAAAGTTTCTGTAATCAAACAAAATTCTAACTTATTAGAGTCGTGTGATCCCTTTTTCCCGTTTCACGTTGATTGTGTCCTTGTCGTATTGAATTCCTTGTTCAATCCACACTTTTATGTCTATGAGGAAGTTTTCTTCCTCATCAAAGTGTGCTTCTAGAAGTCTTGTTCAAGTTGGATTCTTTTTCTACGTGTTTGAGCTGTTATCTTATTGAATCTGGATGTTAATCCACTTGTAGCACTTCCGATCGCTTATTTTTCCTGACCATTCTTGTTTACCCCGATCATAGGTTCGACCTGACCCTGGTCCCGACCATCTTGACTACCCGATTGGGTTTTCTAATCCGATCATCTGTGTTATATGGTCTGGAAGAATTTGCTTAGTTCTATTTGTGTTGACTTAATCTGATCAGACTCCAGTGACGTAGTGTTCCCGACCCTTGTCTTTTGCTGATGTGTCATGTTACTTATAATTTTCCAATAACAACACCTCCTTATACATACAAGACCGAGCATCTTGTTCAAAATAGAACTCATTCGGCAAAGTATGTTTAATTTATTATTATTATTCGTCGTGGTGCTCTTAAATGCGCATTTAATGCTTTGCGGCTGGATATTAATGTCAATCAAGCTCATTTCGGTTGACGCAATCTTTTATCCACTTTTTTAAAAATTTTGAACGGCACATGTTTCTCGTTTCACGTGCACTTATCCACATTCACATATGCATGTTGGTATGACATCACTTACCCTTATATATAGCTCAAAAACTTTTCATTTTTCCTTATGATTTCGTTGTGATTTCTCACAAAAACCCTAACTTCTCTTTTCCTCTAGATTTTGGCTTTCCATCTTCAAACTTTTGTATTTACATCACCTCTACGCACATTCCCGGTACGGACCCAACTCTTCGTTATAGTTATTTTGAGCTTCTTATGCATGCCATTGAGGCTGGTAATAAAGAAAATATCACTAGGCTTAAGTCTCTTAATTAGGGTCGTTTTCCTTTATCCCAACCCACTACTTTGAATGTGGATTACTCTATGGCCCATCCCGGGTTTTTTTCCTTCTTCTTCTAATCCTCTTAGTTCCACTTCTGTTGGTGTCCATCCAGATATGTCGAAGAATATGAGGCAAACTTCTAGGGCTTCTCCTAAGGAGACTTCTTGCTTGGCGAGCGACTTAAAGATAATCTCTCAGAAGTTAAAAATGAAGGACGTCTCGAGGGAATGGCGGGCTCGCCTGCTAATATTTTCAGCGGACCATCCTTGCGCATTTGATCTTGAAATAAACGTAGTGACATTAAAAAACTCACAAAGTTTATGGACCGGTTCGATCTCCCTCATTCAATGAATCTATCATGCAGTGGTAATCACGTAATGTAGAATCCACCCTCTAGCGCAGTTGCCATTTATAGGGCAATGCTATCTTGGCAAACGTGGATGTAGCCCCAGCCCAACTGACTCCAAACTCGTATCGGGTGTTGATCAATCTATGGCACTTAAGGAAAAAGATCGATGCTAAGTACCCCCCGACCCCGTATGAGATACATAATTTTTATACTCTGGGTCAATCAGACACTGGCGGGACTTTTTACCTTCAATCAACGCTGCCTAGCAGCTGGATCCCTTATGGTTACAAGGAAAAGCTTGTCCCTCCAATGCATAAGGACCACAAGGGCTTTATCTGGGGGTTTCCGTCCTCTAACAAATACTGGAAGAATAGCTGGCTCTTCATCAACGGAGATTTTGGTGAGGCTATGGTGGCTAACCTATCCCATTCGCAAAATTGAAATAGAGTCCCGAATCATTTCGGTAGCCCCGAGCTATGGAACAAAACTGCACATGTCATGACAAAGGAACAAGCTAATACAGTCGTTAAAGTGACCCAGACTTCTTGGAAGGTTCGAGACCGTCGTAACTTGTACTCAGTAAAAGAGTTGGTCAAATTGGGTTTCTTTCCCAAGATATCTGCTCGGCGTAGGCACAGTAAGTCTCTGTTTTTTAGTTCTCTTGGTTGTAGATTATCATTATTGCTATTGCTCATTGTTTCCCATGTTACAATTTTTTTTAGTATATGAACTGGATATTATTACTGGTGAGCAAGCTGAGAAGGCTAAAGACCTCGATCAGGTGAGCCGAAAGGTTACTGCCGACCAAGTGGACCAAGGCATAGCTCACCCGGAACATGACTTGGTGGTGCACGTTTATGAGTCTGATCATAACTTTGTGACGATTCCTGTCGACCAGGTTACAACGATCAGTCATAATGCCCATCCCCGTTGGAGCGGTCGGAAGGGGTCTTCTAGGGATAGATCCTGTCGGGTTCACTCTTCCTCAGAGAGATCCAATCGTGAGAGATCGAGTAGGGAAAGATTGAGTAAAGAGAGATCGATTAGAGAGAGATCGAGTAGGGAGAGATCCAGTTGAGGTAGACCCTCTGGAGACCGGCGGAGTCGAGAGGAACCAAATAGGGATCAGTCCCATAAAACTAGGTCTGATAACAATGTCTCTGGAAGTAAGGTGGCTAAGATAGTTGAGTATTCTTCTGCCCCCGAGGCTATCCGTAGAAGAGAGGAGATTATAAACGACACAGACCTATTGCTCTCTCAGTCGAGAGCTACCCCTATTCTTTTGGATGAATAGGAGGATGACGATTAGAGGACATTCACTTAACTAATTCTAAGGAAGCAGCGATCAAAGCATAAGAGTGATCGGGTAGTCGCGATGTCTTCCACCGTCTTATCTGAAAAGGCTAAGGCCACCGACACAGTAATTCCTCCATATTGCCCTTCTCTTTCTCAAATTCAACCCTATCATTCTCCAGCGAGTCCTCCAGCATATCGCCCTGGGAAGGCTCCCATAGAGTTTTCAATCAAGCACCAAATAATATTCATAGATTCAGACTTCGATGATGGGGAGCGCAACTCATAGGAGTTAATCATTGACGACGATGTGCTGGAAGTCACAGAGGAAGAGGAACGGATGTTTGGTCCGGTGCTGAAGTCAATGACTGGTGCTGCAGTGAAATTAGTCAAAGATGCTCCAGCAGTCCAGCCTGAGGATAAGACCCCTCTTACGCCACCTAGGTTCTTTGCTAAGGATGGTGTCAGTGGAGGTCAAGTTCCCTAGGGGTAAAGTAGCAAAGTCCTTGAGGTTACCCCTCAAGCTTGTGAAATTATCAAGGTTGACCCGACCCTTCCTATGGTGCTTCCAACTGCCTCTGCTTCTGACCGGCCCTTTCTGTCGATTACTCCAGATGTTTCAACCTTTGGGTCCCCTCACTCAAGTGAACATCGAGCTGACACCCTTTCCATGCTTCGCTCCATGTCAGCTGGTGAAGGGTATATTGGTGATGGCTACAAGAAGGGGGCCAAGACTACTAGCCCATCTGAACGGGTTTGAATGATCTTTAATAACAGAATCTTTGTAAGTGTCCTCCATGTCATCTTTTATCTACCTACTTTATGGTTTCCTTAAATCTTACTTTTCTTTCAGGCGGTGGTGAAGCTGACCAGAGCCTTGGCAGACCAAAAAAGGCAGGCCACGGAGATATCCCAACTGAAGAAGGCCCTTGCTGAAAAATATGATGCTTTCAAGTCTTCCTCTGCCAGCGCTTCAAAGGTCAAGTAGTACGAGAATGAGTTAAGAGACCATGATGCGACCGAGCTTGCTCTAAGAAAGACAATAGCCAACGTCCAAAATAGAGCTTCCGCATCTGAGGCAACCCTCAAACAGCTCACTTCGAGAAATGTTGAACTAGAGAAGAGGGTCACCAGGGCGGAGTTGTTGAACACCCAACTTGAGTCGAAGGTCATTTTGGCTGAAACAACTGTGAAAAAAATCCCAATAGGAGATTCGGCTTACCCAAGACACATTTACCTCTGCCTAAGAGGCCATGCTTAAAACACAGCAGGCATCTAAGAAGGCTTGGATGCATTATGAATTCTTGGCCAAGGATCTGGAACAATACCAAGTTATCTTGAAAGTTAGGTCATCCTTTGAGGTCCAAAACGTGGATCATTATAAAAGATCCTCAGCTTTTGATGTTGTCATGTTGAGGGAATTTGAGAGGGGGTTGACTACCTCTCAGGGTCAAAGAAATATCTTTAGAGGAATCTAGCCGTAAATGGGACAGAGCGATCAGAAAGCATAAGGATGAGTCCCTATAGGCTATCAAGAAGTAGAGAATTCGTTGGAGGGCTTATTGCTGGTTAATCTGAAAGGACCCTCATCTTATGCATCTAGAGCTTCCTTCAACATCTTTTCTAGTTAATTTCCATGCAAATGAATAAAGCAGTGGTTTAACTAAGGGTGCAGATGTTGGTCCTTTGCCGAGCACGGATTATTCCCCTTTTATGGTTAATGAGCCTGAGGATGTCATCATTTGGTCGGATTTTGAAAACTTAAACCAAGACCATGGCGGCAATGCTCGTTCTGATGGTTCAGGGCCAGGAGGCCTATCTAACACCTCAAATGTTTAGATTTTTTTTATCATTTCCATAACTGCAATATTGTAACCGCATGTTTCTTTAATGAAATGAAATTTATTCTGCTTGTCGTTTCTGAATATTCTGTGACTAACTGTAACCATTTATCAACTCGAATTATGTGAGTCGGGCCACATCTAAGTTAATTATTTTGGTTGAGATCATGTCTTCTTCTGCAATCCCTTTAACCTTGACCAGGATAATCTATTAACCCAAACTAAACTGAGTTTGTCATCCTAACTTTAGCCAAGCAACTCTGGGTGGCAGATCTTGTAATGGCTCTTATGCGGGGTCGGGAAAATTGCTCGGGTTTACCCATTAGCTATTCAATCCCCGACCATCATGTTGTTACTATGTCAAGAAGTGTTCTTTTATAACCCATTTACATGGTATCTAGTTTATAGACTTTTATCTTTTATCTATCAACTAGGTCATTGGGACATCTCCCAATAGTCTATTGATCAAGATTCGTTGTAACATGGCATCTCGTATTTATTGATTTAGCAGGTGCCTTGACTGCGCCTGTTTTTAAGTAAGAATATTTATCCCTTGTTCTACTCTTGGCATATCCTATCAGGGCTTATGTCCTGAAGGCGCCCTAACAGTGCTTTATTGCACCCAGTTAGTTTCGGTGAGTATACTCTGTCTTTGCAACATACGTTTTCGGCCCCCTCACTAGGCCTCTCGGGCGCTCTCACCTGACATAAAGTTGTTTCTAAGTGCCTCGAGATTGTTTTTGAATACGAAAGCAAAGCTTTTGAACACTATCCTTGACTTTTGAAACTATTACCTCAAAGGGGCTTTTATTAAATGCTAAAGAGAAACATAAAATGATCAGTTAACAATATAAAAATCAGTCTCTAAATAAGCAAAAGAAAACAAAAGGAACTAAAGGAACTCTAAGGGTAGAAAATTTTTAGGTATTAAGCATTGCATGGCCTGGGCAACTCGCTTCCTTCTTATCGGGCAAGGCGGTAAGCCTCGTGTCCAGCCAACCCGACCACCTATTACAGGCCGTCCTATTTGTCCACCAAAGCCCCTGCTGACTTGTCTCTTGTATTGGGTGACACCCTTCTTAACTAGATCTCCAAGTTGGAATCTCCTGATTCGGACATACGAGTTATAGTATCTAGCGACCCTTTACTGGTAAGCTGCAGTTCTGACTCTCGACATATTTCTTTTTTCTTCCAACTAGTCTAAATTATGTCTCATCATCTCAGCGTTCGACTCGGGGTGGAAGAGATACACCCTAGGTAAGTTATGAACTACCTCAACCAGGATCACCGCTTATGCCCTAAACGCTAGTACGTAAGGGGTTTCCCCTGTAGATGTTCTTTCTATGATTCGATAAGCATATAGAACGTCATGTAGCTTATCTTCCCAATTCAATTTTCTAGCATCTAGTTTTACTTTTAGGTTTTGCTTGATTATCTTGTTCACTGCTTCAGTCTGGCCGTTGATCTGTGGGTGAGATAGTGTTGCATAATAATTCCTTATGTCGAAATCCAGACACATGTTCCCGAAATTATCACTGTCGAATTGGTTCTATTGTCCTTAATTATCGTGTCTGGGATCCTAAACCAGTAGATGACGTTCTTCTTGACGAAACTTGTCTCATTGGCTTCGATTATATATACCAGCGTTTCTGCCTCGACCCATTTAGTGAAGTAATCTATAATCACAATAGAGTGATTTTCCCCTCATTTGGTTACAGCTAGCATTAGGCCAATCAAATCTAACCCCCACATGGCAAATGGCAAATGGCCAAGGTGATGACAAGCTCCTCGATTGTTCGAGAGGCCTCTTTATGTCGTTGGCTGTCTTTTGACAACCCCTATATTGTTCAGCAACAACCTGAGCGTCTTGAAATAGGGTTGGCGAATAGAAGCTTTGTCTAAGAGTTTTGTGCGCCAAGCTTTTACCTCCCGAGTGGTTTCCACATACTCCCCCGTGGATGCTTTCTAATTTGTGTCTGCCTTCCGTGGGGCAGACACACCTCTGCAAGGCTTTCGAGAATCCTCTCCTATACAGCTACCCCCCTCCCCCGACCATTTAATACCTTATAGCTTTATACCTGAGGCATTTTGCTTCAGTTACCTCTGTTGGAAGCGTTCCATTTTCCAGGTATTCCCTGATCGGGGTCATCCAGGTGACTTGAACTTCTTTAACCACACCCACCTCTAACATCTCTTCTTGGTCCTCGATGCTTGGCCTTTTGAGATGAGTGACTGTGATGGTCTTTGACTGCAGATCGATGGTGGCTGATGCCAATTTTGATAAAGCTTGTACCTTTTCATTCTTCTCTATAGGGATCTAGGTGATTCTGTAAGTCTTGAACCTTTCTAGCAATGCTCTGGCCACCCCTAAATATGCGTCCATGTTGTTATACCTTGCTTGATATTCATCTAATATTTGGTTCACAATCACCTACGAATCACTAAATATTTCTAGCTCATCTGCCCCTAAGGCTGTGTAAACTCTAATTTCTGCCAAAATTGCCTCATCTTCGGCCATATTATTGGTGGCTTTGAAGTCAAACCGTAAGACACACTCTACTTGATCACCTTCTGAGGTTGATACGACTATCCCGACCCCGCTGCCAAGTGTGTTTGATGACTCATCCATATGTAGTTTAAATGCGAACTTGTTTTTTTCTTCCAATATCCTGATTACCTCGTTGTTTGGCTTGGTGAATTATGTGATCAGGTCAGCCAAAACTTGCCCATTTATTACGGCCCTTGGCAAGTAAGCTATCTCAAACTCACTCAACTCCACAACCCATTTAGTCAGCCTTCTGAACACCTCGGGTTTAGATAGAATTTGCTTGAATGGGCAGTCCGTATAGACCTAGATCTTGTGTGCCTGGAAGAAAGGCCTTAGCTTTCTGATCGCGGTCACAAGGGCAAGTGCCATATATTCCGCTGGCGAATACCTTGTCTCTTTTGGTAACAATGCTTTGTTGGTAAAATATATTGGTTTCTGTACCCCTTCATCCAATCTGTCCAGTATTGATCCTGACACTACAGATGTTACAGACAGGTATGAATAAAGTACTTCTCCTTCAAAGGGTTTGTACAGAATTAAAGTTTTTCCCAGATATTCCTTGATATTTTTGAATGCCTGTTCACACTCGATACTCCATTCTACCCCATTTCCCTTCTTAATTGCTTTAAAAAAGGGAAAACACTTATCGGTCGACTTACTTATGAATCGATTAAAAAATGTCAAGCACCTTGTCAGCCTTTAGATTTCCTTTAGTGTCCTTAGAGACCTCATCTTCTCAAATGCCCTTATTTTTTTCTTGATTTACTCCTATCCCCCTCTGGTGGACTTGGAAGCCTAGGAATCCTCCGGAGGGTACCTCAAATACACATTTTTTCGGATTGAGCTTCATGCTGTATCTTTGCAGCACTCCGAATGTTTCCCTGAGGTCCCTTACGTGTTCTCTTGATGTTACACTTTTTGTCAGCATATCATCCACATATACTTCCATGTTTCTGCCAATCTGTCGGGCAAACATCTTATTCACCAATCTCTGATAGGTTGCCCCGGCATTTTTGAGACCAAAGGGCATGACTTTGTAACAGTACAACCCCTGGTCTATGGTAAAGATCGTCTTATCTTCGTCAAGCTCAAACATCCGGATTTGGTTATATCCCGATTATGCATCCATAAAGCTTAACAGTTCATGGTCGACCATTGTATCCATTAACTGATCAATCCGAGGTAGGGGGAAACTATCCTTCGTACGTGCTTTGTTGAGATCAGTGAAATTCACACACATCATCCATTGGCCATTCTTCTTTTTGACCAATACTACATTTGCCACCCATTCAGGGTATTTTACCTCCCTTATAGATCTTGTTGCCAGCAGCTTCTCTACTTCCTCTTTGATTGTTTTGCTTTTCTCCGGGTTAAATCGCCTACTTTTTCTGGACAACCGGCTTGCGATCGGGGTCAACTGCTAAATAGTATGAAATTATCTTTGGGTTGATTCCCGAAATTTCCTCATGTATCCATTCAAACACATCTTTGTACTCCTTTAATAGTCCAATCATCTCACTCTGCACCTATTTTGTCAATCGGGCCCCGAGCCTTATAGTCCTCTCGGAATTGTTATCATCAATGGCGACCTCTATGGTCGGTTCGTCTTCCTGGCTTTTCCCATCTTCTGGAATTGTCTCCCTTGAGTCCAGGTCAAACTGAGTTGGAGTCTCAACTTTGATTTCCATGTTATCTATCTTCTGGTCTTCGTGCTCTTCAAAGGCGTACACTTGCATTACCCTTGATTCTGTTTTCTCCCTGTATACGGCTAGATTTGCCTTTCTCGCCTCTATTCTTACAAACTTTTCAAGACTCCCACTCCCACATCTATGGGGAAGTTAACCATTAAAGCATAAGTGGCGGTCACATCTTTTGTCTTGTTCAAGAAGGGTTAACCCAGTTAGGCGTTATATGGCCAATTCTCTACACTCACAACTACGAAATCCAGTAACACTGTCTTAGTGCAAGGAGGGCTACCAATCTCCACAGGCAGCTTCACCATTCCAAGTGACCTCACATTCGCTCCTCCGAAGCCTCTAAGTGGGACTTTGAGTGGTTTGAGGTCCCTTCTTTACAGCCCGAGTTAGTCAAACACTTCCACACTGAGAATGTCTATTGAGCTTTCATTATCGATAAGAACCCTTCTCACTTTCCTATTGACTACACGTACCATAATTGTGTCGTTCGACCTTACTTCTGACGCATACGCGTCCGCTTTAGTGGAAATTATAGGGTCCCAAACTTGTTTAAGCTTCTTTTGATCGGGTCCTAACAGATTTACCTCCAGGTTTCTCTGACCATCTATGACTTTTCTAAATTCAGACATTCTTTCCCAACTGCTACTCCAAGTGTATGGCCCGCTAAGGATGGTGTTGATTGCTCAATTACTTGGATCCTATTTTGAACTCCTCTGGCCTCTATCTCGCTCATCCATCACAGCATTCTTACCCCGATTGTCTTCATTCCTGAGGATCTTATCCTTAAGGTGCCCTTCTCTAATTAGCCTCTCGATATAATCCCTTAGCTGGTAGCACTTAGAAGTTTCATGACCATTCTACTAGTGAAACCTGCAGTACTTTGTGGTGTCTCTTCTGGCAAAACTTGACTGCTTTGGGGGTTTCTTATACAGATTCTTTTCCTCTATCTTGTTCAGGATTTCTTCATGTCCTCTGACCAACGAAGTGTAGTTGGTATAATGTCTTTTGAATTGTTTGGCACATTTATTGTCCTCATTTTTCCTTTTGCCCTGCTACCTTTTTGCTCCCCATTGGTACCAATCTTTGGGCTAGTGTCCTTATTCTTCTGGCTATTTTAGGGCCAACCCCGGTGTATAAGTTCTCTGTTATAGGCCAATTATTCTTCTTCTGCCTTGGCATACCCTCCGACATGGTCTACCATGCTAGCATACGTGGTCAGTCCCCTTTGCCTCAGGCTTAGGGTCAGATGGTTGTGCTGTAAACAGTTGATGAACGCCAACACCATCATTTCATCAATGAGGTCTTGAACTTATGACACCTCTTGTGAGAATCTGGTCAGTAGTCTTTTAAATTCTCATCTTTTCTTTGCTTCAGAGTCGATAAGACCGATATAGACTTCCTTCGTTGGATATTTCCCATGAACTGTCTGGTAAATGCTTCCACCAACTCCTCGAAGTTTCTAATAAAACCTGCGAACAACCCTCCAAACCATTTGATCCTTGATATCCCAATGTTTGTGGAAATATGCGACACATGAGGGCGTCATCATAGTCATATTGTGCCATTTCACTGTGATACATCCTTACATGTTCTTATGGGTCGGTGTTAGCCTTGAATTGTTCCATCTACGGCATTCTAAATTTCTCTAAAAAAATGAGCCAGTCTAATTGGATTAGCAAACGGGCTTCTAGAGTTCGCAATCAGAGGGTTTCCTAAGCTTTACCTTCATTCCAAGGCTTCTATCCTTCTGAGGAGGATCTCTTGCTCTCTTTCCGGCTCTCCACGTTCGTCGAATCTCTAACGGATTGTTAGCCCAAATGGATCCCTAGGGACCTTCCCGCTGATCTGGCTACCAAAAGGGTCACGCCTGACCACCGGGGTTGGCTCTCTGTGCCTTCTAAGGGTCATTTCACCGTCACTTGAATATGAGCAAGACCTTTTCCTATGGTCATCATGCCTATGCTCCCGTTCGATGTAGGTTTCTACTCCGTTGTATCTCTCCACGTCTTCCCGTGAACTAGATTCCCGGGGTTACCTTGTTCCTCGATCATCTGGGTCATTTCTCTTGTGTAAACTCTCCCTCCTTCCGTGATATTCTGTCTCATCCCTTCCAAGTTTCTGAGGCGCTCTTGGGGTGACTGTTACTATCTCGAAGTGTATCTTTGGATCCTATGCCACCATTGGCTTGGAAAGCTGGTACAACAAACTTAGGTTAGTCGTGGCTGATACACTTATTCCTTGCTTGGTAGCATCTTCGATGACCTTTCGCAAGGATTCCTGGATCTATTTGAATGCTTCCGAGGAGAAGCCAGCAGTCATGCCTGTAGTGGTAACGGTGTCAGGTCTAACAGACGACGGAGTCCTTGCAGGTGGATCTCATCTTGTAGTAGCGATATCCGTAAGGTTCTGGTCATTAATCTCACGTGTTACGTCAATAATGTGGGGAGATTGACTTCTGTCTCTACCAGTGTCCATGATACCGCTTTTAGCTGATTTTCTTCGCAATTAATTATGTAAACAAAATACTGTCAAAGGTTCGCCGCCTCCTTCTAGTGCCAATTATTGACGATGATTTTTGAATTAATACCCCGTCACACAATTAAAGCAAATTAATGGATAAGCACAAAGAAAAGATAATAAGAAAATAAATAAGATGCAGGATTTTACGTGGTCAAACCCCAATGTGGGGAAACGTCCAAGGTTGCCAATTGCAGCAACAAAAATTCACTATGCAGAAAAAAGATTACACACTCAATCACTCTTGCCTTCTCTCTAAAAATTGTGTTCCACCCTTTTGGGTGTTTTTTGGGTCTATGTATACATGCACAGAACCCTAATTCTTGATGTACAATTAAGGAAAGTTCCCGTAATCAAACAATATTCTAACTTATTTGAGTTTTGTTATCCTTTTTTTCCTATTTCACGTTGATTGTGTCCTGGTCGTATTGAATTCCTTGTTCAATCCACACTTTTATGTCTTTGAGGAAGTTTTCTTCCTCATCAAAGTGTGATTCCAGAAGTCTTGTTCAAGTTGGATTCTTTTTCTACGTGTTTGAGTTGTGTTCTTATTAAATCTGGATGCTAATCCACGTGTTGCGCGTCTGATTGCTTGTTTTTCCCAACCATTTTTGTTTACCCCGATCATTGGTTCGACCTGACCCTAGTCCCGACCATCTTGACTACATGATCGAGTTTTCTAATCCGATCATCTATGTTATCTGGTCGGGTTTGCTTAGTCCTATTTGTGTTGACTTAATCTTATCAGACTCCAGTGATGTGGTGTTCCCGACCCTAGTCTTTTGTTGACGTGTCATGTTACTTAGAATTTTACAATAACATTAGGAATTAACGGTAATGTTTTTAGTATATACAGTTTATTTGTCTTGTTATACATGTTTTTCAAATTAGATTTGTTCTGAAATTTTAACCGACTGAAAGAAAATAAAACTAAGAATATTGTTAGGTTTTAGTTGAGGAATTTTTATTAGGACTGCATCTGTTATAGTTTTAGGGGATATAATCATTTTCTCTCTATTGTTTATCATATTAGACACTTTGTCCCCTCTAGTTTTAGTAATAATCATTCTCCCATTTGAAAACCAAAATATTAGACATCTTACTCCCTATTGTTGGGAATTCCGTTAGTTTAGTACTTTGACCGTCAAAAAATCAATTAAATTATCTTATTACACTTGAACACATAAGTTATGCTCTCTAATGATACCACTAATTGTTTTTAAAGAACAAAATCAGAACAAAATCAGAACAAAAAAAACTAAAAAAAGTATATAAAAAAAACAGAATTGAAAATAAAAACTTAAACAATTTATTTAAAAACACATTAATATAAAGAATTAAATGCAAAAAAAAATGTTTAAAAAATATTAATATAAAGAATAAAATGTAAAAATAAAAAATTTATTTAAAAACACATTAATGTAAAGAGTAATAATATAATAAAATAATATAATTGTAAAAAAAAACTAAAACAATATTAAAAAAAATTATTTGAATATTGAATTGTTTTTTTGAAATACTGAATTTTTTTGTTGTTTTTTTTTAAATTTATTATCTCCACTGTCATGGACAATGGTGATCCCTTTTTTTTTAATTCTTTTTTTTCAAATACTTTTATTAGTTCTATTTTTTAATTTTGTTTTCTTATTAATTTAAAACAATTAGTGGTATCATTAGGGGGCATAACTCATGCGTTCAAGGGTAACTGAATTCCTTACGGCAGGGGATAAAATGTCTAATATTTTAGTTTTAAGGAGAGAGAATGGTCATTACTGATACAAGAGGGTGCAAAATGTTTAATATGACAAACTATAGGGGGGAAAATGATAATATCCCTAGTGTTAAAGTTTTTTTTTTTGATATTGTATGATATAGCTGAAGCTCTGTCAAGAAAAACCTGTAAGAAACAAATCGAAACAACCTACTAAAGTTCCGTTGATTCGCTCTCGACTACCGGAATTTTAGGTTTCAAATTCGTTGATTCACAAGGAATGTCAAAATTGGGAGATAATAAAGAAAACTATACTTTTTATTAATAAGAAAAAACTGCATAACCTTTCGGCTTACATGATTATTTAAAGCAAACAAATCTCAACCCTAATCGCATTCCTGGAAGAACAAGAAAACGAGACTAAATATGAAAAATTACCAAAAAAGTCAAAATTAAGATTAACATGAAAACTAATTCTAAAAAGAATCCTAAGCAAACCAGAATTGACGGAAGTCGTTTCCAACATGGAAAAAAAAAGTTATTGCGAAAACAAAACTTTCCTAAAACGGTAAAAACTGCAACTTCGGACCCTAAACGACGGAATTTGGCCAAAAATGGACATGTCACACGATCTAAGGTCATGATTTAGAAAGATCTCGACGATTCGCTTCAACTGTGAAAGATTCACGCCTTTCCGACTCCATTGCCCAGACTAGCAGGATTGATTTGGTCTTTTTTCTTGACCTTTTTCCTATCCCACCCCTCCAAGTAATCCAATGCCTTATCTTCAATTGTTATTGCATCATTGCATGACTTTATTTGTTATATTGATATTGCATGACTCGTTTGCATGACTTCATATGTCTTTATCTATAGTCTTTATGGATAAAAAAAATTATATTGCAGGACTCGTTTGTTATGTAATACTAACTGCATGTCTTTATTTGTTATATATAATGGGTAAAATTTTAAAGTAACCATATGATTAGCGGGTTTTCTAAATATATCCAAAGATCAGCGTTTTGATTGTTTTTGTCAAAAAAATCTACTATTAGGATAAAAATGCCCTTAAGTTAAAATGGAAAAAAAAAAAAAAAAAGTCAAAGAAAACAAATAAAGAGCGGTCGTGTATCAGTGTTTCAAAAGTAACTAATGACCACTTTCAAACAAAAACAACAAATAAACTTAGACCAGAGAGATCAGAAAGAAGATCTAACCACCGTCACAAGACCAGACGACGATGAAGCTGAGATCGAACGACCGAGACGATGATGACGACGACAACGGCGAGGCGAGAAAGACCAGATCCTGAACAGTTATCCGACGACGAGACAACCCCGGCGTAGAGACGAGAGGCGACCGGTTGTGATTCGATTGACCGGAGTGACACACGGCAGCGTGGGAGAAGTTTGCGGTCATCGTTTTTGAGGTTTGTAGTCACTGTTTCTTGATGAGCAGCAAGATGATTTTAGGGATTTTTTTTTTAATTTGTGGTTTGTGAGGATTGTTTGTGAGGGTTTTTTTTTGAGGTTTGCAGTTTATGTGATTTTTTTGTTGTATGTGATTTTGATTTTGAATATGATATTGATTTTAGGGTTTGCAGGCAAGTGAATTTGATGTTTCAATGTTTTTGATTGTGACCGATTCAGTCAAGTGATTTTGTTATTTATTTGGATTTCATTCTCGATTTCGTTAATGATTTCGAATTTGGGATTTTGATCGGTTAGATCTTTGATATGTGATTGACCTAAATGGGCAAGCTTTCCTGTACATTTGGAGCTCAAGATTTCCAGAGTCTAAAACATCTTTTGCACCAATCAAATTAATCTTGGATAACAAAACCTGCTCACAAAAAAAAAAAAAAAAATTGAAACAATTTCATATAGTAGGATGTGCTTATTTGAGTAAATAACAATACGGTGGTGTTTTTGTCTCCCATTAATCACACCGGACTAGTTTAGTTTAATCCAATTAAACACACCGGTACCGGTTCAAATGAGTCAAACTAAGCAAACAAATTAAATATGATAGGCCATCCAATTAGACGTATCGGGCTAAATAAATTAAACACACTGGGTCTAACCAATTAAATACATCGATACTGGTTCAAATAAATTAAACATATTACGATAAACCAATTAAAAACATAAGCTCTAACCTATTAAATACAACGGGGCAATCCAGTTAAACACATCGGGTCTAACAAATTAGACATAATGGGGTAGTCAAATTAAAGAAATCAATTAAACATATTGGGACAATCCAATTAAACACATCGGGCCTAACCAATTAAACACACCAGTATTAACACAAACCAATTAAACACACTACGCCAAACCAAGCAAACAAATTAAACACATTGGGGTATCCCAATTAAACACACCGGGGTATATCAATTCAACACACCAGGCCTAATCAATTCAACACACCGCATTGACTCAAACTAATTAAACATACTACGACAAACAAATTAAACACACTGGCTCTAACCAATCTAATTAAACACACCGGGCAAACCAATTAAACACACCGCGACAACCCAATTAAACACATTAGGGTATTCCAATTAAACACACTGGAACCAACTTAAGGATATCGGGACAAACCAATTAAACACACCGGGACAATCCATTTAAACACACTGGCACATACCAATTAAACATACTACGTCAAACCAATGATACACACTAGACAAACCAATTAAACACATCAGTGTTTAATTGATTGATATCTGTTTATTTAATTTTTTGAGAATGGTATGTTTAATTTTGCATGACATTACCCGTTTAATCAGAATTTCAACAAAAGTCATTTACAATTTCAACATAACCTGTTTCATCAAAATGCAAAGTTTCAACATAACCTGAAATGAAATTCTAATATAGTTTATAAAATTCAACTAAATTCATACCAATTTAAACATAATTCTTACTAGCATAAACAAGATTTAGATCCATGATCAGTTCAACAACAGTCCTAAAATCAATACTTGTTTTATCACAATAACAATAGTTTTTTCAACATGTTTCATCACAATAACACTAGTTTCTTCAACAAAAAGCAAAATCATTGCTAATTGTTCATGAAATCCAATTTTAACATAATACTTACTAACAATTCAACTAAATCCATACCAATTTTAAAATTATCCTTACTAATACAAACAATTTAGATGTCATGATTGTCTGGATTGGTAGGGATGTCATATGGCCGTGTTGGACAAGTCTTTATGTTGTGCTCTTCTGTCCACATAACTTGCACTTACGATGTCGTCCCGGTGGTGAATCTGTTTGTGGGTCTAGAATATTGCCTTTTTAATCGGTCGTGGGTTTGGACAATTTTGGTTGTTGTGGCCAGATTTCTTATATATGGTACAATACCTACTCCAACGACCATGCTTGCCTGCAGATGGAATACTGTTCTTTCTTGGCCTACCAGCTTCAGCTCGCCACTCCGATGGAAGAACAACTTCGGAACGTACTTCCTCAAGAATTCATAAGCCTAAGCCTAACATCGGTGTCAACCAAAGTTCTTAACTCAATGGTAAACCTTGTTAAGTCAACATTCGCAACGCTTTGTACCTCCCTACATAACTCAACATAAGTTGAATTCCTACTTAACTTTGACAAACTCTGTTTCACCACCCTCATAAAAGTTCCCCACCCATTTACCACCATAAGTGATTACCAATTTCATTGGGTACGTACCTGCATGTGTTAAAAAAAATCACATTTAGATTTCATTTTATTCAACCAGTCATACTACACCAAAGGTAACCAATTAAATACACCAGGGTACATCAATTAAACACACTCAAATATTACAATTAAACACACCAGAGCAAACAAATTAAACACACTAGGGTAAACAAATTAAACATACCAAGGTCCTCCAAGTAAAGGGTCCTCCAAGTAAACACACTGTGGCAAACCAAATAAACACATTAGGGCAAACTAATTAAACACACCGGGGTCCTCCAATTAAACGCACTAGGGCAAATTAACCAATTAAACACACTGGGGCAAACCAATTAAATATACTGATGCAACCAAATTAAACACACTAGGGCAATCCAAATAAACACACCAGGCGTAAGCAATTAAACACAATTGGCACATGCAATTAAACACACCAGACAAGATTAAGCAAACTAGGTAAGAAATTAAACACACTAGGTAAGAAATTAAACACATCAGTCAACTAATTAAACACACCAGGCCAAACACATTAAACACACCTGCGGTAGTCAAATAACCACACCAACAATATAAATTAAACACACCATGGGTAGTCAATTAAACACATTAGTGGTTGTAAATTAAACACACCAATCCAAACATATTAAACACACCAGCGGTATAACATTAAACACACCAGGCCAAACACATTAAACACACCGGTATAAAATTAAACACATCATGGGTAGTCAATTAAACGCACCACGGGTAATAAATTAAACGCACCAAGCCTAACAGATTAAACGCACCTGACCAAAAAGATTCAACACTCCACTAGTAGTCAAATTAAACATAATAGGACAACCCAATTAAATACACTAGAGCAATACAATTAAACACACTAGGCGTAACCAATTACACACAATAGGCACATGCAATTAAACACACTAGACAATCAATTAAACACACTAAGCAATCAATTAAACACACCAGGCCATTTAAACACACTATACCAAACATATGAAACACACCAGTGGTAGTCAAATAAACACACCAACGGTATAAAATTAAAAACATCATGGGTAGTCAATTAAACACACTAGTGTTAGTCAATTAAACACACAAAGCCAAACAGATTAAATACACCAGCGGTATAAAATTAAACACACCTGCATAAAAATAAACACACCATCGGTAGTCAATTAAATGCACCAGCGGTAATAAATTAAACACACCAGGCCAAACAGATTAAACAAACCATGCCAAAGAGATTAAACACACTGGTAGTATATTAAACACACTAGCCGTATAAAATTAAACACTCCAGCGAGTATAAAATTAACACACCAGCAAATCATCTTCAACCTAAATGTCTGCAATTGAACAAATGAAGTTAGGGTTTTAAATTTTTACCTCGAGAAGAAGGTCCTGGATCTTCACGATTCATTGACAAAACCAAATCTGTCACAAACACCGCCAAATCCTTGATTTCAACAATGGTTTAAACAAATTTGAACACAAAAAATTATGGGTTTCAACAATGATGTTGTTACAGAGATATGGTTTTCAACAAGAATGGTTTGGAATATAAAAGGGTTCTTTATAGAGAAGAGATATTATTTCAAGCTGAGATTTAAGAGAGGTAAAATTTCAGACAAAAAAATGATCTTAAAAATCAACAAAAAAACGTTGTCTGTAAAGAGAGAAGGATTCGGATGGAGGGTGATGGTAATTTAAGTCAAATAATGCTAAATAAATAAAATAATACAAAATATTTAATATTGAAAAATAAGGCAATTAAGTCTATTTGGTGGATTCTTTGACAAAAACAGTCAACTTACTAATTCTTGATAAATTTAATAAATGTCCTATTATTTTGGTTAAAAAGACCTATTTCATATATATATATATATATATATATATATATATATAATTTCTCACCTCCATACTGCTTGATATTACACTATCACCCACCACTAATTGCATAAGTGCTCTTTGATTTTGATTCAAATGTGGAAAAAGTTGGTTTGTATATAGTGTTATGTCAGGGGGTTTGAAGATAAGAATTTATATACACAATTTATAGAACACCGGTGTATGGTGCACCAGAAATATTGTAGCGTGTAATCATATGTGAATAGCATGTGATCGCATGCATATAATGTCATTGGTGCAGGAGACAGCATTGAAGATTTTCTTGAAGATTTTGGATTTTTTAAATATTCTTATAATTAATAAATATTATTATGTTTCTTTTATTATATATTCAATTAGGTAGCTAATTATTTTATGTTTTGATTTTATTAAATCAAATCTAATTTCTTTATAGTAGAACCCCTAAATTAATATTCTTAAGACCTACCCTTGAATATTAATTTAGAGGAGTTATTAATTTGAAGGGTTTTACCTAGTAAAGTGTTATTTTCTCTTAGGAAATGTGTGAAAGTCAGTTTTCTTGTTTATGCAAGGTTCCTTCTTGGGATTCATTCTTTAGTCGGTTTTCTTTTTTAGGAAAAGTCCCTTTTTTTTCAAGATTCCTAATCACAATTGCATTGCCCAATGCAAATCAAAAGGTTTTGACATCCAAGCTACATCAAAGTCGATTTTCTCCTCGACAATTGCATTGCCCATGTACCACTTACAGAGATTGTGCACAATCTACCACCAAATTTGACATCAATGCTATAGTCATGTGATGCTGGAATAATTCGAAACCTCAAGGTGTATTATCATCGTCGCTTTAATTGTATGCTGGTTGAACATTTGGAATCCAACACACATGATCCTGAAAAGATTGATATTTTAGAAGATATTCATATAATTGTCATAGCATGGACATTTGATGTTAAGCCTAAGACCATCGCTAATTGTTTTCTTCATTGCAAAATTTGTACAATCCAAGGAGAAACCGAGGGAGACATTGAGGATAGTGGTGTTATGAGTGAATTAGAACAATAAATTCAAAGCTTCAACTATAGCAATCCAATGGATGTCAACCATCTACTTAACCATCCATCGAAAGAAGAAATGTGTTACACTCCAACTGAAGAGGATATCATCAATGATATCACAAGACATAATAATGATGAGATGGTATAGATAGATAATGACGACGACGATGGTCATGAGATACCTAAAATCTCTACAAGTAATGTTGTTGAAATGCGAAATTTAATTGAAACCTTTTGGTTGGATACAACAACAAGGTGACCACAATAACTTATTAAGGACAATTCAAAAGATGAAGGATGAAGTCAAAAATATCAAACTTGGTAATCTAGTGCAAACTAGCATCTTGAAGTACTTTTCTTGTTCTTGAATAATATGTAATATATTTCATACATTTATGAAATTATTAATTTATACAACAGTCTGGACTGAAATTTTACACTAAATTTCAAAAATAATTATTAATTATTACGATATAGGGGTTTACTAATTTTTTACACTGGCACAAGTCGGAACCGAGATTTTTTATTAATTTTAAGAGGATACTAAATTATAGAAGATTAAGTATAAGGGGTTCTACTGTATATAGGTTTTTATTGCTTTAGGATTCTATTATTTCAACAATCTTGTGTATTGGCACTATATGTCTGTGAAATTAAAGCTGTCAAGATTTGTTGAAGAATTTCTCCACCATGGAGAGAACGAGGCAAGAGATATCATTGAAGATTTTCTTGAAGATTTTGAATTTAAAAAATATTATTGTAATTAAAAAATATTATAATGTTTCCTTTTACTGTATATTTAATAAAACTACTTATATGATTTCATTTTATTAAATCAAACCTAATTTCTTTATTTGATCGGTTTTTAATGTTTTAGGATTCTATTATTTTCAATTTTCATGTGTATTGTTTTAGGATTCTAGTTTATTTCTTCCCTAATTCTTTTAGGTTTCTTTTAGGATTTTAGTTTTCATATTTAAAGGCATTGTACTCTAATAGAGATGAAAGAGTTTTTGATGATTAATAAAAAATTGAGAGAGAGCCTCTCTTTTTATCCATATTTAGGTACCTTTGTGAGGGTCAACTTAGCTAACCTATGAGCTATTTTATTAGCCTCTCTAGGAACAAAAGAAATCTCAAAAACATGAGCAAGAGTCGATAATTCTGGAAATGTCATCTAAAATGATGCCAATCTCCGAGAGATGCCTGGATTCCACCGAAGGAAGTTAACTTGTTAAGTTTATAAGTTGTGTTGACATAATTCCATCTTCAAAACAATATTTCCTTTGTATTGATTAGTTGTGTAGATTCATTATGATTCAATTCCATTTCAAAGCATTATTTCCTTTGTTTTGATTAATTGTCTAGATTCATTATGATTCAAGCTTGAAAGAAGAATTGGCAACTCAACAAGAAAAGTGTAGTCTTTAAGAGGAGCAAGCTTTATTGCAGATCAAAGGTAATTTAGATCTCTTTCTTCTTGTAGACACATACACACACATACACATAGCATCCATATGTGTCTCTGCATCATTGTGCTCAAATGGTATAACACATACACACACATATTATTGTATTCATATTCATTAGATTTAAATTTACAAATTTTGTAAATTGCATGTTCTTGGATTATATCTAGGAAACGATATACTTGTGTGTTCATGTATTTTTTTATTTGTGTTTTTATGAGATTGGACTTGAATATGTTCTCATATTATTCCTTATTGAGTTCCGGTTATTTCGGTTACCCATTCATTAGTTTTTGAGTTCCGAGTTGGAAGTTACCAAACTTTCCTTGTCTTTATCGTCATGGTTTTCGTTCTTGTATTTCGAGTCGATTTCTGTATCTTTTGTGAAAGTTTTATACATGTCCATGTTCGTGAGGGAGTCCCGGTTTGTAATCCAAAAATGGATTCAAAATTGGAGTTCAGTGGTCGAAATACGGTCGAAGAGCGTGAGAGAAGCATGGAAGGGTCAAAGGAGGCAAAAATGGAAAATTGCCACTTTCACCCTTCTCCCGTAGAGGCGCGTGATCCTCACGGAAAGAGAGGCCATCTGGCCCCGTGAAGCCCACATACCTCCACGGGGTGTCCATGTGGTGTGGGGTGATAGGCCACCCGAGAATCTTTTCTCTCCACCTCATTTTCCCACCCTTTCTCTCATTTAAATTCTTTCTCCCTCTCATTTTTCTTAAGAAGAAGAAAATGTGCAGAAAAATTTCTTAGAATTCTCTCAACTTTCAAACACCATAACTCACTCATTTGACATCCGATTTGAGAAATTCAAGTTGGAGAATTTTTTTTTATTGAATCCTCTATCATCTCCAACCAATTTTGAGGTTTTTGTTCAAGTTTTCTTGGTGTTCTACATCAAATTTCGTGGCTGCACTTTTTGTCAAGGTATATGATCATCTCTTGTGTTTTGAGCTTTATGATCTTCAATTACCATTGGTTTTTTTTCTAAATGTGTATGTTTCTTGAACAGACATTGATTAGAGATAGAGCTTTAATTTAAGCTAGTTGTGCTTGATTAGAGACTAGCATGTTGAGTTAGATTTTTATAAATTTATGTTTTCACATGTTTGTTAGTTGTATTGTGACTAACTTATTATCTAGGGATATTTGTGTTTCAATTGAATGATTTTATTGATTAATAGCCTTTTCACATGAGCAAGAACTCTTTAATTCAATGTGTGTAGGATTAGCACATTTGATTGATCATTTAGAGCCTATTAGGATTTAACTGATTATTTGATCATATTTGCTCTAAATGTTTGCTAGTGAATTTCTATGATCACATTATTTGATACTAGCATTTTTGTTTTTAGTTCTAAAGCCTTGGATTTGTACTTCATGAATATGATATGTTTTCAAGCTTTAGTTACATAAATAAAATCTAGGTGTTGGTGTGTGTTAGGTGTTTCACATGCTCTAGGTTTTTGTTCATGTTTCAAGATCTAGACAAACTTGTTTTGTGTATTTGTATGACTATGTCTAGTTCTTCAAGAAGTTTACTTAATCCATACATTTCATATGTATATGCGTCAATTGTGTGATGACATTGTTATTAGGAATGTAAACTAGAAAATCATACTCTGTGTGCTCATTGTCTATTTCTAGTTTCCAAAGGATATTTTGATCACATATTCTATGTTGTGTGTGATTGCATCATTTGCATTACACTTAGATAATTTTCCTTGCAAATGGTTGAGTCTCTTATTGGAGTGTGAAGCTTCAATTTGAGAAGTGGAGTCTTAGCTAGGATCGGTCTGGAAAGTTAAGCAATGCGGCTTGGCTAGGATCAAGAGGATCTGGAAAGCTATGCAATGAGTCTTGGCTAGATCGGGGTAATCCAGAAAGTCAATCATGGTGGCAAGCTTTTCATTAATGAAAGGCTCGCTGGTAGGACAAGAGGGATATCCAATAAAAAGTGTATCATATGGATTGATCACTTTTGAGGGTGTATTTTTATCCAACTATTGAAATATGGTTTTGCTGATGGTTGTGATATCAACCCGTTGATGTTTCCTCTTAAGAGGTTTTACCACGTAAAAATCATGTTTCAAATATCTCTATCCCTATCTCTTTTATTTTTGTATACGTGTTTTGTTAATATCTTGTTTGAAACCTTGTTTTTTGATATTGTTATAATAACAAGATCATTGTATGTACGTGAGATACAATTAGTTACTTGATCGAAGTAGCATACATCATTTGTTCATACAAGTTGATTTATTTGTAAATAATAAATATGTTAGGTTTTTGGTTTATGTCAGCGTTAATTCCATGTCATAACAATGTTTCACTTGTTTTGATTAGTTATCTTAGATTGATGATGATTCAAGCTTCAAAGAAGATATGGCAACCTATCAAACAAGTTCAAGTCTTCAAAGAGAAATGTGTTTAATTGTTCGACAAAGGTATATTTAAGACCTCATTTCTCTTACAAGGCTTATGCACACACACACATTGCATCCATATGTGTTCTTGAATTGTTGTGCTCATTTTGTACAACACATTCACACACTTGATATTGAATGCTCATGCATTTGTACTAAATTGATTAGTTTTGGAAATTGCATGTTTGTGAGCTATGTTCAAGTGATAGCATTCTTGTGTGATATGTGTCTGTATGTTTATATGTTTGTATAACATGGACCTAGCACTTGAATTTGGTATTATATTGTTCCTTATTGAGTTCCGGTCATTTTGGTTACTCATACAATTGATTTCGAATCCAAGTCAAGAGTTATGAAACTTTTCGGTCACGTTGCATGCATTGTCTTTGTCTTCCTATATCGAGTCGAATTCATATTTTTTGGTCAAAGTTTCATAGTAATCCATGTGCATGAGAGAGTCCTGGTTTGTAATCCGTAAACGAATTTAAATTCAGAGTTTGGAGGCCAGAGAACGGTCGAAGAATACAAAGGTGTGCGAAGGACAGAGCTAGTGGCCAAAAGGCCACCATGCCACTCCTTTCCAAGATGATGTGTGGCCATCTCGTGGAGGAAGCCTCCCTACCCCTGAGATGGCCACGCGCCATCTCGAGGTGGGAAAAGGCATGGGGGTAAATGGTCTTTCTCTTCTCTCTTTTCCCTCTCATTTAAATGCACTTTCCCTCTCTCATTTTAAACAAGAAGAAAACTTGAAAAACTAGAGTGCATAAATTTTTTTCTCAACTTTATCATCTCCCAAGCAACATATCTTTTGTTTTTGAACTCTGATTCATTCGATTCAAGTTGAAAATTGTTAGTATTTCAATTCTCTATCATTTTCAAGTACGTTGAGGTCATTTATTCAAGTTTTTCTAGTGGTTCTCCATCAAAAACTGAACTACACTTTTCTTCCAAGGGTATTTATATTTTCTCATGTTTTGATCTTCAAAGTTTGTCAATTACCTTGGGTTTTCTTCTTCTATATATGTTTTTTTAATGTGTATACTTTGATTAGAGTTATAAACTCTAGAAAAGCTAGATTGAGAATGATTAGAATCTCAAATGTTGAGTTAGGTTTTTGATTAAGCCTATGTTTTCACATGTTTGTGTTTTGTATTGTGCTAGCTTTTCATCTAAGACTATTTTGGACTTTGATTGATTGATTTTGGTAAGAAATAGTCTCTACATGTGTTAGGTCTCTTCAATTGAATATATTTTAGAATAACACATTTGATTGAGTGCTTAGAGTTATTGTGGCTTTTAATTGAATTTTGTGATAGAAATATGCTCTAGAACTTTGATTGATATTATCTCATGATTCTAGCATATGTTTGTGTATGTTATGAAAACCATGAATGTGTGCTTAGTGTGTATACTTTTGATTCAAGCTTTAGTTACATGAATGATTCTAGGATTCTAATGTGTTTGTGGTGTTTCACATAATTCTAAAATATTATTCATGTTTAGTAAATAGACAACATTTGTTTATGATCTTTAGTTACATGAGTGCTTGTTTGCATTTATGCATTCATTGATCACATTTAGGCATTCATTGATCACATTTAGGAAGTCCTTGTAAAAGGCAAGAAGTCTTGGCTTGGACATGTGGTCCAGATAGCTAAACAAGAAGTATTGATTAGGATATATAGTTAAGATAATCAAGCAAGGGAGACTTTCTAGAGGCATGGGTGCCTTGGATAGAAAGTAGACTTTATTATTGGTGGACCCGGGATATTAAGATGCGATGGAGTCTAATAGAGGGTGAGTCATTTGTTGATCACTCTTGAGGAATTTCCATATTCTTAATGGTGTTGGTTAGAGTAGACTCCAATAAAAGGTGAGTCATTTGTTGATCACTTTTGAGGAATTTCCAATCTACCAATAGGGATTGGGTAGATGTAGAGTCCAATAGAGAGTGTGTCATTTGTTGGTCACTTTTAAGGAATTTTTTTTATCTACATCCCAATAATAAAAGTACCCGATGGTTGTATTCAACCTGTGAATGTTTCCTCTATGAAGGTTTTACCACGTAAAAACCTAATGTGTCAATTCTTCCTATCCCTCTTATATATTTGTATGTGTATGTTTGTATCTTGTTTTACAATCTTCATTTCTAGATATTATTGAAAAACAAGATTGTCGTAATATGTGAAATGCAAGCACTTTATATGATCAAAGTTGTAAATATCACTTTATTTGTACATAGATTTATGTGTATATAATCATCTTTGATTAAGTACTTGTACATGTTGAACAATATTGTGAATACAAGTATACATTGTTTTAATGCATTTGTCTATAGTATTTTTGTAAGTGTTTGACCTTTGTATCTTGTGATATTCCATATCAAGTTGTAAAGTTGCACTTAGTGAATTTGCATTGTAAATTCAAAGGATAATTTATGGAATGTGCTTGGCATAAAATATATTTGTTTATAGGATACTTTGTTTCTTATTATATGTTTTGTAGACTAAGGGTGGTGATTTGAGCATCATTGTGTTAATTGTTTTCTCGTAACAATCATGTTAAATGTTAATTTGTATGCTTAACTAGGTTTTGTCAAAAGTCTCAAAAGAGTTTTAAAAAATAGAGTGACAACCTTTTCACCCCCACTTTAGGTTGTTTAGTATAACCTTGTAGGTATTTCCAAAATCCTCGCTTAGTACTTGTTTGTTCTTAATATGCATATATATATGAGTACAAGTGCTTAATGATTTATGTTTTAATGAAATCTTTTCACATGCATATCATAGCCTATTTTGACTTTGGTAGATCGAATATGTCTTTCAATGGTCTATGTGTGCTTGCATATGCTTAATAGAACGTTGTTAGGATTATGCTCTATAGCAAGAGTGTAATAATATATTTGACAATCTTTTCATATTAATAAAAGTGATTTCTAGTTTAACAAATCTTATTGCATTTATAGTTTAATTACTATAATTGTCAAAAGTAAATAATCATAAGGTTAAAAGACTATGAGACAAGAAGAATTGTTCGTACATATGTGTGAGGTAGACACAATTCTTTAGTTAGTCTTGAATAATATTCACAACTTAAGATAAAGGTTGGGCGCCTTTATCTTGTTAAAGTTGTAGATTTTTTTGTTAGCATTTGAGTGGGATCAAATGTGTTATGATGAGTCTAAAATCATCAAAGTGTGGTGTCTTTGGGCAAAAGAATCTAGTGCACTAGGTGCATTGAATAGGATCATAGTGAGATACTTTATCCAGAACCGTCGATGGATAAAAGTTTTCACTTGAAGACAATCGAAGAGTCTATCTCAGTCCTAAGATAAATGATGGACTTATGATTGCAAGTGTTATCATTTGAGCTATCAATGAGTACGATTATATAGCATAGTCTATCCTCGATAGTTTGGTGGTATTCATTTGTTAATCGATAGAGGACTTCATTTATAGATATGGACATCGTGGCTCCATTTAATAAATGAGAGTAGAATGTCATCATATGGATGTTTTGAGGTATTGTATATTAAATCTTAACGTTAAGATTTCAATAGTGTTGATTGAAATATGGCTTCTGGACAAGTCAAAATATGCAAGTTCAAAATATGGTCATATGAGTAAATATGGTAACTTGGAGAGCTATATGTGGTCGATGAGCTCTTGGCGATTACTGGTATTCTTCACGAGGATACACTATCTCCATTAAGATTGTCTAGGGTATGAATAGGCAATATTAACTTATTCTATCTTTATTTAAGAGTTCAATTTTTTTTCTTTAGTGGAATGAACTAAAATTAATAGATCGGACATAAGTGAATCATTTGTTGATTGTGATTAGGTTATGTCTAATGGAGCTTAAATTTAGATAGCCCGCCAAAATCCTCAATCCACACGAATTTGTATGGATCACTTGATATATTCTACCGGACCAATTTATAGGTCCATCTAGAATTGTATTAAGGAATGTGGACTTATTTCTTTTAGTAAGAATGGATCTAGTTCACATGTGGACTTTTTATTTAAGTCCAATGGATTTAATAAAATAGGAAAAACAATATTTGGCCCATATATATTGGCTTGGGCAGCTAAGGCTATATATAATGGCTTAATATATTGTTTTTATTTTATTATTTAATTAAATAGAAATTAATTAATTAATTGATTAAAAGTAAAAAAAAAAAAATCTAGTAGGAGATGGTGTCCTAGACTCATATTATTGTTGGTAATATGATAAGTATCAGATACTACATTTGAAAAACAGATAAATAATAGAAATGTATTTATCTAATCAAATTAGAAAGTATTTGATTTCTATTAAAACTCTAGTTGACAATTGGTCAAATTAAGAAGTTTTAATTTAGTCACAATTTAATTCAATAATTGGTTATTGAATAAATACACTATTTGAGTTGGATTAGGAGTCTTGGTGTAAAAAAGAAATCTTCTTTGAAAAGGATTCTTGGTCACCAAGTGAATCCTCCTAAGGAAAGGATTTTTGCCCAACAAGTAAATCCTTCTTATGAGAGGATTAGGTCTCCTAAACTAAAGACAAGTGGAATTCAGCGACTACATATATGGGATGTAGAATTCGGTCAAGCCTAATTTTAGAGTGAGAGAAATTTCGGCCACTTCCTTTTCTTGGAGAGAAATTTAGGCCAAACCCTAATCTAAGGGACAAAAATTTCGGCCAAGAGAGAATTTTGAGTGTAGAGGATTCGAAACTTACTCTGAATAAATTCTTCCAACTCCGAAGATTGATATGTGAAAATTCGGCAAAGAGGAAAAGGAAGAAAGAACGTTTTGTATTCAATAGTGCATTAGAAGCCTTTAGATTAAAAGGTTTTGTGTACAACATCGAATCTAGGTTCACGCGAGTTTCAATCAAATTGATTGATAATTCACAAGTAACCTAACGTTCTTTGTTTTTCTTCTTGGAGGATTATTGTGACTAACAAAGAAAGAGATTTTGTTTGTTTCCATCCTCAGATATACAATTTAAAGAAAATGAGCTCACACTCATAGGTGATTCACGTTCGTGATTGGATTGGAAGATCTTACGGATTCAATTCGACGCTAGTTCAATCATCACGAGAAAAAGGTACGATACTTTTAATATACGTCAATTAATATAGGGTTAAGGTTCTTTCTGCTAAAGGGAAAAAATTTAAATATATCAAACCCTCATTCTACGCTTCCGCCGCTTTTTGAACCGATTTTTCCCTCCAAATGTGATACAAGCTATCTAGAGGGACAAATTTTTGTTTGTTTCAAGGATTCGAAAAAGGGATAAAAACCTATTCACCCCATCTAGGTTATCTTTAGGAAAAATAACTGTGTTTGTATTTCATAACTACTACAAGTGCATATGAAGTAAGAACAACGAGCCTAATATCAGTATCATGAGCAAGAATAAGATTGTCTAAAATAGCCCAACCTTCTAGGTTCATGATAGCAGAAAAACACTAAAAACCAAAACTTGCCCCTTTGAGTTCCCGATCAATACCCTTACCCTTGTTAGGTTTTTGAGTCATGTTAGCAGAATTCCATAGCAAAACGACATATTCTTTGTATTGATTAGTTGTCTAGGTTCATGATAACTCTAGCTTCCAAGAAGAATGACAATACATCAAGCAAAGAGAAGTCTTCAAGAGGAACAAGCTTTGTTACACATCAAAGGTATATCTAGGCCTTATTCCTCTTGCAAGGCGTGTAGGCACAAATACACAATGTATAACATTTGTGTCATGCATCAATGTGCTCATTTGATATAACACATACAAACATATTATTATTGTATAAATATGCATTAGATTTGTAAGTTCCTCATATTTTGATTGGTTTATTTCATCGACAAACCCAGTGTTTAAATCCTTGAAGAGATATAGTTGCACACACTCACCTTCAAGACATTCATTTATGTCTTTAATTGCTTTTTTATATGAACTGTCACCTCTCACACACTTGTACACATTGCATTTATGTTAGTGTTTTAGACCGCATGAGAAGGCCTTTCCTCTCATTGTCATGGTCCTTATATCGTCATGGCGAACATCGGCAAGACCGTGACAGATACCATCTTGGTAGATAGCGGCATGCCAACAACAAGCCTAACATGAGTTTCCGCAGTCTAAGTGTCATCTTAGTGATCCACGACAAGCATTCTTGTTGTGTTTGTAGTTGATGTGTCATCTTGGTCCACCGTGAAAAAGGGGACTGTGGCATGTTGGTGACATTTCATTTGCCTTTACCGTCACCGACTGCCGTCTTGGTAGACCTTGACGGTAATGACCACGGCAATCCGTTATCGGTCAAAATGATGTAGTTTTGATGTCCCCTTTATATAGCCCATTTGCTTTCTTATTCATTATGAACTCTTGTATTTTAACTCCCTAGAGAGAGATTAGAGTTCCTTCAGAGAGAAACAACCAAGATTGTATATTTTACTCTCAAATCCCATTATCCATGAGCATATAAGCATCATCAAGCATTATTCAAGCATGGATTATTAGGTTTTTATCACTTGGTAAGTTAGAACCGACATCATTCTTGTTTAATTGTTCTTGTTTTCCAATACACCTTTTTTATTGTTTTTTATTGCAAAGTCTTCTACTTTATTGCATATCTAGTGAAATCATGGTGTATGATTGGGATCGATTTATCACTAGCATGTTAGGTTACATTTTTACATCTAGCTTAAGTCTATTTGCATGTTCATTCAGACACTTTGATATCTAGGATTGTTTGATTTCCATCATATATCTCTGGATAAGCATTTGGTGTTGCCTAGCATTATTTAGATATTGTAATATTCTCATATATTCACGTAGGTTACTTTATCTATTTGTTGAGTGTTAAGTCTTATGACTTATTTGTTTAGTGCACACACAATTGGTCTAGGATCGCTATAAAAGAGCCGCAGGTAGTAGTGATGTGTTACATTCCAATAATGGTGTGACTTGAGGTCAACCTAGGTTGTAAACATCATTACATATAACGGATTTGAGGATAGTATGTGGTTAGATGGATAGCCCATGAGTTTTTACCCTTTTGGGGTTTTCTCACGTAAAACAAATCAACATGTTTTTATTGTTATTTTGCACTTTAATTTCGTTGATTGTTTTTGTATTGTGTAGGGTAATTTTTTTAATCTTGTCTAATCCAAAAATTTGGTAGATTAAAACCTATTGACCCCCCCCCCCCCCCCCCCTTTACTAGGTTATTTTAAACACACTTTAGTTTATTTTCAATTGGTATTCGACAATGGTCCTTACTTCTGTCTTTTGTGTCTTTAACTTGTGCTTTTCATTTGTTGCGTTCGGATTGTATGCATTGACCAAAATGCTATGAATAGATTCTGGATAAGTAAAGAGGGAGCGTCGAACGTGAGACCAATATTGATCAGTGGTAACAATTACTCCTCATGGAAGGGGAAGATGGAGTTCTTCTTATCAGTGATAGATGATAGAGTTTGGATGGTGATTGAAGATGGATACACACCACCTACCATGACCGCCAAAGAAGGAAGTAGTGTGCCCAAGCCCAATGCTCAATGAAGTTCTTGAGAATTGAAACTTTAAAGTGGAACAACAAAGCATTGCAAGCCTTGTTTAGTGCAATGGATGAGAATCAATACAAACTAATCCAAATCACCAAAAATGCACATGAAGCTTAAAAGATCTTAAGAGATGGCGCATGAGGGAACCAAAGTGATGAAAGACTCTAAGTTATAAGTCCTCCAAACACAATTTGAGACAATTAGGATGGAGGAGAATGAATGCTTCAATGACTTTCAAGTGAAGTTGATTGACATATTGAATCAAAGCCATCAATTAGGTGACCCATATTCGGATAGAAGAATCAAGAAAAAGATCATGAGGTCACTCCCCGATCATTTTTAATCAAGTGACGGCATTTGAAGAGAATAGTGACTTCAAGAAAATGAAGCTGAGTGAAGTGATTGGAATACTTTTAGCATATGAGTCAATGAAGGCTCTCACCCCTTTACCACCCAATAAGTAAAAAAGAATAGCCTTGAAGACCTCCAAGATTGTGAAGGAGGATGATGACTCAAATGATGGCTCTAATGGTGAAGAGATTCAAGAAATTTATGAAGCTATAAAAGATTGGTTATAGCTCTAAGGGAAATGACTGCAAGAAGAAGACCATGTTTAATAAAGGTGAGTCAAACCAAGAGAAGATTTCAAGAAAATGTGTCCAATGCTATGAATGTGGAGGATTTGGGCATATCTTCAGGGATAAGGGTAACTTGAAGGACAAGAGGAAAGGAAAGGTGATGTATGCCTCATGCAGTGATTGTAGGAGTGAAGAAGATTCCTCAAGTAATGAAGAACTTGTAATTTCTTTCATGGCCTTTGGAGCATCTTATGTGGAAGTTGAAAAAGGAGGCAAAATGCATTGAATTATGACCATGGAGAAGAAATATATGAAGAAGTAGCTAGAGGTGTGATTGATGTAGCTACATATATGGAAGTTGTTGGCATCATAACAAGTGACCAAGGTAAAAGTCTTGATGAGGAAGTTGACTCGATTGATGAGAGGTAAATTGTAGGAAATGACTCTAGTGACGAGAGGTCTTTATCTCACTCCAACAAAGGAATTGGTGAAGCTATGGACCTTGAAGACTTTATCAAGCACTTTGAAGACTCTAGGTTGAAGAAGAAAAGGGAGATTCAAAAATTGAAGAGGAAGAATCTCTAGCTTTCAACCAAGGTGACTCACTTGAATGATGAAGTGAGAAAGTCAAGGAAAGTGAGGACTTGTAGAAGAAGGAAAACCTTTAACTAAAGACCAAGATTGATGACTCCTTGAAGACGGTCATGATTGATATGTCCAAATATGAGAAGGAAATTGAAGATTGCCACCAACGGATAAAGGTAATGAAAGATGAGCTTGCCAACAAAGACATTTCCTTAAAAATTGTTATGGATTGAGAGATGAGGTACCTTGAAGATTTGAAGAAGGTCAAAATCAAGCAACCTCAAGCTTAAGGCAAGAGCAAAGCTTCATCTAAGCAGTTATTAGACTAAATAAAGAAGAAATAAATTTTAACTCTTTTTTTTTTTGGAAAACTTGAATAAATTTTAAACTTAAAAATTAATATATATAAGTTAAAATAAATATAATAAATAATTTTTTAACTTTAAATATTATAAGATGAATAAATTTTAAAGTCAAACAATTAAATTAAATAGGAAAAAAAAATTAAAAATCAAGTCCCTCAAATATTCAATCGATGAATAAATTATTTATTTTATACATTTATATAAATTATGAAATTATATATTTGATATTTCTATTTATAAATTATAAATTATAAATTATTATTTTATAATATGTCGGGCAACCTATGGGTCAGCCCGCATGCCAGACAGTAGGCCACGAGCCCAAGCCAAGATTT
Organism: Dipteronia dyeriana; assembly: GCA_032871835.1. Taxonomy (NCBI): domain Eukaryota; kingdom Viridiplantae; phylum Streptophyta; class Magnoliopsida; order Sapindales; family Sapindaceae; genus Dipteronia; species Dipteronia dyeriana. The sequence goes on along the minus strand of CM065297.1, from coordinate 86,889,247 downwards.
CAAATTTTTTTAACAGGCCAGCCCAGCTCGGCTGTGAAGGGCCCGACACGACCAGGTCGGGCCGTTAACAGGCCAGGCAATCCATTTTGCCACCACTAGAGTATACACATTGAAGGATCCCTTTAGTGTTATGTTGAGTTGTACTTAAACTTAGCCTATGTTGTTTTCCTAAAACATAATTTTCATAAAAATTCAGATTATTAATCTTATCCCCACTTAGCAAATTCTATTTACTTAACTCATTTAAACCTCTTTCACAAATGTGGCCAAGTCTCATATGCCATAAAGATGCATTGTTACTGATTTGGTTGCTACATTAGCAATATCATGAATAATAGTTTCACCCTTTAAGACATAAAGACCATTTCTCTTACTACCTTTCATAATGACTAGAGAACCCTTAGTGACCTTTAAAACACCATTCTCAACTTATAATAGTAACCTTCCTCATCTAGGACACCTAAAGAAATCAGATTTCTTTTCAGATTAGGCATATATCTAACATTCTTTAAAACTCTAACAATCCCATCATACATCCTACTGCCATTGATTCTATCCCTTCCACATGACGCTACTAATTATTACCCATCAGCACACTACTGCCATTGAGTTTCGTGAACTCGGTGAGCCAATGTTTCCTATGTGTCATGTGAAATGAACAACCTAAATCTAAATTCTATTCAGAATTTATATCCTCAATGCTAACTGCTAGGACTTCACTAGGTTCAAATGGCTTAGATGCCACAGCCGCATCACTATCATTTTGAGTCTTTTCCTGATTTTTTTTCTTATAAACTTATAACCATACTTTCTAATATGTCTTTCTTCTCCATAGAAATAACACTTTATAGTACCATTTATGTTCCTAGACCGAGACCTATTGAAAGGCTTTCATTTTGTATATGAAAATAGCTTGTCAAACAAAATTTATAAACCTTATTTCACTCAACATTGATAAACAATATAGTGGCAAGTATGAGTATCGTCCACAGAGATTGTGTTATGTTTAAATGATCAAATTGATGTTGTAGATGAAGCAAGAAAATTAAATTGCACGTGATTGTTGTATGAAATTAACTAAAATACAACTAAGACTAAACTACTCAAAATGCAACAAGTTAGTCAATGAAAATATATGATAAATGGACTAGGGGAATGACGGATACAATAGGAAACAATGGGCAAAGTTGAACTCACAATTACGAACATGACGAAAATACAAACACGGTTAAATGGTCAAGGCTAACCTAGGGGGTGAATATGTTAGACACCTTTTTCGACTCCCTTAGAAACAAACAAAAGTTTGTCCCTCTAGATTACTTGTATCACAATATATATATATATATATCAATTAAAGATATTTAATCAATATATAAAACATGTAAAATGTTATACAAACAAGCAACCATCACATATACACAATTGATATTATAGTAAGGAAGTCAACTTACATATAAAGTTCTATCCATAGTATTCAAATAACAAATACAAATATAAGAGAGATAGGGATAGAGAAAAGTTGACACAAGATATAACGTGGTAAACCTCCGAAGAGGAAACATCCACGGTTTAGCAACCACCGGAAAACAAAATCCACTAGTAGATAAGACAAGTACAATATCTCAAGTGACCTCTTCACCTAGAAACTACCCTCATATCCTACTCATGAAGATGTCGCCCTCTTGCTCAACAGTCCGATACCTCACACCTCTTGTCAAGACTTCTTCACTCACCCTTCTGGATCCTCACGACCCTAGGCAAGACTTCCTTGCTCACCCTTCCGGATCCTCATGACCCTAGGCAAGACTTCCTTGCTCACCCTTTCGGATCCACACGACCCTAGGCAAGACTTCCTTGCTTGACATTCTGAGGTCTCCCACCTCTTGCCAAGACTTTCATGCTCAACAACATAGGTCTCACATCTATTGTCAAGACTTTCTTCTCACAAGGCATCTAGGTGATCATGAATGCAAAACGCAAACAAGCACGCAACATAGAATATTATGATCAACATATCCTATGGAAAATACTAGACATGAGCATGAATGCACAAATGTAGTCTAGTCAATCATGCATGTTTAATCCATCTAGATCATGTAAGATATGTTAACATTAATTACAACCTAGATACATGCATAGATCTAAAAATTGAGTAACAAGATATGTTTAATTAATACATAATCAAGTTTAAATCTCATATACCAAAAACATGCTAAAATCATGTGACAAAGTCATTTAGATTAAAGCAAGAGTTCTAGAGCATATTTCCTATTCATAGATTCATCAAAGCACATGAATAGCTCAAAAGAACACAAGCGCATGTATTATAGTGAGATTTCGGCCAAAGAGAGCATAATACATGTGAGGAACTATTTTTCACAAAATCAATCAATTAAAGATCATCAAATAGTCCTAGAATCAAAACTAGCACAATACAATCTCAAACATGTGAAAACATAGGTAAAATCAAAACCTAACTCAACATGTGAGATTTCAATTGAAACTCAATCTAGCTTTAAATGAGTTCAAAACTAAAATCAAAACTATCACAAGACACATATATATATATATATATGTTGAAGAAGAAAACCCAAGGCAATTGACCAAGTTTTAAAAGAAAACTTTGAGAGAAAATCAATACCTTAGTTGATTTGGTACAGTCCCGGTTTTGTGAGGTTAGACTTCAAAAAAAGCAATGGAACTAACTCCAACCTTCAGAGAAAAGATGGAGGATGAATATACAAACACTCTCAACTTTGAATCACTCAAATCGAAGTTCAAATGAAGAAGTTATGGTGTTTGGAAGGTGAGAAAATTTGGGAGAAAATTCTGCACTCAAATTTTGAATCTCTTGTTAGAATGAAATGTGAGAGGGAAGGGATATATAAAGGGGACGGAAAAGGATAAGTGTGAAATGACCAAAAGGGCCTTATGTGCACCAAGCATACTTGCTGCCCGAGATGGCTCGTGGGCATCTTGGGGCAGCAAGCATTCTGGCCCGAGATGGCCACGCGCTATCTTGGGAAAGAGTGCTTGGTTGCACTTCTTTTCCTCGCGCGTTCCCCTCGCGTTCTTCGACCATTCTCCGTCCTCCGAACTCGAAATTTGAATCCATTTATGGATTACAAACCGTAACTCTCTCATGGACATGGACATATTAAATACTCAACCCGAAAAATAAGAATTCAACTCGATATACGATGACGAAGACAATGTACGTAACATGAGTTGAAAGTGTAGTATCTTTTGACTTAGAACTTGAAATCAATAGTATGAGTAACCGAAATGACCGGAACTCGATCAAGAATGATTTAAGACTAAAATCAAGTTCAATATCCATGTTATACAAACATATACACATACAAACATTATTCACACTAGAATGCAAACTACATAGAGATAGTCTCCAATCATGCATTTTCCAAAACATTTTATTTTCATACCAATGCATGAGCATTCATCTTCAAGTGTGTGAATGTGTTATACATGGTGCACAATGATGCAGGGACACAAATGTATGATATGTGTGTGTGTGCTCCTATAATGGTGCACAACTATACAGGGACACAAATGTATGAATTGTGTTTGTGTGCCTATAATGGTGCACAACTATGCAGGGACACAAATGTATGAATTGTGTGTGTGTGTGTGTGCCTAGGCCTTGTAAGAGAAAGATAAGGTCTTAGTATACCTTTTTAGAATCGTATGGCATCCTTTCTCTTTGAAGACTTTGAACTTTCTTTGACTAGTTGTTCCTTCTTCTTTGAAGCTTGAATCAACATGAATCTAAACAACTAAATCATTACAAGGAAACATCATTTTGATATGAAATTAATGCCAACACAATCTAAAACCTAACAATCTCCCCCTTTGACAAATTCCATGTCAAAACACCTATACATTTACTACAAATATAAAAATGAAGATAGGTCACAAAATCACTCCCTCACATTACAATGAGTAAGATTCCTAGAACTAATCTTCATCAACTCTTGAACTTCATCTTGATCTTCTCTTGAAGCAACCTACAAAACATCTCAAAGCACAATGCATATACAATAGAAAAATAACAAATGACAACATATAATATGGATAAGAATATACGATTAAAGTCCACAAATACATGTATCTCCCCCTCAATACATGCCAAAACACAAGAATTCTTAACCAAATCTTAAGACTAATTATTACATGCCATTTACAGTTCAAAAGTTCACAAAAACAACATAAAAAGAAGCAACTAGCATCTCTTTCTCCCCCTTTTTGACATGAAATGATGCCAAAAGTTAAGAAATATACCTCAAAATTCAAATACTAGCTACTTCTTCCACCAAAGAAAGTCGTACGAGTAGTTGATCTAACATAATGCTTGAGAGGTGGTCTTGAGCTTGAAGCAATGTACTCCTCCAACTCTTTTATTCTAGCATCTTGTTGAACAACTATAGCACTAAGTTTATCAACCTTTTTCTTCAATTGTATAGCCCAATCTAGAAGAATATTTGTGCTAATCACATGACTATCAACTTGATAACTACTAAATAGTCCAAAAGTATCACAAGTCTTACTCTTATTTTTATAAGACATGCATGACACATGTTTATCACAATATTTTTCCAAGGGTTGAACTAACACATCATCTTCTCTACCCTTAATCCCACGAGCTAAACACAATGAAGTAATAAACCCCGGTAATGCAAGATTTTTATCACTTCTAGTAGAGAAAGCCGCACTATCAATGAAATACATGAGAAGATCTCCAAGGTTTATAGGTTGATTAGTTACCAAGGCATACACTATTTTGATCTTGTAACTCGGTTGAATTCGAAGATCCAATAATGTTAGTGCAAATGAATAGATTCCAAAATGCACTAGCCTTAGTTAACTCATTTGACTAATGCATGCTCTATTTTTCCACTCAAAAGAAGCATTGTCACAAAGAGTTCTACCCATGATATTTAGATTCTCAATAACATCCACATCTAAAAAATAAGAATCTATATCTTTAGATATCCCAAGAAACTTGTTAATGTTTTCCGGGTTAACTCTAAAAACAATACCCGTAATTTCCATCAAAGCATCTAACAAGGTGGCACTTTCCTTATATTCATGATAGAACTCTCTAACAAGAGTATCATTTAAAACTCCTAACATGCTCACCCAAGATTCTCATTTTCTATTCTTTAAACACTTACTAACATAAGAATCTTTACACTTACCAAAGTCAATGCCTCTCTCTTGAAATATCTTCTTTGTTCCAAAGATCCCTAAATCTCTTGTCCTTAAAGCTTTGGATCCCTTTGAGGTAGACTTGGCTTTCACAACGGGATTCAATTGATTTCCACTTCCGGTAATCTTAGTTCTTCCTATTTTTCTTGTGTTATAAGATGCTATATACATTCAACCAAAGTGAGTGAAAACAAAACAAACTCATTAGTCATAACAATATAAAAACAAAGACATATGACTTAAGAATGAATCATCATGTAAGACAAAGATAGTGAGTAATATCTTACAAGTATTATTAAGTCAAAATATGTAAACATGTAACAAAATGAAGCATGTGAACATATCATAAAAGAGAACTATATCTAGCATGAAGTTAACAAAGATATTCACACAATCACATATTCAAGCAATTTGAAGAAATATCATATGCTAAGAGAGATACATAAAAATTTTCAAGTTCTCTCATAATTTTTCAACAATTGCTAAAATATCATCATACTCATAAACAAAGTGTGTGTGTGAGAGATATGCTTCAAATGTATTTCAAGAAGTAGTTTGATAATCAACACGCAAACAATTTCCAACAACTATTTATCTTAAGCTTTTTCCATAAAAAGTCAAGCCGATTATCATCCGGAATTTTTGCTTTTAAGAGAATAAATTTCAATATATGAGCGTGTGTGTGCGTGTGGCTTGTCATCTCATTTCTATTTTTTAACCCGAGCACATTTGATTTTTCATTTATACTCCCTTATAAGCCTTCCTCCTTTTCTTTATAGGCTTTGAATCAAAGAATTTTTTTCTTTTCATGATTTCATTTCAAAACTTCTTTGATTTTTTTTAAACATAAACAAAATTCACTTCATGGCAGCTTTAACTCATCACAATGGTGTAGCTCTTTCCAACATTGGGTAGCTTTCACAACCAATGTGTGTAGCCCTTTCCATGAAGGTGCTCGTTAAGTTCTATGTATTTGCTGAAGCAAAATGGATACTAACCATAAGTCATTTTAAATGTACTTAAGCACAAAAAACTTCAAGGTGTGTCCAAAGTTTACATATTAGTAAACTCAACCTACTAGCAAAACATATAAGAGAAGTAAAGTGCAATTTTTTAAAACCAAGATTTTATGGCTCATAAGCATATGATCTAAAAGCAATAAGTAAAGACTTATTCAAGATCATTACTTCTCTAATAAGTAGCTTTCAAAGAATATGAAGCTCATATTTTCAAAAGTAATTTCACTCAATATATTATATACAAACAATCATCAAAGTTAAGATCAATGTGAACAATATCACTATTAGATCCTAAAATAGCAAATGTCAATGAGAACCATATGTATGCTATACAAAATTCTCTAATATGACATGCTATGAGATGTATATCAAAAATTGAGTCAAAATATGAATATCTAAAAGAACATGCATTAGAATATAGAGATACCTTTTGCACATTATATTCACCAAATATCATACTCCCGCCCTTTTTATGAGCACTCTTGCATTGAATGTCCTCATGACACCAAGTTGACGATGTTTCACAACAAGAGTATAAAAAGCATAATATCTCAACTCAACCAACATATATATCAAAAGAACTTCTCTAAAGTTAACCAACAAATTTTGACAATCATAACAAACATAATGTGAGATAACCAAGTTCATATCAATACATGGAGTATTTAAAGCTAGCAAGCAAGAATTCTCAACATATATTGATACATTGCCTCAAAGTTACCTCACATGTGCTTCTTACATTAATGATAAGAGCATTCACCCTTGAACCACTTGTTCTTGGGTGTACCTACACAAACATTTCCAATATCATCATTGACAACAATGTTAAATCTACAGTAAAGTCCTTCAATGACTTGATTAACAAGAATATCATTAATACACTCTTCCTTAACATTTTCAACACAAGCTTTGTCAAGTTGAACAATATTAGCTTTCTTTCTAATCCACGACTTCTTTTCATGCTTAGCAATATTATCATGTTTTTCAACTTTCAAAACCTTAGCATGTTCAAGTTGAAGTTTAATCTCCTTATCTCTAGATTCATTTCCTAATTTGTATTTTTCAATAAATTTATAACACTTATGCATAATGTGACCTATTGTGTTGCAATAATGACAAATTGAAATAAAAGATGAGATTGTACCTTTTGGAGTTGAACTAGCTTCACTAGGAGTTTGCAAAGATACCTTGTTTGCCAATTTCTTCTTAGCTTTTGATCTTCTCTTCTTGTGTGGTTTCTTATCAATCACGACTTCATCCAAGTGAGTAGGAAGTGGTGCTTCCAAGGACTCCTCTTCAACTACCAAGTCGTCTTTACCACTATGAGAGTTAACATGATTCCTAACACTAGACACACTAACCGAATCATTCACTAAATCCTTAATGGCCTCCTTAGCCGTGTCTATCTCTTCCATTAATTCTTGTTCTCTCTTCTTCAAAGAAGATATCACATTATCCTTCTTAAGGTTTATATTTTCAAGTTCTCTAAACTTCTTCATAATATCACCTTTCTCACCAAGAAGTCTACGAGTGACAATCACAAACCCATCTAGTTGTTTCTCGATCAAATCATCCTTCTCAACTACCTCTCTTAGAGCATTATCTCTAGCTTCTTCAAGCTTTTCTATCTTGGCTAACAACTCAAGATTAGTAGGAATGGAACTAGAGCTTCCACGATGATTTGCATCAAAGTTCTTGTTCAAAGATATTGCACCATCAACATCTAGTGGAGAATGAGAAGCCGTTAGAGCTACAAAGTTGTTCACCAACTCTTTATCACTTGAATACTCACTACTAGAGCTCTCATTATCACTAGAGTTATCATCACTCCAAGTAGCCGCCAACACTTTGCCTTTCTTGTCTTTCTTAGATGGCTTCTTGTTGTACTCACTAGAAAAGTGACCAAAACCATGACAATTGTTGCATTGAACACCTTTCTTGTTCATGGCTTGACTATTCTTCTCATTCCTTGGAGATGATGGTTTCTTAACTCCCTTTTCCTTAGAATACTTGCCTCTAGGCTTGGCATTCTTCTCTAGAAACTTCTTAAACTTTCTAACCAAAAGAGTCATCTCTTCATTTTCATCATCACTCTCCTCCTTAATAGCATTGAAAGCGATTCCCTTACTCTTAATCTTTGGCTTCAAGCACATCTTATAAGTTTGGAGAGACGCAAGCAACTCATCATTGTTCATACTATCCACATCCTTGCTTTCCTCAATGGCCGTCACCTTTGATTTAAATATCTTAGGAAGAGACCTAAGGATTTTCCAATTTAAACGCTCTTTTGAGATAGGTACTCCAAGTTCTTGACATTGGTTAGCAATGTTAAGAAGCCGAAATTGATTGGAAGTCTTCAAACTTTTCTTCTTCACTTATACTTAAATCTTCAAATTGTGATGCCAACATTTGAAGCCTTAATTTCTTCACTGCTAAGGTTCCTTCATTAGTAACTTGGAGAGTATCCCAAGCCTCTTTTTCGGATTCAAGATTTTGAATGTAGGAGAATTGATGCCCATCAACTCCTCCAAAGATGGAATTCATAGCACGATGGTGCCATTTAGAAACCTCAAACTCATTCATTGACCATTCACTCCTTAGCTTGAGTATAATGGTTCCATCTTCTTGAACCTTGGTAGGAGGACTATAACCTTCTTCCATTAACATCCACGTCCTTTCATCAATAGAGCGGATGTAGGCTTTCATCCTTAACTTCCAATACCCATAGTTAGTGCCTCGAAGTAACGGTGGCCTAGTAATTAAGGCTCTTTCCGCCATTACATCATCTTGTAAACCTATGACTTCAAAAGTTTTGCAAAAACCGTGAATGTATCACCTGGACTCTCACTAAGTACAATCTAGTGTCCTCCTCTGATACCAATTAAAAATACAAACACGGTTAATTGCTCAAGGCTAACCTAAAGGGGGGGGGGTGAATAGGTTAGACACCTTTTTCGACTCCCTGAGAAACAAACAAAAGTTTGTCCCTCTAGATTACTTGTATCACAATATATATATATATATCAATTAAAGATATTTAATCAATATATAAAACATGTAAAATGTTATACAAACAAGCAACCATCACATATACACAATTGATATTATAGTAAGGAAGTCAACTTATATATAAAGTTTTATCCATAGTATTCAAATAACAAATACAAATATAAGAGAGATAGGGATAGAGAAAATTTGACACAAGATATAACGTGGTAAACCTCCGAAGAGGAAACATCCACGGACTAGCAACCACCGACAAACAAAATCCACTAGTAGATAAGACAAGTACAATCTTTCAAGTGACCCCTTCACCTAGAAACTACCTTCATATCCTACTCATGAAGATGTCGCCCTCTTGCTTAACATTCTGAGGCCTCACACCTCTTGTCAAGACTTCATCGCTCACCTTGCCTGATCCTCACAACCCTAGGCAAGACTTCCTTGCTCACCCTTCTGGATCCTCATGACCCTAGGTAAGACTTCCTTGCTCACCGTTCCGGATCCTCATGACCCTAGACAAAACTTCATTGCTTGACATTCCGAGGTCTCCCACCTCTTGCCAAAACTTCCATGCTCAACAACATAGGTATCACACATATTTCAAGACTTCCTTCTCACAAGGCATCTAGGTGATCATGAATGCAAAACACAAACAAGCACGCAACATAGAATATTATGATCAACATATCCTATGGAAAATACTAGACATGAGCATGAATGCACAAAAAAAATGTAGTCTAGTCAATCATGCATGTTTAATCCATCTAGATCATGTAAGATATGTTCAACATTAATTACAACCTAGATACATGCATAGATCTAAAAATTGAGTAACAAGATATGTTCAATTAATACATAATCAAGTTTAAATCTCATATACTAAAAATATGCTAAAATCATGTGACAAAGTCATTTAGATTAAAGCAAGAGTTCTAGAGCATATTTCCTAATCATAGATTCATCAAAGCACATGAATAGCTCAAAAGAACACAAGCACATGTATTATAGTGAGATTTCGGCCAAAGAGAGCCTAATACATGTAAGGAACTATTTTTCACAAAATCAATCAATTAAAAATCATCAAATAGTCCAAGAATCAAAGCTAGCACAATATAATCCCAAACATGTGAAAACATAGGTAAAATCAAAACCTAACTCAACGTGTGAGATTTCAGTTGAAATTCAATCTAGCTTTAAATGAGTTCAAAACTCAAATAAAAACTATCACAAGACACACACACACACACACACACACATATATATATATATATATATATATATATATGTGTGTGTGTGTGTGTGTGTGTGTTGAAGAAGAAAACCCAAGGTAATTGACCAAATTTTAAAAAAAAAACTTTGAGAGAAAATCAATACCTTAGTTGATTTGGTGCAGTCCCGTTTTTATGGGGTTAGACTCCAAAAATAGCAATAAAACTAACTCTAACCTTCAGAGAAAAGATGGAGGATGAATATACAAACACTCTCAACATTGAATCAGTCAAATCGGAGTTCAAATGAAGAAGTTATGGTGTTTGGAAGGTGAGAAAATTTGGGAGAAAATTCTGCACTTAAATTTTGAATCTCTTGTTAGAATGAAATGTGAGAGGGAAGGGATATATAAAGGAGAGGGAAAAGGATGAGTGTGAAATGACCAAAAGGGCCTTATGTGAACCAAGCATACTTGCTTCCAAAGATGGCGCGTGGGCATGTCGAGGCAGCAAGCATTCTGGCCCGAGATGGCCACGCTCCATCTCGGGAAAGAGTGCTTGGTTGCACTTCTTTTCCTCGCGCGTTCCCCTCGCTTTCTTTGACCGTTCTCCGGCCTCCGAACTCGAAATTCGAATTCGTTTATGGATTACAAACCATAACTCTCTCACGGACATGGAAATATAAGATACTCAACCCAAAAAATAAGAATTCAAATCGATATATGATGACAAAGACAACGTACGTAACATGTGTTGAAAGCATATTATCTTTTGACTTAGAACTTGAAATCAATAGTATGATTAACCGAAATGACTGGAACTCAATCAATAATGATTTAAGACTAAAATCAAGTTCAATATCCAAGTTATAAAAACATATACACATACAAACACAATTCACAATAGAATGCAAACTACATAGAGATAGTCTCCAATCATGCATTTTCCAAAACATGTTATTTTCATACCAATCCATGAGCATTCATCTTCAAGTGTGTGAATCTGTTATACATGGTGCACAACCATGCAGGGACACAAATGTATGATATGTGTATGTGTGCCTATAATAGTGCACAACTATGCAGGGATACAAATGTATGAATTTTGTGTGTGTGTGCCTATAATAGTGCACAACTATGTAGGGACACAAATGTATGAATTGTGTGTGTGCCTAAGCCTTGTAAGAGAAAGATAAGGTCTGAGTATACCTTTGTAGAACCGTATGGCATCCTTTCTCTTTGAAGACTTTGAAATTGCTTTGACTAGTTGTTCTTTCTTCTTTGAAGCTTAAATCAACATGAATCTAAACAACTAAATCATTACAAGGAAACATCATTTTGATATGGTATTAATGCCAACACAATATAAAACCTAACAATCTCCCCCTTTGGTAAATTCCATGTCAAAACACTTATACATTTACTATAAATATTAAAATAAAGATAGATCACAAAATCACTCCCTCACATTACAATGAGTAAGATACCTAGAACTAATCTTCATCAACTCTTGAACTTTATCTTGATCTTCTCTTGAAGCAACCTACAAAACATCTCAAAGCACAATGCATATACAAGAGAAAAAAAACAAATGGCAACATATAATATGGATAAGAATATATAATTAAATTCTACAAATACATGTATCTCCCCCTCAATACATGCCAAAACACAAGAATTCTTAACCAAGTCTTAAGACTAATTATTACATGCCATTGAAAGTTCAAAAGTTTACAAAAACAACATAAAAAGAAACTAAGCAACTAGCATCTCTTTCTCCCCCTTTTTGACATGAAATGATGTCAAAAGTTAAGAAATATACCTCAAAGCTCAAATACTAGCTACTTGTTCCACCAAAGAAAGTCGTGCGAGTAGTTGATATAACATAATGCTTGAGAGTTGGTCTTGAGCTTGAAGCAATGTACTCCTCCAACTCTTTTATCCTAGCATCTTGTTGAACAACTATAGCACTAAGTTCATCAACATTTTCCTTCAATTGTATATCCCAATCCGGGAGAATATTTGTGCTAATCACATGACTATCAACTTGAGAACTACTAAATAGTCCAAAAGTATCACAAGTCTTACCCTTATATTTATAAGGCATGTATGACACACGTTAATCACAATATTTTTCCAAGGGTTGAACTAACACATCATCTTCTCTACTCTTAATCCCACAAGCTAAACACAATGAAGTAATAAACCCCAGTAATGCAAGCGTTTTATCACCTCTAGTAGAGAAAGTCGCACTATCAATGTAATACATGAGAAGATCTCCAAGGTTTATAGGTTGATTAGTTACCAAGGCATACATTATTTTGATCTTGTCCTTATTCAACTTGGTTGTATGAGTATTCGAAATGACCGGAACTCAATCAAGAAAGATTTAAGACTAAAATCAGGTTCAATAGTCATGTTATACTAATATATGCACATACAAACACAATTCACACTAGAATGCAAACTACATAGAGATAGTCTCCAATCATGCATTTTCCAAAACATGTTATTTTCATACCAATGTATGAGCATTCATCTTCAAGTGTGTGAATGTGTTATACATGGTGCACAACGATGCAGGGACACAAATGTATGATATGTGTGTGTGCCTATAATGGTGCACAACTATGCAGGGACACAAATGTATGAATTGTGTGTGTGTGCCCATGCCTTGTAAAAAAAAGATAAGGTCTTAGTATACCTTTGTAGAACCGTATGAAATCCTTTCTCTTTGAAGACTTTGAACTTGCTTTGACTAGTTGTTCCATCTTCTTTGAAGCTTGAATCAACATGAATCTAAATAACTAAATCATTACAATGAAATATCATTTTGATATGGAATTAATGCCAACACAATCTAAAACCTAACACATGAGACAAATGTAACCAATCTAGATGTATAACATTGGCTATATATCTCTCATGAGTTTCCAATCTAGATGTATAGTATTGACCACTCACAATTGATTTTCCATGAATGAGCATCTACCAAATAAGGGATTAATCTCTTGATAAAATCATCAACCAAGATGTATAGAATTGATGTTTAACACATCACAAACAATCAACCTAGATGTATAGTATCGATTACCCATTCAAAGTTAGATGAACATTGAGATTATAAAATCCGGGTTTCACTTGATGATTTACTCTTGTTCTACCCCTCCATTCAATTGTGCTAAGGTAGATTAAGTAGATGTATACCTAATCAAACACTCAAATAATTTCTCAAATAAATTTCTATAAAAGGAATGTAACAATCAATAGACAATTCATCAATGAAATCAGTCAATGCAATGAACGGAACAAATTTGATAGATTGATATAAAAATATAGAGAGTTCATTACAAAGCCCACAATCAACCAAAGAATCACATCATCATGTCCATTACAAGAAATAAGCAATGAGAAGATTGTAGAAGAAAACCCATAGAAGAATCCTCCTACTTGACGCTCCAAATTGATCTCTTTGCCTCCTTTTGATGAGTAGACGATCTAGGTAATATGAGAATTGAATGGGTTTTTGAGAGAAAGGAATTCCTAGATCTAGAAAAAGAAAAGTGGTTATGAATGGTGTGTGGGTGTCTAACTCTTAATAGAAATGATCCAATATATAAGTGTGTTTGGAATGGCCTGATTTCGTGATGTAGCTTCCTATCGCGCCAAATGTGTGGGTTGTGTACGGGTTGGGACCCACGTAGTGACCTGTGTAATGCCCTGATATTTAGATTTCCATCTCTCTAGTTTAGTAAAATGCACGAGCTGTACTCAGGTTAAGATCCGTGCAGTAACCCATGTAGGGTAAATAAAACCAGCACAACGAAAGCGCGAGAAAATTTTATTAAAATATAAAATTAGGGTTTGCGTATAAAAAAAATTCCCTTTTAAATAACAAGAACCTTAACCCTAGATTAATTGATGAATATAAAAGTATCGTACCTTTTTCTCGTGATGATTGAGCAAGCGCCGAATTAATTCCGTAAGATCTTCCAATCTAATCACGAACATGAATCACGTAGGAGTGTTGGCTCTCTTTCTTCAAATTGTATACCTGAGGATAGAAACAAACAAAATATATTTCTTTGTTAGTTACATATATCCTCCAAGAGAAAAATCAAAAACGTCCTGCCCCTTGTGAATTATCAATCAACTTGATTGAAACTCGCGTGAATCTTGATTCGATGTTGTACACAATGTTAGGATTATGCTCAATAGCAAGAGTGTAATGATGTTTTTAACAATCGTTTCATATTAATAAATTGATTTCTAGTTTAACAAATCTTATAGCATTTATAGTTTAATTATTATAATTGTCAAAAGTAAATAATCATAAGGTCAAAAGACTATGATAAAAGAAGAATTGTTCATACATCTAGATATGTATGAGGTAGACGCAATTCTTTAGTTAGTCTTGAATAATATTCATAACTTAAGATAGAAGGTTGGGCGTCTTTATCTTGTCAAAGTTGTAGATTCTTTTGCTAGCAGTTGAGTGGGATCAAATGTGTTATGATGAGTCTAAAATCATCAAAGTGTGGTATCTTTGGGCAAAAGAATTTAGTGCACTAGGTGCATTGAATAGGATCACAATGAATTACTTTATCCAAAACCGTCAATGGATAAAAGTTTCACTAGAAGACAATCAGAGAGTCTATCTCAATCTTGAGAAAAATGATGGACTTATGGTTGCAAGTGTTATCATTTGAGCTATCAATGAGTACGATTATACAGCATAGTCTGTCCTCGATAGTTTGGTGGTATTCATTTGTTAATCGATAAAGGACTTCATTTATAGATATGGACATCGTGGCTCCATTTATTGAATGAGAGTATAATACCATCATATGGATATTTTGAGGTATTGGATATTAAATCTTAACGTTAAGTTTTCAGTAATGTCTATTGAAACATGGCTTCTGGACAAGTCAAAATGTCCAAGTTCAAAATGTGGTCATATGAGTAAATATGGTAACTTGGAGAGCTATAGGCGGTCTATGAGCTCTTGGCGATTACTGGTATTTTTCACGATGATACATTTTCTCCAATAAAATTGTCTAGGGTATGAATAAGTAAATATCAACTTATTCTATCTTTATTTAAGAGTTCAATTTTAGTTCTTTAGTGAAATGAACTAAAATTAAATAGATCGGACATAAGTGAATCATTTGTTGATTGTGATTGGGTTGTGTCTATTGGAGCTTAAATTTAGATAACCCGTCAAGATCCCCAATCTATACGAACTTGCATGGATCACTTGATATATTCTACCAGACCAATTTAGGGGCCCATCTGAAATTGTATTAAGGCATGTGAACTTGTTTCTTTTTATAAGAATAGGTCTAGTTCACATGTGGACTTTTTATTAAGGTTCAATGGATTTAATAAAATAAGAAAAATAATATATGGCTCATATACATGTGTTGGGCGGCAAGGCTATTAAGAATAGCTTAAATTATATTATTTATATTTTATTGTTTAATAAAATGGAAATTAATTATTTTGTTGATTAATTAATTATTTAATTAAAAGTCAAAATCTTTTTCCTAGTAGGAGATGGTCTCCAAAAATTATACTATTGTTGGTAATATAATTAATGTTAAAGACTATATTTGATAAGTAGATAATTAAAAGGAATTATTTATCTAACTATTAGGAAGTCTTTAATATGGTTATAAATACACTATTGAGTTGGATTAGGAGTCTTGGTGGAGGATAGAATTCCTTTTTGAAAAAGATTCTTAACCACTAAGTAAATCTACCTAAGGAAATGATTCTTAACTACCAAGTAAATCCTTCTTAGGAAAAGAACTAAGTCTCCTAATTATATTAAGTGAAATTTCGGCCAGCTATGTATATATATGAGGAGGATAGAATTTCTTTTAAAAAAGGATTCTTAAGTACCAAATAAATCCACATAAGGAAATGATTCTTGCCAACCAAGTAAATCATTCTTAGGAGAGGACTTATGACCCTATATATAGGTTTGGAAATTTCGGCCAGCTCTAAGGTTTTTTATGAGAGGAATTTCGGTCAAGCTAAACAATTTTCAAGAAGAGAATTTGGCCTAGCAAGAGAGAATTTTGAGGGAGAAAAAATTGATTTTTACTCTGGACAAAATTCGACCAACTCATAGAGATAGTGTGAATTCGGTCAAGAAGAGAGAAAAAGAGAACATTTTTGTTTTCGATAGTACACTAGTATCCTTTACATCAAAAGGGTTTTGTGTACAACATTGAATCAAGGTTCACACGAGTTTCAATCAAATTGATTGATAATTCAAAAGTGACCGGACGTTCTTGGTTTTTCTCTTGGAGGATTATTGTAACTAACAAAGAAGAAGATTTTATTTGTTTCCATTCTCTGGTATACAATTTAAAGATAGGGAGCCCACACTCCTAGGTGATTCACGTTCTTGATTGGATTGGAAGATCTTGTGGATTCAATTCTACGCTAGTTCAATCGTCACAAAAAAAAGGTACGATACTTTTTATATACATCAATTAATCTAGGGTTAAGGTTCTCGTTGCATAAAGGGAAAATTTTTATATACGCAAACCCTAAATTTCTAATTTTCTCACGCTTCCATTACGTTTTGAACCCTTTTTTTCCCGATACACAAAACCCTTTAGATGTAAAGGATATTAGTGTACTATCGAAAACAAAAACGTTCTCTTTTTCTCTTTTCTCCTTGACCGAATTCCACACCCTATAACTTAGAGTTGATTGAATTTTGTCTAGAGTAAAATACTAAATTTTTCTCTCTCAAAATTCTCTCTTGCCAAGCAAAATTCTCTCTTAGAAAAACCTTAGGTTGGCCGAAATTCACAAGGGTATATATATAGGATCACAAATCCTTTCCTAAGAAGGATTTACTTGGTTGGCAAGAATCATTTCCTTAGGTGGATTTATTTGGTAGTAAAGAATCCTTTTCTTAAAGGAATTCTATCCTCTCATATATATATATATATATATATATATATATATGAGCTGGCCGAAATTCACAAGAATATATATTAGGATCACAAATCATTTCCTAAGAAGGATTTACTTGGTTTTTAAGAATCTTTTCCTTAGGTGGATTTACTTGGTGGTTAAGAATCCTTTTTCTAAATGAATTATATCTTACACCAAGACTCCTAATCCAACTCAATAGTGTATTTGTAACCATATTAAAGACTTCCTAATTTGATTAGATAAATAATTCATTTTATTTATCTACTTATCAAATATAGTCTTTAATATTAATTATACTACCAACAATAGTATAATTTTAAGAGGCCATCTCCTACTAGGAAAAAGATTTTGACTTTTAATTAAATAATTAATTAATCAACAAATTAATTAATTTCTATTTAATTAAATAATAAAATAATAAAATAATATAATTAAGCTATTCTAAATAGCCTTGCCGCCCATACCACATATATGGGTCATATATTATTTTTCTTATTTTATTAAATCTATTGGACCTTAATAAAAAAATCCACATGTGAACTAGACTTATTCTTACAAAAAGAAACAAGTTCACATGCCTTAATACAATTCTAGATGGACCCCTAAATTGGTCCGGTAGAATATATCAAGTGATCCATGCAAGTTCGTGTGGATTGGGGATCTTGGGCTATCTAAATTTAAGCTATAATAGACACAACCCAATCACAATCAAAAAATGATTCACTTAGGTCCGATCTATTTAATTTTAGTTCATTCCACTAAAGAACTAAAATTGAACTCTTAAATGAAGATAGAATAAGTTGATGTTACTCATTCATACCCTAGACAACCTTATTGGAGAAAGTGTATCCTCGTGAAGAATACTAGTAATCGTCAATAGCTCATAGACTGCCTATAGCTCTCCAAGTTACCATATTTACTCATATGACCACATTTTGAACTTGGATATTTTGACTTGTCCAGAAGCCATGTTTCAATAGACACTATTGAAAACTTAAAATTAAGATTTAATATCCAATACCTCAAAACATCCATATGATGATATTCTACTTTCATTTAATAAATGGAGTCACGATGTCCATATCTATAAAAGAAGTCCTCTATCGATTAATAAATAAATACAGCCAAACTATCAAGGATAGACTATGGTATATAATCGTACTCATTGATAGCTCAAATGATAACACTTGCAATCATAAGTCCATCATTTATCTCAGGATTGAGATAGACTCTCCGATTGACTTCAAATGAAAAACTTTTATCTATTGACGGTTCTAGATAAAGTATTTCATTGTGATCCAATTCAATGCACCTAGTGCACTAGATTCTTTTGCCCAAAGACACCACACTTTGATGATTTTAGACTCATCATAACACATTTCATCTCACTCAAATGCTAGCAAAAGAATCTACAACTTTAACAAGATAAATGCGCTCAACCTTTATTTTAAGTTGTGAATATTATTCAAGACTAACTAAAGAATTGTGTCTACCTCATACATATCTAGATGTGTGAACAATTCTTCTTTTCTCATAGTCTTTTGACCTTATGATTATTTACTTTTGACAATTATAATAATTAAACTATAAATGCTATAAGATTTGTTAAACTAGAATTCACTTTATTAATATGAAAAGATTGTCAAATACATTATTATACTCTTGCTATCGAGCATAATCCTAACAACCCACGTAATGACCTAATGTGCTTGCTCTGCTCCCTGGTCAACTCCCTGGTTTCCTCGAATGCGCACGGGTCGCGACCTGTGCATTTTCTAGTCTTCAAGCATCATCTCATCGTGTATGGGTTGTGCACGAGTTGGGACCCACGCATGACTAGCGCTTTTTGCTTCTTCATTTCTACAATCCTGGCATTTTTCTGCACAACTTTGCATTTTTCGTCCATTCTTTTGAAATATACCTTATTGCTTGCAAACAAAGCAAATGAGCCATGAGATACATAAAAACATGTGAAAACGAGACAAAAGACATGGAATTGATGGCCAAAATATATGACAACTTTGACACGATCACGTATTACAGTTTGGTGTCTTACTCTTATCTTTACCTTTGTTATTCTTAGGGTTATTATTATTATTATTGCCATTTCTCACTGGTTGTCTCCTCATAACAAACAAATTTCACTGTTATCTTTCTTTTCTATCTTAAGCTCTAAGTCTTTGGACTTAACATCAGAAATACACTCTTCAAGTGTTAAGGAAGTTCTACCATACTTAATAGCAGCATTTACTTCCTTAAAGGAATCAGGCAGGGAGATGAGAAAAATAATAGCTTCATTCTCAGCACTCGGTTTTTCATTATCCCAAGCATTAACAAGTTCTATGGTCATTTTCTTGAACTCATCATGATTCTGACCTAGATTCTTACTGGGTCCATTTTAAAACTAAACAACATTTCCTTAAGATAAATTTTATTAGTGAGAGACTTAGTGAGATATAGACTTTCTAATTTCTTCCACACGTTACAGGCAGTGGTTTCATTGTTAACTTCCCTAAGAACATTATCAAAAAGATTCAAGATTATAGTTCCTGGGGCCATTTCTAACATGTCATCTTTTTGTTCTTTGGTTAATGATTCAGGCAGTTTATCAAGGCCTTCAATGGCCTTAAGGATTTTCCGTTGAAATAGAAAGGCTTTCACCTTCTTCTCCAGATGCCAAAATCCCTAGTGCCATCAAATATGTCTATTTCAAATTTCATGTTCTTGTATGTGAAATTAAAATTACCAAAGTCAGAAGGTTTTACCTCCTCGTGACTACTAGCAGCTTCACTGCTCTCTTCTTCTATACCTGAATCTTCAGAAAATGAAGGTTCAGCCACTGGAGGATCTTGATTCTCGTTATTCGACGTTGGTATTATCTTGGCTTTGATACCACTTTTATGAATCTAGGTCTACAATTGAACCTAGATACGAGACCTGTTTTTGTTCGAAACCTACAAGATTCACTTGATACAAACAAAGAAAAGAAAAAAAGAATAATATACAAACTATGCTTGAGATCACAAACCCAGAATCACTCAAAGTTTACATTAACAGAATCACAATACACAGGTCTTACTTTTTCTCTCTTAACACTCTCGCACATTCAAAGTAGAGAAGCTTATATTCAAGATGAATATCAAGAACATCAAGAACAATATAGAGAAAAACCATCTGAGATATTGAAACGAAAGCCTTAGAAATCAAAAAACTGATTTCTCTCTCCATCGCTTCACAATATATGCCCACATCAAATAAGGTCCATCTCGATCAATAGTAACCAACCATTTGTTGCCATGTCACTAAGAAAATCCTGACACAATCTTATCTGGTTGCAATATGATAAGTTAAAATGAAGCGTTTGAGTAAGTGTATTGATCAAATTTGGGAGCATTCTAATTGTGCTTCTTCTGGCTTCAACTCCTCTCATCATTGGGCTTAATATATTACTTAAGAAATGGGCTTAGAAATTGGCCTCCAGATGAATTTGGATGGACTAAAACACCATGATTACTCATTCATATTATAAGTAATTGTTTATCAATTAAAGTGAAAGGAAGGAAGTATGACTACAACCAACCTCTGTATCATGCTGCAACTGAAGGTGATTAGAAAACTGCAGAATGTTTCAACGCACAGGATCCAAGTGCATCGATTGACAAGAGGTGTGAAGCCTCAGAATGTTGAGCAAGGTGGTGATATGTTCATTGAGTAGTATATGAAAGTAGTTTCCAGGTTAATGGGTCACTTGAGAGATTGTATTTGTCCTATCTACTAGTGGATTATGTTTGTTGGTGGTTGTGAAATCAACCCATGGATGTTTCCTCTACGGAGGTTTACCACGTAAAAACCTTGTGTCTATTTTCTTTAACTCTATCTCTTATATGTTTGTATATATAATTGAAATATTATGAATACAACATTTTAGGTAATTGACTTCCTTATTACAATGTCGATTGTGTATGTGTTTATGAATGTTTGTTTGTATCACACTCTATGTGTTTTATATATTGATTAATTGTCTTTGATTGATATATAAATTGTGATACAACCAATCCTAGAGGGACAAACCTTTGTTTGTTTCAAAGGAGCGGAAAAAGGTGTCTAACCTATTCACCCCCCCCCCCCCCCCTCCTATGTTAGCTTTGGGTATTTAACCGTGTTTATATTTTCACCTATTTTCCTTCAAACCAGAGGCCCTCTTTGCCAAGTTATCTGTTATTGAGTTGGAATCCCTTGGTCTGTAAATCACCTCCACATTATCCATCTGCTTCAAAGCTGTCCTAATATCATATATGAGGTTTACATAACCAGTATTGCCAAAATCCTCCATATTGTTGACCCACAAAACCGCAACCGTCGAATCACTAACCAACAATATATCGTGGACATGGAGAATGAGCTTGAAAAAACAGAGGGCAATAGCCTTGTGAATGGCCATCAACTCAGTTGTGTTTTAGTCATAGATTCCCACATAATCAGAGAAAAGACATAAAATTCTCCTTCTAGAATCTCTAAGAACGCCTCCAATTCCCATATGATCTGGCTTACCTCAAGCGGAACCAAAGACATTGAACATTTGTCAAAAAGATGAGGCATTCATTCTTTTGTTGGGATATGTAAAGCCAAAAACTAGCAGATAAATAGGTTCCAATAGGTAGCGCGGTGGAGACAAGAGCTCAAAACACGGAACCCACAACGAAAACGTCCAAATGTGACATGCTATTTAGACCTTGGTACGGACATAGTACACATATCACAGTCTATGGAACCGTGTTCTCCAGTGGTGTCAAGCGTTGTGGACTGCGGCGTAGACACGTGCCTACATAGTGGTCCAAACAGCAGTAGCTACGGATTTCGTGAGAAAGAGAAAATCTAGCTTAGAGAAGTAATTAGAAAAGAAAATAGACTATTATTTGGGATTTGGCCAACCATAATGCTTCCATATAAATACTACTATTTTGTAATGTACAAATGTGTGTGAGAAAAATTGCTAGAGAGAGAGTGAGAACAATTGTAGAAAAACTGAAAGAGAGACAAAGAGATTATAATCAATTCTGAGAAATAGTGAATTGAGTGCGGTGCGCCTCGTGGACGTTGGTAAATTGTTGAACCACGTAAAATCTTTGGTGTCTTCTTTTATTCTTATTGCTTTCTTATTTTCTATTTGTGATTAGATCTGTATGTATGTGATTTTTCTCAACAACAATTGGTTTTAGAATTCTGGGTTGGGGAAGATTATTTGTCACACAATTATAGGTTTTCTCGATGTCATCGATTTCATCGTAGAGATGGGATCAAAGAAGGATACGAACAAGATTGAGAAATTCGATGGGTTGAATTTTAATTTTTAAAAGATGTAGATAGAGGATTATCTATAACAGAAGAATCTACATTGGCCGATAAAAGAGAGACCAAAGGATATGACTGATGAAGATTGAGAAAAGAAACGAAAATCGAAAAACATGGCCGATGCCTGGACCGGAAGTATTGGGAGGAATTTGTCTCAGTTTGACGAAGCAGGTTGCCTTTAACATAAAGGAACAACATACTGCCAAAGATCTAATGGATACTCTCTATCATACCTATATGATCATCCTTCTACGGTATGAAAAGTCCATCTTGTGAATAAGCTATCAACTTTGAAGATGGCAGAAGGTCAAGAACTTTAAAGATTTTCTAAATCAGTTTAGCGAAGTGAAGGATGGGTTATATTCTTTGTCTATGGATGAGGAGTTTATGGCGGCATTTATGCTCACCCAATTGCCAGAAAGTTGGAAGACAACAAGTCAGTCGATTGCCAACTTGTTCGAAAAAGAAAAGTTGAATCTTCAGCAGGTTGTGAACATGATCATGACCGAAGAGATCAGAATGCGTGAATAGGGACTAGGGGTGTCTACATCTTCAGCACTGAATTTGGAAGATAGGGAAGGAAGAAGCAGAAATCGAAACACAAATCAACGGGGAAGAACAAAGTTAAAAGGAAAGTCCAAATCTAAGAATCAGACTAACTATTCAGGGAAACCAACAACGAAGAAAAAAATAAGACAGATGATTGCCTTATCAGATGACTGCCTTATCTACTCATTGGAAAGCAAGACAGAGTCTTGGGTCTTGGATTCGGGAGCGTCTTTCCATGCCACACCTCACAGGGAGTTGTTCGAGAACTATATCTCTAGAAATTTGGGTGAAGTGTATCTTGGTGACAATCAAACATGCGACATTATCGGGAAGGGTGATGTGAATATTTAGCTACAAGGATCAGTTTGGAAAATCGACAATGTGAGGCACATACCAGACTTGAGGAAAAACTTGATCTTCATTGGGCAACTGGCATTAGATGGGTACGTGACGACTTTCACAGGTGATAAGTGGAAGATCTTGAAAGGAGCTATGATAATCACCCAGGGAAGTAAGACTGGGTCACTTTACACAACCACGGATGGTTATGGTTCAGTCGCTATGGCGAAAGGTAAAGATAATTCGAATCTATGGCACCAAAGATTTGGGCACATTAGTAGTCAAGGGCTGAAATGTTTGCATTCGAGGGGTAAACTGCTAGAGTTAAAATCTGTTGAAGTTGATTTCTATGAGAGTCACATATTGGAAAAATAGAAGCAAGTGAGTTTCAAGAAGACCAAAAGAGAACCGGTAAAGGAGAAGCTGAAACTAGTGAACACGGATGTTTGGGGTCTAGCTTCAATCTCATCAGCCGGGGGTAAACGTTACTTAGACATATTCATCGATAATCATTCCAGAAAGGTATAGGTTTACTTTCTAAAATACAAGTTTGAGGTATTTGATGCTTTCAAGAGATGAAAAGTTAGGGCTGAGAACAAGACAGAGTTGAAGATCAAAAGGTTGCACTCAAACAATGGAAGATAGTATGAATACAATGAGTTCAAGAAGTTTTGCTATCAAAGTGGGATAAAGCTTAGTAGGACGGTTCTTGGAACCCCATAGTAGAATGGTATAGCGGAACAGATGAACAAGACATTGACTGCGTGAGCCAGATGTATGAGATTACATTCAAGGTTACAAAAATAGTTCTGGGCAAAAGTAGTTAATATAGCAGCTTATTTGATCAATAGAGGACCATCAAAGCCCTTAGACCTCGTTATACCAGAGGAGATCTAGACTGAGAAAGAGGTAAATCTTTCTCATTTTAAAGTGTTTGGGTGTGTTTCTTATGTACATCTAGGTGATCATGCGAGGAGTAAGCTAGACACCAAGTCAGTGATGTGTACTTTGGTGAGTTATGGAGAAGATGAATTTGGTTACAAGTTGTGGGATGACCAAAACACCACAAGATGATTATAAGTAGAGATGTTGTCTTCAACGAAAGGGTCCATGTATAAATACAGGAACACACAAGTGTCTGAGTCGGAAGAGCTAGAGTATTTTTGGCCGGATGACGTACCGGATAGAGGGATCGTGGAACATATTAAACAGAATGATGAAGAGCAAGGTGTGCAACCCCAGATTCAAGAACCTATCCCACTTTGAGATGTTCCAGTGACACAAGCTCAAGGTATATTGAAAAGATCAATTCGAACTCCTATACCAAATTGGAAATACTTGTAATAGATGCTACTAACAGTTTCGAGAGACCCTGAGTGCTATGATGAGGCATGTCAAGGAGAAGATGCGAGCAAGTAGGAGCTGACAATGAAGGAGAAGATTAAGTCCTTGAAATCTAACTGAACTTAGCAGTTAGCTAAGTTGTCTAAAGGAAAGAATAGAATAAATGGGTGTTTCGGATCAAAGATGAACATGATGGTTTCAAGAGATACATGGCACAACTTATAATCAAAGGTTTCCAACAGATTGAAGGTATTGACTACGCTGAATATTTTTCTTCTGTTGTTAAACTAACTATGATTCGGTTAGTGTTGAGCATTGTCGAAGCAAAAGGATTATATCTTGAGCAGTTAGATGTGAAAACTGCCTTTCTTCATGGAGAATTGGAGGAAGAGATATACATGAAGCAACCAGAAGGGTTTGCAAAAGTTACTAAGGAAGAGTTCGTATGTAGGTTGATGAAGGGCTTGTATGGTTTAAAACAAGCTCCCAGATAGTGGTACACGAAGTTCGATGGGTTCATGCAAGGGAAAGGCTACCTGAGAGTCAATATTGACCATTGCTGCTATTTCAAAAAGGTTAAGTCTATTTTCATAATATTGCCACTTTATGTTGATGACATGTTAGCAGTTGGTGCAGATTTAGAGGAGATTATAGTGAGTTTAAGATGAGGGATTTAGGTCCAGCAAAGAAAATTCTTGGAATAAGGATTAACATAGATGAATAGGAAGGTATATTGAAGCTTTCACAAGCAGAGTACATTCAGAAGGTGAGAACACCTTTGGCTAGTCCTTTCAGGCTATCCAATGATCAAAGTCCAAAGACGGAAGAGGGAAAGGACTTCATGGCTAGCGCTCCTTACGCTTTAGCCATTAGAAGTCTAATGTATGTCATAACCTACATAAGACCAGATATTTCCCAAGCAGTTGGAGTTGTGAGCCGATACATGTCCAATCCGAGCAATCCTCACTGGGAGGCCGTGAAGTGGATTCTAAAATACCTACGGGGTACGACGGAGATATGTCTAACGTTCAAAAGAGATGAACTTAAGCTAGAAAGATATGTGGATTAAGATTTTACCGGAGAGGTGGATCATAGAAGAAGTACCACTGGATATGTATTCACGATAGCTAGCACCAAGATTAGTTGGGTGTCCTAGTTGCAGAAGATAGTGACAATCTTTACAACTGAAGCGAAGTATGTGGCTGTGATAGAAGCAAACAAGGAGTTGATATGGTTACAAGGGTTGTTAGCTGAGTTGGGATTCAATTAGGTGATGAACGTGTTGTACAGTGAATGCAGAGTGCCATACATTTGGCCAAGAATTCGGCGTTCCATTCTAGGACCAAGCACATAGACTTGTGATATCACTTCATTCGGTTGTTAATCGAGGAATGAGTGTTGAAGTTAGTGAAGATTGTAGAAAATAAGAATCCAGCTGATATGTTAACCAAACCAGTCACTACTGAAAAACTGGAGTTGTGCACAACTTCAGTGGGCCTCTAAGAGTGAAGACGTGGGGAATGAGTGCACTGTTATTTATCCACTAAGTCATCAGGAAAGGATGGAGGACGTTTATTAAGATTCAGTCTTCAAGTGGGAGATTCTTACGATATGTGAAGCCAAAAAGTAGCAGAGAAATGGGTTCCAGCAGGTGGCACGGCAGAGACCGCAGTGGAGACAAGAGCTCGGACCGTGGCACACATAGTGTAGGGAAAATCGCACAACGGAAGCGTGAAAATAGGGTTTGAAATATTTAAAAAAAATCTCTTTAAAAGAAAGAACCTTAACCTTAGATTAATTGATGTATATTAAAAGTTTCGTACCTTTTTTTATTTTTGTGACGATTGAACTAGCATCGAATTGAATCCGCAAGATCTTCCAATCCAATCACGAACGTGAATCACCTAGGAGTGTGGCCTCCCTTTCTTTAAATTGTATACTTGATGATGGAAACAAATAAAATCTTCTTCTTTGTTAGTCACAATAATCCTCCAAGAGAAAAACCAAGAACGTTCGGTCACTTGTGAATTATCAATCAATTTGATTGAAACTCCCGTGAACCTTGATTCGATATTGTACACAAAACTCTTTTGATGCAAATGATGCTAGTGTACTTTAGAAAAAAGTTCCCTCTTTTCTCTATGCTTGGCCGAATTCTTCACACAATGAGTTGGATGAAGTTTTTTTTATAACAATAAAAAACAAATAAAAAAACAACTTCTCACCCCAAAAACTAAGGCTTGTTCGAAATTATATATAGAAGTATATATAGATGGCCGAAAATCCTCCTAGAAAGAGAATTTCTACTTCACCAAGACTCCTATCAAAATTTGGATTCATTCTTCTTAAAAAGAGGTTTCTTTTACACACCAAGACTTCTAATGTATTTAGTTTAGGAGACCTAATCCTCTCCTAAGAAGGATTTACTTGATGAGCAAGAATCCTATCCTTAGGTGGATTTACTTGGTGACCAAGAATCCTTTTCCAAAAAGAATCCTTTTCCAAAAAGAATTCTTTTCTACACCAAGACTCCTAATCCAACTCAAATAGTGTATTTATTTAATAACCAATTATTGAATATAATTAAATTGTGAATAAATTAAAATTTCCTAATTTGACCAATTGTCAATTAGAGTTTTAATAAAAATCAAATACTTCCTAATTTGACTAGATAAATAAATTCATATTATTTATCTACTTATCAAATATAGTATTTGATACTTATCATATTACCAACAATAATATGACAATAGGAGACCTACTCCTACTAAGAAAAAGATTTTGACTTTTAATTAAACAATTAATTAATTAAATAATTTCTATTTAATTAAATAATAAAATAAAAAATAATATAATTAAGCTATTCTAAATAGCCTTGCCGCCCATATCACATATATGGGTCATATATTATTTTTCTTATTTTATTAAATCCATTGGACCTTAATAAAAAAATCCACATGTGAACTAGACTTATTCTTACAAAAAGAAACAAGTTCACATGCATTAATACAATTCTAGATGGACCCCTAAATTGGTCCGGTAGAATATATCAAGTGATCCATGCAAGTTCGTGTGGATTAGGGATCTTGGGCTATCTAAATTTAAGCTATAATAGACACAACCCAATCACAATCAAAAAATGATTCACTTAGGTCCGATCTATTTAATTTTAGTTCATTCCACTAAAGAACTAAAATTGAACTCTTAAATGAAGATAGAATAAGTTGATGTTACTCATTCATACCCTAGACAACCTTATTGGAGAAAGTGTATCCTCGTGAAGAATACTAGTAATCGTCAATAGCTCATAGACTGCCTATAGCTCTCCAAGTTACCATATTTACTCATATGACCACATTTTGAACTTGGATATTTTGACTTGTCTAGAAGCCATGTTTCAATAGACACTATTGAAAACTTAAAATTAAGATTTAATATTCAATACCTCAAAACATCCATATGATGATATTCTACTCTCATTTAATAAATGGAGCCATGATGTCCATATCTATAAATGAAGTCCTCTATCAATTAACAAATGAATATCACCAAACTATCGAGGATAGACTATGCTATATAATCGTAATATAATCGTACTCATTGATAGCTCAAATGATAACACTTGCAACCATAAGTCATCATTTTTTTCAGGATTGAGATAGACTCTCCGATTGTCTTCTAGTGAAAACTTGTATCCATTGACAGTTTTGGATAAAGTAATTCATTGTGATCCTATTCAATGTACCTAGTGCACTAGATTCTTTTGCCCAAACACACCACATTTTGATGATTTTAGACTCATCATAACACATTTGATCCCACTCAAATGCTAGCAAAAGAATCTACAACTTTGACAAGATAAAGGTGATTAACCTTTATCTTAAATTGTGAATATTGTTCAAGACTAACTAAAGAATTGTGTCTACCTCATACATATCCAAATGCATGAACAATTCTTCTTTTCTCATAGTCTTTTGACCTTATGATTATTTACTCTTGACAATTATAATAATTAAACTATAAATGCTATAAGATTTGTTAAACTAGAAATCAATTTATTAATGTGAAACGATTGTCAAAAACATCATTACACTCTTGCTATTGAGCATGATCATAACACATAGCGGTAACATCCAAATGTGACATGCTATGTAGACCGCGGCGCATACATAGTGTACATACCGCGGCCTATGGAACAGTGTTCTCTAGTGGTGTCAAGTGTTGTAGACAGTGGCACAGGCACGTGCCTACACTGCGGTTCAGACATCGGTAGCTACGGATTTCATGAGAAAGAGGATATCTTGCTTAGAGAAGTAATTGGAAAAGGAAATAGACTCCAGTTGGGATTTGGCCATCCTTAGTGCTTCCATATAAATACTACCATTATGTAATGTGCAAATGTGTGTGAGAAAAATTGTTAGAGAGAGAGCAATTGTAGAGAGACTGAAAGAGGGACAAAGAGATTGTAATCAATTATGAGAAACAGTGGATTGAGTGCGGTGCGCTCCGTAGACGTACAGAAATTGTTGAACCACGTAAAATCTTTGGTGTCTTCTTTTATTCTTGTTGCATTCTTATTTTCTGTTTGTGATTGGATTTGCATGTGTGCGATTTTGTCTCAACATCTTCCTTACAATTGGTTCTTTTCTTCGAGTTATTAATGCAAAGGTTTTTGATATTGGTTAAGAGAGACGTTATAGAGTCTTGGCTTCATATCCCATAATTCTTAAACCACCAAACCACTCTGAACTTCACCAAATCGATAGAGCAATATATATCAACTATCCTATAGTTGCAGACTAGCTTGTTTCTTTTTTCCCAAATCGTCCAAGTTATTGCAAATAAGAGCGTGTTCCAGGCTCTCCTATGTTTGGCCGCTGGACATAATCCATTCCAACCAAGCATCCAAACCTTTAACCTATAATTGGTGCAAGAAACCACATTCCACCAACTCTTGCACCTAATAGATAATTTCCAAGACATGCTGCAAAGAATAAATAAATGATCCATGGATTCTTCCCCCTCTTTGCATATTGGACAACCCCCATTATGAACCATAGACGATCCAAGTCGAACAAGCAACTTTCTGACCAGAATTCTTCCTTTAAAAAGATGGCACACAAATATTTCCACCTTGGGAGGACAGAGTATTTACCAAATGAGGTTAGATTCTGGTTGAGCAGAAATTAAAAAACCCTCCAAACGTTTCTGGAATGAAGCCACCAAGAAGATACCACGTTGTTGTGAACCCAGGCAATCTTATCTTCGATATGCTGCAGAATTTGGATATTGTCATATAGAAACATGAAACATATCCATCGTTCAATCTCCCAATCAAACAATTGTCTTCAGAGGGGAATTCCCAAAATCCAGGAATTATTGTTCCATCTAACGAATTTTTTGCCCCGTCCAACCTTGATGGTTGACAGAGCAAATATCCTTGGAAAAGCAAGCCTTAGAGGACCATAATCATATCACATATCATTCCAGAAATTAGCTTTGTCTCCACGGTCTATGACCAACTGAAAACCTTCACGAATGACTCTCTTCGTTTGTAAACCATGATCAAATAAACTTTCGACCACCTTAATGAACTGAAAGGGATTTGCAGAGGATGACCAATCTCATCTTAAACACTGCGAACTTATTCCATACTTGTCACAAAGAGTCTTTCTCCATAACGATTCGACCTCCCCTCAGAATCTCCACACCCATTTTGTCAGCAAACCTTTGTTTTTATCTAGCATCCTACATATGCCAAGACCTCTCATAGCTTTACTCTTACAAATCAAGTCTCATCCTATATTATGGATTTTCCACTTGTGTAGACCATCACCCAAGTACAATTCCCTCTAAAGCTTTTCGATTTTCTTAGCCACCCCGATCGGCATCATAAAAATGGACATGAAATACATTGGTATGCTAGAGAGGACAAATTTTATAAAAAGCAGTATACCTCCCTTAGATAGAAAACTCATCTTTCATGGGGCCAATCTTCTATCCATCTTGTGCACCACCGGGTTCCATAGATCTTTTGAATTCGAATTGGCACCTTAGGGAAGGCCTATGTATGTAATGGGAAGTGATGAGCTTTTGCACCAAAAAAAACAACCTAATTTTTCTCAGAAGAACCTTTCTTGTCTACTCTCACTAAGCAAGATTTATGAAAATTTATCCTCAAGCCTGAAGCCAACTCGAAAAACCTTAAAATTCTCCTTACATTTAGAAAAGGCAATAATCTGGCTCAAGAAAAAGTATAGTATCATCCACTAATTGGAGATGGGAGATGTGAACCGAGTTGTTGCCAAAAATTGCCCCCCTCAACATATACAATTCGAAGCCCTCTTGAGCAAACAATTTAGAGCCTCTATAACAATGTCAAAAAGAAAAGGAGATAAGGGATCACCTTGCCGAAGTCCTCTCTCAAGGCCAAATTGGTTGGTAGAGCTACCAAACGGAGAGCAATGAAGTTAAGATGTAATTACGGATCCAATTCCTCCATCTATAGCAAAACCCATAGATTCCAACATGGAATCCAAGAAATTGTGGTCAACACTA
This sequence comes from Dipteronia dyeriana, assembly GCA_032871835.1. Taxonomy (NCBI): domain Eukaryota; kingdom Viridiplantae; phylum Streptophyta; class Magnoliopsida; order Sapindales; family Sapindaceae; genus Dipteronia; species Dipteronia dyeriana. The sequence goes on along the minus strand of CM065297.1, from coordinate 86,857,693 downwards.
TCGTAGGCCTTCTCAAAATCCAATTTCACTATAAGATCGCCTTATCCATTCTTTCTCCAAGAATGGGTGATTTTATTAGCTATGACGAAGCTATCAATGATTTGGTGATTATTCACAAATTCCATTTGAGATTCACTTATCACCGAGTTCATTACCTTTTTTATTCGATTGGCTAAGACTTTGGTAAGAATCTTGTACATGGAACCCACTAAGCTTATTGGTCTGAAGTCTTTCATGGTCCTCGACTTACAGCAGCCTAAGGAACCATAAAAGAATCATTGGGGCCAACAAGAAATGATCTAATCTTACCCAAGAGGCCCTCTCTCGACAATTCGTCCAAGTGAAGGACATACCTTGCATCAGCAAATTGATCACCCCAACCTTTAGGATAAAAGAGTTGAAACTTCGTATAGAACTCTCAGAGCACTCCCATCCTTTTCATTCCGAAAGATCAAGGATGGTGTTGAATCCCCGCCCCCACCCCCCACCCCCCACCCCCCTCCCCCATGCACCGAGGTACGGGGAGAGGAGCTTGGCTTTTAGTAATGAATTCCCGTAACTTCATTCGGCCGCTCTCTTCAATAGAAGATAGATGTTGTAAAAGACAACTTCTTTCTGTAGCTTGGGTAATTCTCCCGCCAAGCCTTGACTTTAATAAAGTCATCATTCCATAACGAGATCAGTCTGCCAAGTAAACCTACCGCATCCACCCCAACAGCCCTAGTAAGCCACTGACCACCTAAAGCCCGCATAATGCTACTGTCAAAGCATAGTTTAGGCTCTTGAATGAATAGGATAAAAGGTCTATGGGTAGAAACAAAATGTCTAACCATCCTTTTCTTTTCACATTTACCCAAACCCATAACGTTCCAAGATAGCACTAACATAGACAAACTGGACAGCCATCAGCGACGGAACTCTGAAAAGTAGACTAAAGTTAAGTTAACTCAACATACTTTGTTGCATCTTCGATCTCTCTTCTTGATTTTTTTTTTTTTAATTTCATATTCATTTCGACTGAAATCAAAGCCGAAGGCCTTATCGATCTCAACCACTTTGGCAACCTCCTCCTCTATACTCCATGATTCATTACTAAGAGACGGTCCCTCCTTGGATTTCATGTCTAAACTATGAGCAACTCCTTTCTCTATCACCTTGGCAATTTCTTCCTCTAGATTCATATGATTTTTTAAGATATAAAAGCTACCTTTTCATTCCCATTCACGTCCTAGTTCTTTATGTCTCTACTTCTAGCATTCCTTATGACTATTCCATGTCGTTTGGTAGAGCCAAAACTCTTTCTTCCTTTTGTCTTGGATGGCACAATGGGGGAATGAACTTCAGTGGGCGACCTTGTATCATCTCCGACCACTTCCTTTGAAAAAGCCTTCTCGGGAGTCGTATTAGCCTGAGAGAAACTTTTTTGTCTACCAATGCAAACAACATTGTCATCACCTTTCATTTCCACTGAGGCTACATAAGCTTCCTTCAATAGTTTATACGGACTTCTAGGAGATGGAACCCTTCGGATCCTCTCGTTACTGGCCTTAGTAATATTCTATTGATTAGGCTCACTATCATCTCTAGAGCTAAAGGATGGGCGACCTGCTTGACTTTGGTGAGTTACCTTCCCATGGGCTACTATTTTAGAGCAAAGTTGTCAATGGTCCTAGGTGAGAAATGGCAATAGCCATATATTTCAATCCTCTTATTGGTTCTGTTCCAGTAAAAGTATTTACAATGCTGCAACTTCCCATGTCCATCCAAATGATCAACACAACCTATGGATCAGACATCTTTCACTCTTAATCAAAGGATTTGATATTTCCTTTCTTTTGGTGATAATTTCAATAGGTTGAAGTTGAAGAACATGTAACATGTATGATGTGCCCCTAAATACAAATGGTTTAGCAATTTCAATCATTTTTATTTGATTTGGTCCGAACTTTTAGTACTAAATTTAAAATAGTTTAATTTTGGTATGTTATTTCATATACTTTGAATTTTTTCCAAGTTGTTCCGTTATGATTTTTCTAAGGGTGTCGATATTGCCACCCATAAACTAATTATTGTTGTACACTCATGTTTTATTAAAGAGAGATGCTGATAACAATCCATAAAATATCGGTTTACACTCCATTTTAATTTTTTTATTAACGACAATTGGTTAAAATCATCATCACTAAAAAGACAAAAAAGTTTTAAAGAAACTCTAAACTAGTTTTTTTTTTTAGAAAACTAAGTTTTTCCATCTTTAGTGTTTTCTTTTTTTTTTTATTCTTTTGTGTTTTATTTCTCTTTACTATTTTACAAACCCTAAAATATCTTCTTCTTTTCTAATATTTTGCATTTTTTTCTTGGGTTTGCATATATATAAACTAAAATTAAAAAATAATGATGGTTAATATATAAAATTGAGTCAATAGTTCATACAGATTGAAGTATGTGAAAGCTGAATTTTCTTTTATGGATGGGATCTTAAGTGATATGAACAACAACTTCTTGGATTTTATGTGTAATTGCTATGCTAAGCAGCAGCCTAGTGATTTGGATGTTTCATGTAATGTGTTTTGGCAGGCCTGATATCAAAGGAACAGGGATATGCATGGGATGCCTTCATGTCTGCAATGGAAGAAATCATTGCTTGGTCTTATGCATATCTTATGGATTTTAAGGGCAAACATGGTTGCTTATTATCTATAAAAATTAGCCTTGTCAATTCATGAGGACTCGTTTTGGATGGAGGAGGTGCCTCTTGCTGTGGGGAGCTTTGTCTGGAAGATTACCCAGACCGGTTGTTTTTCTTGTTTTTTTTTTGTTTTAATAAAATTCTCCTATAAAAAAAAAGATGTTAAAATGAAGTGTCTTTAGAAAAAAAAATTAATGAAGTGTTTTTAGAATAGGAGTATCAAAAGATAAAAAGATCAATTTAGAACCGTTGACGTCGATTTTTGGATTATCTAGTCAACAACAACATGTAGGCAAGTTGATGCTTGGATTGACTAGGAAACTTGTGATCAAACCACCCACTTGTTACATGTGTGTGATATGTAATAAAGAAAGCAAATAGAAGCAATAAATAACACTAGAGTTTTTATGTGAAAAACCCTAAGGCAAGGAAAAACCACGGTCATCTTAGCGACAAGAAAAAAGGATGCTCAATACGTTTAGAAAAAGATTAACAATTACATAGTGTATCTCTCCAATGCCGCATCTCCCTAATTGGCCCTTGCTCATTAGATGTATCAATATGAGAACTAAAATGTTGCTCTAATCTCTATCGTGCAAGCAAAGGCTTTGATTCAGCGATTCACCCGTATTTTGGGGAATCTTTTTTCCTTGTATGGATTATTTTCTAGATCTTCGATTTAATTATCGAATTCGTCAACTACTTAATTAGCGGTGATTGACTTCCTCGATATAGGCCCAGATTCCACAGGAGATGCGAACAATCCCATATTTATGGTGATTTGTAAGATATTTCATATTAACAATGCAACAGTGTGTTGGGATCAATTCGTTGCCTCAGATTACCATGACGAATTGGTTCTAGGCCGGAGACCTACAATTTATTTTCAAGCTCACAACTACCACGTGTATCTAGCTCAACTGGCATGAATTACTGATGTGGAGACCTGATTCTATGATTCTCGCTTTTTATGCTGACATGCCAGGTTGACTATATTTTTCCCAAAAAAAATACCCCCTAAATCCATGAGGAGATTTATTGGCAAGTAAGTACCTATCTGAAGTTGATTTGTTAAGATTTTTCATTTAATGTTGCATTGGTGTGTCGTCTGACATTTAATTTGTCTCAATTATTGCGTTTTATTATTGGTCTTTGTCTCAATTATTGTGTTTTACTATTGGTCTTTCAAACATTCGAATGACGTACTGGTGGCCTAGCAGAGCACATGCGATTCAACTCTTTGTTTAAATAATTTTAGTAACACTTGTCGTGCGTTGGGATTCATCGAATTGCCTCGAGCGTTCTTGTTTTTCGAGACGCTTCTACCAACCAAAAGTTGTTCACGTTTTTCCTTGAAACCAAGCCATATCTTATCGTTTTCATTTTTCCATAATTTGTAGGAGTAAAGAAAATTATAATATTTTGTTTCTTTTTGTGTATGATCCATTTCTTGCTTTTTCTTTTACTGAAACTTTCATTCCCCTTTCCAATTTCTTTTACTTGCTTTCACAATGACTAGGTCTGAGAAACCATTTAGTTGGGAGATCAAAGGGAAGTTACGGATTCTGACATCGCTAAGAAAGGAAAATAATATGATTCGTCTTAAGAGACCTTTGTGAATTGAAAAATACCCTTAAAGTGTGTATCTGTCTATACCTAGAGGGGGTGAATAGGTTTTAATAGAATCAATTACTAACTTTTCGATAATCAATATTCCAAATATTACCCCAAATTATAAAGCATTCAATAAAACTAATTTTGCATAAAACAATAAACGACACACGATATATACATGGAAACCCTTCGATAAGGGAAAAACCACGGGCTATCCTTCTAGCCACATACGATCCTCAAATCCACTATTGTAATGATGTTTACAACCTAAGTTGACCACCTAGTCACACTGTAAGGTTACTAACCCACCACTACTACCCAACGGGCCGTAATAGTGATTCTAAATCAATGCTTATCAACCCAACCTTGGTTGCAAGACTTCACTTGCTTGATCACTACACACCGTAGTCACAAGACTTAACCTCAATGAAGAGTCAAAACAACCTAAGTGAATATGATGAAATATTCAAACATGTAAGTAGTGCTAGGCTACACTAAATGCTTATCTAGGAATTCAAAGATGTCAATAAATGCAATCCCTAGATATCAATGTATAAATGCAAGTGCAAGAAGATCTAACTAGATATAGCTATGAGAGACTAATCTCTAGTTATCAAACAAAAGTCAATCAACAAAAGTTGTCATAAACAATGGTAAAGAACAATCAGTGCAATCAACAAATGCAATCAATTGGACATAAACAATATCTAAATGCAAAGCATAGAGATTTAGCTAGATGGGTAAAATCGTCCTAAATACTAACTATCACAAACAAACATCTCAACCAACAATCAACAAACCAAACATGTGATAAATGCAATTAAACATAAAATCATATATTCAATAAGCAATAAATGCTATTCCTAGGTAAACATGGCCTAGTAATGAAACAACAAGTTCTATGGCATATAGAGATTACCTAGTCAACTAAAACAAGAGGAATCCATGCTTGGAAGTTGCAAGAAGATGTTAGATGCTCATGGAGTGGAGGTTGGTTGAGTAAAAATGAGTTCTTGGGAGCTCTCTCTCATTAGAAATTACTTTCTCTCTCTAAAGATATATTTTCAGAGCTCTAGATCTGATTTGGGGAAGCAGATGATGTTTATATAGAGCTAAATCAAACTACGTTGTTTTGGGAGAGAAAAAAATGATTTTCGGACTTCAGAAGCGACCTTAGGGCAACTTAGATGATAGGTCGCTTCAAGGTCGCTTTTCTCTCAGGTTTGGGTGCCCAAACACGCTTGAAAAAGCAACTTTGAAGTGAGGTCGCCCTAAAGTCGCTATGCTCTTGGGAAAAACGCGACAACCCAACAACTCCAGATTCGAGCTACCCAAAACATGATCAAATGGTATCCAAACATTTCGTATAATATACTGTTAGAAAGGTATGGTAGTATATTTTATACTCCAATTTACAAAACAAGATTTGGATGTATGTAGAAAGATTTATGGTTAAATGAGTGATCAAATGTCAAATTTGGACATTAATAAGAATGCCCAAACTCATGGAATAAAACCATGTGACCAAAGACAAAACTAAGAGAAGAATAAGATCTTCTCAAAAGGTCACTCAATGTGGTGAAACATACATACCATTATGTAAGTGTTGACACAACACAGAACCACACATAAATCCAGAAATGAAGTGCAAATGTGATAGTGAGTAAGGATGCACACATAAGCAATAGACAACACAAATGCAAGAAGACTCAAATCATGCATGAAGTGTCTGTGTACACCTAAACTCTTCAAGAGGTAAAGTCAAGTGAATATACCTTTTGCTCTTGAAGTCATGGAGATGCTTGGAAGCTTGCCAATGAGGACCTACGCTACCCATTGCACAATAATCCTTAATTGTGGTTTGTCAATCGAAATAATCCAATTAAAAAACAAGGAACTTACAATCTCCCCATTTGGTTATTTCGTGACAAAACCACCACTCACAAATAAACAAAACAAAACAAAAGACAAGGGGGTCAACAAAAAGTTTTTCTACATTACAAAGAGATGCCTAAACACTAGATCTTCAAGTCATCCATCTCTTGTAAAATCAGTACATCCCTACAAAAAAAATATAACTACACTTTCCAAGACAAGTGTATGTGAGGTGATCAAGGAAGATAAAATATGAGCAATTTGCATACAACATCAACAGGCACCATGCAATAACAATACAAATACAGATGCTCCTCCTAAATAGGTTAACTCATCCTTAATAAGTCAATCTCCCCTCATATGTAACTCTCAACTTCCCTTTAAAACCTGCCACTCTCAACTCCCCCTAAATCCACACTACTCCCCATTTTTGTCACAAGATAGGCAAAGGATTAATCCCCAATCGGGTCACTTAGCAAAGAGAGATATTTATAAGGAAAAGATGCATAATCATATACAACAACTTTATGTAATTTGATTAAGTGAGAGAGAAGAGCAAGGAAGTTTAATTTTAAGTAAATGTGTGAAATAATTGCCTTAATTCTTGATCAACATGCTTGTGCACTAACCAATTAGTAACAAGACTTAACCTCAATGAAGAGTCAAAACAACCTAAGTGAATATGATGAAATATTCAAACATGCAAGTAGTGTTAGGCTACACTAAATGCTTATCTAGGAATTCAAAGATGTTAATAAATGCAATCCCTAGATATCAATGTCTAAATGCAAGTGCAAGAAGACCTAACTAGATATAGCTATGAGAGACTAATATCTAATTATTAAACCAAAACATGACCAAATGGTATCAAACCTTTCTCATAATATACCGTTATAAAGGTATGGAAGTCTACTTTATACTCTAATTTACAAAACAAGATTTGGACGTATGTAAATAGAGTTATGATTAAATGAGTGACCAAAGGTCATATTTTGACATTAATAAGAATGCTCAAACTCATAGAATAAAACCATGTGACCAAAGACAAAACTAAGAGAAGAATGAGACCTTCTCAAATGGTCACTCAATGCGGTAAAACATGCATACCATTATGCAAGCGTTGGCACAACACAAAACCACATTTAAATCTAGAAATGAAGTGCAAGTGTGATAGTGAGTAAGGATGCACACATAAGTAATAGACAACACAAATGTAAAAAGACTCAAATCGTGCATGAAATGTGTGTGTGTGTGTGTACCTAAACTCTTCAAGAGGCAAAGTCAAGTGAATATACATTTTGCTCTTAAAGTCATGGAGATGCTTAGAAGCTTGCCAATGAGGACCTAAGCTACCTATTACACAATAATCCCCAAGGAACTTACACGCATTTGACTATTGAGACAAACGTAGTCGATATGGCCACCCTAGACGAATACCATAAGCACTACGAAATCCTAGATTTCATCGAGCTTATTTTGCTGGAAGGTCGAGCGTTTTGGAATCTGCCTCTAGGTATGGTGGCTATTCACGGGTCAATGCTTGCTTGCGATGTAAATTTGCCAGTTTAGCGATATATTGCTAGATTTTTGTGTGATTCCAAAATTTCTCCAGCGTAGTTGGCTCATTATGGTTACCGGCAACTATTGAATTTTTGGTCGCTATGGGTCGCAAATGAAGAATCGATGACTACCTCTCAGGAGATTAGGCATATTTTTATCCTCAAATCTTCAGATAAGGGGACTAACTTCCTGAATTCTGTTAGGGCCAGTAGCCTGCTGCCACAGGGCGTGGAGCTCAATAAATTTAAGGTGAGTGACATTGAGGTTGGCACCACCCCTGATTAAAAGGGGTTTATGGAGAATTCCCACTTCAAACAAATTCTGGAAAAATAACAGGTTCTTTGTAAAGGGCGCCTGGGGAAGAAATATCGTGGAGGATTCGACGACATCGCCCCCTGTGTTAGGAAGTATGCCCTAAAGCAAGGGCTTTCCTGTAATAAATCATTTGATATTAGTAAAAGTCTTTTGTTTAAAAATAAATTATGTAGCATATATAAATCGTTTATTGTATATGTCAGTAGAAAAAATATTCTAAGGATCAAAGACGAAAAGAAACACAAAGAATTATTCACATAAATAAGTTTATGTGTGGTAGACATAATTTTTTATTTAATCTAAAAATATTTACAACTTAAGATACATGTTGGACACATTATCTTAATTAAAGTTGTGGATCTTTTATTTTTAATTGAGAAGTGATAAGTCTATAATCACCAAGTGAATGACTTTGAACAAAAGACCTAGCACATATGATATAATGAATGGATCAAGTGCATATTATATTTTAATTTTTTTCATTAATGGATTAATACATTCACAATAGAGCAATTGAAATATCTATCTTAATTATGAGATAAATAATGTACCATATGTATTATGAATTGTAACATTTGAGGTACGACCATAAAATAACGGTTATGATCGCCGTTGATTGATTTGATCAAGGATTATTTGTCATTGCAGCCACACCTAGAGTCTCTTGTGAGAGATATCTATTTGGATATAGGATGGTGGCATCTTTCTGCATCTCTTCGCTCATCTCACCTGACTCCTTCTTATAAGATTGAAAGAGTAGCGGTGATCACTGATCCAGACTCTTTGGTTTGGACTTGTTCTTTAGATGGTATTATTTCTTGTATAGCTACTTATGTTTCTCCTTCTAAGATTGGGAGTTCAGTCATTTGGGCTCAATTTAGTTTTTAAGGGCATCTCCAACCCGAATAATGTCTTTGGTGCAAATTTTGCACTAAAATATTGCAACTGTTGCACTATTTTACTATTCCATCTCCAACTCACTGCACCAAACTTTACACTAAAGAGAATATTCTCTATAATATTCCCTTTCTTTCCCTTTTTTTTTAATATCTACACAATTAACATTTCACCCCATAATTAACATAATATTACAATACACTAAGAAAATGTGAAATTAATACATGAAAAGAAATTAAATTTCATTAGGTTAAATTATGCATTTATTATTAAAATAACTTGAACATTACATTTCAGGAAATAAAAAAGAAAAAGAATAAAAATAAAAGTACATATTGATCACCATCTAATTATCTGAATTAGTATATTCATCCCACAAATGATCTATTAACGCATTTCGGAGTGCAATGTGAGCGTCTTTATCCCTAATTCCTCTATGTCGAGCTAGGAATTGTTGAAATAGGGTATTTTCATCTAACATCATCTCAACTTCTGGAGTTGGTGCTTCCATATGATCTTCAATTGATGCAGTTACATCATGCTCATCTGCGATTATCATAATGTGCATAATAATGCACGTAGTCATTATATCATGTAAAATATATTTATGCCAAAAACGTGTCGGTCATGGCACAATTGCAAATCGTGATTGGAGAACTCCAAATGCACGTTCTACGTCTTTTCTACGGGCTTCTTGTTTCATTGCAAATATTTTTTTTGGACCACGTGGATTGTGAATAGTTTGTACAAGCGTAGATCATTTTGGGTATATACCATCAGTTAAATAATAACCCATATTATATTCTTTTCCTTGAATGACATAATGAGCTGGAGGAGCAATGTTTTGAGCAAGGTTGGAAAAAAGATGGGATGCCTCCAACAAATTAATATCATTGTTAGTACCAGGCAAACCAAAATATGCATGTCATATCCACAGATCATAATCAGCTACAGCCACTAAAATAATAGTTGGGGATCCACTACGACCTGTATATTTCCCTGCCCAAGCCGTTGTACAAATTTTCCACTTCCAATGCATACAATCTAGACTACCCAACATTCCTAGAAAACCACGATCTTTACCAATACGAAGTAGCCTTGCAACGTCAGTAGTGTTAGGAGATCTAAGATACTCATCTGTAAATTCCTCCACAACAGCACGACAAAATCTCTTCAAACTCTCAATTGTTGTGGACTCTCCTATTTTAATATACTCGTCAGTAGCATCTGCTGGACAACCATATGCCTACATCGGAAATATTGCTGTTATTTTCTGAAGTACGAAAAAACCCAGTCTACCCACATTATCTCTTCGTTGCACAAAGTAGTTGTCACGAGCTTTTACTTTTTCAACAATACGAAGGAATAAACTCATACCCATTCAAAAGCGTCGACGAAAAATTTAATCGTTGTAACTTCTTGGTAAAATAGTCATAAAACAAACGACGATCAACACTTTTCCGGTCTCGATTGATCACTATATGACCAGAAATTAAGCCTCCACGTGTCATTGGGTTATTTTGTTGATTGAGATACTGAGCCATGGCCTGTTGGAATTGTCCATATTAGGCAAGCATTTGTTCTTCTTCTGCATCTATCCCATCAAGAGCTGCCAAAATTTCCTCTTCCTCTTCGTCGGAAGATGAAGATGAGATATTAGATGGACCTCCAATATTGAAATTCATGTTTTTCTTGGACTTTAATTGAATAAGTTTTAGCAGAATTTAGTGTATGCTATTTATCCTTGTCCATATGGCCGACAGTAATTGCAAGCCCACATGGAAAAAGTATAAACGGACAAAAAAATATCTAGCAATAATTTCATTCAAAGAATATGATCTTCACTTTTCCTAAAATAGGAAGATAAGATATCTGAGTAGTTAAATGTTAACCATTGGATGTATTGCATCACCATCTGAACCATGGATTCAATCTCTAAAAAAATATCTTCTCTTTGCCCATGTGACCGACAATAATTGCAAGCCTACATGGAAAAAGTATAAACGGACAAAAAAATATCTAGCAATAATTTCATTCAAGGATTCTAATCTTCATATTTCCCAAAATAGGAAGATAAGATATCTGAGTATTTAAATGTTAACCATTGGATGGATTGCATCACCATCTGAATCGTAGGATTCAATCTCTAAAAAAATATTTTCTCTTTATCCATGTGACCGACAATAATTGCAAACCCACATGGAAAAAGCATAAACGGACAAAAAAATATCTAGCAGTAATTTCATTCAAGGAATCTGATCTTCGTTTTTTTCCAAAATAGGAAGACAAGATATCTGAATAGTTAAATGTTAACCATTTGATGGATTGCATCACCGTCTGAGCCGTCGGATTCAATCTCTAAAACAATATCTTCTCTTTGTCCATGTGACCGACAATAATTGCAAGGCCACATGGAAAAAATATAAACGGACAAAAAATATCTAACAATAATTTCATTCAAGGAATTTGATCTTCGTTTTTTTCCAAAATAGGAAAATAAGATATCTGAGTAGTTAAATGTTAATCATTTGATGGATTGCATCACCATCTGAACCGTAGGATTCAATCTCTAAAAAAATATCTTCTTTTTGTCCATGTGACCGATAATAATTGCAAACCCACATGGAAAAAGTATAAACGGACAAAAAATATATATAGCAATAATTTCATTCAAGGAATCTGATCTTCACATTTCCCGAGAGATAAGGATAAGATATCTTATTTCAAATGTCAACCAATGGATGGATCTCCTCACCATCTAAACCGTAGGATGAAATCTAAAAAGAGTACCTCCAAGTTTCTATAAATATCAACCCACACTAAATTAAACTTATCCTACCAAATCATTTATACATTCAAACCATTTTTCTCTCCAAGTCACGTTTCCCTTCAAATCTCTTATCCCTTCAAAGCACTTTTCCCTTCAAATCACTGCTTCCACAAAATATCTACGAAAAGAAGTTCTTCATAGACAAATGCAGAAGACACACATCTTTGTCACATATATCTTGATGTTTCACAAAACTCGATCATAGGTATTTACCAGTCAAAGGATATGTTCTGGACTCGAGTGGAGAATGATTACAACAACAGCAGACCATCTTTTATCACTGAACTTCGTAACAAAAGAAGTTTACAGTGTCGCATGTAGACTATCCTTACTTCCATGGGGAAAATACGATGATGCATACGACATATTGAAAGGCTGAAACCTAGTGGTGCCTCGGAAGCTGATATTGTGAGTATTTGTTAAAATTCAATTTATAGAAAAAACAAATTTCATATTTGATTTTAACAGTATTTTTGTATCATTTTATAGATGAACCATGCAAAGATTTTATTATCCCAGGATAACAAATATAAATACGGATTCAAGTTTGACCATGTGTGGCCCATCATAAAAGACATGGAAAAGTTTGCAGACAAAGAGACAGTAACATCACCCTTTCAAACGGAACTGGTCATTTCGTTTCATCACAAGAAGACTCTCCAACTCCAGAGTCTCCCACCTCGGCATATCCTTGACTATCTCTATTTTCTTTAAATATAAGTAGTGATGACGGTGGGGGTAGTTTATCTCGACGGCCCATTGGAATGAAGAAAGCAAAATCAAAAGGAGGGTTGAGGAACAGAATTCATCTGACTTCAACACTTTGAAAGAAGGACAAGAGAAATTTTTGGAAGTTTTTAACAGAAACGTTATGCAGAGGGAAAGACTTAACAATATTTTGGAGAGAAAAGTGGAGTGTCGTGAAGCCAAAATTATGATGATAGATTTGAATACCATAACTGATCCAAATAAACGGGAGTTTATGAATCAACAACAATTAAAAATTGTAGCAAAACGAGCTCGACAACAAGACCAGGATCTCAAAATGCATCTAGGTCTTTTGGTGATTTTTTCGATAATCTCTAAGGACCCGGAAATGGTCTTCCAGACTACTAATGGGTTCTTGTAATTTATATTTTAATTTTCCTTCATTTTAGTGTATTCCAAATTGTGGTAATTTATTTTATCACTATGAAGTTTGTATTCCGTTGTTAATGTATTTTACTTTAATTTCCGCTGTATTGAATGAAGTTACTTATTTTAAGAAAATGCATTTTAATTTTGTAATTATACACTTCATTTTAGTTTATTATAAATAAACATAACAATAATAATTAATTTACAAAAAAAACATTAAATATTAAAAAGGACCAAATTGAAATAAATTAAATTGATTAGGGTAAAATTGTGATTAAATAAACCTTAAAATGAAGGATATAATCAAAATATATTTTATTAAATGGGGTTAAAATGTGATTATTTAAAAGTTTTGGGTTTAAAAAAAAAAGAAAAATAGAACAGTTCCTGCGCAAAACCACAGTGTCGCGCAATATTGCGCGACATTGTTCACCAACGGAGGTTTTGCGCAAAGAATGGCATGGGTTGGAGGCAATTTCTGATATGTTTTGAAGATTGGCGTGGTGTTTGATGATGGGTTGGAGAAGCTCTAAAAGACTTGAGACCCAAAATGATAGTGTTGACAATGCTTAAACTATGACATGTGAAGTATTGATTTGGATTGGACCCAAATCAATTGGGATTTGGGCTTATTTTATTTTTAATGTTAAGCCCTAACCCAATTAAATTGTAAGTTGATCCAAGCCCATAACTGAAGTTAGTGTGATTCAATGGGTGAGATTGTAATTTCCTAAGTATTTGATGAATTGAACAGGAATAATAAATAGTACAAGGGATGGAAATGTAATTTTTCATGCAAATTCGACGACTTAAATACATTAGAGACGTGTAAAGTGTCGCAAAGGATAATATAAATATAATTGGACAATCGCGTTGGAGTCATTTGGATCCAACTGATAAGAGCAAAAATGAGATAAGATCAAGAGAGTAAAAAGAGAAATAAGAATGAAAGCAGAAAGAAGAAACAAGAAAGAAGAATAGAAAAAAGAAGAGTGGCAGAGAGAGAGGAGATAGGAAGACAAGAGAAATGGCAAACTTATCTTTGGGATTTCAAGGTAAGTGTTAAAACTTTATTTGATTTCAAAATTGTTATTGTTGTCATTTATATGGAGTTTTCTCTCTCTAGAAATGATTACTCTTGTAAGAGATAAAGTTATGTCTGAAGTTGTGGTTGGCTAGTTGAATTATCAAATCTTGGATGATATTAGACAAGAAATTATACGTGCAGTAACCTTCGGAAGTGAATTTGTGAATGAAATATGTGGGTTTCCACTAAAAAAAATCATTTGAAGAGTTAAAAGGCTGTGGATAATTGTGACAGCATATTGATGAATATTTAGTTTATTTAAATATATTTAATGTCAATTATTATATGATAATAATGTTATCAAATTGTTCGAATTTCGGAAATAAGAAAGAGGAATATATTGGCTTTTGAGCTGTTATTTATTTGGGTATAGATAATTTCCATGAGCTGGAGACGTATGAGAATCAATAATAACTGGGTTCTCAAGTAGGTATATTATGAAATTATGATTAATAGACTTAGAGGAGATATTTGAGGTTAAGAGTTGTCTATAATTCCGTGTCTTGGGTAATTGAGATTATTATTACCTTAACTTGTTTTGAATATAGATTTCGTAATCTTGTAGGTGTGTTGTTACCTACACAGGATGTGATTGTGAATGTCAAAGAAGTGGATTCAATCTGAAAAATTGGAATCGTATTTCTCGTGATCAAGGTAGGGGGATTTTAAACTCTAAATTAAATATGGACTAAATTAAATTGATGTGTCCATTTATTTTGCTTACGAGTTGGTTGAACGATTGTATTGTTGAAAAGAAAATAAGTAAGTTACTGATATTAGAAGAGTATTATATCAGGTAAAGTAAGGAAATTGTGTTGCATTTCACGTATTCGTATATGAATCATTTGAGTATAAACTATGATTTGGATATTATAGAAATATTGATAAATGTTCTTGGATTATATGATATTGATTTTGTTAGTTGTATTTATATACGATTGAGATTATATAACTTTTGTATTTCATGCATTGCATGTGTTATGTCCATAAAATGTAAAAGAAATGATTAAATAAAAACCTTAATGGAAAAGATGTGCATTCGTTGGAATATAGTGTTGTGGTCAGGGTTTAACCCTTGGTGCCCCAAGAACGACTTCTGTTTGAGGAAGTTGCAGCACTCCTCATACCGAATTGGATGAGATAGTACCCTTGTATTGTGGTACTTGTTTATGATTAGTAGTACCTTTGTATTATGGTACTTGTTACGAATTCCACAGTTTAAGAATTAAACAAAGAAGATGATGTTATACTGCCATGTGTGTGCAATAGAAAAATATTCTGACATGTGCATGATTACGTGAATGGTGATTATTGTCGTACATTATGACATTATGTGCTTATTGTGTAATTCAAGCATGTTGGAAAATGAGATTTAATTATCCGCTGCTTATTAAAATGTCATGTGATCTCGTACTTTCACTAAGTTGAAAGATATCATTTAATATGAATTGTGTATGGAAGTTTATTTGTATCATTTGAGATTATTTAAATGATTGAATGTATTAATGGAAAAGGAAAAGAACATGCTATTAAAATAAATTATGTTTAGAATTTAGATACTTCCGCTGGGCTTTGTAAAGCTCACCCTTTTCACTTTTCCCCTCAGGAAATAATTAACGGATTTGCTCAAGTGAGCTGTTAGCAATTGGAAACCCTGAATCAAGCATTGTTTCAGACCAATAGTTGGACATGTAAAAATGATTCTCTTTTATTCTATTTGATAGAGGAATCTATGAGAAATGTATATGTATAATTGAGAGTTTGTAAGCTATACATTCTTAAAATTTTGTAACATTGTTTGGAATCCTTTCAAAATCCTGTAATTGTATTAGTTTAAGTTTGGAGTTAGAAATGATTCTCAGAAGATTGGAATTTTTTTTATATATTTAGAGGATTGTATATATAGATATATTAATTGAAGTTGAGTTGTAAATGAGCTAAATTTAGAACTATTTGTATGTTGTAATGTAGTCATGATGTGTAAGGGATATATCAACATTTTGTGTAGAGAGTCCTTGTGATGGAAATTATTTATGGAGTTTAGAAATTGAAAATACAGGTGGAAAGAATTTTGGGAATACATAAGAGGTAGAGGAATCTCTGTCAAAATTTTTGTACAATTTTAATATCCTCGAGGTTTAGAGTGGAAGCAAAATGATTTTTTAAAAAAACTACCTGTTTATGATTTGATTTTAATAATTTATTCATGTACTCGGAATTTGGGTCGTGACGATGGATCTAAAAAAGTCATAGGGAAAGGAATCATTTTCATTCCTGGTTTACCCTTGTTAAATGTTTTGATTGTTGATGGCTAGCAAGCCAATCTTAAAAGTATTTCCCATCTTAATGATGATGGTTTATCGGTTTTGTATAACAAGAATGATTGTTAAATATTGAAGTCAAATAGACAAGCCTTGTGTAAAGGAAAGAGATATAGTGACGGTAGTTATTGTCTTAAAGCTAGTATCATCTTTTGTAATGTGCTCAAGTGTGAGCAAGTTGAATTGTTGCACCAAAGGCTTGGTCACATGAGCAATTGAGATTTGAGAATCTTAGATAGGTTAAAAGTTTTGCATGGCCTTTTCGAGCTTGAGAAGAAAATTGATAGTGTTTATGGACCTTGACAACAAGGGAAACAAAACAGCAGCATGCACAAAAAAGGAAAATACCTCACCACTAAGGAGTTGTTAGAGCTTCTACATATGAACCTCATGGGTCCCATGTAAATCGAGTCACAGTGGCAAGAGTTACATTTTTATATGTGTAGATGATTTCTCTAGGTTTACATGGACATATTTTCTTAGAGAAAAATCTAAAACTTTAAAAAAAAAAATGCTTTGCACTAAAATTAAAAATGAGAAAAACTCTCGCATTAAAAATATTAAAAGATTATGAGTGATCATGAGAAGGAATTTGAAAATGGTTGCTTTGAAAGCTATTGCAGTAGTTTAGGCATTTTTGATGAGTTCTCGGCTTCTAGAACTCTTTAACAAAATGTGCTTGTTGAGAGGAAGAATATGGTCCTTCAAGAGATGGCTCGTGTGATATAACTTAGTAATAAGGTTCCTAGGAACTTTTGGGTCGCATAGGAAATAGAGTATTCTTAAGGTCTAGTACTAGGCAAACCTCTTATGAGTTACAGAAAGGTAGAAAGCTAAATGTTTACTTCCACTAATTTAGAAGCAAATGCTACATTCTCAATGGACGAGATCAACTTGGTAAGTTTGATGCCAAAAGTGATGAGGGAATTTTCATTGGTTATTCCCTTAATAGTAAGCCTTATAGAGTTTAATTTAAAAACACATAGTGTTATGGAATCATCTGTTGTTGTCATAGATGATTGTAGGCCTAAAACTAGAAATCATGATGAAGAGGTTGATGTGATTCATGATTCTCCTTTGGAAGAAAATGGTGAGACTTCTATCGATGTGAAGTCAAACTATGATGAAGAGGTCATTCAACTTCTTCATAGAGATTCATCTTTGAATTCTAAAAAACCCGTTCCATGGGTTAGACATCTTTACAACAAGGATGATATTATTGTATATGTGAATGAGGGTGTTAGAACTAGATGACAAAAGAAATAAGGTTTGGATTCTAGTTACTAGACCTAAGAACATCAATGTCATTAGTACCAAATAGGTATATAGGAACAAGTTGGATGAGGATGACAACATTGTGCACAATAAGGCTAGACTTGTACCACAAGGATACTCTCAAATTGAGAGTATCGATTTTAAGGAGACTTTTGCTCTAGTTGCTCGCCTTGAGTCTGTAAGGCTTCTCTTGTTCATATCTTGTGTGCACAAGTTCAAATTGTACCAACTAAATGTTAAGAGCACCTTCCTCAATGGCTTCTTGCAAGAGGAAGTGTTTGTTCAGCAACTCAAGGGGTTTGTGGATCCACACCACCCCAATCATGTCTATTGTCTTAGGAAGACTCTATATGGGTTGAAACAAGCACAGAGGTCTTGGTATGAGCGTCTCACTCAATTTCTTGTTGACAATGATTGCCCTAAGGATAGTGTTGACAATAATTTATTCATCAAGAGAAACAAAGATGAGTTATTTATAGTTCAAATCTATGTTGATGATAATGTATTTGACTTCATCAATAAATCTAAAGTCCAACAATTTGTTGATGTCATGTCTTATGAATTTGAGATGAGTTTAGTTGGGGAGCTTAATTGCTTCATAGGTTTGCAAATCAAGCAATTGAATGATGAGATTTTCATATCTCAAGCAAAATTTGTGTAGAACCTAGTGAAGAAGTTTGGCCTTGAGAATGTCAAACATTGTGACACATCATGAGTACCACATTGAAACTAAGTAAGGTTGCTAGTGGAAAGAGTGTGGACTAAAGTCTTTATCGTGGCATGATAGGTGGCTTGTTTAACTTGACCGCAAGTAGGCTTGATATAACCTTTAGTATGGGTGTGTGTACTGGGTGCCAAGCGGATCCCAAGGAGTTTCGTCTCTCCTCTGTGAAGAGAATTATTTGATATGTGAATGGGACATCCAACTATGGGATATGGTACTCTTTTGACACTAATGCAAGTTTAGTTGGCTTTGGTGATACATATTGGGTAAGAAATTGTGATGATAGGAAGAGTACATCGGGCGGTTGCTTCTTCCTAGGAAACAACTTGGTTTCATGGTTTTACAATACTCAAAACTCCATTTCTTTGTCCACGGCCGGCCAAATACATAGCCGTCGGGAGTACTTGCACACAACTCCTTTGAATGAAGTAAATGCTTGTGGATTATGGCTTTGATCAAGGTACTCTAACCCTTTATTATGATAATTTAAGTGTCATTGACATTTCTAATAATCCAGTTCAGCACTCTAGGACTAAGCATATAGACATTAGACATTATTTTATTAGGGAGCTAGTTGAGAACAAATGCATTGCACTTGAATATGTTGGCACAAATGATCAACTAGTAGATTTACTCACAAAGCCCTTAGACTCATCTAGGTTTAAGTCACTTAGTAGATTTATTGGGATTTGTCATATGCCTTGATATGTTTTGGAGTTTGTCACATTCTTGTCTTGCAAAAATTTGATCAACTTTGTGCTTTCTCATTAATTGCTTGAGAATCTTGGTTGTATATATATATATGCTTATATGGTATTTTTATTTAATAAGTTTGTAGCTTTGCTTTGTTTGTAATCCATGTTACTTTAATGTTTCTAGGAGAATTGACTGGGAAGTACTATTGAATGACCTATAATTTATCTTCATGACATGTGAATTTGATTTTTCAATGACATGTTTAAAATGATATGCATGAAATATTCTTGATTGCACTAACTTGAATGCAAATGTGTGAAAGCAATTGAGAATGCTAATCTCATTAAGAATCTTGTATTCATTTAATCAATAAGGATGTTTCATCTAAAATTAGTCTTATCTTTCTTCTTAATGATTTGAACAAGACAACAACTAATAAGGATTTCATATCCATACAATTAATAAGGACGACTCATCTCTGTGTTGTTTGGTTGTTAAGATTTGACATAGTTGCTTGTATGTTGCAACTGCTTTTTGAAAAGCTATATCTTGTGTGTTTATAACAAAAGGGTACAAATTGGTTTGAATTCGTTTGGAAACTCTTTTGATGTTTGTTTTGCCAAATACCATTGCTTGGACTTTGAAGTTCCTTGTTTTGCATCTAAAGCAACAAACTCACACATTTCTTTTTAAATTAAACCTCATTGATTCTCTCTCAATTATTCAAGTTGCATAAAGTTGCTATATATGATATGCATTTATCTTGCTAATAGCTCTTTTTGCTAAAGTGATCCGATTAGGGAATACTCTTTTGTCTATCTCATGACGAAAAGGGGAGTAGTGTGTGAAGTCTATGGGAATTGCTTATTATGGTTGCATGTTAGGGGAGTTGCATATTAGGGGAGATTGACTTGATGAGGTGGAGTAACACATTTAGGGGGAGCATTTGCATTGATTGTTGCATGTTGCGTTTTTTCTTTTATGCAAATTGCATGTATCTGTTATTTTTCTTGATCACCTCACATATCATTATCTTGGAAAGTGTATTTACCTTGTTTTGTAGGGTTGTTTATTCTACTTGAGCTTGGAGACTTGAATATCTAGATTTAAGGTATCTCTTTGTAATGTAGAATATTCTTTGTTGACCTCTATTTTTTGTTTGTTTTGTAAGGATGATTTGTGAGTGGTGGTTTTGTTACGAAATAGTCAAATGGGGAGATTGTAAGTTCATCATATTTTGATAGACTTATTTCGTTGTCGACCACATTTGTGATTTAAATTGTAAGGGTATATTATGCCCTCATAGTATGATCAAGCTTCAAATGCATTATTAAGACCTTAAGCTCAAAAGCAATTCAAAGGTATATCACTTGTGCTTACCTCTTTGAAGAGACATGCAAGTTTTATGTGTGCAAGTTTTATTCGTCTTACATTTGTTTTCATTACTTATATGTGTGCATCCATTACATATCTCACACTTGCACCTCATGTTACACTTAAGTGTGGTTATGTGTTTTGCATTTCGTTTCCTGAAGTATGTTTGGAAACATCCGCACTTGCATGATGGTGTGCTTGTTTTAGCGCGTTGTGTGACCACTGGGGATGTCCCTTTACCCTCTTTTGGATTGGCCTTGGGTTACATGGTCTTATACCATGAAAAGTTTGGGCAATCTTGTTGATGTCCAAATATCACCCTTGATCACTCTAATGACAAGATCTCATTCTACAGATATCAAAATCTCATTTCATAAATAGGAGTAGTAAGTATACTTCCATATCTTTCTAACAGCATATCATACAAAAGGTTTATGTCGTTTGGTCATATTTTAGGTCGCTTAAAACTGGAGTCGTTGGGCTGTCATGTTTTTTTTCCCTAAGAACAAAGCAACCTCAAGGCGACCTACCTCTAAATCGTCTTTTTCAAGTCATTTTTGGCACTCTTTCCCGAGTGCAAAGCGACCTTGATGCGACCTAACCTAAGTCGTCTTTAAGTCGTTTTTTTGTCGCCAGAAATCAGTTTTTCTTGTCTGAAAAGACGTAGCTTTATTTAAGGTTAATATTTATACCTCATCTTCTCTCTTACTCATTTTTGTGAGTTCAAAATTGATTCCTTAAGAGAAAAAGTGAATTTTAAGAGAGAGACACTCCCAAGAACTCACTTTTGATTAACCAAACACAAAGTACATCTAGCTTCATTCTTTCATCTTTTCTTCGCGGGTCTTCATGATAGTCATGACTAGTTAACTCACTTTTGATTAACCAAACACAAACCCCATGTACAACTAGCTTCATTCTTTCATCTTTTCTTCCTGGGTCTTCATGCTAAGTAATTGAACATGTCTTAAAACTACTAATTTCATCTTTATGTTCCTGTTTTGCCTAGGTTAGCAATTATTTATTAATTGATTGCATGTTTATTTAGTTAAGCATGTCATTGAATATGGTTGAGTTGTTGTTTGTTGGTTAAGAATACATGTTCATTGATAGCTAACATTTAGGACCATTTTGCCCTCTAGCTAAATCTTATTGATTTGCATTTAGATATTGATATCTAGGATTGTTAGTTATTATCATCTTGAAATCCTTGGATAAACATTTAGTGTAGTATAGCATTAATTACATGTTAGAACATTTTTACATATTCACATAGGTTGCTTAATTTTTTCATTGATTGTTAAGCTTTGTGACTAAGTGGGGTTAGACACAAGGTAGTTGGTCTAGGATCACTATTAAAGGCATGTTGGGTAGAATGAAAGGGTTCGTGACCAAGAATGATGTGACTTGAGATTAACATAGGTTGTAAACTTTCATTCAAATAGTGGATTTTAAAGACTATGTGTGGCTAGAAGGATAGCCCGTGAGTTTTGCCCAGTTGAAGGGTTTCTCACGTAAAACAACTCGTGTTTTTATTGTTTTCTACATTTTTTAGTTATTTGAGTGTTTACTAATATGGGGTAGTTTTGTTAACATTGATTAATCGAAAATTGGTAATCAATCGATTAAAACCTATTGACCCTCCCCTCCCCCCCCCCCCCTCCCGGGCGGCGGTTAATTTAGACATATTATTTATTTTCGTTAGAGATTATTTGGTGTCCTCCCCCACCAGGTTGCCTTAAGGTTAACACGAATGAGGTTGCATATGGTAGTTCTAGCCTTGCTAGTTGTGCAAGGGTTTTTCGTACGTGTAGAGGCTTTGTTAAAGGTTGCTTTGTTATTCCTCTCGGTGTCTGTGTTACTTTTGAGAATACATGTTTATTGATAGCTAGCATTTATGACCATTTTTTCCTCTAACTAAATCTTCTTGCTTTGCATTTAGATATTGATATATAGGATTGTTGTTTGTTGCCATCTTGAAATCCCTATATAAGCATTTAGTGTAGTCTAGCATTAATTGCATGTTATAATATTTTTACATATTCATATAGGTTGCTTAATCTCATTATTGATTGTCATGTCTTGTGACTAAGTGGATTAGAGCATAAGGTAGTTGGTCTAGGATCACTATTAAAGACATGTTGGGTAGAGTAAAAGGGTTAATGACCAAGAATGATGTGACTTAAGGTCAACCTAGGTTGTAAACTTTCATTCAAATATTGAACTTTGATGACCATATGTGGCTAGAGGGATAGCCCGTGAGTTTTTACCCAATTAGAGAGTTTCTCACGTAAAACAAATTTTATAGTTATTTGAGTGTTTACTAACATGTGGTAGTTTTGTTAACATCGATTATTCAAAATTGGTAATCTATCGATTAAAACACCCCCCCCCCCCCCCCCCCCCCCCCCCCACCCCCCACCCCCCACCCCACCCCACCCCACCCTCCGTGTTAGTCTAGACACATTATTTATTTTCATTAGAGATTATTTGGTGTCCTCCCCCACCAGGTTGCCTTAAGGTTAACACAGACGGTGTTACTTGTGGTAGTTCTGGCCTTTCTAGTTGTGCAAGGGTTTTTCGTACTTGTAAAGGCTTTGTTAAAGGTTGCTTTATTATTTCTCTCGGTGTTTGTTTTAATTTAGAGGCTGAGCTAGCAGCTATCATCCATGCAATTGATTATGCTTGGACCTTTGGTTAGCGTCAGTTGTGGTTGGAGAGTGATTCTTCTTATGTGGTAGTCATCCTTCGCTATAAGTCCCGTAAGGTTCCCTGGTGTGGACGTCCAACTTAGCATAGGTGTTTAAGTTTGTTCTCTTATATAGACTTTGTTGTCACTCATATTTACCGAGAGGGAAACCGTGTTGCAGATTGCATAACATCTAGGAGTCCTAATATTGTTACTCCAACACGGTATTGGAATGCTCTAGACTCTTACAATTCTTTTATTTATGATGATGTTTATAGTAGATCTTCTTTTAGTTTCTATTAATCCATTCTTTTTTTTCTTGTGCTTGACTCTTTTTTATTTAATTTGATAATATATTGGGATTTGGTAGATGATAAGGGTCCTAAGGAGTTGCCAGTTTATATAGGATATCCCGATGCATCTATTGAATCTAATCACTAACGAATAGGCCATCTCATCGATAGTGAAGCCATTTTGAACGCACTTTTTCCGTCGTTAAGAAATTGTGAATTCAAAATATATTTATAAAGTTGTTTCTACACAATGTGCTCTAAAGCTTTGAAAAGTTAGTCAAGCGGTAAATGAGGGTATCATCCATAGGGAGATGTCATTCGTCGATCATCTCACGTTTTAGTGGTTATTGAAAGCAACGTAAATAAGAACATGGTAAGGGTGAGAGTGGTGTGTGTGAAGTGTAAGCATTTGGTTGTGTGTGTGAGAGAACAAAAGCAATGAAAATAAACAAAGAAAGAAAACATAAGAGAACATGGAGGGGTGAGAATAATGATTAAAATGATAAATAAAAATATGATGGATAAGAGTGATGCAAGAGAATGGATACATATGATACTCAATATCACCAAAACATTCGCACCACCTAAAATAACTAACCGCAAAGACACTCTTATATTGGGTTCAACCTAGCCTCAAGTACAATCTCTATATATTGCAATGGGAGAGTCATCTGGTCCTCTAAAGCTACTCACCGAGAGTGTATCACATGAGCAACTACTAAGGACCACGTTTAAGCACATATAATAAAGAGATAAACATAGGATCAATCACCGATCGCTACTCACTTGTCACGTGTAAGCAACAACCAATGGAAGCATTAAGCATAATGGACCCTCGACCACTACTCGTCGAGAGTGTATCGTACGAGTAACAACCAAGAGTCACAACATGAATGATACTCGCCTAGAGTGTACGAGCAATGTTCAAGGGTCGAGTATGCATGTAGGTTTATAGAACCGAAACCCATAAATGCAAAGTGTATGCTCTTCATGAGTTCCGCCAAACAAACGAAAGCACTCAAGTCAATCTAAGACATGCAATTCAAATAATCCATTGACATATAAGTAATCATGTCTAACGGCTCATTTTTTAGTGATTGCAGGATTAATTGAATGCTTTTTGGATGATTGATAGATCTTGGGTTTTGTGGCAAAGTGATGTATTTATAGGTTTGAGAGGTTAGGGCACGAAATATGTGTAAAAGAATGACTTTACCTTTCATAAAATGGTTGAAAACGAGTCTTTTGCCCAACTGGAACATGCAATGCGCGGGTAAGGACATGTGTATTGGCCCACGCATGGACCTGATGCCTTTATGATGTTTCTTGGGTTGTGAATAGTGTGCGGGTAGTGCACGGGTAAGGACCGGTGTAGTGACCCATGCATGTACCCGTTAGACACCAAAATATGCTCGAAAACAGGCTAAAGGATATCGAATTGAGGGTTAAAATATAGAACAATTTTAGCACGATCACATACCGACCAAGTGGTTTTGTTTGATCCGGTATGATCCAGTGGTTTATAAACTTTTTTACCACGTCCTACAATCGTACCTATCGCACCAACTTCCTCACACACACCATCACCTTCCACATCTCCAACTCAATCTCTATCTCCAACTTCTTCTCATTTCATCTCATCTCATCTCCAACTTTTTCTTCTCATTTCATCTCTATCCCCATAACCGAAATCTTGAACATAAAACTCAAAAAAAAAATGTAAATCGAAAGGAAGAAAAAAAAAAAATACATATGTTGGGAGAATTTTGGGATCTACGGAATGGATAAGATTTGGATCTAATACATTGACTGCTACATGATTTTATTTTATTTTTATGTAAACCACGTCTGAAACTCGAATTTGAAACTGGCTCCACAGAATTGCTACATAAAATTGATAACAAACTCTTAGAAACTACAGTGTTTCATTGAGTGACTTAATGCTAAAATGCCTAGGCCCACTCCCACAATTCTTCAGCAAGCCCGTGTATGATATAGCTCACGCTAGTAAAAAAATAAAAATGTTATTCAATTGTATTTTCAATGCAAGTCTTATTATTGATAAATAAATGTCGATCAATTAATAACCTCACTTAGATAATAAAATCTTTCAATCTCAACTGGGACCAATAAATGTATAAGATCATAAATTTAAAAAAAAAAACCTTTATAAGTCAATGAATAAATTAATTAATTATTTATTAATACATAAAAGAAATAATACCTCAAAATTCATAATATATATTACTGAACTTTTTACTTAAAAAAAGGCATATAAAAGTCTTTCACCTTTTCTTTAAACTGAACTCAAACTCGTCATTAGTTTTTTGTAATGCACATAATTTGTATATTTTTTTTAATCAAGTAGTTATTTAAAGTTATTGGCTTAATGCCGTTTGAAAGATCTCTTTTAGATAAACAATTTCTAAAACAATTTCATTACCTCTTAAATAATGTGATTTCATTTTTATATTATTTTCACTCGGATAATTCAAAAGGTATTCGATATTCATCAAATTTCTATAGTTTGACCAAATCCATTGTTTTTTTAACAAGTCATACATATATCTTGGTAAAAGAAAATAATGTAGGAGCACGATAGTTTGTATGAGTTTCATGTGATAATATCAAAACAATGCAACATTTTAATATAGTGGCATATGTCCATGTAAAAATAAAATAAAATGATAAAACTATTTTTTAAATTAATAATTTATTAGATTATTTATCGATAAACGATAAATTAATAAATTATTCATTTATCGATAAATAAATAACTTCTCTAAAATAATAAACCGACTATTTTAGAGGGGTTTTAATGTAGTTATACAATTGTTTTCAAAAACAAAAATACATTCAGGGTAAAAATCATCTAATTGTATTCCAAATTGTATTCTATACCTGTAATCAAATTAAGTGATTCAATGAATCAATATAGTGAAGAAAAATAAAATGAAAGTTTCTGACTGATTCCCGGATGTACTGATTCCCCTGATCAAGAAATTTTCAAGTCCTTTTTTGGTCAATATAATCACACCACAGGATCTCGCAATTGTCTACATGTAATCATATCATAATCTACGTACGATTGCATTACATGACTGCCAATCTGATTAAATGACTTGATTTTTTTTATAATCATGATTCTCATTTCAGAAAATCTAACAGGATCGTCATTCGTCAGTATCATTATCTGATCACTCAACTTCATTTTTGTAAGAGTTCCAATGTGACTGTCAGCCCAGTGAAGACTGACCGGAACCTATGGCTCTAGCTACTTTTTGAAAAAAAAATGACTTTTTTTTTTCGGTTCTTCTCTGTACGAAGGAAAATTGAATTTCATTTTTGATGCTCGAGTTCTCATTTTCATAATTTTCATCAGTTGAAGACAAGAAACAAATTAACTTTTGGTTTTACTGTAAATTTATATTAGTGCATTCTTTATACTTTTGGGAATTAATTCTCAATGCAATTTTTTTTTTCAAAGAAACAAATCTAATATAAATTTTTGACAAGTTATCAAAATATATTTGTGTTGAAACCATTTATATTTTACTTAAAAAAAATAATAATATCTTTTTTTTATTTATAATAACACATGACAGACTGACAGCGAGTAGTAGATTTAAAATATTATTAGACCTAATAAACATCTTGTGTGCTTTGAAACCATGTTGCAAAGTAAATCAAAGTATATAGTAATAGATATCTACAAAACAAAACAAAAGTGTAGTAATAGACGTTTTTTGTCACTTTTTTTAAATCGGTTTGTAAAACTTTCATCATTTTAATAATTCGAGTTTAAATAACATTTATTATAATAAATGGATAAAAATACTCTTATAATTTGTTTTGTTTCTTTTTTTAAAAAAAATAATTTTCTTCTTCATTGGACCTCCATTGGAGGTCGAAATCGAGATCCGTCGAAGGTTAAAGTCATTTGAACCCAATGAAAGTCCATCAAAAAAGAACGAAAGATTAAAAAAATATAGAAAATTGAAAAGTAAAAAGATAAAAGAAAAAAATCAAAACTAAAAAGATATTTTTATTCATTTACTATAATAAATACTATTTAACTTAAGTTATTAAATGACTCGTACTCTTAATAAACTTTTGAACCAAACAAAATTAGATACGTAGGAAATTAGGAATAGTAGGGAGTAAATTGAGCATGATTGTAAAAGTGTTTCATTGCCTGAACAATTTTCAAACCAAATCTAACACATTATTATCATTACCTGATTAACTGATCTTCTTCTTATTTGAGTTCCAACGTTCCAGTGGACCCATAGGCCAATAATCATGATTATAATTTCTGTTTTTATTCTTTATAAAAAAAATATCTATAATATGATTTTTCTTAATTATATATAATATGATTTTGATTGATGGATTTACAGTACTTACATTTTGGTGCAGAAAAGGTTTTTTATTATTGTGCACTTCACCACATTGCACATATATATTAATAGATTTTCAATTTCATTTCATTTAATATTATGTAAAAATTATTGAAAACTCTTAATGATAGATTGCATTCTTTATTGTGTATTTTATTAAGCTTTTTTCATTTTATACTTAGAATAATTTGCATCTAGGTGATAATTATCATATAATTTCATCATTTTATTCTCATCCACATTCCACAATCAGCTCTCTAAGCACAGGAAAAGGGTTTTTTTTTTTTTTTTTACAATTTCAGGAAAATTATTTAATGAATATGAAGGGCTTGTAACAAATTGCGCAACCACTTATGTGATAAGGGTGATCCCTTTGCCTAGACGGCAAAATGCAGAGAGATTCCTCTTCCGGTGAGAGTTAAAAATAGCAGTCGATTTTAACATATTTTCGGATTTTATTTTTTATTTTTAAATCTTATAACAAATTTTACAAGGTTTAATTTAAGAGAATTTTGACTTCATCCCATTCCATTAAACGTCAGACCATATTTCATAAAAGGTAAATTTCACATTTATCCTATATTAATTAATCGGCGGAAATGGTAAGAAATGTTATCTTTTTTTTTGTGAGTTGCACTGATGATGTCACCGGTTTAATAAAAAAAGTTTAAAAGGAACCTATTATGGTGAACTATCGAAATTGCCCTTAAATAATCGATTCTTTATTCTTTAAAAACCTCTCTCTAAAAAAGTTGTCTGAAATCAATCAACTACTCCGAGTATCTCTTCAAAAAACGAGTTTGATTCCAGATATTTCACAAGAAGGTAAACTAATATTTCTGATCTTTATTTTCATTATTTTCATGCATTTCTGTGTTGTTTAACCAATGTATGAACATGTTGTCTCAAATTTTTTTGTTTATGTCTACGAGTTGTAAACTTTTAAAAAAAAAATGTATGGACATGTATGTATTTTTTTTTTGTATTTATATTTGGCCGAATTGATTTGAAGTGGTGCAAACAAGATTAAAATCTTGGGCAGAAAAGCTCGAAAGGATTCTTAAAAAGCTCGAAACATTAGTAAAAAAGCTCGAGCAAATTTAAAAAAAGCTCGATCCATAAAATAAGTGTTCGATCCCTCACTAAAAAAACTCGATTTCTCACAAAAAAACTCGATCCCTCACAAAAAAAGTTCGATCCCTAAAATAAAATACTCAAGCCATATCTGAAAAAAGCTCGAGCCATATTAAAAAAAGCTCGATCATATACAAAAAGAGTTTGGTCCTGAACAAAAAAAAAGCTCGATCAAGTTCAGAAAAGCTCGATCATGTATAAAAACGACTCGATCATGTACAAAAAAAGCTCGATCAGTAACAAAAAAAACTCGATCGCTTACTCTTTTGATTTTTGTTTAATCCTTTATAATTGTAAATGTAATATTAAATATTATTTTCTTAATAATGGTTTTTTATGATGATTTTGACAGGACAATGAATAGGGTGAGAATAGTCATATCCTACAATGGTCGATGGGAGCAATTACCCGACGGAAATCAGAGGTATTTAGGTTCAGATAACCAAGGTTTGTATGTGTCAAAGAATTTGACTTACGACGAACTCGTGTCGATCGTGCAAACCACTGTAAAGTTTGATGAGAACAAATACAGTGTTGATCTACAGTCTATATCAATTATTCATGGGACTACATGTAGTACATTTATAAGAAACAATGATGATGTTCAGTTTATGCTAGGGGAAGATAGGGTGATCCCTCAAGTATGTGTTTGTCTAATCGAGAGGCCAACATGAAGTGTCATTGGTGAAGATATCCCTCATCGTGATAACACCTAACAATTTCGATCGTCAGGCGGAAGCAACCAGTTGTTCACAGAAAGAAGTGGGATTGATGGTCGGGAAAATATATGGGTTGTCCCACCGAAAGTAGACGGCCATGCTGATATACTGGGACCTCAATTCGACGATGTCTTTGATTGTCAAATTGAGATGAATGGTAGGCAATACAAGCACCTATACACTGAGATCTACAATGACATCAACAATGAGAAAAATACAGCACCCAATGTTGGGTCGATTCATGAGGTGGATAATGAGGGCAATTTTAATCCGGTAGATAATGTAGAGAACAATGAGGATGATGAAGAACATGTCGAAACGGAAAGACGTGTAAGACATGTACACATATTTAGTTCCAGTGCACCAGATATAGCTCGGACCTCCGAGGTCCGGGCTAATGTAACTCTAGATGATTCTGATAATGCCACAACATGGGTTTTTCCAGGAGTAGAATCATACTCGTTTGGTATGGGTGGAAGCAAGAACTTGGTTGAAGATGAACCTACAAGCATGATATATAAAGGGCAATTTTTTACAACGAAAAAGGATTTGAAGGGACTAGTAGACCATTTTGCAATGTGACAGAACTTCGAGTGAAAGGTGAAAAGGTCCAATAAGAAAACATTACATCTAGTTTGTTTAATGAAAAATTGTATGTGGTAGTTAAAAGCGGTGAGGATAGATGAAGGGGCACACTTTCAAGTAAGAAGTTTTGTCAACAAACACACTTGTCCGTCAGAAGAAATTCACCGCCGCCACTGACAAGCTAGTACAGTCATAATTAGAGAAGTTATTGCACCTATACTTCAACAACAAGATGGTCGACATGAAATCAATGTATGGAATCCAAATCATGTACAATAAGGCACACGCCGCCCTCGATTATGCATTGTTACCGACATATGGAACGCATGAGGAAACCTTCCATTTGCTTCAATCATTTGGTTAAATTTTGGAACAAAAAAAATCCCTGCACAATCACTGACTTACAGTGCGACGAAGATGGTAAATTTTTATACTTTTTCATGTCGATTGGTGCCTCACTTAGAGGATTTTGAACGTGTATGCATCCAGTAATTTCCGTTGATGATACCCATTTGAATGGACGATTCGTGGGTACAATGTTTGCTGCAACAGTACAAGATGGGAACGAAAAGGTGTATCCAATTGCTTTTGGGTACGGCGACTCAGAAAACAACCTTTCATGGTAATAGTTTTTAGATTGCTTAAAGGGAGCCCTAGGTCATATTGATGAGCTTGTTTTCATTTTCGATAGACATGCAAGCGTTTAAGCAGGGATTTCTAAAGTGTTCCCTTATGCCACCCATACCATATGTTGCTGGCACTTTGTTGAAAATATTAAGAAGCAATTTCATAGAAAGAATGTTGCCGCAATAATGGACAAAATAGCCCGCGCGTACACCAAGTTTGAATATAACCAGCATATGGAAAAGTTAAGAAACTTGCACCAGAATGCATATGATTATGTAATTGATGCCGATCCACACAAGTGATCTCGTGTACACTGCCCCGAAAGAAGGTACAGAGTGATGAAAACAAATGTTGCAGAATGCATAAACTCATGCCTAAAATTTGCACGACAACTGCCTATGTTGACTCTGGCTGAGTTCATTAGGAATATACTACAACGGTGGTTTCACGATCGCTATAGAGTTGCACAATCCATGCGTCATCAGTTGACCGATACAACACATCTTGTGATCTTAAAACGTGTGGAGAAGTGTGGTTTTATGACCTTAAATCCAGTAGAATGGAATATTTCTCGGTCAAACGGTCTGGAAAACAGTGGATTGTTGACTTAGCCCGGAAGACCTGTACTTGCAACAAATTCTAAATGGATTATTTTCTATGTTCTCACGCACTTACGGCCGCACGGTACATTACTTTCAAGTTTTACTGTGAGATGATTATTACTGAAACGTGAAGCTCATCGCTTTCAATGTTTTTTGCAGGGAGCAAAACTTGGATTTGACAACTTTGTGTTCGGACTACTATAAGAGATAGACACTTATTAATGTGTACTCGGTTCCTATTATGCCGGTTGGACATCCTTCCACTTGGGTTATGCCATCTGACATTGCTCAGATGGTGATTTTGAATCCAATCTCCAGGAGACAAGCAGGACGCCCTAAGACGGGTCGCCATGTGTCGTCTTCGGAAAAGACAACTACACAATCGTGTAGAAGATGTGGACAACCAGGGCATAATTTCAGGAGATGTTCTAACCCACCTATGATTAATGAAGGTCTAAGCAGAGGTGTTCCTGATGAATACCGCCGCAAGTGTAGCATCTGTCATTCAATTAGACATAACAAACAGACGTGCCCTAACATGGACTCTAATAAGGAATGAAGGACTGTAGTTTTGATCACATTGTAAACATTTGGAATCGTGTCAGTAGTAATAATTTGGAATTGTAATAATAACTTATTTTTTATGTGTTCGTTAACATATTGTATCACATTGTCAAGGTTTGGTATGTGTTTCGTACATGTGATGGCATATACTGGAAACAAAAACTGCCAAAATGAAATTGAAATAATATTAATGAATTGCAATGTCTTTGTACATAAAAAATGGTATGAAATATTAAAAATATACAACATTAAATATACAACCAATCACTTGGCGGGCCTGGAGTTACAAAAAATCTCCATAGCCATTTTCTCCTGAATGATCCTCATGTCGTCCTCTGACCAATCAAAAGGGCTTCGACCCGCCAGTAAATACTCGATAAGTCTCAATGTATGAGGACCACAGTTACCTCTGCAATTGGACACATTAAAACGTGTTACAAATCATTTTTAAATAATATCTAAGAACGTGAATGAAATTGAATGTCTTACGATTTTTTTTTGTTGGAGAACTGTAGAAGTGGGGACCACGCTGGTCGAGAATGGATTATTTTCCCAGGGGAACAGTCGAAGACCATCTCGTCGTGTAGTGTGGAACCCCGTGTCATTCAACATGGATGGCAAAAACCACCGTAATGGTCGGACCTGCTGCTTTCTGATATAATTAGGAACTTCCTGTCTCCAGGGGTCAAATATATCAACCTTCCCGAGAATAAGGTCGATGGTCACCACCAGCCAATGTTGGCCCCCAACATTGCACGGTATCAGGACCTGTAATAGTATGCAGAAGGTGTTAGGTCAGGATATACGAACAATTTATATTTTAAATCATTTCCACCGTCTAACACTTACCAAGTCAACCTCATGCCATGGGCGGTTTCCATTAATGGTTGCTCCACAGACTGTCTGAAGGTCATCTTCCAACCATCGGGACTGTAACACATTCCACTTTGCCGTGGTCACAGCCTCGTGCGAATCACGAGGCATCATTCTCTCCCACTGTAACAACATAAGTGGATGTACATATAATCATTGGCAAATTCGTATCAATAATAATAAACCATAAAACGCAATGCGATTCCAATAATTTATAACTACTTACATAGAATTGTGTATCGAATATGTTGATCTTCTGGTTGTACACAGTGGAGAATCCTCGCTGACGCTTCCGAAGAATATGGAGGTATGCGTCCATATGCTAACAGACAATAAAACTAATGAATTGTTAACAATACAACATTATTTAAACAAACGTTAATATTAAAATCACGTAAGTACGTACCGTGTCCTCCAAGTCCATAAAGTTAGACTGCATACGCATGAACCATCCGGCGTCCACTGGTGCCAGCAAGTCCACATCACGTCTGTTTAATGGTTGGATTAGCTTTAGGTAAATTTGAAAAAACATTAAAACACTAAAACACTGTCATTTTAATTAGATGAAGTTGGACTCACAGTTCCCCGTTGATATTCCTCTTGAAGGCTTTGTATGCCGCAAGCTGGTCGGTGTCCACAAGTCCGTGGGGGTCAAATATGTGTTCTGTGCCCTCAACCTCTTCGACCGGTATGGATCTGTGTAAGGGCTCACCAAATGTCATCCACGCTTAACTATACGCTTCTTGTGTAATACTCCAGCCTCTGATGAGCTCTGGAGCTCGGTCGATGTGTTGGGTGGGGAAGAGGACCGCTGCTGCTGAATCGATACGCTGGGTGGTGGAATGGACCGTTGCGGCTGAATCGATACGCTGAGCGGTGGAAGGGACCACGGACCCTAGGTCTACATGCTAGGTGGGGGAGGGGACCGCTGAGCCTGGGTCGACATGTTGCGTGACGGAGGGGATCGTTGAGCCGACCCCGACATACTGTGTGAAGGAAGGGACCGCTGAGCCTGGGTCGATGTGCTGGGTTGGGGAGGGGACCTCTGAGGCTGAATTGATGTGATGGGTGGTGGAGGGGACCGTTGGAGCTGGGTGGACCCAGATAGGATAGCTGGGAGGTCCGACTGGATTGCTGTACGTGTAGCAAGCCTACTATCGCTGGTACGCGACTGAGGTTGACTCTCTGGACCTACCCCCCGGTAGGTGGGTCCTCGCTAAGTCCACTTGTCATGTCTGTCCCCCCTGTATACCCACCAGTCTTGTCTCCGGGACTAAAGTCTGGATCAAGAGGTGGGGGGGCATTCTTGTGTGTACACATGGTCGACCCCTGAAGCCCCTAGATCATATCCAGTAACACTCGGTGTTGTTGCTGACGATCCTCGTCACTCTTCAGGATCATATCCATAAAATCCAAGTGTTGACGCTCTCGATCCTCCTCACTCTTCCGGATGCTTCACGCACATCGTTCAACAGATCTACTCATGGGACCTGAAATCATGTCTACATTGTTAGTACAAAACTATCAACATCACGTGTTAATAAAAAAACTAAACTCTGTTTTCAACTTACCTCTCCATCACGTCCAATGCCCTCACAGGAATCCCCTGTAGATGTACCATATCCGGGGGTGGTAAATCGAACCCATCTATGCCTATGCCTTTCTCGTTGAGGGTATGTCTGATATCCCTCACTGTCACTAGGCCTTAAACCCCCAACATAGGGCTGAGATCCCTCACTGTCACTAGTCATGTCTGTCAAACCCCCACCCTCTGTTCCACTATTCCCGCCAAAGGTAGTCTGATCAAGGACCGGAGGCGGAATATGAAGCATGTCCTCCTCTACATACAGGCTCCCCCCTCCCCCCACCCCCCCCCCCCCCCCCCCCCCCCCCCCTCTCTCCCTCGTTTAACCCCGCATAGTAAGGTGCATGTCTCTCAGCTGGTGTGGGCACCAGTTCCTTCCTTGCAAACATCTGAAATATTAGTTAGAACAATGTAATTGTACACATACTAACTAATATAAACATTAACAAATTAAATACATACTCTGGCTTTGAAAGTCTTGGCCAGCTTCTTCCCTCTTGGTTGTTTGGTCAACTCTCACTTCAAAATACTGGGAAACTGATCCGCAACCCTCCTGGAACCGAACTCTTGCCCGAAATCAGGGATCACCTCGAAAACAAATATCTTCATCAAAGATAAGTACGATAACTAACCATAACATTGAGGACAACACCAATAAAGTACAACATGTAATTCGAAGTTCTTACCAATAGGGCTTGAGATAGACCGTATATGTTATAGGTCTCCACCGTATGTACATCAACGCCCTTTTCCTACTGGTGTCGCTCGAACCCGTCTCGTCGCCCATCAAGTGCATGCTTGAATGAGTAAATAGAATGCCTATACAAGTGGGCACCCCACGGGAACGCGTAGAAAGCATCGAGATCCTCAACCAGCCGAAACTGCCCAACTGGAATCTTGAATCTCTCATCCACCCCATCAGTATCCAGTTCAGTATATATATGAGGCAGAGATTCACATCATCGTACGCCTCTCTAAACTCTACGACGGTGACAACACCCCTTATCTCCTCCAACGAGACCTCATCGGCTCTAGGAAAGTACCGCTGATGTATGCCGTTCTCCACTGCTGCATACCTGGTCGTGTCTGGTATAACTCTAAACCGTAATCCGGTGATCAGGTAAAATTCCACCTTCGAAACCTCACCGACTGGTTCCCTAACATGAACTGCATCTCATATGTTGGGCCGTTATGATGCAGCTCCCTCAAAAGAAACCGATGGATAACACCACCCGAAAACTTCATCTCCCGATGCATCGTCAGGAAATGCCCGAAATATGACGCCATGAACTGACGCCGATCTTCATCTACAAATTCTGTAGGGACCTGGTTCAGTGCGTCGTCTATATGGGCAAGGGCATCAAAATGGTTGTGTCGAGTCAATTTGCCCTCGTACCAGTCTCCTTCTAGAGTTTTAAGCAAATCCCTCAACCTATTTCTCATATGCAATGTAACAAAAATACAACATCAGTAAACAGAAAAAAATCTCGGAACCAAAATTTTAAGTCTTGATTCAATGTAAAAACAACTCGATTCTAAAAAAAAAATGTTCGATCTCAGGAGAAATAAGCTCCACCCTTTAAAAAAAAGTTCGATCCTATGACAAAAATACTCGATCCCATAACAAAAAGGCTCGGTCCAATTATAAAAAAGTTCGGTCCTATAAAAAATAAGCTCGATACAAGGACAAAAAAGCTAGACCCTTTAAAAAAAACTCGATCCTATGAAAAAATACTCGATTCAATAACAATAAAGCTCGATCATATGTAAAAAAAAGCTCGATCTTATTTTAAAAAAGCTCGAACTCAAGGTCAAAAAGCTCTATCCAATGTAAAAAAAAGCCTGAGTCTATTGAAAAAAGCTCGATCCTTTTTCAAAAAAGCTCGATCTCATTCAAAAAAGGCTCGATCTCATTCAAAAAAGGCTCGAAACCTTACAAAAAAAACTCGACTTACCAAAGCCTAATTTTCACGAAAATAAAAGCTCAATTCAACTACAAATAAGCTCGATTCTCTTACAAAAAGTCTCGATAACCCAGATTTCTCACTATTTTAATATTTCATGATATTTTCGTCTGAACACGTTAAATGGATATATATATATATATAATGACAATTATGATCAAGGTTCAATGTCTTGGTGGTTGAAGACTTTAAAATTAAACTTCACCACCAGGGTTCAAATATTTTAAATATAAGTTCACATTTAACTATTAAATCGTAAAATACAAAAATAACTATTCTCTTGAGTGGACGAGCTTAATCTCGTTAAGTCTCGACAGACCCATCTAAATTTATAAATAAATAAAAAGTCAAGACCATATCGATATCACTTTTTTCAAAAGCTTGCAAGTGCAAACATGATCAATGTTAAGGATACACATTAACAAACGCTATGTAATTATGCTAAAGGTTAAATTGCATAGACTTTCGGATTTCGGAAAGTTAAGTGGGTATGTAATAGTCACTTCCCACTTAACTTGCATGACTCTATTAAAATATTTAATAGTAAACAGTCCAAAAATGAACTTAATTACCATATATCTTATAATTTACAAATAATGATAACTGATTGCAATATTATTTGAATTGAAATTTATGTTATATAGTATTAAACCTAAAAAAAATAGTAAATTTGCCAACTCAATACAGTAGCCGAAAGAGATCAAAGACCATAATAAATTTCATCAACAAATATTCAATCAAATAGTACTGTATCTCAGCGATCAAGTCAATGTATTCAGTATGCATGATCAATAAACAGTGTCAAATTGCCTGTCATAAATAAAGTAAAGGAGATTGAAGCGTATAGAAATGAATTTATTCAATATTAAGCAGTGTCAAATGCCTGTCATCAATAAAAAATATGTTCTTCCGTCAAATAAAAAAAAAATGTTCATATACATGCAC
Organism: Dipteronia dyeriana; assembly: GCA_032871835.1. Lineage (NCBI taxonomy): Eukaryota > Viridiplantae > Streptophyta > Magnoliopsida > Sapindales > Sapindaceae > Dipteronia > Dipteronia dyeriana. Next base: position 86,820,319 of record CM065297.1, on the reverse strand, counting down.
ACAGCAAATATACGTACATACAAACTTTTTTTTTTCTCCAACACAAAATTATTAAAAAGAATTTATATATTCAATGATCATTCATGACAAGTACAAACAATGTAACTACTCATACCATATATTTACTTATTAATTGTCTATTATATATTGTTCTGAGATATGCACACGTTGGGGATATATATATATCCCCAACGTTTTATATATATATATATATATATGCATATGCTTGCATGCTTGTAAGTTTTTAAAAGTAATGGAATTATAGAAACTTAAAACTTGAATGAAAAGAGGGTTGAAAATTATGTTTTTTGAAATCGAGAAGAAGATACCTGGACAATTAGGAAAGTTTGTCCCCTCCAAAAAAGTTGTGCTCGTGTAGGGCTAAGTACAACTACTTCTCTAATTTCTATATGCATGTTTTGGAATAGCATCAGTTTTGTGTTTCCAAACCCCCCAATGCATGCACTATCAACATTATTAGATCCTACAATTTAAACAACTATTACCGATTAATAGAAATTGAATTATCCACCTGTTTCGTAAAACTAATCGACGAATTATATGGATAACAGCTTGGTTGAAGAGTTCTGTTTTTTAGATTATTTTTTTCACTATTTATCCATCTAGCTAGTCGTTGGTTTAGTAGTAATTTAACTAAGGTTCAAGCTCATTCATCTACCAGTTGTGTTACGCCTCTAGAAGTGGTTGAAGAGTTCTCCTAACTTTTATATTATGTAATGAGTAATGCTAAACTTTTCAAATAGTATTGGCACGTAAGGTGTCAACATCTAATAAATCATGAGATTAAATGATGAGCGACGTGATATTGACAACTCACGTGTTAATACTATTTGGAAAGATATTTGGAAAGAAATTTAGGAACAAATTTGGAAAGCCTAGTATTGAAATAAGTCTTGAGATCAAATATCACCTTATCCAAATTTAAGAATATGAGTTAGGTACAAATATCAAAGGAGGTCCAAAAGACCAAAACACTCCTTCAAAGCCTAACATAAACTAATTTATTTTAGTGCCTATCTACTAGGTTTGATGTTTAAAAAGGAAACAAATTCAACTTTTAATTGTACTTTGTATAATAAATTTCTCTATAACATATTACATAGACATTAAGAAAAAAAAAACATAAAATAAAAAAAAATACTTCATATATACAATCAAATTTCTAAATGTAACTTTTACAACAATACTATGCATATGGTGGATCCATTGGAAATCTTCAAACCTTTTCTCAATACTTTGAAGTAAAATAGTAGAAAAAATCACCATAAAATTATTCCAAGTTCCAAAGATACAAATACTCCTTTTCTTTACGAGATTCCAATAATAATAAATATGAAAATTCAACATCAGTGCGAAGGATGTCATTCTCGTGATTATAGTTCTAACTATACAGCATACATATCGATATATAAAGTTTAATCTGCAATATTAAAATTAACAACTGCACTCTCTAGCATATGATCCTTTTTCTCCATTACCAAACTACCCTTTTTTTCTACTACAATTTTAGTGATTACGTATAAGTAAGAGCATGAAGCGTATATGGTTCTTCCAGTAAAAACCCGAGCACGTGAGCCCACTAATCTCAACATTAATCTTAGTAAACACACAAACACTAATTGTATTATTGCTTAAATAAAGCATCTATTATATTACTCACAAACTTCCAAGAAACAATAAAAGGCCTGTGGGCCCAGGGCCCAAGTCCAGTTGATTAATTTAAAAAAAAGCTTTAAAAGGCGGGTCCACCTCGTAAAAAAAAAAATATATATATATATATATATCAAAGTAAAACGAAGAAGACTAGACAGAGAGAGAGCCTCGGCGGGGCCACCGGAGAGCACCACGTGGTGCCTCGTGACCCGCACGTTCAAACCCTGATTCCAAGGACCCCCCCCTTTTCTCATCATTTATTAAGAAGAAGCCCATGCACAATTTACAATATAGTTTTGTTCGATATGTTTACTGTACTATCACTCATACTCAAGCCTTCGCTGTGAGTGGCCTAATCTGTTCGATGTGGATTGACACGGTTACATCGTTTGCCAATTTCGAGTTCGAAGGAAAATAAAAGGAGATGGTAGTACCAAGTATTAACTCAACAACCATATCGTTATTAGTTTCCAAAAAATAAAAAAGAAATACAACTATATCAATATTGTAAGTAAAAGTTTAATAACATTGTTTGATTATTATGTGAACCTATATTTTTAAGTGTAATGATAACCTAATGTTTGTTTTTTTCACTTAAAACTTAATGGGTCTGAATCATAATTATTAAATTGTTTTGTTTGTTTTTCTAAATGTTCAAACAACTTAAAAATTCTAAACAACAACTTAAAATAAAAAGTAAAAAATCATGACTTTTCACTTAATTGTAAATCACTTAATTACATTAAATGCAATCCAAAATCTTTTCTTCCGATAATTTCCCTCATATATAACATGTTTTCAATTTCATTATAAATATTTAATTTTAATGTATTACTTATTTTAAATAGCTTTAAAAATAAAAAAGAACCTAATAACTTCTCATATTGATGTTTTATATCAATACTTTATTTTGATATTAGGGTGATGTATATATATAAGAGTGTGTGAGTTTTTACTGCTACCCCTTTCATTTTTTGAAAGGAAAAAAAAACATTTTCTTTTCTTATTAAAAATGAAGTTTATTTGTAATCGAAGAAGAAGATCATGATCATATGTGTTCATATATAATTATTGTTTTTGGATAGTTTTTATTTTATATTATATGTATAATTGTTTAACATAGGTATAAATGTAAAATCACTCATTTTTAGACAATTTTACTTTTAAAAAATAAATGAGTTCACAATACATTCAGATATGAGAAAAAAAAAACATGTCATTTATGTTCAGATTTCAGTCTCTATTCAGTCTTCAGAAAACTTCAGGACTATTCAGTCTTCAGACAAAAAAACAAACGACCCCTTAGTAAATTGGTTAAGTTTTTCCACTTGAGGTTCTTCCACGGTAAAAATTACATTTTAGACCGTATTTATATCAATTGATATCTACCGTCTATTAATTTAATTACTAATAATTGGTGTTAAAATTATATATATATATATATATTGATTTTCCAACCAGTGCACACTAATATAAGTTATATTAGTGCGTTATATATGGACCATTGATTATGAAAAGGTTTTTACAAGTGCATACACTTTAAGCTAAAGTATGTAAATTTAATGATCCACATCCAACGTACTGATAAATTTACATCAGTACGCATTTATTTAAAAATTTCTATATATATCGTATTTATATTCAGATCGATGGCGTGATTATAATACTATCAAAATTTGTTTTATATTTAAATTTAAACTAAATAATTTGTATGATAAATTTATAGACAATATATTGTTGGTTTAATCGATAGTTGTACGCGTCTCACATTTACATTATTGAAGTTGTGAGTTCATCAATTGTAATATCTAAAAAATATTAATTCAATAAAATTGTTTGATCATGAGCTTTTTTTTTTTTTTTGTTAAAATACTTGGAGAAAAATATCATAATTAAGTTCTAAAAATTAATAGGTCATGCCCAGCCCCCACGTTTAGACGAACTTGCTCATATAGAAGGCTTATTGTGTATAAACAATACATCATAATATTATATAATGTCTAGCAATATAAAATTACAGCGCGTGACAATTTGGGACTCGCAAAAGGCGGAGCTTGACCAGGTTCGATATACGTGAATTATTATTTATTTATTTATTAAAATCCAATACGTTAATTAAAGTAGGGTGGTTTTATTGTAACCGATCGTATACTTTCCTACACCCTTTTTTTTTTTATATATATATATCGTCCATTTTTACTCACCCTTTATAAGTGGGGTAAGCATTACCCCTCTCCCGTATAGATGATATGTGTCTAGAAATGAGTAAATTTATCCAAAAATATAATAATATTTAGATAAATTTACCCCCTCCATACACACATATCATCCATACAAGAGGGGGTATTGCTCACCCACCTTAAAGGGGGGTGAGCAAAAGTAAACTCTTTTTTTTATACACACCAACTTTAAAAAATTAAAGAACTAATTACACCAATCTCCCCTGAGGTTTGTTGTATTATACACGTAAACAATTTTATTTTTAATTGACACTCACTTCCCCTGCCATTAGAGTTTGACTATTAAGTATGAGAGTTGACTGTTAAAATATAAAAATACCCCCGGTTCACCAATTTTTATTTTTAAAAAATTCAAAATCTATTAAAATATATATAATTTATTTTTTTAATATATTTTTCAATAAATAGAATTTTTAGAAAAGATTAGTCTCCACCTTCCATCACCATGATGGACGATGGAGATCAAGTTAAAAAAAAAAGATTTAAAAAATTTAAGAACATTTAAAACGAAATTAAAAAAATTTCAAAAAAGCACATCTTCTTCGTTAATTTTTAAAAAAAATATTATAAACAATTTTTTTTTTAAAAAAAAATAACATCAACGGAGATCATCGATCTTCAGTTCTTCACAAACCAAATTCATCGATCTTCAGTTCTTAACAAACTCAGATCTTCAATCTTTAGTTCTTATCAAACCAGATCTTCATCAATTCTCAACTCCAACAACCAACAAATATCATCAATCAAAACAAAATTGGATACGATATTGGATTCCAGATCGGATCTTCACAAACAACCAAATCTCCTATCTCCATCCTCCTCTGTTCACATAAAAAAAATTAGGATTCACGCATACAAGTAAATGTCTTCACACTTCCACCTCAAGAAAAAAAATCCCAACTCAACTCAACTTGCACACAACACAACACAACAATCCAAATATATCTTTCCTTCTCTTCTTCATCATCATAAAAAAAAAAAAAAAAAACTTAAGCCCTCTGTTATAAGAGAAAATTTCTTCTTCTTCAAGCTTCAAAATTTCTCTCAAATTGACAACTCTGAAGAAGAACCCAATGAACCCATATCCTTATACGACCCATCTTCACTGTTTCAAGTTCTCATCCCTTTCAAACCACCTCAAATCGAAGAACCCACCACAACCTCTTATTCCTCGAAGAACCACCACAACCTCTTAACCTGACCATGGAGAGGATCTCCACCTTCCGCTAAACCGGCAGTCTCCATCGATCGATATGGATCTCCATCAGTTTTTTCCACTATTTTTTTTGAGTGAGAGAGAGAAAGAGAAGAGAGATCGAGAAGAGGGAGATTGTCTAGTGTGTGAGAGAACTGATGATGATCGAGTGAAAGAGAGAAATTGATTTAGTTTTTTTTTTTATATTTTTTAATTTGTTTAGTTTTGTATTTCTTATTTTTAATTTCTAATTATTTTTAATATTAAATTTTAAAAAATGTTTCTTTTTCATTTTTGTTTAAATGAATGAATCTCCACCATCCATTTATGTGATTGATGGTTGAGATCCATCTTCTTTTATTTTTACGTTTAAAAAAAGTTTCCAAATCTTGTTTGGTTTAAAAAAAAATAGTTTTTGTCTTTTTCTGATAAGCAACTTTATTGGGAGAAAAAGGATTTTTTATATATTTTTTAATTTGTTTTGTTTTGTATTTCTAATTATTTCTAATATTAATTTTCAAAAATGTTTCTTTTTCTTTTTTGTTTAAATGAATGAATCTCCACCATCCATTTATGTGATGGATGGTTGAGATCCATCTTCTTTTATTTTAATTTTTAAAAAAAGTTTCTAAATTTTGTTTGGTTTTAAAAGACTAGTTTTTGTCTTTTTCTGAGGTTATAAAAGTAAATAGACATACTTAGGGGTATTTTGGATTTTTATTGGGTTTGATAAGATCAAAGGTTAAGTCTAACGATCGTTGACTGACAGCAGGGGATGTGTGTGTCAATTAACAATAAAGTTGTTTCCGTGTGTAATAGAGTAAACCTCAGGGGAGGTTGGTGTAATTAGTTCAAAATTAAAATTATGAATTTTACTCTCTACATAATTTCTTGTTACACTTATTTCTCTTTATTTGTTTCCATCAGAAAATAAAATTCTTGTATGTATAGGTTTTTTTCTCAAAAAATAATTATGTATAATTTCTTCATTCTCTTAATAAATGTTATAAAAATTACTCAATAAAAAAATATCATATTCAAATAAAACTCTATAACTAAGTTTTTACTTGGATAATTATAAATTCAAGTTTAAAACTAATTATATTTTTTCGGTTGTTACTTACATAATCAATGTATTTAATTATAAAAAATATCATGAAATCATAATTGTTTACACACTTAATTATAGTTATAGAAAACAACAACAATTATAATTAAACAAACAACAATATCAAGCTTCTTTTGTTTTCAAACTTTTAAAAAAAAAACACCTATTTTTCAATCATCGAAAAATCAATTTTTTTTTAAATTTTTTTAAATCCATTCACCAATTTTCAGCATACTAACCAATTAATTTAATAAGAATTTGTAGTTGAATTAAAGTAAAGTTATTAAGTTATGTTTGAAAACAGTGTAGACTTGATCAAATTCTATATCTGCTTTAAAAAAAAGTTATACAAGACTACTATTGCAATACTTTTTTATTTTATCACAAAACATTAATAAAAATAAAAGTAAATATAACTGAATGTAGCTGGAATTCATGAAAACAATTTTTTGTTTATATATTCATTGGCTATATGTGGAAAAAAATATATTATATATCCTGTTTGATGTTGGGTTTGATTAAGTATATATTATTAGGGTTTATGATAGATTGAGTGTTCAACTTATAGATATAATCATATAGACAGTAACTTTAATTTCGAATTATAAAGCTTTGTATTTTAATAATTAAATGTAAGAGTATTTTAGAAATAAAAAGTTTTATTAAAATATGGGTGTCGGAAGATATTATATGAGTGCTAATAAAGTCAGTCTTTATATATATATATATATATATATATATATTTCACAAAAGTGTATACTTATGTAAATATATGAGGATGTTGAATGTGAACCATTCATTTAGAATAAGAAACTTTGATAAGTGTATATACACTAAGTCAAAGCATGTAAATCTAGTGTTTATGGACTTGTCAAAATTTCTTTATAAATCAGTTATTCATATTTAATGTCATCATATATTTATATGAGTGCGCACTCACGAGAAAGAGAATATATATATAATTTTCATATGAGTACGTACTCAAGCAAATATATGAGAATATTTAATATGAACTACTCATTTATGAATAAAGTTTTGATAAGTGTATACATTATGTGAAAACATGTAAATCTAGTGTATATACATTTGTTAAAATTTCTCTATAAATTAATAACTTATATTTAATGTTTTTATATATTTATAGGGAATATATATATATATAATTATTTTTAGTGCGCACTGATATAATTGATCATTAATTATAGAAAAACTTTAATAAATATAAAAATTTTAACTCAAAATATTTAAATTTAATGGTTCATATATTCAATTGTTTAATAAAATCTTTATACAATCACATATATATATATATATATATATATATATATATACACGTTAATTAGAACGGACGCGTAAATCGAGCGCGTGGAATTTAAAAAATAAATATTATAGAATTAGAGTGCGATGGAAGTTGTACTTGTGTGGTAGTGAATAATAATTTAAGAAAAAAAAAATAGTAAAAATGGAGGAATCAGACTATCAGAGCCGTCCCTTGTTTGTTTGTCGCATCGTCGCCTATATCCAAGGACGGTGGGGGCCCACACGCCTGTTTAATCGCACGTGGGTAGATAGATAGTGCCAGAGACTGTATAATATGATACCAAGCTTAGCATATAAATAATAATATAAAATTTTCATGAAATTTGAGTGAGTGAGTGAGAGAGAGAGATAGAAGAGGTTGTTCAAATTCAATTATTTCTTATGCCCCCCCGCTTGCCCCCATACATTGCCGGTACCTTGTCTGCTGCCCGACCCTTATCCGGTCACCTTCCCACGTGTGCACTACTGGCTTTCTTTGTCCATCTCTTCATACACATGTGACATTCGTATTTACTCTTTGGATATATTTAATTAACAACAGTCATTAAGTTAATTTATAGAAGAAGTTTAATTTATATTAAACACTTTTTGAAATCTACCCGGGAAGGATCACGATATAGCTAAGTTAGTAGAGCTAATATTCAATCATTTTTACGCTATGTTAACGTCAACTTTTTTGTTTAATAACAAATTTTCAATCTTGCTCAGTTAATTAAGAAGTCTTATTAATCGTTTTATCATTACAATATCATGCATGAAGTGGACTAATGTAAATAAAAGAGCCATGCAAGAAGTTGACTAATATTGCAGATAAAAGAGAGAGCGTGCAATAATTGAAATAAATCACTATTGCTAAAATTTCTCTTTAATCGTCAACCTCAATTTTCTCAAGGATATGTCAAATGACCTAATAATTTCCCCTTTTGAATATTTGCGTTCTTGTGGGAAGCTACCCATTAGGCTTTGGTGAGGTGGAAAAACATGAAAGGTATGAAGAACAAATGTCATTTATTGGCATTCTAAAGGGTCCTCTTTTGGCTCATATATAAATGGCTTACTTTGCACAATCATGGAATTCTATTATTAGACTACACTTGGGACGCATCATGCATGGCGCCAACATGTTTTTTCCATCTATTATTCATCACAACTGCCCTAGATTCCTCTTATTCATTATTGGAACAAAAAACAAATATATTTTCAATTGGAGTTTTACAATTTATAAATTTACCTCTTTAGTTTTTAGATTTTTATGCTTTACCTCTATTTCATTTTTAGATTTTCTAATTCTTTTAAATTATATTGTTAATAATTTTCTCTCTCCAAATCGTACCTATTCACCCTAATATCAAGCTATACTTTTGGTAGATTATTTATTTATTTACATAGTTTTTTCTTATTTATTTTTGAAATAATATGAAAAGGTGTTGATTTATATAAGAATGGTGCTATTGGCACCCCGATTTTATATAATTAAAACATAATAAACATAGGCATATGCTTACGTTTAATTATTAATAAATTTTATCAAACAAACTTTTATAAATTTTAACAATCAAAATAGTTTTTGGATATTAGAAAAACATTATAATTACAATTTAAATTTCAATTTATTTTCTAACTATATATATAGTAAGACTCTTATGGGGGATCATTTATTTTAATGTCAGTAAGAACCTTGATGAAAATATATGGATTTTAATGAATTTTGATATGAATTTTTTTGTATTGATGATGAGTTACTAAAATCTACCTGTGAACAAGATTTGAGAATTTTTCGAATAATAAAACTATTTTTTTTAAATTCTCCTAAATTGCGCCTATTTTCCCATCTCTTCATATTTAACAAAATTTGATAAATAGTTCTATTACTCGAAAAATTCTCAAATTTTGTTGATATGTAGATTTCATTGGGCTTATCATCGATAAAAAAAATCAGATTAAAATTCATTAAAATCGATGTGTTTACATCATGGTCTTTAACGAATATAAATAAGGGATATCTTATGAGAGACTCACTATATATATATATACACACACACACACAGAAATGTTCAAATCAGTGTGCACTTATACAATATTATTAGTACGTTGGATTTGAATCATTAGATTTACATTCTTTGACTTAAAGTGTATACACTTGTCAAAGTTTTTTTACAATCAGTGATACACATGCAATACACTGATGTAAGTTATATCAGTAAACACTGACCATAACGGGACTGTATATATATATATATATATATATATACACACACGGGGAATAGAAGAAAGAATTCAAGTACTCTTAAACGACATGGTATGGTAGCCCGTAACGACAGGTCTAATGATTTGCATGTCCCTAGCAGAATGAGTAGGTCAGACATTTGTTTGTTTAAGGGAAAGGGGAGGTAGAATTTGGAAGAGGAAGTAGCGAAAGTCATTGAGAAAGGGGTGGCTTTAGGACTTTAGGTGTTATCGTCGATCAAGAGGGAAACATAGGCTGTGGAAGATCTGTGTCAGATGAGAGGAAAGAGAAGAGCATCCAGTGGAGCCTCAGTGAAGAAGTGGCAAAGGTGATAGAAGTTGGGGTTGTGCTAGGTTTTGATTTTAATGGTAACAAAAAATTAGTGGAGGAGGAGGTAGGTCGAAGGGAATTAGAGGATGAGGAGAGGTTTAAAGCACATCTGTGATGACTTGTGTCCTTGTCTTATGTAGGGATGCACATTTATCCCCGTACATCCATCCCTATTTAGGGATTTTTTTTTGGGAAAATAGGGAAATGGTGGGGGGGAATGAAGATGATTTTCATCTCCAAATTAAAATGGGGGTGAGGATGAGGAGACCCCTCCCCCTCCCCCTCCCCATTTCCCCATTCCCCCCACAATTAAATTGAAATGGGGATGGGGATGGAGATCTCCATTTCCCCATTTTCCCCAAAAGTATATAAATATAATTATAATATATATTTGAATTATTTGAAACATTTTATATTGAATTTGTAATGTATTGATATTTTTTATTTGTAATGAAATGTTTGTTTTTTTAATTTAATTTTTAATTTTTAGTTAAATAGAGAAATGAGAAAATGGGGGAATGGAGGATACGAAAATACAAAAAAAAACGGGAAAAATAGGGAATTAAGGATGGAGATGGGGGGACCTCCCCTTAACATCGTCATCCCCATTTTTCCAAATAGGAAAATTGGAAGGGGGATGGGGGAAGGGTCTAGGAAATGGGGATGGGGATGGAGATGGAGGGACATATATACATCTCCATTCCCCAAACGTGCATTCTTAGTCTTATGTCAATTGGGACCCTTTTCTTTTTATGTTAATTTTAACTTGGAATATTCGTGGTTTGGGGAGGGCTGAGAAGAGAAGAGCTGTAAAGAATTTAGTTCACCTTCATAAGCCACTCTTAATGTTTATTCAGGAAACAAAATTAAAATCGTTTGATTTTAGAACTTTTAAATCGTGGTTATCAAAAGGAATTGGGGTGGAAGCGGTGGGTTCAGCGGGTGGTCTGTTTACTCTTTGGAATGAAGATTTTTTTGAGGTAAAGGCCTGTATTTTGAATAATCGATGCATTATAATTTCGGGTGTGCTAACAAAATTGAAGGAGGCGGTTAATTTTTGTAATGTCTATGCGGATAATCAAGAATCTGGGAAAATTGAGTTATGGAATTTCATACTCAATGCTCAATCTGCTTTGTCAGGCACTTGGGTGATTGAAGGGGATTTTAACACGGTTTTAAGCCAAAGTAAGAGGAGTGGTTACTCAGGTAATTCGAGTTCTATACGGAACTTCAATTCTTTCATCCAAGCGGCCATGGTGGTGGATATTCCTATTCAAGGTATGTCTTTCACTTGGACTAATAATCGGGAATGAGGTTCTTGGGCAAGACTTGATAGATTTCTTTGTGCTCTTTTGTTTCTCTCGTGGTTTCCATACCTGGTTCAAAAGGGACTGTGCAGGAGTCTGTCGGATCACAACCCAGTTTTGTTAGGGGTGTCAAAGGAAGATTGGGGACCAATACCATTTCGTTTTCAAAATGGATGGTTGGAAAATAATGAATTGATGAAGGGAGTGAAGGAAACTTGGAAGAGCTGTGGTGGGGGTGGATCGTTTGGTGTAAATACTGCAAGGAAGTCTAGAGAGGTCAACAGATTTATGAAGGCTTGGGCAAAGGGGAAGAAGTCGTGTGGTGATTCTTTAAAAATCTTAGAAGCTGAGCTAGAGGGGATTGAAAAGAAGGCTGTGTTAGGAGGTTGGTCCGATAGTTTAAGGCAGAAAAGGAAATCTTGTCTTGTGAAGATGTGGAGAATTATCCGTCAGGAAGAGCAAAAGTGGAGACAGTGTTCAAGGATCAAGTGGCTTAAAGAGAGTGATGGGAATTCTACATTCTTTCACCTTATGGCTAATTTGAGAAGGAAGATTAATTATATTGGTGAAATGACCATTAGAAGGCAATAGATGCTATGGTCCGTTTCAAGTAAAGGCTGGCATATTTTGATTAATGAACATACATTTTAGTCTATATTATTTTAAGAGTAATACTAGACCTCCCACCTATTTTATATTTCAATTTATATTCCAACTAGTAATGTATCAATTGACCAATAAATACATATTAATTATGATGCATTTCACTTATCATATTTATATGGATTAAATTGTTTAGGTTACAAGTTGAGATATTAGTTGGAATATCTAGTATTTATATTATTGTTATTGCGTTTTCATCATTATTCAAGAATCATTTTAAATGTTTTCAATTGATATCAATAACAAAAATATAAACTTCTGAACAATTATTGGATTTTTTTTAATGTTTTAAAATATAAATAACATTTTTAATCAATGTTTTTCTTTAACATAACATCTATGAAATATGTCAACATAACTCATTATTTCAGGCGCCCCTCTAAAAACATAATTATGGCTCTATACCTGTTCATAACCTACATTTTTTTTTTTTACATATTCTAATCAAATTTGTTTTAGATTACGTTACATATTAATCAAACGGTATATCGAAAAAAAAATTATAAGCCTTAATCACTAAGACGATTATTCATAAATAATCTTTTATCAACAATCAACGAATTAAATTGCATAATAGTAATTAATGTGGAAATTGGAATATTTCCACTATGTAATAAACATTATAAAGATATTCATTTATTTTTACAAAGATATCCCTCTTCCACTATTGAATATTTTAATTTTCAATTAATTTTTCTTTAATAAGAAAAATAAATTTGGATTCAACAAATATTTTTTTATAGAAAAAATGGGGACCTTTATACGGTGAAGATTTGCCTTAATAAGGCATCGTTTAGTATTACTTTGATAAAGTAAAAATCATATAATTTAATAATTTAAATGTTTATTAAGATTTTTAAAAGTGGTTATTTGATAGCTTGTGTTGATTCATCACCCAATATATCTTAGCGGTGAAAAACGCTCATTCAACGTTCAAATTGCCATATAAAAGTGGTATATTTAGTGGATTATTTTAAAAGTTACAAGAATACTGGATTTTGGGATCAATCCGAACCCAAACCTGCTACATTTCACGAGGTTTGCAGACGAGTCTGGACTAATGAAAAAAAAATCATTTAGTTTGTGGGTTCGAATTTGGTTTTTACAAAACTCACCTGAATTCAATCCATTGACATCCCTAATAGAGATTAAATCCTCTGTTTTTTCTATTATTTCTGTTAATAGCAAAATTTAGTCATTTATCCAAGGGAGAATTCTCAAGGCATCTATCTATGAGGACCACACTTTAGGCCTCTCCCACATGAGCTCCCCTACAAGATCCCCTATAGATGGATTTCCTTTACTGGATCCTTCGATCTCCCCTACCGGATCCTCCCCTCTTGGCAGCAAGTCTACACTAGTGCAACTTTTTTATAGGAAATCCCCCTACATCAGACCTACACTAGGGTACCATGGTACCGGGGTACCGAGGTACCGGGATACCGGATCACTCCAAGGGAGTAGCTCCTTCCATATGAAGAAATTATCGTTGTAGCACTTTTCATAGGGTGGAAAAGTCAGCCAAAGCATTGGTGGAACCAAAGGTACACATCAAGGTAATCCGACGACTCTGAATCAAAATATTTGACCAAGTAACGGATCAACGGTGGGGGGATGAGCCAACTCAAATTTTTAGAGGATAAATGGGTTGTTTTCCATGAGAAAAAGTGGGTCAAAATGACCAGGACCCATCAGATTTGGTAAGGGACAACAAGGAAGACCAAATGATAATTTTTTCACCAATTTTGGGTAGGAGGTGAGAAGGACAAGGGGGCCCACGACTTGTAGCTTTTTAGCCGCATCCCAACAACATCAATTGCTCTCTAACAGCCCCATGTGATGGTTGATTAGTCCAAAAGCCACTTAGATACCTCCCTCCAATGGAAAGTCACCAAAATGACACTTAATCGCTTCATTATGGCCATGTCATTGCCATATGTGCCTTACTTCCACACGGCACATCCTACACCATTTGAGGAGTGTGTGTGCATATGGGAACCATAAACCCACATGTGCCAAATGCATGCCCTCCATATCACCACATAAACTCATTGTTTAAGTGAGATTCTTTGTCTTACTTAAGGACTTTTTGACACCTCCACTAACAACCTTCATTTTAGACCATTTTGGAGGGTTCTCCAGCAACTCAACCTTTATGAAAGACCATACAACTAGTGGGAAGTGTCTCTCGAATGGGCAAGCCCTATGCTTCCCTCCTTAATAACACGGATATGCTACTAGGCTATTACCTACCTAGAGAAAGCTTCATATTGTCCATCCTACTTGGCTACTACCTTTCTAGAGAAAGCTCCATATCGTCAATCCTACCTGGCTACTATCCTTCTAGAGAAAGATCCATGTTCTCGATCCTATTCGGCTACTAGGATCATAGAGAAATTATGTATGCCTAATGGCATTGTATGATGTACCACTTCCCACTTGATTAATCAATAAAGGCACTCCATCCCCTATTGTTTTGCATTTTAGCCATACAATTAATCACCCTCAAGACCGACCTTGTACCACAGCGTCGATCCCAATTACATAGACCCAGCAGAACGACGGACCCAACCCTGGTTAAACCAGGATAATCCCCTACCCGATCCTCATTAACAGCGATGCACTAGTACGTTGCAGTCAATTGGTGTCTCGAAAGTCCCCACCAGATTTTTAGAATAACAATTTCTTTTCCTTTAACGTTTAACATATTTCTAACTTTATCTATTGTTGATTTTTCTACATTAAATTTTCTTACCAATTCCATTTTTAAATATTAACTTAGGTCGTAAAATGCCTATAATATCAACTCTTGGTTTATTTGGTGTTAATGTTTTCTCCTATAGTTTACCATATTCACTGTTTTCCCTTCTAGTTTTATTAATGACCAAAATCTCCCCTCTAATTTCCTATAATTCCCATTATCCCCATCTAGTTTTACTAATAGTAAAAATCCCCCTATAGTTTTTTATATTCCCCATTTTTCCATTTACCGTTATCTATTCCGTTACAAATTTTAAACATGTACGGGTAAAATGGTAACTTGATAAGAAACTTAAATTAAAAATTATTTAAACAATTATTAAATAAAAAATAATTAGATTTTGAAAAACTACAAAATTTTTGAATTTTAATACTAAAAGAAAAAACTCTATCTCTAATCTAGGTTTGGTGATGATTTTTTTTCGATCAAGATTTTTTTAGTGCTTTTTTTTCCAATTCTGCTAGTTTAATACTTTTAATTTATGTTTTTTAAATTTATGTTTTTTAATATATATGTGTAGGGTAAAATCGTCTTTTGATAAAAAATCTTAACAGAAATGGAGGGTAGGAGGAACTTTCGAAAATATATTAAACTAGAGGGGGAATTTGGCCTTAATGAAACTAGAAGGGGGAAAACGGGAAATAGAGTAAACTACATGGGGATTTTCATAACATCCCTAAAGAGTATTGTTCCACTATTGGTTTATATATATATATATTAGGGTTAATTACGTAAACATACACTGACTTTGTACCTCATAGCAAAATTTCCGAAATTAAAATGTACGGAAGATGAATGAAATAAATATAAATATAAATTGCCGAATAGGGATGGAAATAAAGCAGATTGGGGATGGATACCCCAATCTCCATCTCATATATGTTTGAAATTTATAACTTCAACCTCATTTCTAGGTAGCTGAGCAGAATCGGGGAATCAGCGAATTGTGGTAGGAATATCCATCATTATAAGAAAAATGGCTTTTAGCAACATTTAGCAAACAATGAGTAAAACGTGCACGTTACCAAAAGCCATCTGTTGCAATGTGCAGACCAAGCACGTTGCTAAAAGTCAAGTGTTGCAATGTGCACAAAATGTGTGTTGTGGAAACCACGTACAACAACATACAGACGAATGTTTTCAATATTTGAGTACATATGGCAATGCACGATGAATGTACGTTGTCATAGTTATTTCATTAATCAATGCACATTTTGTGAACGTTCCTATAAATATGTTTTCAGCAACGTACAAATGTGCACATTGTTAAAAAACTAATTTTTGACAACACACAAATCATGAACGTTATCATAGGAGCCTCTTTAGTAACTATTCGTTTGCACGTGATAAAATCTAATATTTTGCAACGCACATATCATGCATGTTGCCTTAAAAACCTCTTTAACATATCATGCACGTTGCCATTGGCTTGTTTATTGTGAAAGGCTAATATTCAGCAACACACATGTCATGCACGTTAGTGTAGAAACCTCTTTAGCAATTGTTGGCTTACGTGTTATGAAAAAAGCTAATAATCCGCAACACATATATTGTGCATGTTACCGTAGGAGCAACTTTAGCATTTGTTGACTTGTGCATTCTGAAAAAAATATAATATTTGAAAATACACACATCAGTGATGTTGTGATCATAAATATCAAAATGCAATATCATCATTAACTAATTGGTTAGACGCTTACTGTTACCTTTTGTAATAAGGGTTCGAGTCTCAATTTTGTTCATTAAATTTAAAATGTGGGGAGACCCCTCCCTTATAGTGAAATTACATTCTAAGTCGTATGTTGTAACAACTAATATTATTAGATTTTGATAAACCCTAACCCGATTGTATTTGATTTCAAATAAAAAATACTTTTTATTAAATGCTACAATAATGCAAGACATACAATAATGCTACAATAGACACTTACTCGTGTGTTGTGTTTCTATTGTTTCACACACACACACACACACACACACACACACACACACACACACATATATATATATATATATATATATCATTGATCACTTGCTTGTTTTTATTGGGTGATTTGATAATATTGATTAATTGAAAGTATACATTGGTAATTAATTTTGATTAAAACCTATTCACCCCCTTTTTCTAGGCTGTATTAGATACACTTTGTGTATTTTCAATTGGTATTAGAGCGGATTACTAGACATACTTAGGTGATCCTTTCTTTTATTTGTATGTCTTGCATTTGTTTCATTCATTTACATACATACACCCAAACACTATGAGTGGGAATGGAGACGAAAATGAGGGAGCCTCAAGTACAAGACCCCATTTGCTCACTAGGGTGAACTACGCCTAATGGAAATGCAAGATAGTGTCTTACCTTTTCCAAATAGATGATCGGGTTTGGATGGCGATAAAGATGGTTATTCTCTATCGAAAATGGCTCAGACAAATAAAAGTGTTGTTCCCAAGCCAAAGTCATAGTGGAATACTTAAGAATTCGAGTCCTCTAAGTGGGACAACAAGGCAATTCATGCCATTCTTTGTACTATGGAAAAAAAAATCAATATAAGTTTATCTAAACTACTAGGCATGCAAAAGAGGCATGGAAAATACTAGAGACGACTCATGAGTGAACCGAGGTCGTTAAAGATTCCAAGCTCCAAGTCCTTCAAACACAATTTGAGACAATTAAGATGGAGGTGCATGAGTGCTTCAATAACTTTCAAGTGAAATTGATGGACATTGTGAATCAAAGCCCTCAACAAGGTGACCTATACTCGGATAAGAGGATCTAGCAAAATATTTATGGGTTCACTTCTTGATAGGTTCGAATCCAAGTTGATGGCACTTGAAGAAAATAGTGACTATAAGAAGATGAAGACGAGTAAAGTGATTGGAAGGCTTCTAGCCTATGAGTCTAGGAAGGTTCCTACATCTACACCAACCAAGCAGTCAAATGAATAGCATTGAAGACCTCTAAGATTGAGAAAGAGGATGAAGACATGGCTTAAATGGTGAAGAGATTCAAGAAGTTCATAAAGTTTGAAAAGAAGGGTTTAAGATCCCAAGGCCAAGAATTGAAACCCCTTTCAAGAAGTTTGAACCAAGTCAAAGAAGAACAATAGAAAAGGCACCCAATGCTATGAGTGTGGTGGCATAAGACATATCTCTCTCGATTGTGGAAACTTGAAGAATAAGAAGAAGGGAAAGACAATAGCCGTCACTCGGAGTGATAATGATGACTTGGAGGAGGAAGAAAGATCCTCGGGTGATGAAGATCATATGGTAAACTTTATTGCCTTCATATCCCCTCTCAAGAGCAAAGAAGTTAGTTGTGATAAAAAGGAGAAGAAACAAAAAGAAGATGACTCAAGTGATGAGAGTTTTTCATCCCACTCCATTAATGGGACCTTGAAGACTTCATCAAGCATTTTCAAAGTTCATGGTTGAAGATGAAAAAAGAGATTTTATAGCTAAAAGTAGCGAATTTCAAGCTAACAACCAAAGTAACTCTCTTAATGGAGAGCTAAAGATAGTTAGGAGAAATGAAGAGAGAATGGAAAATGATCTTGAAGAATATATAAAAGTGATTGCAAAAATGACTTCAAGCACTGAGAAATTTGATTAAATGTTAGGGGTTGGAAAAAAGCCAAGTGATAAGAGGGGCATTGGATATGTAGATGATAAAGAGACATCTTCTTCAAGCAAGACCATATTCGTCAAAAGCATAGGCATCAAGGAACCTCCACCTCTATAACATCTTAGGAAAAGGATTGAACTAGGAGAGTCATCAAATAGTGCCCAAATGAAGATGCCACCAAGAAGTCAAGCTCAAGCTCAACTAATGAGAGCTCCACATCTAAGCTATCTTAGACCAAAATTTCACCAAGTCATAAGGAAAATCATGCAAGCTTAACTAAGGAAGCAACCTAATCCAGTCCAACAACAAAGAAGGAGAGAACCAGTTCAACTTCAAAGACAACCTCAACAACAAGGGAAAGCACCAATGCATTCATAAGGATATGGTATGACTCCTTACTTTATTCCTACATGCCACTTTTGTGATATTGATGGTCACATTTGGCCTAATTGCTTTAAATACAGTAAGAAATATAGAATTAATAACGTGATTGAAAGAAATAGAGCTAGAGTCAACATGCATGTTCCTAGAAAATCTAGAGCCAATGAACCAAAGGCCACTAGGAAACAAAATATCACCTAGGTAGATTAGAAGAGATTAATATTTTTTTCTCTGTGACACAAATTGCCTTGAAGGTAAATGCCTATAATACTTGGTATTCAGATAGTGGGTGCTCTAGGTACATGATGGGGAACTTTTGAAACTCTTGTTATGGAGGAAAGAGGATTTCTTACCTTTAGTGATGGGTCTAAAAAGAAAGTCATAAGGAAATGAAACATTTTCGTTCTCAGTTTACCCCCATTGTCAAATGCTTTTTATGTTGATGGCTTGCAAGCCAATCTCATAAGTATTTCTCATCTTGGTGATGATGGTCTCTCTATCTTGTTTGGTAAGAATGATTACTCCATTCTAATGTCTAATGGACAAACCTTGTTGAAGGGAAAGAGATATAGTGACAATTGTCATTGTCTCGAAGCAAGTGTTATCTCTTGTAATTTGTCCAAGTATGAGCAAGTTGAGATGTGACATTAAAGGCTAGGCCATATGAACTATCGGAATTTTAGAATCTTGGATAAGTTCAAGGTTGTGCGTGGTCTTCCCGAACTTGGTGAGAAAATTGATTGAAATTATGGTCCTTGTCAACAAGGAAGGCATACCAAAAGTATGTACAAAACAGACAAGCAACTCACCACCAATGAGCCATTAGAGCTTCTTCACATGGACATTATGGGTCCAATACAAACTGAAAGTCTTAGTAGCAAAAGATATACTTTCGTTTGTGTTGATGATTTCTCTAGGCTTACTTGGACTTATTTCCTTAAAAAAAAATCGAAACTCTTTGAGAAATTTAAGATACTTTGCACTAAAATTCAAAATAAGAAAGATTCTTGTATTAAAAATATTAAAAGAACTTAGAGTGATCATGGGAGAGAATTTGAAAATGCTTGTTTTGAAAACTATTGTAATAGTGTAGGCATTTCTCATGAGTTCTCGGTTCCTAGAACACCTCAACAAAATGGGGTTGTTAAAAAGAAGAATAGGGTCTTTCAAGAGATGACTCGTGTGATGTCAATATATTCCCTAGGAACCTTTGGGCCAAATCCATCAATACGGCTTGCTACATAGGAATAGAGTTTTTGGAAGGCCCGGTACTAGGTAAACCTCTTATGAATTATAGAAGGGTAGAAAGTCAAATGCTAGTTACTTTCACTCATTTGGAAGCAAATGCTATATTCTTAATGACAGTGATCAACTTGACAAGTTGATGCTAAGAGTGATAAGGGAATATTTATTGGCTATGCCTTAAATACTAAGGCCTATAAAGTATTCAATTTAAAGACTCATAGTTTCATGGAATCATTTAATGTTGTAGTAGATGATTGTAAGCCTAAGACTATTGACCGTGATGAGGATGTTAATGTTGTTAATGAATCTGTTTTGAATGAGTGGTGAGACTTCAAGTGATGAGATGTCAAACAAAGATGAAGAGGTCATTCAACCTCTTGATAGAGATCCACAATTGGACTCCAAAGAACCCGTTCATTGGGTTAGACATTTTTCATAATGTTAGGTTTTTGAGTCTTGTATTGGTATAATTCCATATCAAAATAATATTTCATTTGTGTTGATTAGTTGTCTAGGATTTAAGGTTTATCAAGCTTCAAGTAAGATTGGACAACAAATCAGACAAAGTTGAAGTCTTCAAAGAGGAACGGGCTACATTGCTTAATAAAGATATAATAAGATCTCAGTCCTTTTACAAGGCTTAGGTGTACACACACACACATTGCATCCATTTGTGTCCCTACATCATTGTGCCAAATTTATATTACACATACAAACACTTATTAAAGCATGCACATGCATTAGATTTAATTTGACAATTTTTGAGAAATTGCATGTTCTAGGACTATATCTAGGAAATGATATACTTGTGTGTTTATTTGTTTGTATTTGTATGGTATTAGACTTGAATTTGTGCTTATTTGATTCCTCATTAAGTTCCGATCATTTGGGTTACTCATTCATTAAGTTTCAAGTTCCGATTAGGAAGTTATGAAACTTTCCATGTCTTTAACGTACATGGTTTTCATCCTTGTGTTTCGAGTTGAATTCCATATTTTTTGTGAAAGTTTTTTGACGTCCATGTGCTTGAGAGAGTCTCATTTTATAATCCGAAATCAAATTCAAAATTATATTTTGGAGGCCAGAGAACGGTCAAAGAACACGAAGGTGCGTGAGGGGAGACAAAGTGGCCAAAAGATGACCATTGCACCTCTCCCTGTGGAGGGACGTGGGCTCCATGGGAAAAGATGCCTTCTAACCCGTGGCGGCTTTCCTCATTTATATACGTTTTTCCCTCTCACTCTTTTCAAAGATGAAAAACTTGAAAAACACTTGTGCAGAATTTTCTCTCAAATTTTCTCATCTTCCAAACACCGTAACTTTCTCATTTGAACTTTGATTCAAGTGATTCAAGTTGGAGATTGTTCGTCTATCAATTCTATATCATCGTCAAGAATATTTGAGGCCATTTAATCATCTTTTTAGGTGGTTCTATACTAAAAAAATGGGACTGCACAGTTATTCTTAAGGTATTGAATCTTTTCTTGAGTTTTGTTCTTAAATGTGTTCAATTACCTTAGGTTTTCTTCTTCTATAAATGTATGTATACTGTGTAAAGTTTGATTAGAGTTTAGACTCTATTAAACCTAGATTGATCTTGATTAGAACCTTGAATGTTGAGTTAGGTTATTGTTTAAGCCTAGATTTTCACATGTTTGTGTTTTGTGTTGTGCTACCTTTCTATCTAGGACAATGTCGGGCTTTGATTGATTGATTTTGATGATACATAGTGTCTACTTGAGCTAGGTCTAATTAATTGATTTTATTCATGATTAGCACAATTTCTTGTATATATAGAGCTTAATAGGTTTGTATTTAATACTTTGTGAATACATGCTCCATATTTCTTGCTAGAACATTTATTGATTATACGTTGTGATTCTAGCATGATTTTTGTTTGACACTAAATCTTAATTATGTGATTAAATGTTTATGTATGATTCAAGGTTTAGTGACATGAATAAATCTAGATATTAAATGTGTTTTGGTGTTTCACATTTTCTAGAATTTTTATTCAAGCATAGTAACTAGACTATTTTTTATTTGTGAACTTTCATACATATGTCTAGTTCCCATAAGATGTGTTGATCATCATATTCTATATTGCGTGCTTGTTTGTGTTTTGCATTCACAATCAATTATAAGTCCTTGTAAAAGGTGTGGAAGTCTTGGCTAGGATTAGGAAGATCCGGATAGCTAAGCAAGGAAGACTTAACTAGGATCGGGATGATTCGTAATTAAGTGTTGAAGTCTTGGCTAGGATCGGGGTGATCCGGATAGCTATGCATGGAGTCTTGACTAGGATCGGGGTTGTTGGGTTTATGCTCGATAGTAAGAGTGTAATAATGTATTTGACAATCTTCTCATATTAATAAAGTGATTTCTAGTTTAAAAAATCTTATATCATTTATAGTTTAATTGTTATAATTGTCAAAAGTAAATAATCATAAGGTCAAAAGACTATGAGAAAAGAAAAATTGTTCATACATCTAGATATGTATGAGGTAGACACAATTCTTTAGTTAGTCTTGAATAATATTCACAATTTAAGATAAAGGTTGAGCGCTATCTTGTTAAAGTTGTAGATTCATTTGCTAGCATTTGAGTGGGATCAAATGTGTTATGATGAGTCTAAAATCATAAAAGTGTGGTTTCTTTAAGGAAAAGAATCTAGTGCACTGGGTGCATTGAATTGGATCACAATGAAATTTTTTATCTAGAACCGTCAATGGATACAAGTTTTTCATTTGAAGACAAACAGAGAGTCTATCTCAATCCAGAGATAAATGATGGACTTATGGTTACAAGTGTTATCATTTGAGCTATGAATGAGTACGATTATATAACATAGTCTATCCTTGATAGTTTGGTGGCTTTCATTTGTTAATCGATAGAGGACTTCATTTATAGATATGGACATCGTGGCTCAATTTATTAAATGAGAGTTGAATATCATCATATGGATGTTTTGAGGTATTGGATATTACATCTTAATATTAAGTTTTCAATAGTGTATATTAAAACATGACTTCTGGACAAGTCAAAATATCCAAGTTCAAAATGTGGTCATATAAGTAAATATGGTAAATTGGAGAGCTAAAGGCGGTCTATGAGCTCTTGGCAATTATTGGTATTCTTCGCGAGGATACACTATCTCCAATAAAGTTGTCTAGGATATGAATGAGAAATATTAACTTATTCTATCTTTATTTAAGAGTTCAATTTTAGTTCTTTAGTGGAATGAACTAAAATTAATAGATTGGACCTAAGCGAATCATTTGTTGATTGTGATTAGGTAATGTCTATTGAAGCTTAAATTTAGATAGCCCGCAAAGATCCCCAATCAACACGGACTTGCATGGATCACTTGATATATTCTACAGGACCAATTTAGGGGTCCATCTGGAATTGTATTGAGGCATGTGTACTTGTTTCTTTTTGTAAGAATGGATCTAATTCACATGTGGACTTTTTATTAAGGTCCAATGGATTTAATAAAATAAGAAAAATAATATGCCTATATAATGGTGTTGGGCGGCAAAGCTATATAGTTTAGCTTAATTATATTATTATTATTTTATTATTTAATTAAATGGAAATTAATTAATTTGGTAATTAATTAATTATTTAATTAAAAATCAAAATCTTTTACCTAGTAGGTGATGGTGTCCTAATATTATACTATTGTTAGTAGTATAATTAATATTAAAGATTATATTTGATAAGTAGATAAATAATAGGAATTATTTATATAGTCAAATTAGGAAATCTTTAATATGGTTACAAATACTCTAATGAGCTGGATTCGGAGTCTTGGTGTAGAGTAGAATTCTTCTTTGAAAAGGATTCTTAACTACCAAGTAAATCCACCTAAGGAAATGATTCTTTCTAATCAAGTAAATCCTTCTTAGGAGATGATTTATGAATCTATATATATCACCTCATAATTTTCGGCCAGCCTTATGATTTTATGAGCAAAAGTTTTGGCCAAGCAAGGTGATTTTCTAAGAGAGAATTTGACCTAGCAAGAGAGAGTTTTGAGGGAGAAAAATTTTGTTTTTTGATCTAGACAAAATTCGATCAACACATAAATAAAGGGTGTAGAATTCAGCCAAGGAGAAGAGAAAAAAGAAACGTTTTTGTTTTTGATAGTACAGCAGTATCCTTTACATCAAAAACGGTTTTGTGTACAAAATCAAATCGGGTTCATACGAGTTTCAATCAAGTAGATTGATAATTCACAAGTGGCCAGACGTTCTTGGATTTTTCTCTTGGAGGATTATTGTAACTAACAAAGAAAAAGATTTTGTTTGTTTCTATCCTCAGGTATTCAATTTAAAGATAGGGAGCCCACACTCCTAGGTGATTCACGTTCGTAATTGGATTGGAAGATCTTACGGATTCAATTCGGTGCTAGTTCAATCGTCACTAGAAAAAGGAACGACTCTTTTTATATACATCAATTAATCTAGGGTTAAGGTTCTTGTTATTATAAGAGAAATTTTTTATTTATACCAAAACCCTTATTTCTATTAATTTTCACGCTTCTGTTACACGATTTTCTCTACAGTTGGTATCAAAGTAGGTTGTACCCTTGATTAATTGATGTATGTGTTCGTGAATCTTTTTCTTTTTATTGTATATATGCATGTTTTAGAAAGAGATGACACTTTAGGTATTCGCATATATATTTACATTGGAATGTATGGATATATATATATATATATATATATATGTTTTATATGTGGTTTGTTATTGCTCAATTTTGGTCCTAGAATTTCAATGTATTTTTGTTTTGGGATTGTAACAAGAAGGGTGGCCTATCATCGCTATAATTTCCTTCTTGGTAGTTGCTAAGTTTTTATTTTATTTTATTTTGTTGTTGTAATAATAATAAAAAATCTGCAGTATTTTTTACTTAAAATTCTTCTGTAATACATTCAAGAATTGAAGAATCGAAGGTTTGAAGAATTTGAAGCAACCGAAATAAGTTTGGGACCGTGCGAGCCGTAGCAATAAACGTGCGTGCGAAGAGCACGCGGCCACGTTTGTTGTGGCAAGGGCTGCACACGGAAGCTCTATGGAAGCCATGGGCTGTGCATAACAGCCCTTTATGGGGTTGTGGCATGCGAACGCCCATGGGTAGGGGCCAAAGGTGTGCACGCCCATGGGAGGCAACCGAGGGAGTCCAAACGACGAAGGTCGCATGAAGACTTGTTTACCAAGAAAGGAGTTTTTTTTTTGTATTCCAAGACGTGTAATTTACTTGCTTTTCTAGGATGGATCACAATTCTAGCTATTTATATTTTTTGTAAAAATTGCAATGTTTGTCATTGTTTGATAACATATCATATAGAATATGAGTGTCACTCTTAGATCTCTTTTGGTATGAACATGCATAGAATGATTTAGGTATTTAAATTGACATCTAGATAACTTGGTAAATCATTCATTGGAATTCGATCACACGCCTTAAATAATTGAGTGGGAGAATGTGTTTTGGAACACCTATGGTCTCCAAGTTTAGTTGAGCTTTATGTTTCGTGTAATAACCTCCCAAGAGGTATTCATGAATGGAATTTAGCAAGATACTTCCTTACAATGATAGACTAGACAATTAGCCCGAACGATATCTACTCCCGAAGGAGGGATATTCGTGAGGGATTATATTGAAGGTCGATAACTTGGTAACACACTCAATGTAATTTTAGGATGAAACCTAGACATGCTGTGAAAGATCACATGACGAAAGTCATAGCACATCTCAATATTGCTGAACTGAATGGTGTTGAGATAGATGGTGAGACCAAAATTGACATGATTGTCAACTCACTATCAGATTCCTTTGATCAATTCAAGTTGGACTACACCTTGAATAATAAGGAATACGCCTTGCAAGGCCTGATGCAAGATGTTCAAAGCATCGAGAAAATCCTTGTGAAAGGCAAGGGTCAAGAGATTTATACCGTAGGTAAAGTTGCTACTGTTAAGACCCGAAAGAAGGTCAAGAGACAATAGAAGAAAAAGCAACTTGGGCCTTCTTAGAAGGAGACCAAGAAAGTAACCAAGATCAAAGGGAAGTGTTTCCTTTGTGATGAAAAGGGTCAAAGGAATAGACTGAATAAGAGTGAATTCAACTAGCATTTAGACAATGAAGCGTTGGTGTCTACTAGTGTAGTGGGAGATATTAGAATCATTTTTGATTCTAGTAGGCATTTAGATTTAATAAACGTTTATTATGTACCTAAATTCAAGAGGAATTTAATTTCAGTTTCTTATTTAAATAAATTTGGTTATTCAGTTACTTTTAATAAAGCTTTATTTATAAGTAAGAATGACAAAATTATTTGTAAAGGTGCATTGGAAAACGGTTTATTCTATTTGCATAGAAATACCTCTCACTTGTTAGATACAGAATCAAAGGAACATAATCATAAAAGAGTATAATTATCAAAAGATGAAACCTACCTATGACATTTGTGCCTAGGTCATATTAACCTTAATAGGATTAAAAGATTGTTTAGTGACGGACCTCTAAGTGACTTAAAGGTTGATGATCTACCAACTTGTGAATCTTGTTTGGAAGGTAAAATGACCAAAAGATCGTTTACGACCAAATGCACAAAAGCCATCGAATGTTTGGGATTGATACACACTAATGTGTGTGGACTTATGTGCATTCAAGCTAGAGGTGGATATGAGTACTTCATCACTTTCACGAATGATCACTCAAGATTTGGCTATATGTATCTCATGAGACATAAGTCGGATGTTTTTGACATGTTCAAAGCATTTAAAGCTGAAGTAGAAAATCAGCTTGAGAAACACATAAAAATCTTGAGGTCTAATCATGGTGGAGAATATCTATCTGGTGAGTTTCAGCAATATCTTATTGATAATGAGATAATTTTTCAATTTTCTACACCAGGTACACCTCAACAAAATGGGGTGGCAGAAAGGAGAAATAGAACTCTTTTGGACATGGTTAGGTTTATGTTGAGTTATTCAACGCTTCCTAATTCTTTTTGGGAATATACTCTACAAACTGCTATGTACATTCTAAACGATGTACCATCTAAGTCAGTTCCTAAAATACCGCATGAGTTGTGGATCGGGCAAAAGCCTAGTTTACAACACTTAAGGATATTTGGATGTCCTACACACGTGTTAAAAGTAAAGACAAAAGATGGAGTCCCGTTCAGAAACATGCATATTTGTAAGGTATCCAAAAGGAACAAAAGGATATTATTTCTATAGTCCTTCGGATCTTAAAGTATTTGTTTCGACAAATGCTAAATTTCTGGAAGAGGACTATATGAATAATTTTGTGCCTAAAAGTAGAATTGTCCTGAATGAGCATTCAGGAGACACAATTCCACAAGATGTTTCGTAACTAATCCCTATTGTAAGTTTCGTACTAACACAAGATCAACAATCTACCATACCTCGTCGTAGTGGGAGGGTTAGTAGACAACCTGAAAGATACATCGGTCTAGGAGAATTTATAGAGAATCTCTCGGATGATGATGATCCTTATAAGTACAAGAAAGCAATGAAACATGTTGATTGTCGCCATTGTGAAAAGGCAATGCAATCCGAAATTGAATCTATGTTCAAAAACAAAGTCTGGTCTCTTGTAGACTTACCTAAAGGGATAAAACCCATTGGGTTCAAGTGGGTATGCAAGAGGAAAGAGGAATGGATGGAAAGATGGAAACCTTTAAAGCTAGATTGGTAGCTAAAGGTTATACACAGAAGGAAAGTATCGATTATGAAGAAACTTTCGATCATGTGGTCATGCTTAAATCCATTAGGATACTCTTATCAATTACGACATCTCTAAACCTAGAGATTTGGCAAATGAACGTCAAGACAGCTTTCCTTAATGGAAGTCTTGACGAAAGCATCTACATGATGCAACCATAAGGATTCATTGAAAAAGGCCAAGAGGAAACGGTATGCAAGTTGCAAAAATCCATATATGGATTGAAACAAGCATCCAGATCCTTGAACATAAGGTTCGATCAAGATGTGAAATTTTTTGGATTTATTCAAAACCTTGATGAACCTTGTGTATACAAAACGATTAAAGGCGACAAGTTGGTTTTCCTAGTTATTTACTTTGATGATAAACTACTCATCGAAAACGATGTAGGTGTATTGACATCAATAAAAGAATGGTTAGCAAAACAATTTGATATGAAGGACTTAGGAGAAGCAAGTTATTTTCTTGGTATCCAAGTAATAAGGGATAGAAAGAATAGAACGATTGCATTATCCCAAGTTTCATACATAGAAAATATTTTGTCTAGGTTTTCCATGCAAGATTCCAAGAAAGGTATGTTACCATTCAAACATGGAATCAAACTTTCTAAGGAACAAGTTCCTAAGAATGATCATGAAGAGCAATTCATGAGTAGGATTCCATATGCTACGACAGTTGGAAGTCTCATGTATGCAATGCTCTACACTAGACTGGATATTTGTTTTGTTGTGGACATAGTTAGCAGGTTTCAATCTAAACCTGGTCCTGATCACTGGACGGTTGTCAAGCATATGTTCAAGTATCTTAGGAGAATGAGAGATTATATGCTTGTATACTTTGGAGGAGATTTAATTCCCGTTGGGTATATAGATTCTGATTTTTAGTAATATTCTGACTCCAGGAGATCAACATCAGGATTTGTGTTTGCTATTGGAGGAGAGGCAGTCATATGAAGGAGTATCAAGCAATCTTGTATTGCTGATTCTACCATGGAAGCCGAGTATGTTACCGCATGCGAGGCTGCTAAAGAGGCTGTCTAGCTCTGCCAATTCTTGATTGACTTGGAAGTGGTTCCTGATGCGAATGAGTAGATCACTATCTATGGTGACAATAGTGGAGCAGTGGCTAATTCGAGAGAACCAAGAAGTCATAAGAGAGGGAAACACATTGAAAGAAAGTACCACATTCTGAGGGAAATTGTGCATAGAGGTGATGTGACGATTACCAAGATCGCGTCAGCAGATAATCTAGCGGATCCCTTTACAAAGGCTCTTCTACAAAAGAGTTTTGATTGTCATCTAGAGAACATGTGGATGAGAGATATGACACATTTTCAATAGAGCAAGTGGGAGATTGTTAGGATTATGCTCGATAGCAAGAGTGTAATAATGTATGTAACAATCTTTTCATATTAATAAAAGATTGCTCTATAGAAAGAGTGTAATAATGTATTAACAATCTTTTCATATTAATAAAGTGATTTCTAGTTTAACAAATCTTATAGCATTTATAGTTTAATTATTATAATTTTCAAAAGTAAATAATCATAAGGTCAAAAGACTATGCGAAAAGAAGAATTGTTAATACATCTAGATATGTATGAGGTAGACACAATTCTTTAGTTAGTCTTGAAAAATATTCACAACTTAAGATAAAGGTTGGGTGCCTTTATCTTGTTAAAGTTGTAGATTCATTTGCTAGCATTTGAGTGGGATCAAATGTGTTATGATGAGTCTAAAATCATAAAAGTGTGGTTTCTTTAGGGAAAAGAATCTAGTGCACTGGGTGCATTGAATTGGATCACAATGAAATTTTTTATCTAGAACCGTCAATGGATACAAGTTTTTCATTTGAAGACAAACAGAGAGTCTATCTCAATCCAGAGATAAATGATGGACTTATGGTTACAAGTGTTATCATTTGAGCTATGAATGAGTACGATTATATAACATAGTCTATCCTTGATAGTTTGGTGGTTTTCATTTGTTAATCGATAGAGGACTTCATTTATAGATATGGACATCGTGGCTCAATTTATTAAATGAGAGTTGAATATCATCATATGGATGTTTTGAGGTATTGGATATTACATCTTAATATTAAGTTTTCAATAGTGTATATTAAAACATGACTTCTGGACAAGTCAAAATATCCAAGTTCAAAATGTGGTCATATAAGTAAATATGGTAAATTGGAGAGCTAAAGGCGGCCTATGAGCTCTTGGCAATTATTGGTATTCTTCGTGAGGATACACTATCTCCAATAAAGTTGTCTAGGATATGAATGAGAAATATTAACTTATTCTATCTTTATTTAAGAGTTCAATTTTAGTTCTTTAGTGGAATGAACTAAAATTAATAGATTGGACCTAAGCGAATCATTTGTTGATTGTGATTAGGTAATGTCTATTGAAGCTTAAATTTAGATAGCCCGCAAAGATCCCCAATCAACACGGACTTGCATGGATCACTTGATATATTCTACAGGACCAATTTAGGGGTCCATCTGGAATTGTATTGAGGCATGTGTACTTGTTTCTTTTTGTAAGAATGGATCTAATTCACATGTGGACTTTTTATTAAGGTCCAATGGATTTAATAAAATAAGAAAAATAATATGCCTATATAATGGTGTTGGGCGGCAAAGCTATATAGTTTAGCTTAATTATATTATTATTATTTTATTATTTAATTAAATGGAAATTAATTAATTTGGTAATTAATTAATTATTTAATTAAAAGTCAATAAAAATTTTCTAGTAGGAGATGGTCACCTAATATTATACTACTGTTAGTAGTATAATTAATATTAAAGATTATATTTGATAAGTAGATAAATTATAGAAATTATTTATCTAGTCAAACTAGGAAATCTTTAATATGGTTACAAATACTCTAGTTAGTTGGATTAGGAGTCTTGGTGTAGAGTATAATTCTTCTTTGAAAATGATTCTTAACTACCAAGTAAATCCACCTAAGGAAATGATTTTTGCCAACCAAGTAAATCCTTCTTAGAAGAGGATTTATGATCCTATATATATCACTTCATAATTTTCGGCCAGCCCTATGATTTTATGAGCAAAGTTTTTGGCCTAGCAAGGTGATTTTCTAAGAGAGAATTCGGCCTAGCAAGAGAGAATTTTGAGGGAGAAAATTTTTGTTTTTTGCTCTAGACAAAATTCGATCAACTCATAAATAAAGGGTGTAGAATTCGGCCAAGGAGAAGAGAAAAAAGGAACGTTTTTGTTTTTGATAGTACACTAGTATTCTTGGTTTTGTTTACAAAATCAAATCGGGTTCACTCGAGTTTCAATCAAGTAGATTGATACTTCACAAGTGACCGGACGTTCTTGGATTTTTCTCTTGGAGGATTATTGTAACTAAAAAAGAAAAAGATTGTGTTTGTTTTCATCCTCATGTATACAATTTAAAGAGAGGAAGCCCACACTCCTAGGTGATTCATGTTCGTTATTGGATTGGAAGGTCTTGCGGATTTAATTCGGTGCTAGTTCAATCATCACGAGAAAAAGGTACGACTCTTTTTATATACATCAATTAATCTATGACTAAGGTTCTTGTTGTTAAAAAGTTTTTTTTTTTTATACTGAAACCCTAATTTCTATTTATTTTCACGCTTCCGTTACGCCATTTTCCCTACAGCGGTGATCCGGATTGTCAAGCAAGGAGAAACTTCTTTCATTGGGTAGGATAAAAGGGTGGCTCTTTAGATGGATTGGTCACTTGAGATATTGTATCTTACTAGTGAAAGTTGTTTTACCGGTAGTTCTGGTATTAACCTGTGAATGTTTCCTCTTCGGAGGTTTTACCACGTAAAAATCATGTGTTAATTTTCTCTTTTTCTATCTCTTTGATATTTATATATGTGTTGATAAATATCTTGTTTGATATCTTTGTAATTGATATTCATACTCAATCAAGCTTTGTATATGCAAAAAAACCTTGTGTTTGACAAGCCTATATACAAAGTGAAGTTGTATCACTTGTAAATTGTTGTCTATATTCATTTTGCTTGAATAGGCATATCCTTTATTGAACTCTATAAACTTGCTTTTGATTGTTAAATTGTGATACAAGCTATCTAAAGGGATAAACTTGTGTTTGTTCAAGGGAATGAAAAAAGTTGTAATATACTATTTACCCACCCTCGAGGTTTGCTTATGGTAAATTAACCGTTTTATGTATTTTTCATTTGGTATTATAGCAAATCACTAGACGATACTTAGTGTGATCTCGGGATACACTCACAGTGCTTTGTGAAGCTTTGAAGCAATGGGACTTCAAGATGATGTAATGGCAGAAGGAGCTTCTAATACAAGGCCACCATTACTTAAGGGTAATAACTATGGGTTTTGGAAGTTGAGGATGAAAGCTTACTTTCAGTCTATTGATGAAAGGGCACATGGATAGTTATGGAAGAAGTCTATACACCTCCTACTAAGGTCTTAGAAGATGTAACCAAAATTTCCAAATAGAAGTGAATGGACGACTAATGATTTTAAGGTTGCTAAATGGCATCATCGTACTATGAATGCCATCTTTGGAGGAGTAGATGGACACCAATTAGCCTAAATACAAAATCTTGAATCAATCAAGGAGGGTTAGGACACTCTCCAAGTCATAAATAAATGTACATTAGTGGTGAGAAAGTCTAGGCTTCAATTGTGGACCTCACAATTCGAAAGCTTGCAAATGTGCGATAAAGACAAGTTTGAGGACTTCCAATTTAGGCTTCTTAATATTGCTCACCAATGTCAAGCACTTGGAGTGCTAATGTCTAGATAGCGTCTCCGTTGAAGAATATAAGATTTGTCCTAAAGAGATTTAAGGCCAAGGTTACAACCATAGAAGAAAGTAAGGATGTCGATTGCTTAAGCATTGACTAATTGCTTGAGTCTCGCCAAACTTATGAGATGTGCTTGAAGCCAAAAGCCAAAAGCAAGGGTATCGCTCTCAAGGCTATTAAAGAGGAGATCGATAATGAGAATAAAGAAATGGATTTTGTGGTTAGGAAGTTTAAGAGGTTTCTAAAAAGAGATACCAAGCGTAGAGGTAGCTTTTCGAAAGATAAGGAAGTCAAGAAATCATATTGAACAAGAAGAAGGTTCATGCTTTGAATGTCTTGGTTTTGGGTATTTTACAAATGCGTGCACTAAAAAGAAGTTCAAGAAAGACAAAAAACGTAAAGCTATGGTGGACACTTGGAGTGATGGTAGTTCTAGTAATGAGGAAAGCTGAAGTGATTAGTCTTTAAGTGATGAAGAGCATGTAATTAATTTTGTTGCTTTTATGGCCTCTCACACTAAGCTAGAAGATGATTGTGAAGTTTTTATGAATAAGGAAAATGATTAAGGACATCTAGAGGATACAAGCTTGAAACAAACCAGTCTCGAACTTATTGCCAAGATTAGGAATCTTGAGAGTCAAAGGGATGAAGCCTTGAGAGAGGTTAGAGAAAAAGATGACTTGATTTAGACTCAATTGGATGATTTTGTAAAAATCTCTCATAGACTCTTAAATGAAAAGAATGATATTTGAAGAGACTATATGAGGTAGAGAGACTTGTCTATGATAGTGAGGAGATTGTCTCAAATATAAGGGTTAGAGAGCAAACTTACATTGAAGAGATCAACATTGTTAAGCAAGCCATTAAAGGCTTAGTTAATGGTTCGGTTAAGGTGAATAATGTCACAAATCTTGCTCAACCTTGAGGAAAATCAAGCAACTTGAAAGGCAATGAGAAGATAGAAATAACATCACCTACTTCAAGGAAGGCTAAGATCAAAAAGGTAAAAAAACCTCATAAGAACAATCTTCTCAAAGTTACAGGTAATGTGAAAGACAAGATTTCTTCACAAACTCTTCCTACTTCTTCCAGACCACAAGGTACAATCTCAACCATTATTCCTATTTGCCATTTTTGTATTTACGTTTGTCATATTAAACCAAAGTGTTATGAGTTTATAGTGTTTTGGAAAATAGGAAATGCATATAGAGATAAAAAGATTGACCTTACTTTGATGCATGCTAGGGCTTTAGTTGTTGACAAGCATGATACTTCTAAAATGCATGTTAAAAAGAATTTGAAAAAGAAGTCTTATCCTTGTGAAAATCTTGACAAAGCATGTGTTGCTAATAATGTTGAGGAGATGAGTATAAAAGATATTATTTTGGAATCAAATCAGTAAAGATCTCCATTCTAGGTTCAACATTAAAGTCAAAGATGATCATGATTTATGTGTAAGTTCACCCAAGATCATATGGGTTAAGGGTGAGTGCTCTTACCATTAGTGTAAGGTGCATATGTGAGTTAACATTAAGTTTAGTGTCAAGTTGTTGAGATTTTTAGCTAGCTAGTTTGCTTATCTATAACTTCTCACATTTCTTGTTATGATAGTTGAAATCTATTGATTGACTTTATGAGAAGTCCGTTTTTGGGATCTATATGGTGTTGATTTTTGTTAAGATTTTTTACAAAAAGTCATTTTTATATGTGTTTGAGTTGAAATGCTTAGTTTTTATTCTCTTGGAATGACACACCAACAACTTGTTATCATAAGGACAAATAAGCCAAGAGAGCTCATAAAAAGGGAGAAGATTTTGCATTTGATGAAAATGCTTGCTAAGGTATCTTTATATCCTAATGTTTGCAATCTAGGTTTTTCATCTCTCAACTCATTGTTTGCACTACATCATGTAGCATGTCATTTTAGAGAACTTAGTATAATATACATATGGTTCTCATTGGCATTTGCTCTCGAAAGATCTTATAGTGATGTTGTTCACAAAGGTCTTATATATGATGTATGAGATGTTTGTTTGAATGTTGAGTGGCAAGTTTTAAAAAATATGAGCTTCATATTCTTAGAAAGCTACTCTCTTGAGAAGTAATGATCTTGAGTAAATCTCTTTATATTGATTTTAGATCATGTGCTTGTAAGCCATAAAACTTAGTTTTATAAAATGCACTTTGCTTCTCTTATAAGTTTTGTTGAGTAAGTTGAGTTTGCTAATATGTAAGTTGTGGATGCACCTTGAAGTCTTTTGACTAGTACATTTAAGATGTCCTATGGTTAGTATCCATTTTTCTTTGGCAACTACATAGAACTCATTAAGCACCTTCATGAAAAGGGCTATACATATTGGTTGTGAAGCCACCCAATGTAGAAAAGGGGGCACCATTATGATGAGTGAAAGACATCATGAAGCGTATAGGTTTTTGTTAGAAAAATCAATAAAATGTTGAAAAGAATCAAGAAAAAGAAAATTCTTTGATTAAAGCCTATAAAAAAAGGCTTAAAGGACTATAGTCAAAAATCATGTATGCTCGGGTTGAAAATAAAAATGGGATGATGAGCAACATGCTTACACACGCTCATATGTTGAATTCTATTCTCTTAAAAGCAAAAATTCCCGATGATAATCGGTTTGACCTTTTATTGAAAAGCTTAAGATGAATAGATGTTGATGTGATTTGCATGTTGATTATCAAATTACTCCTCTACATATGTTTGAAGCAAAATTCACACACACACACACACACTTTTGTTTATAAGTATTTTGATATTCTAACAATTAATGAAGAATTATGAGAGTGATTGAAAATCTTGGTGTATCTCTCATAGTTTGTAGAGCTTATTTTGTTGGATTTCCTTAAAATTGCTTGAAATGTGAATGTGTTAATATCATTGTGAACAATGAGCTATGTTGATCTTAGATAAAACATTTATCAAGGGGAAGTATTGCATGTTAGACTTTGTTCTTTTTTATGATATGTTCACATATTTTGCTTTAATCATTTGTTGACATATTGGTTGATTAGAATAATTGAATTATGAGATGCATGATATCTATCTTGAAATAATTACATGAATGTGTTCGCAATGAATATATCTTGGTTTGAGGTTGAAGGTAGTTGATATTACAATGAATTCCTTCATTCATGAGGTTGCTAGTAGTTGTGGTTATGATCAATTCCTTCTAGCTTTAGGTTGATTAATTCCCTTCTTGCTTGGGATAGAAGTTGTGGTTACAACCAATTCCTTCATGTTTTGAGGTTGATAGTAATTGGGATTGACACCAATCCATTCATTTTTGAGATCGTTTTTGTTGTTAAATGCATTTGTTGATTTTTGTAAAATGTACCTATGTGCTTGAAAGAAACATTTATGCATTTATTTTTCATTATTGTATCATATGTCTTTGTATATTTATCTTGTTGACTAACACTCACTTGGATCTCTTTTCCACTAATGTGTTTTTGTGTTTTAGTGTTGACAACAAATCCATGGGAAGAAACAAGGTTTCCAATCCTATCCATCCATCAAAACCAATAGCCAAACACAAATATACTCCAACAGCCTCTAAAAAACACAAACCCAACAAGTTGAAAGCCTTGGGCATTATAGGAACTCAAAAGCTTATCCAAGATAGGGGTGTTGATTTGGTTGAGGGTTCCTACATTCATCGTGTTATCCTTGAAAGGCAATGGGATAAATGGTTAAACACAATTGGGGTTGTTAATGAGAGCCTTATAAGGGAGTTTTATTTTGAGTATAAAGAGAGCACAACCTTTAAAAATGCCTTGGTGAATGTTAGAGGGAAATCATTTAGGGTCTCCTCGGATAGCATCAACAAGTTTCTTAGTCTTTCTAATGAAATTATTTCGGAACTACTTGATGTGGATAACATTGATCACTTGAATCTTATGGGGAGAACTTTATGTGAGGATGATGGATTTGAATGGGGAAAGAGAGCATATATAGGCCAAAGTGAGTTGACTAAGGTTAGTGCCTTTTGGCATCTTTTTGTATGTGCAAATCTTGTTTGATCTACAAATGCCTTTGAGCTTAATAAGGAGAAGACCAAGATTGTGTACGCCTTGGTTACTAACAAGCCCTTGAACCTTGGTCATATTTTAATAGAACACACTGAGAATGTGGCCAGTTCATCTAGTTGGACAAAAAGCTAGCATTTATGGTATAATTTTTTTTACGGTGCATGGTGTTCCTAAGCTGGATTATGATGTGCTTTTGCCTCCCTTGGAGAAATTTTATGAAAAACGGATATCTTATATGTCCTATAAAGAAAACGGAAATGTTAATGACACTTATACGATCTTTAGTGAAAATCAAGATTCAAATATGGTGTCAAGTGCAAGCATTCTACTGGATTGGGCTATGCAACTAAAAGAGGGGCATTTGATAAAGATTGATGAGCTAAATGTTAAGGCAGAGCAACAAGAACAAAGGATCAAAAGCTTAGAGGAAAGACTTTCTTCAAGCAACATAACCATCAAGCATTATGAGAGGTCAACTAATCAAAGATTCTTCTTTGATGGCACTAGTTGATCTTGAGGTATCACTTTATTTTGTTACGTTTTGGTTTCATTTCATGTCAAAAAGGGGCTTTTTGTTTTTGTATCTAAACGTGATTAGATATACTTGTATTTTGGGGGAGTATACATATATCCTCTTGGACTTTATTGTTTTATCTTAATCAAGTACATTTTGCCATATATTTTCTCTTGTATATATTGTTCTTCAAAGTTGATTCTAGGTGCTATCAAGAGAAGATCATATGAAGAAGTTTAAGACTTGTTGAAGATTAGTCTAAGATGTACAAACTTGAAAATTCCCTTAAAAAGTGTGTCTAATAAACCTAGGGGGTGAATAGGTTTTAATCGGATGAATTACCAATTTTTCGATTAATCAATATTAATGAAACTACCCTATATTTTTAAGTATTCACTTAAACACAATTGAGCATAAAACAATAAAATCACAAGAATTTGATTTACGTGAGAAACCCTCCAACTGGCAAAACTCACGGGTTAATCCACTTAGCCACACACGATCCACAAAATCTACTACTTGAATGAAAGTTTACATCCTAGGCTGACCTCCTATCACACCATCCAGTTACTAACCCTTTCACTCTACCAACAGGCCTATAATAGTGATCTTGGACCAATAAGCTTCTGTACTAAACACTTAGTCACAAAGCTTAATAACTATGAAGAGAATATGCAACCTATGTGAACATACGAAAATATTCAATATGAAAAAAATGCTAGTTCAATACATTAATCCTTATCTAAGGATTAATGATGGCAATGAATGCAAATCCTAGATATCAATACTCTAAATGCAATAGCAAGTAGATTTAGCTAGATGGGTAAAATCGTCCTAAATGCTATCTATCACAAAACAAAAAATCTCAACCAACAATCAACAACCCAAGTATGTTATAAATGCTATTGAACTCAAAGACACGCATTTAATCAACAATACTTGCTAAACCTAGGCAAACATGTCATAAGAAATAAACAAGAAATTCAAGGGCATGCAGAGTTTATCTAGTCAAAGAAAAAACAAGAAGAATCCATGTTTGGAAGATGCAAGAAGATGCTAGATGCTCATGGATTGAAGTTTTTTTGAGTCAAAATGTATTCTTAGAGCTCTCTTTCACTAGGACTCAATTTCTCTCTCAAAGATCTGATTTTTTTTTTTCTCAGAAACTGAAGTTAAGAATAAGAGAAAACATATATAATAGGGCAATGCAATGCTACGTCGTTTTGACAAAAACTATCCAGAAAACAAGTAGTGCGCGGGTAGGGTACTCACACACTTACTAGCGCAACAACCCATGCGTAGTGTGTTATGATATTCACAACGCTTCTCACAGCGGTGCCACAACGTAGAGCGATTGGAGTAGCACCGCTATGATAATTCACAGGGCCAGAAGAGCGGAGACACAGTGTTCAGGAGACCAGCTCAGTGCGTGAGTATGGACCCTCGCTTAAACCCGCACACACCATGCGCAAAGCGTATACAAGCCAAAAACTAGCATAGTGCGCGGGTAGTGTTCCCGTGCATACATCTACACATTTCCTTGAAACAAAGGGATTAAGGGGACAAGGCAAGACCAAAAGACATGCAATCCAAGCAAACAAGAGATATGAAAAATAAAGCACACATGACAGCAATTACGCACTAATGCAAGTTGATTAAAACATGCATGAGAGTGAGTGCGTGCACTAAATCTCTTCAAGGAAGGTTAAGCAAAGTTCTATGAGATATACCTTTGAAGAGCCTTTGAGATTGGTCACGGACAAAAACGGCCTAAACTACCCATACATGTATAATCCCCAGTTGTTGTCAACAAAATAAGCCAATTAAAAAGGAGGAACTTACAATCTCTCCGTTTGGTTATTTCGTGATAAAACCACCACTCACAAATCATCCTCACAAAATAAAAACAACAAGAGGTTAACATATAGTTTTTCTACATTATAGTGAGATATCTTAAAATTAGATCTTCAAGTCTTCCATCTCTTGTTGAATCAACATCCCTGCAAAACAAGATAACTACACTTTCCAAGACAATTGTATGTGAGGTGATCAAGAGATAATAAGAGATGAAATTAAAGGCAATTTGCATAAAAGAAAGCAAACAACAATGCAAATGCAAATGCAAATGCTCCCCTTAAATGGGTTACTCATCTTCAACAAGTCAATCCCTCATATTCAACCCTCAACTCTCCCTAAACTCCCCATAAATCCACACTACTCCCTTTTTTTGTCACAAGATAGACAAATGGGTAATCCTCAAAGGGTCCACTTTAGCAAAGCGAGTTATTAGCATCAAAGATAAGTGCATAATAATATACATTAACTTTATACAACTTAATTAAGTGAGAGAGAAGAGCAAGGAGATTTGATTTTTAGGAAAATGTGTGAGATTATTGCCTTGGATGGAAGACATGAAACATTAACTTTAAAACATGGTATTTGGCAAATCAAATATCAAAAGAGTTTCCAAAAGAAGTCAAACCAATTTGTACCCTTTTGTCAAAAATGAACAAGATATAGCATTTAAAACTTTCAACACACACATAAGAAACTTTTCAATCCTTATTGACCAACCAAGACATGGATATAGAATCCTTATTAATTGAATGGATATGAAATCCTTATTGGTTATTGTCCTACTCAACCATTAAAAATAGAGACAATACTAAATTTGGATAAGACATCCTTATTTATAAAATGGACACAAGGTCCTTATTGAGTTTAGCCTTTTCAGAAGCTTTCATACACATAAACCATGCATAATATTTAAGCATGTAAACATCAAGTTCTCATAACATGGAGATAAATTGTGGGTCAATCAAATGTAATACCCAATCAATTTTCCTAGTCCAAAACTGTATGTTTGAACATAAATGAAAAATGGATTGCAAGTAAGGTAAAAGCACACTTATTGAATAAAAAGCCATATAAATATATAAGTATAACCATGATTCTCAAGCGATTAATTAAAGAGCATAAAGTTGATCAATTTTCAGCTTATTTTAACAATACAAGGTTGCATTCTTTACTTGAGTCCCTATATCAATACCTACCAAGTCAATCGGAGGCATGAGGCCCTATAGACCTACCAAGTCCATTAGACTTAGTTGAGTCTATGGGTGACATGTTGACACACTAGCATACGGGTTCATTTTTTCTAGTCCACTTAGGTGACACATTTCCAGTCTTAGTGGTCATAATCTTCATATTACTAGAATTCATAGGATTATTAACTTTAGATTTCCTAGGCACATGCATATTGACTCTTTTAAGTTTGTTTCTTTCCATCATGTTCACAACCCTACATTTTTTAATATATTTATGGCAATTTAGCCTAATGTGCCCATTAACACCATAAAAATGTTAAGAGGGTATAAAGTGAGGAGTCATACCATATCCTTGTGAGGTCATTGGAAACTTGCCATGCATTTGATGTCACCTTTGGTGTTGATCCGATTCTCTCCTTTGTTGTTGAACCGGGTTGGGTTGCCTCCTTGGCTGAGTATGCATGTCTTTCCTTCTTGGTTGATAAAATCTTGATTGAGCAAGACTTGGATGTGAAGCTCTTGGACGTTGATGTTGAGCTTCATCCTTTGTTGGCATCTTCATTTGGCCACTCTTGGATGACTCTATGGATGTTAAAGAGGTGAAACCTTGCTTTTGCCTTGAGCTTAAGGTTGCTTGATCTTAGTCTTCTTCAAATCTTCAAGGTACCTCATCTCTTTATCCTTGACAATCTTCAAGGAATTATCTTTGTTGGCAAGTTCATACTTCATTGCCTTCATTCTTTGGTGGCAATCTTCAATCACCTTATCATATTTGGACACATCAACCATGTTGTATTCATGAATTCATCTAAATTGACCATTAGTTAAAGGTTTTCCTTCTTTAACAAGTCTTCACTTTCCTTGACTCTCCTCACCTTTTCATTTAAGTGAGTCACCTTAGTTGAAAGCTTGAGATTCTCCTCCTTCAATTTTTGACTCTCCCTTTTCTTCTTCAATCTAGAGTCTTCAAAGTACTTGATGAAGCCTTCAAGGTCCATATCTTCACCATTTCTTTCAGAGTGAGATGAAAATCTCTCATCACTAGAGTCATTTTCTACACTTGAGAATGAGGCATTTTCTTCCTTTTGCCTCTCATCAACCAAGTCAACTTTCATTTTAGTATCTTCATCCATCACACTTCTAGCTGCCTCTTCATCTCTTCTTTCTTCAAGGTCACAATAGGAACTTTTGCCCATTTCTACAACTTCCACATAGGCGGCTCCAAAGGCCATGTAGTTAATTGTAAGTTCTTCATCACTCGAAGAATCTTCTACACTTTCACTAT
Source organism: Dipteronia dyeriana (assembly GCA_032871835.1). Classification (NCBI taxonomy): domain Eukaryota; kingdom Viridiplantae; phylum Streptophyta; class Magnoliopsida; order Sapindales; family Sapindaceae; genus Dipteronia; species Dipteronia dyeriana. Next base: position 86,778,775 of record CM065297.1, on the reverse strand, counting down.
CACTTGAGGAGGTAGCACTAGCCTTTCCTTTTCTCTTGACTTTCAAGTTACTACACTCCTTCGAGATATGTCCGAATCCTCCACATTCAAAGCATTGAATGCCTTTTCTTATAGGCTTCTCTTGACTTGGCTCATTCTCCTTGAAGTAGGTCTTCTTCTTCAATTCATTCTTATGAAGCTTCATAAACCTCTTGAATCTCTTCACCATTAGAGCCATGTCTTCATCCTCCTTCTCAATCTTGGAAGTCTTTAATGCTATGCCTTTTTGCTTATTCGATAGAGTAGATGTAGGAGCCCATCTAGATTCATAGGCTAGTAGCCTTCTAATCACTTCACTTGGTTTCATCTTCTTGTAGTCCTTATTTTCTTCAAGAGCCGTCACTTTGGATTCAAATCTTGTTGGGAGTGACCTTATGGTCTTTTGTTTGATCCTTCGATCTTAGTATTGGACACCTAGTTGATGGCTTTGATTCACGATGTTCATCAACTTCACTTGGAAGTCATTGAAACATTCATCTTCCTCCATCCTAATTGTCTCAAATTATGCTTGGAGGATTTGGAGCTTAGAATCCTTAACCACTTCGATTCCCTCATAAGCTGTCTCTAAGATCTTCCAAGCTTCTTATGCATTTTTAGTGATTTGGATGATTTTGTATTGACTCTCATCCCTTGCACAAAATAAGGCAGGCATTGCTCTGTTGTTCCACTTTGAGGCTTCAAACTCTTAGGAACTCCATTGAGACTTGGGCTTGGGCACACTGCTTTCATCTTCGGCTGTCATGGTTGGTGGTGTTTATCCATCTTCAATCACCTTTCAGACCCTATCTTCTATCACCGATAGGAATGATTCCATCTTCCCCTTCCATGAGGAGTAATTGTCCCCTTTGAGTAGTGGTGGTCTCACACTTGACGCTCCCTCTTTACTCACTCTAAACTCACTCATAGTGTATGAGGGTAATGAATGAAATGCAAGTGATGCCACAAACAAAATGCAAAATACAAACAAGAAAAATGCAAAATGCAAGACACACACAAAGCACGGATCACCTAAGTATGTCTAGGCACCGACTCTGATACCAATTGAAAATTCCCATAAAAAGTGTGTCTAATAAACCTAGTGGGGGTGAATAGGTTTCAATCAAATCAATTACCAAATTTTCAATTAATCAATATTAATGAAACTACCCCATATTATCAAGCATTCACTTAAACACAATTTAGCATCCCTCTAACTGGGCAAAACTCACGGGCTAATCCATTTAACCACACACGGTCCACAAAATCCACTACTTAAATGAAAGTTTACATCCTAGGTTGACCTCCTATCACACCATCCAATTACTAACCCTTTCACTCTACCCAACTGGCCGATAATAGTGATCTTGGACCAAAAAGCTTGTACACTAAACACTTAGTCACAAAGCTTAACAATTATGAAGAAAATATGCAACCGATGTGAATATATGGAAATATTTAATATGAAAAAAATGCTAGGTCAACACATTTAAGCTTATCTTAGGATTAATGATGGTAATGAATACAAATCCTAGATATCACTAATCTAAATGCAATAGCAAGTAGATTTAGTTAGAAGGGAAAAATCGTTCTAAATGCTAGCTATCAAAAAACAAAAAATCTCAACCAAAAATCAACAAACCAAGCATGTTATAAATGCAATTAAACTCAAATACCTGCATTTGATCAACAATACTTGCTAAACCTAGGCAAACTTGTTATAAGAGATAAACAAGAAATTCTAGGGCATGTAGAGTTTACCTAGTCAAAGAAAAAACATGAAGAATCCGTGCTTGGAAGACGCAAGAATATGCTAGATGCTCATGGATTGAAGTTTGGTTGAGTCAAAATGTATTATTGGAGATCTCTCTCACTAGGAATCAATTTCTCTATCAAAGATCTGATTTTTTTTGCTCACAAAATGAAGTTGAGAAGAAGAGAGAACATATATATTAGGGCAATGCAATACTACATCGTTTTGACAAAAACTGTCCAGAAAACAAGTAGTGCGCATGTAGGGTACTCGCGCAATTACCAGTATGACAGCCCGCACATAGTGTGTTATGATACCCATAACACTTCTCACAATGGTACCACAATGTAGAACGACTGAAGTAGCACTGCTATGATAATTCACAGTGACAGAAGAGCGAAGACACAACGCTTAGAAGACTAACACATTACATGAATATGGACTTGCGCACAGACCCACACACACCATGCAAAAAGCGCAAACAAGCTAAAAACTAGCGCAGTGCACGGGTAGTGCATCCGTGCATACACTTGCGCATTTCCCTAAGATAAAGGGATCAAGGGGATAATGCGAGACCAAAAGACATGAAATCCAAGCAAGTAAGAGAGATGAAAAATAAAGCACACATGGAGCAATTAAGCACTGATGCAAGATGATTAAAACATGCATGAGAGTGAGTGTGTGCACCAAATCTCTTCAAGGAAGGTTATGCAAAGTGCTAAGAGATATACCTTTGAAGAGCCCTTGTGCTTGGTCATGGACAAAGAATGCCTAAACTACCCTTACATGTATAATCCCTAGTTGTGGTTGTCAACAAAATAAGCCAATTAAAAATGAGGAACTTACAAACACACACATGGAATTTGAGGGAGTGATTGTGACCAATCTTCATTTTGTATGTCTTACTTTTTGTATAGGTGTTTTGACATGGAATTTTCCAAAGGAGGAGATTTTTAGGGTTTTGAGTCATGTGTTGGCATAATTCTTAATAAAAAAAACATTTCATTTGTATTGATTAGGTGTCTAGGATTTAAGGTTTATCAAGTTTCAAGGAAGATTGGACAACAAATCAGGCAAAGTTGAAGTCTTCAAAGAGGAACGAGCTGCATTGCTTAATGAAAGTATAATAAGACCTCAATCCTCTTACAAGGCTTAGGTGCACACATACACATTGTATCTATATGTGTCCATGCATCATTGTGCCAAAATAGTATTACATATACACACACACTTATTAAAGTATGCTCATGAATTAGATTTAATTTGATAATTTTTGAGAAATTGCATGTTCTATGACTATATCTAGGTAATGGTACACTTATGTGTTCTTGTATCTATTTGTTTGCATTTGCATGGTATTAGACTTGAATTTTTTATTATTTTATTCCTCAATGAGTTCTAGTCATTTTGGTTTCTCATTCATTAATTTTCAAGTTCCGTTTAGGAAGTTACAAAACTTTCCTTGTCTTTAACGTACATGGTTTTCATCATTGTATTTTAAGTTGAATTCCATATTTTATTGTGAAAGTTTTGTTGACATCCATGTGCATGAGAGAGTCTCGGTTCATAATTTGAAAATGGATTCAAAATAGGAGTTCGGGGCCAGAGAACAGTAAAAAAATGCGAAGGTGCGCTAAGGGAGACAAAGTGGCCAAAAGAGGGTCATTGCATCTCTCCCAGTGGAGGCGCGTTGCCTCCGCATGAAGAGATGCCTTTTGCCCGTACGGAGGCCACACGCCTCCATGGGCTACTGAGGTTGCACCTCTTGATTGGCCCTTTGGTATTGTCTATTATTTTCCCTCTTTTATATACCCTTTCCTTCTCATTCTTTTCAATGAAGAAAAACTTGAAAAATACTTGTGTAAAAGTTTCTCTCAAATTTTCTTATCTTCCAAACAACATAACTTTCTCATTTGAACTCCAATTCAAGTGATTCAAGTTGGAGATTGTTCATCTATCAATTCTCTATCATCTTCATGAATATTTGAGGTCATTTAATCATGTTTTTAGGTGTCTCTACACTAAAAAAATGGGACTATACAGATTTTCTTAAGGTATTGAATCTCTTCTTGAGTTTTGTTCTTAAATGTGTTCAATTACCTTCGGTTTTCTTTTTATATACATGTATTTATATTGTGTGAAGTATGATTAGAGTTTTAGACTCTATTAAAGCTAGATTAAACTTAATTAGAACCTTGCATGTTGAGTTAGGTTTTTGTTAAAGCTTATGTTTTCACATGTTTGTGTTTTGTATTTTGCTAGCTTTCTATCTAGGACTAATTTGGACTTTGGTTGATTGATTTTGATGAGAAATATTCTTTACTTGTGCTTGGTCTCATTAATTGATTTTATTCATGATTAGCACAATTTATTGTATATATAGAGCTTAATAGGTTTGTATTGATTACTTTGTGAATACATGTTCCATATTTCTTATTAAAACTTTTATTGATCATATGTTGTGATTCTAGTATGATTTTTGTTTGATACTAAATCTTGATTATGTGCTTAAATATTTATGTTTGATTCATGGTTTAGTGACATGAATAAATTTAGATATTAAATATGTTTTGGTGTTTCACATTTTCTAGAATTTTTATCCATGTATAGTAACTAGACGATTTTTGATTTGTGAACTTTCATGCATATGTCTAGTTCCCATAAGATGTGTTGATCATCATATTCTATTTTGCGTGCATGATTACATTTTCCATTCATGATCACTTAGAAGTCCTTGTAAAAGGCGTGGAAGTCTTTGCTAGGATCGGGGTGATCCGGACAACTAAGCAAGGAAGACTTAACTAGGATCGGGGTGATTCATAGTTAAGCGTGGAAGTCTTGGCTAGGATTGGGATGATCCAGATAGCTAATCTTGGAGTCTTGACTAGGATCGGGGTGATCTGGATAGTTAAGTAAGGAGAAACTTCTTTCATTGGTTAGGATAGAAGGATGGCTCTTTAGGTGGATTGGTCACTTGAGAGATTGTACTTTTATCTTACTGTTAGAAGTTGTTTTACCGGTGGTTATGGTATCAACCTATGGATGTTTCCTCTTCGGAGGTTTTATCACATAAAAATCATGTGTTAATTTTCTCTTTCCCTATCTCTTTGATGTTTTTATATGTTTTGATAAATATCTTGTTTGATATCTTTGTAATTGATATTCATACTCAATCAAGCTTTGTATATGCAAAAGGCCTTGTGTTTAACAATCCTATATACAAATTGAAGTTGTATCACATGTAAATTGTTGTCTACATTCATTTTTCTTGAATAGGCATATCCTTTATTGAACTATATATACTAGCATTTGATTAATAAATTGTGATACAAGCTATCTAGAGGGACAAACTTGTGTTTGTTCAAGGGAATGAAAAAAAGTGTAATAACCCGTTCACTCCCTCTTTAGGTTAGCATAAGGCAAATTAACTGTGTTGTATATTTTTCACATAACATAGATGATGTCATTGGAGATGTCGATGTAGGCGTTAGGAATAGGGTTCAAAGAGCAAATCAAATTAGCTATACTTTCTACACCTCTCAATATAGCCTAAAAAGATTGATGAGGCCTTGGGTGATGAGTTTTGGGTTTTTGCCATGCCAGAAGAGATAAAACAATTTAAAAGAAATGAGATTTGGACTTTAGTTGATAGACCAAGGAATACTAATGTCATGTTAAAATAAACTAAGGTGTGTCTAAACAACCTAGAAGATAGTGGGGGGGGGGGGGGGGGGGGGGGGTCCAATAAGTTACAAATTTTTTTAGAATAGTCAATATTAGTCACAAATCACCCAAGCTAATTGAAACAAGTCAAACAATCAAAGTAAGTTTTCTACAGAAAGATAAATGACCTTTTATAGTGATTCTCGACCAAATGCTTGTGAACTAACACACTTAGTCACAAGACTTGACTCAATGAAGAGTTTAAGCAACCTAAGTGAATATATGATATATTCTAAATGTTAGACAACACCAAATGCTTATCTAAAGATTTATGATGATAATCAAACAATCCTAGATATCAATATGTCTATATGAAGGATTCATAAATACCTATAAGTCTAAAATCTAGTCATCAAACAAGGCTCAACTAACATAAGTCGTCATAAAATAGAACAAGTGCAATAAATATGCAATCAGTGCACCCTAATTATCATTGTCTAGATGCAAATTAGGCATAAAGACTTAGATAGAGGACAATAATGTCCTAATCACAAGTTTTCACAAACAAAACATAATCATACGAAGGAACTCGTGAATATATGCAATAAAGAAAGTCCTAGCATTTAATCAACTAATAATTGCAATAAAAATACAATCTTGGAGAGTTTGAGCAATTGAAAAAGATAGAGTGTTTGTTCAGCTTACCAAGTTAAGGGTGTGTAGGGGGGGAGCGGGTGAATGAGTTGTTAATCCAATAAGTTACAATTTTTTTTAGAATAGTCCATATTAGTCACAAATCACCCAAGCTAATTGAAACAAGTCAAACAATCAAAGTAAATTTTCTACAGAAAGATAAATGACCTTTTATAGTGATTCTCGACCAAATGCTTGTGAACTAACACACTTAGTCACAAGACTTGACTCAATGCTTGTGAACTAACACACTTAGTCACAAGACTTGACTCAATGAAGAGTTTAAGCAACCTAAGTGAATATATGATATATTCTAAATGTTAGGCAACACCAAATGCTTATCTAAGGATTTATGATGATAATCAAACAATCCTAGATATCAATATGTCTATATGAAGGATTCATAAATACCTATAAGTCTAAAATCTAGTCATCAAACAAGGCTCAACTAACATAAGTCGTCATAAAATAGAACAAGTGCAATAAATATGCAATCAGTGCATCCTAATTATCATTGTCTAGATGCAAGTTAGGCATAAAGACTTAGCTAGAGGACAATAATGTCCTAATCACAAGTTATCACAAAAAAACATAATCATACAAAGGGACTCATGAATATATGCAATAAAGAGAGTCCTAGCATTTAATCAACTAATAATTGCAATAAAAATACAATCTTGGAGAGTTTGAGCAATTGAAAAAGATAGAGTGTTTGTTCAACTTACCAAGTTAACTAATGATTAAGACCCATGCCTTAAAGATGCTTATTGATGCAAGAAGAGGATGGGTTTTGAGGTTTGGAGAGTTAAAGAATCAATCTTGGGACTTCTCTCTTTAAGTGAACTCTTTCTCTCACTATGATATGAAAATATGAGTCCTGGATCGAAATAGGAAATAAGATGATGAATACATAGGGTATAAATAAAGCTACGATGTTTTAAAGAAGTAGGGCAAACACAGCAACGTTCTCGGGTCTACTTCACGGCTAGGAACCCACGAAACACCCGTGAACTGGGACCAGAAAACCTATTGGAGAGATTTTATTGGTGACTTCATGGGCAATGACCCGTAAACTGGAACCAGAAACACACCAGAGATGACTTCACTGGTGACTTTAAGGGTAGGGACCCCCCGAATTGAGACTAGAAATACACTAGAGATGACTTCACGGGTGACTTCACTGGTATGGAATCGTGAACATTGACCCGCGAACTGGGACCATATCAAGTGGTCACCTATCGTGCTAAGACAAGTACACCATTGTGTAAGCGTGGATGTTTTTGATCAATCAAATATAAACAAACTACACCACACAAAACCACATTTAAGTCTAACAACAAAATGCATGTGTGAGATATGTAAAGGATGCATACATATAAACAATTAGAACAAAAATGCAAGATGAGAAAAGCATGCATGAAGCGTGTGTATGTGTGTCAGGTTTGTGAGGTGTGTTAGCATAATTCCATATCAAACAAATATTTCTCTTGTATTGATTAGTTGTCTAGGTTTGTGTGATTTAAGCTTCAAGAAAGAATGACAACTTGTCAAGCAATGAGAAGACTTCAAAGAAGAACAAGCTTTAAAGCACATCAAAGGTAATTTAGATGTTTTTCCTCTTGTAAGGCTATTAAGGCACATCCATGTGTCCCTGCATTATTTTTCTCAATTCGTATAACACATACACACACAAATTAATGTATGCACATGCATTAGATTTAAATTGACAAACTTTGTAAAATTACATGATATAGAATTATATCTATGAAATGACATACTTGTATGTTCATGTGTTTTTTTGCTTGTGTATTCATTATATCAGACTTGAAAATATTCACATATTATTCTTATTGAGTTTTGGTCATTTTGGTTACTCATTCATTAGATTTTGAGTTCCGAGTTGGAAGTTATGAAACTTTCTGTGTCTTTGTCGCACACGGTTTTCATCTTGATGTGTTGAGTTGATTCTCATACTTTTTGTGAAAGTTTTTTGATATCCTTGTTCATGAGAGAGTTATGGCTCCTAATCTGAAAATGGATTCGAATTCAGAGTTTGGAGGTTGAAATACGATTGCAGAACATGAGAAGAGCACGAGGGAACAAGAAATGTCAAAGTGCCATTTGTACCCCTTTCCCGAGGAGGCGCGTGAGCAACATGGGAAGGGATGCCTTCTGTCATTGTGAGGTCCACTTGCCTCCATGGGAAAGTGATGTGGTGTGGCACCACTTGCCACCCGTGAAGATCTCCTCTCCAAATCATCTCCCTCCTTTAAATTCACGTTTCCATCTCATTTTCATTTCAAGAAGAAAAATGTGCAGAATTTTCTCTCAAAATTCTCTCAACTTTCAAACACCATATCTCACTCATTTCACATCCGATTTGAGTGATTCAAGTTGGAGAATCTTTGTATTGAATTTTTTTTTTATCTTTTTCAAGCAATTTTGAAACCTTTTGTTTAAGTTTTGTGGTGGTTCTATTCAAATTTCGTGGCTGCACATTTTATCAAGGTATTTGATTTATCTCTTGTATTTTGAGCTTTATGATCTTCAATTACATTGGGTTTCTTTTATATGTGTATGCTACTTGAACACTAGCTATTAAGAGATAGAACTTCAATTAAAATCTTGGTGTGCTTAATTAGAGACTTGTATGTGAGTTAGGTTTTCATAAATCTATGTTTTCATAAATCTATGTTTTCACATGCTTGTGAGTTGTATTGTGACTAGCTTATTATCTAGGGCTATTTGTGCTTCAATTGAATGTATTTGATGATTGATAGCCTTTTACATGTGCTAGATCTCTTTAATTAAATATATTTAGGATTAGCACATTTTGTTGTATATTTAGAGCCTATTAGGATTTAATTGATTATTTTGTGAATATATGCTCTAAATGATTGCTAGTGAATTTCAATTATCATATTATTTGATACTAGCAGTTTTGGTTTTAGTTCTAAAGTCTTGAATATGTACTACATGGATATGATATGTTTTCAAACTTTAGTTATATGAATAAAATCTAGGAATTGATATGTGTTAGGTGTTTCACGTAGGTTTTTGTTCACTTTTCAAGATCTAGGCAATCTTGTTTTGTGTGCTTTGAAGACTATGACTAGTTCTTCATGAAGTCTACCTAATCCATACATTTCATATATACATGCATCATTTGTGTGATGACATTGTTGTTTGGATTGTAAACTAGAAAATCATACTTTGTTTACTCATTGATCATTTCTAGTTTCTATAGAATATTTTGATCACATATTCTATGTTGTATGTGTTTACATTATTTGCATTACACTTAGATCATTGGCTTTGCGAAAGGTAGAAGTCTCTTGTTGGAGTGTGAAGCTTCAATTTGAGCAAATGAGTCTTAGCTAGGATCAGATCCGGGAAGCTAAGCAATGAGGCTTGGCTAGGATCGGGGTGATCCGAAAAGCTAAGCAAGAAGTCTTGACTAGGATCAGGGTGATCCGGAAAGCTAAGCAAGTAGGAAAGTATTTCATTAGTAGAAAGCCTGCGGGTAGGATAGAAGAGATATCCAATATGAAGTGTATCATGTGAATTCTTCACTTATGAGGGTGTACTTTTATCCAACTAATGAAATGTGGTTTTACCTGTGGTTGTGGAATCAACCCATGGATGTTTCCTCTTTAGGGGTTTTACCACGTAAAAATAATGTGTCAAATGTCTTTAACTCAAACTCTTTTATATTTTTATATGTGATTGATTGTATCTTGTTGAATCTACATTGAATATCCTTGTAAACAAGAATCTTGATAAGTTTGAGTAACTAATACTTTGTTGAATCAATATTTGTCTCTATCTTTTTAGTGTTTGAACATTGTATCTTGTGAAACTCTATAAGTGTAAAGTTTTACTTAGTGAATTTACATTGTAATATTCAAAGTTCAGCTTGTGGAATTTGCTTTGCATTTAATATACTTGTATATGAGATACATTGTTTCTTGTTTTGTATATCTATTATGTGTATCACATTTGTGAATTTATATTTGTAGACTAAGGGTGGTTAATTGAGCTTACATGTGATAGTTGTTATATACTAACAATCATATTAATTGTTAATTGTATGCTCACCAAGTGTTTGACAAAATGATCAAAAAAGTTTTAAAAAATAGAGTGTCAACCTTTTCACCCCCTAGGTTCTTTAGTTCATAACCTTGTAGGTATTTTCAGTGTGTGCACCCAAACACATCAAACGACAAAGTCAAGTTGATATACATTTCGCTCTTGAAGTCACGGAGTGCTTGAAAGCTTGCCATCAAGAACTTAAGCTACCCATTACAAGATCATCCCCAATGTGATTTTTCATGAAATAAGTCAATCATAAAATGGAGGTCCTTAAATCATAGGCACCAAATGGGAGTTTAAGAACATATCAGATAAAGATGACAACATTGTGCGTAACAAGGCTAGGCTTGTGGCACTAAGGTAATATCAAATTAAGGGTATTGATTTTGAGGAAACATTTGCTCCTATTGCTCCTCTTGAGTTTATAGGGCTTCTCTTGTCCATTTCATATGTGTACAAGTTCAAATTTCACCAAATGAATGTTAAAAGTGCCTTCCTCAATGACTTCTTACAAGAGGAAGTGTTTGTTGAGCAACCTAAGGGGTTTGTGGATCCATACAACCATAATCATGTCTATTACCTCTAGAAGGTTTTATATAGGATAAAACAGGCTTCAAAGGTGTTATATGAGCACTTCACTCAATTCCTTATCGATAATGATTACTCTAGAATCAATGTTGACAAAACACTTTTCATCAAGAGCAAGAAAGATGAGATCTTGATAGCTCAAATCTCTGTTGATGATATAGTTTTTAGATCCACCAATGAGTCAAAAGTTTAAAATTTTGTTGATTTCTTGTATCATGAATTTGAGAAGAGTGTGGTGGGAGAATTGAACTATTTTTTAGGTTTACATATTAAGCAAATGTATGATGGGATATATATAACTCAAGCTAAATATGCAAGGAACCTAGTGAAGAAGTTTGGCATTGAGAATGCCAAACATTGTGACACACCCCTGAGTACCACCTTAAAGCTATGCAAAGACGCTAGTGACAAGAGTGTAGACCAAAGCTTTTATCATGACAGGGTTGGTAGCTTGCTTTACTTGACCGTAAGTAGGCTGGATATAGCTTTTTACATTGGTGTGCGTGCTAGGTATCAAACAGATCTCAATGACTCCCATCTTTCAATAGTGAAGAGAATCAATCAATAAGAGAATGGGACATCCAATTACGGGATATGGTAATCGTTTGACATTAATACTAGTTTAGTTGGCTTTAGTGATGCAGATTGGATAAGGAATTATGATGACTAGAAGGGTACATCGAGCGGTTTCTTCTTCCTTAGGAATAGCCTTTCTCTGGGTTTTACAATAAGCAAAACTTTATCTCTTTTTCCACAACTGAGGCGGAATACATTTGTCGTGGGGAGTGCTTGCACACAACTCCTAAGAATGAAACAAATACTTGTGGACTACAACTTTAATCAAGGTAATCTAACCCTTTATTGTGATAATTTGAGTGCCATTATCATTTCCAAGAATCCAGTTCAGCACTCTAGGACTAAGCATACAGATATTAGATGTCACCTTATTAGGGAGCTTCATGAGAACAAATGCATTGCACTTGAACATGTTGGAACCAATGATCAACTAGCGGACTTATTCACAAAGCCCTTAGATTTAACTAGGTTCAAAGCACTTAGTAGGTCTATTGAGATTTTCCATATGCCTTGATGTGGTTTGTTTTCGACCCCATGAAGAGAGCTCAAGCAAAGAGAGCGAACTTAAATTATTGTAATGTGAAAAAATTTGATCAAATTTATGCTTCTTCATTAATTGCTTGAGAAACTTGGTTGCACATATATGCTTATATGGTATTTTATATAATAAGTGTGGACCGAGTCTTTGTTTGTAATCCATGTCATTTGTTTGTTCAATAATACATTTTTGGACTACGAGAATTACTTTTGAAGTATGCTTGAATGTCCTATAATTTATCTCCATGACATGAGACCTTTATTATGACATGCATGAATTGATATGCATGATATCTTTGACTACTCTACTTTGAATGCAAATGTGTGTGAAACCAAATGATAAGACTACAATCAATAAGGATCTTGTATCCATTAATTCAATAAGGATGTTGCATCCAATGTAGTAAAGTCTCTCTTCTTAAAGGTGTAAACAAGGTTACTGTCATACTGATGTCTCATCCAAAAAAATCAATTAGGATTTTATATATCCATGTCTTGGTTTGCCTTTAAGGATTGATATAGTTGCTATTTTCTCACAAATTTTTTAGAAATTATATCTTGTTTGCTTATGACAAAAGGGTACAAATTGGTTTGAATTCTTTGGAAACCCTTTTGATGTTTGCTTTGCCAAATACCATTGCTTGAACTTTGATGGTATATGTCTTTCATATAAAGCAACAACTTCACACATTCTTCTTAAATTAAATCTCCTTGAATCTCTCTCAAATATTTAAGTTGTATAAAGTTCGTGTATATGATTATGCAAATATCTTTTGTGCTAATAACTCTCTTTACTAAGCAACTCTATTGGGGATACTCATTTGCCTAAATCATGAAAAAAAATGGGCGTAGTATTTAGGAAAGATAGGGAAGATCTTTTTTTGCTATGTTGTTTTTTGTGGGAGAATTATACTTTGTGGGGGGGGGGGGGGGGGGGGGGGGGGGGGGGGGTAACCCACCCATTTATGGGGAGCATTGCATTGCACTATTTCATATTGCTTGACATTAATACATACGCTTTTATATTTGAGATTTCATTGTTTGATCACCTCACATACACTTGTCTTAAAAAATATAGTTGCTATGCTTTGGAGGGAGTGTTTATTCTATAAGATCTTGAAGACTTGAAGATCTAGACTTTAGGTATCTCTTTGTAATATACAAAAAATTTTGTTGACCCTTTGCTTGTTTATTTGTGAGTGATGGTTTTTGTCACGAAATAGCCAAATGAGGAGATTGTATGTTCCTCATATTTTGATTAGCTTATTTCGTTGACAAATGACATTGGGGTTTAGTATGTAAGGGTAGATTAGGCTCCTCATTGTGATCAAGCTTCAATGGCATCCCCAAAACCTCAAGCTCAAGAGCTCTTCAAAGGTATAACTCTTGTCCTTAACTTCTTGAAGAGATCTAGTTGCACACACTCACTAGCTTGCATACAATAATTAATCTTGCATGTTAATTGTGCTTCCTTTTTGTGTGCATTTCACTCACTTCACACTTGCACAATATTCATATAGGTTAGGTGTGTTTTGATGTGTTTGAAAAGAGAGTTTATCTTTTTCCGCGATTCACCATGCATGAACCGCGGTACATTTCAGTGATGTATATACGGTTGGTTACGCGGTGTGTGCACGTTACATGTCCAACAGTTTTATCCGTGAAGTTTTCCAAAGGCTTCCGAGTGGTGTGCACCACGGTCTGGACCTTTGCACGAACCGCGCAGCATACACTGCAGTTTTGACTCATATTTTTTAGATCATATTCAAAACGACGTAGTTTTTCTTGGGCTTCATATATATTCTTCATCGTTTTATTCCAGCCGTTTTTTAGAGCTTAAAAATTTAGATATTAGTGTGAGAAAGAGTTCCTTAAGTGACAAAAGCTCTAAGACTTCATCTTTACCCAATCAATTTATGCATCTAACAACTTCATTCATCATCCACACAAGAGTCTTCTTTGTTTTCATGATTAGGTAAGTTGAACATGTTTTTAGATTTCTTTATTACAATTATTGTTCCTCCTTACCTAGGTTTAGCATTTATTGTATGATTAAATGGATGACTCATTTTCTTAAGCTTATCTTGAATATAGTTTAGTTATTGTTTTGTGATTGAGATTGTCTCTTCATGATAGCTTGCATCCAGTACATTCTTGCCATCTCTAGCTAAGTCTTTATCTTTTGCGTCTAGAACTAGATAACTATGAATTGTTGAATGCATATTTATATTCCTAATTAAGCATTTGGTTTTTTGTAGCATTAATTTCATTTAGAATATTTTAGTATATTCACTTAGGTTATTTAATTTCTTCTCGAGTCAAGTCTTGTGACTAAGAGTTTTTATTCACAAGCATTTGGTTTAGAATCACTAGTAAAGACCCGCGAGTAGAATTGAATGTGTTAGTGACCAAGTATAGTTTCATTATAGGTCAATCTAGATTGTTAACTTTCATTCAAATAGTGGATTTGATGACCATAAGTGGCTAGATGGATAGCCCAAGAGTTTTGCCCAGTTGGAGGGTTTCAAATATTAATCAATCAACTTGTTTTATTGTTTTCCGTACATATATATTCCGTTGATTGCTTGATTGTTATTATTAGGTGACCTATTCATCCCCTCTATGCTGTATTAGGCACACTTTATGTATTTTCATATATATATATAAATCCTCTAGAGTTTTATGGCTAAATTTTGAAATTTCAAGGTATTTTTGTTACATAATAAATTATTATTTTAAAAAAAAGGTTTAGACCTTTGAGAGATTTTCACAATTCTTCCTTTATCTAATTCAATGTTTACATATGATTTCTTAGAGCACCTCCAATGCTATGATGCATTTGGAGAAAATTTAGTGCCACATAGGATAGTTAGATAATAAGGTTGAAAAAACCTCTCCAATGTAATTATCTAACTTGAGTATGGAGGCGATGTGACAAATTTTTTTGTAGAGAATATGTAGTTGAATTTTCAAGAGCATCTCCAATGTAAATATGTAATTTTAGGTTTATAACTAGTGACACATCAACATATATATTGAATAAGGATCCACTTTGTCAAAAAAAATTTAAAAATGCATATTTTCATCTCCAATGAAATTATCTAAAATCAAATATGTATCCATTTTGAGAAATCATACTCAAACATTTATTTCACTCTCTCTCTTCCCCCTCTTTTATTTTAAATCAAATATGTATCCATTTTGACCAATTATATTACAACATTTATATCATTCTCTCTCCTTTTTTTTCTTTTACAATTAAATAAGGTGTAATATTATTGGTGGGAAAAAGTTAAATCATAATCAGTATTTCTAAGATAGTTTCTAAAGTTAGAAACCCAATTCCATTTTCTTTAAAACAAAGTTTATCACATCACCTCCATAGTGAAGTTAGATAATTGTATTTGAGAGGTTTTTTCTACCTCATTATCTAATTATCCTAGGTGGTACTCCATTTTCTCCAAATGCATAAGAGCATCTCTAAGGCAAATATGCATCTGGAGAAAATTGAATGCCACATAGGATAGATAGTTAAAAAGTTAGAAAATCTCTCTCAAATGCAATTATCTAACTTTAATCTGGAGATGATGTGACAAAGAAAAAGTTATAGAATATGGATTTGGGTTTCTAATTTTAGAAACTCATCTAGAAATGCTGACTAGGATTTCTAGCTCTTTCCACCAATAATATTAAAGCTCATTTAATTGTAAAATTACAGAGGAGAGATAGTGGAATAATTATTTTATTATGATTTGTCATAAAATGGATGCATATTTTATTTTAGATTATTGTATTGGAGATGCGAATATGCATTTCTCTAAAAAAATTCAAAAGTGGGCCCATAATAAATAGAAATGGTGATATGACACTATTTAGTAACTCAAAAATATATATTTACATTGGAGATGCTCTAATAGCATTGAAGATGCTCAAACTTTAAAAACTCTCCTAGAAATGCTGACTAGAATTTCTAACTTTTTCCCATAAATAATATTACACCTCATTTAATTGTAAAATAAAAAAGGGGAGAGGATGAGATAAATGATTTGTCAAAAATGGATACAAATTTGATTTAAAATAAAAGATGAGAGAGAGAGAGAAATAAATATTTTAAGATGATTGGTCAAGAATGAATACATATTTAATTTTAGATAATTGCGTTGGATATGAGAAATTGAGAATATGCATTTCTTAAAAACAATTATCAAAGTGAAGCCATATTCAATATATATGTTGATGTGTTACTAGTTAGAAACCTAAAAAGGAATATTTGTATTGGAAATGTTCTTAGTTTCAAATAAAGAAAATGAAAAAAAAAAAGAATTAAAACTTTCAATTAAATTAGTGGAGAAACAGGCCCTAAAATTATAAATTTTATAAACAAAATTTATTTTTATATATTATTCTTATATATTATTCTTATAAGACTATTCTTTTTTTATATTAACTAGGTTTTAGAGCACATGTAAGCGTATCGATACCTGAATCGTATCTTTGCAAAATAAGAAAATAATAACAATATAAATATATTAATATAGTAGAGTTTTACGTTGTTAATTGGTACAAAATAATAAAACTCATTCATTAAAAGAATTATAAATTTAAATCACTTTCTTAAACTCTTCAATAACGCAGTTCATGTATTTGAGTAACAATTTAGTTGTCAATCACACAATCGAAGTAATTCAGTACTTAAAAATTCATAGAAAGCAAAACTATTTCACTTTCAAGTGACCTAAAATTTTAAAAATATTAATCTATATCTAAAAACGCACCTGTAAAAGCCGAAGTAAAATCGGGTTTTGTTTAGTAAGCTTCCAGTGTCTCTTTTTCTCTCTTTATTGCACTATTGTATCTCCTCTGTTTTTCTAATTTTATTTTAATAATTTTTAGAAATTACTATACAATCTCTGTTGTGTTACTATTACTAAAATATGAATATTAAGTAATTCTACAAACTCGAAGGCTTGTATTTGTCATTTGACTTTCAAAGAAAATATAAGGGATGCTACAATTAAAATCTTACTAAAACCTATATATTAAGTAATTATTTAAAATTTAAGGGCTGTATTTATAATTTTACTTCCACACACACACATATATATATGGTTATTAGAAAAAGAGTCAAAGAAATTAAATGATAAAAAGGGGCTGTAATTTTACTTTCAATTCACCTTTTAATTTTTAATTATAATGTAAATGGTAAATTTATAAACAGTCCATATTGTGATCATTCAATTAATTATATAAACTTTAAGGGTTGTATCTGTAATTTTACTTTCAAATAAAAAATGGAATGCTATAATTCACCGACCAACTCCCTCTTTTTATATAGTTAATACAAAATAGATAAATTTATCCTTATTTTTTATCTCTGAAAATCTAGTGTGTTAGAATTTTGAATTACAATCCATGTTTTGTTACTATTACTAAGACCTATATATCAAGAAACTATACAAACCCGAAGGTTTGTATTTGTCATTCGATGTTCAACACAAATATAAGGGTTATTATAATTGAAATCTTAATAAGACTTATCTACTAAGTAATTGTATAAACTTTAAGGGTCATATCAGTAATTTTACGTTCAAAGATAAAAAAACGAAAATTATAAAAATTTGAATGGTTATAACCATAATTTATGTTCAAAGAAATTAAAAGAAAAAAATAGGGGGCCTATAATTATAGCCGACCGTTCTCTCTTTTATATATTTATGTCTGAAAATCTACTGTGTTAGAATTGAATTACAGTCCCTGTTGTGTTACTAGTACTAAAGACTATCTATTAAGCAAAATACAAACTCGAAGGGTCGTATTTGTCATTTGACGTTCACCGTAAGTATAAGAGATGTTATAATTGAAATATTATTAAGATCTGCCTACTAAATAATTGTATAAACTGTAAGTGTTATATCCGTAATTTTACGTTCAAAGATATATAAAAAAAATTATATAAACTTGAAGTGAAAAGATAAGGGGCCACAACTCGCTCCTTTATATATAGTACTAGTTTTTTTTGGACACATGTTCGTATCAATACTTGAGTCGTATCTTACAAGATAAGAAAATAATAACAATATAAATATGTTAATATAGTTGAGTTTTACGTTGTTAATTAGTACAAAATTGTAAAGCTCATACATTGAAAGATTTATAAATTTGAATCATTTTATTCAACTCTTCAAGAACACAGTTCATATATTTGAGTAGCAATCACACAATCGATGTAATTCAGTACTTAAAAATTCATAGAAAGCAAAACTATTTCACTTTCAAGTGACCCAAAATTTAAAAAATATTAATCTATATCTAAAAACTCACCTGTAAAAGCCGAAGCAAAATCAGGTTTTGTTTGGTAAGCTTATGGTGTCTCTTTTTCTCTCTTTATTGCACCATTGTATCCCCTATGTTTTTCTAATTTTATTTCAATAAATTTTAGAAATTACCATACAATCTCTATTGTGTTACTATTACTAAAATATATCTATTAAGTAATTCTACAAACTCGAAGGCTTGTATTTGTCATTTGACTTTCAAAGAAAATATAAGGGATGGTATAATTAAAATCTTACTAAAACTGATATATTAAGTAATTATATAAATTTTAACGATTGTATTTATAATTTTACTTCCAAATATATATATGGTTAATGTAAAAAGAATCAAAGAAATTAAATGAATAAAATAGGGGCTATTTTAACATGTTAATATGAATTCAATCAAGCAAGTGTTAAAACAGTACAAGTTAATGTAAGTAAAGAAACTAAAACACGAAAATCAACACAAGAGATTTTTACGTGTAATACCTCAAAAGAAGAAATATCCACGGGTTGAATCCACAACCACCGGTAAACCGTAATTCACTATGACAAATAAGAGATACAAACTCAAAAAGCAATCAACATATGATACACTCTTCAAGCTATCAACTCCAATTCTACCTTAGAGCCTAGTGAACCACTTTGCCTACTTCCTATCCAAGATGTGACTGTCACACCTATAGGAAGCAACTTCCTATCCAAGACACTCACGTCTCTAGAAAGATTCATTGCTTATCTATCTGGATTCTCCCGAACCTAGACAAGGATCCTTGCTTAGTTATCTAGATCACCCGAATCCTAACTAAGTTTCCTTGCTTGGCTATTCGGAACACTTTCCTAGTCAAGTCTTCTTGCTCTAGTCAAAGCTTCACTTACTTCAACAAAAGACTTCAACCTTTCGCAACACAATGATCTAAGTGAAGTGCACATATGCAATAATGATGCAATCATATGCAAATAGAGCAAGTTGATCAAACACACTCTATGAACATGCAATTAGAGAACTAGGTTATGCTTTCAAAAATCAATCACAAAGATATCTAGAAACCTAAGCATGTTAATCAAACAAGAACTAGATTAGAATAATAGAAATCACAATCAAAATATTCTAATTCTTAGAACATGTGACTAAACCTAGAAATCAACAATCAAGAACAAAAACACAAAGTATTCTAGATTCAAGTTCATATTCCTCAAAATTAGCTAAAATGATAACCAATCGAACATACAAAAGCTAATTTCAAAACTCATCCAAACAAGCCTAAAATCGAATCAAAATTATTCTAAACATTTTTCTTTAATCAAATAATAAGATCTATCAAGTTGATCATAAAATAAAAATGGAAAATGATTCACTTACAAATGATGAACATACGAATGGAGATCAGATTACTATGAAAGATATGGACATTATTTGACTCTAAGAATTCTTGGAACTTGTTCGTCTCTTTAAGACCAACAATTTCAGCTTTTGAAAATCCAAAATCGGAGTTGATTTGAAAGAGATATTGTTAGGTTTTAGATTGTGTTGGCATTAATTCCATATCAAAATGATGTTTACTTGTAATGATTTAGTTGTTTAGATTCATGATGATTCAAGCTTCAAAGAAAAAGGAACAACTAGTCAAAGCAAGTTCAAAGTCTTCAAAAGAAAGGATGCAATATGGTTCTACAAAGGTATACTAAGACCTTATCTTTCTATTACAAGGCTTAGGCACACACACACAATTCATACATTTGTGTCTCTGAATCGTTGTGCACCATTACAGGCACACACATACAATTCATTCATATATATCCCTGCATCATTGTGCACCAATGTATAACACATTCACACACTTGAAGATGAATGCTCATGCATTGGTATGGAAATAACATGTTTTGAAAAATGCATGATTGGAGACTATCTCTATGTAGTTTGCATTCTAGTGTGAATTATGTTTGTATGTGTATATATTTGTATAACATGGATATTGAACTTGAATTTGGCCTTAAATCATTCTTGATTGAGTTCTGGTCATTTCGATTACTCATACTATTGATTTCAAGTTCTAAGTCATAAGATACTACAATTTCAACTCATGTTGCATATATTGTCTTCGTCTTCGTATATTGAGTCAAATTATTATTTTATGGGTTGAGTATCTTATATTTCCATGTCCGTGAGAGAGTTACGGTTTGTAATCCATAAACATATTCAAATTCCGAGTTCGGAGGCCGGAGAACGGTCGAAGAACGCGAGGGGAGCGCGCGAGGAAAAGAAGTGCAACCAAGCACTCTTTCCAGAGATGGCGCGTGGCCATCTTGGGACAGAATGCTTGCTGCCTCGAGATGCCCACGCGCCATCTCTGGCAGCAAGCATGCTTGGTGCACTTAAGGTCATTTTTTTCCTTTTGCTTCTATTCTTTCTCTCTCCTTTATATTTCTCTTCCCTCTCACGTTTCATTCTAAGAAGAAATTTAAAACTTGAGTGCAGAATTTTCTCTCTACATTTTCTCACATTTCAAACACCATAAATTCTTCATTCAAACTCGGATTTGAGTGATTCAAAGTTAAGAGTGTTTTTCTATTCATCCTCCATCTTTTCTCTGAAGGTTTGAGTTAGTTTTATTGATGTTTTTGGAGTCTAAACTCACAAAAACGGGACTGCACCAAAATCAACTAAGGTATTGATTTTCTCTCAAAGTTTTCTTTTAAAACTCAGTCAATTGCCTTGGGTTTTCTTCTTCAATATATATATGTCTTGTGATTGTTTTGATTTGAGTTTGAACTCATTTAAAGCTAGATTGAGTTTCAATTGAAATCTCACATGTTGAGTTAGGTTTTGATTTTGCCTATGTTTTCACATGTTTGGGATTGTATTGTGCTAGCTTTGATTCTATGACTATTTGATGATCTTTGATTGATTGATTTTGTGAAAAATAGTTTCTCACATGTATTTGGCTCTCTTTGGTCAAAATCTCACAATGATACATGTGCTTGTGTTCTTTTGAGCTATTCATATGTTTTGTTGAATCTATGATTAGGAATATGCTCTAAAACTTTAGCTTTAATCTAAATGACTTTGTCATATGATTTTAGCATGTTTTTGGTTTATGAGATTTAAACTTGATTATGTGATTAATTGAACATATCTTGTGATTCAAGTTTTAGATCTATGCATGTATCTAGGTTGTAATTAATGTTGAACATATCTTATATGATCTAGATGGATTAAACATGCATGATTGACTAGACTACATTTGTTTTGTACATTCATGCTCATGTCTAGTATTTTCCATAGGATGTGTTGATCATAACATTTTATGTTGCGTGCTTGTTTGCGTTTTGCATTCATGATCAAGAAGTCTTGCCTTGGGTCGTGAAGATCCAGAAGTCTTGCAAGAGGTGGGAGACTTCGGATTGTCAAGCAAGGAAGTCTTGACTAGAGTCTGGAGGACTCGGATAGTTGAGCAAGAAGTCTTGCCTTGGGTCGTGAGGATCCGGAAGGGTGAGTGAGGAAGTCTTGACTAGAGTCAGGAGGACTCAGATAGTTGAGCAAGAAGTCTTGCCTAGGGTCGTGAGGATCCAGAAGGGTGAGCGAGGAAGTCTTGACAAGAGGTGTGAGGCCTCAGATTGTTGAACAAGAGGGCGACATCTTCAAGAGTAGGATAGGAGGGTAGTTTCTAGGTGAAGGGTTCACTTGAGAGATTGTACTTGTCTTATCTACTGGTGGATTTTATTTGCCGGTGGTTGCTAACCCGTGGATGTTTCTTCTTCGGAGGTTTACCACGATATATCTTGTGTCAACTTTTTTTCTACCCCTATCTCTCTTATATTTGTGTTTGTTATTTGAATACTATGTGTAAGTTCCTCAGTTTTTGATTGGCTCATTTCGTTGACAACCACATTTGGGGATTAATGTGTAAGGGTAGTTTAGGCCATCATTGCTCAAGACCCAGCTCAAGCTTCATAAGGTAAATCACTTGCTTAACCTTTTCTGAAGATTTTTTAGTGCACACACACACTCTCATGCATGTCTTTGATCATCTTGCATGAATGCTTAAATTGCCTTAATTGTGTGCCTTTTTGCCATAAATCTTGCTTGGGTGTTTGTTGCATTCAGTTTGCCCTTAGAAGAGTTTTTTCCCCTTGACCACGGTCGGGACCGCTCCCTGTGCATTGCCTCCGCCGCGGTATGCACAGCGGTGTTCTCCAGGCGTTGCACGCTGCTGCTACCGCGGCAAGTGCACGTTGCATGCACAGCCGTCTCCCAAGCGGAGTTTCCCAGTGATACACTGCTGGCTCTACCGCGGTCTAGACATTGCCTGTACCGAGATCCAGACAGCGGAGATTCCCAGGAGATGCACCGCTCGCGATACCGCGGTCTGGACACTTGCCTAGGCCGTAACACGTACATCGATTAAGACAGGAATCAGTTGCCCCTTGTCCAAAACGACGTCATTTCGTGTAGGGCACATTATATATACATTATCTTCTCTTCTCTTTGTTGGGTGTGAGTCCAAGAAGCCATTTTTACTCACCAAGATTTTCTTGAGAGAGAAATTGACTCCAAGAGAGAGAGAGAGCTCCCAATAATTCATTTTGACTCAACCAAATTTCAATCCATGAGCATCTAGCATCTTCCAAGCATGGTTTTTCTTGTTTGTCATTGACTAGGTAATTTCTACGTGCCTTAGAATTTCTTGTTCCATTCTTATGACATGTATGCCTAGGTTTAACAATTATTGTTCATTAAATGTATGTTATTGAGTTTAATTGCATTTATAACGTGCTTGGGTTGTTGATTGTTGGTTGAGATTTATATTTTGTGATAGCTAGGGTTTGTGACCAGTTTGCCCTTATAGCTAAATCTATATACTTTCCATTTAGATATTGTTTAGGACTCATTGATTGCATTTTGTGATTGCATTATAGTCCTTGCCATGCTTAATGACAACTTGTGTTGATATGGCCTTTGTTTGATAACTAGGATATATTGTTGCATAACTATATCTAGTTAAGTCTTTATGAACATTCATTTGAACATTGATATCTAGGAATTGTACTTAGTGACATTCTTAAATTCCTAGATAAGCATTTAGTGTTGCCTAGCATTACTTGCATGTTTGAATATTTTATCATATTCACTTAGGTTGTGTTTGACTCTTCATTGAGGTTAAGTCTTGTGGCTTCGGTGTGAAGTTACACAAGCAAGGGAAGTCTTGCAACCAAGGGTGGGTTGACAAGCAATTGGTCGGGTGCCACTGTAAAAGGCCCAAGGGGGTAGAGTAGGAGGCGTTCACGCTAAGAGTAGTGTTTCAGGAGATATCACTAGGGACTGAACCAAGAGTGGTAAGTGGCGGTGTCCATAGCCTGAGGTTGTAACCTTTTATTCATATAGTGGATTTCTGTGACCGAGTGTGGCGCACTTAACAGACAGTGGTTTTTCCTATTTGGAGGGTTTCCACATAAACATCAAGTGTTATTTATATTTCCTCAATTTATACTTGATGTTGTATGTTTGTTTTATTGGGTGAATTTTGAATATTTACTAATCAAGAAAAATTGGTAATTAAGTTTATTAAAACCTATTCACCCCCCCCCCCCCCCCCCCCTTTAGGTTTAGACACACACGTTTTTAGGGAACTTTTCAATTGGTATCAGAGCGGGTTCCTAGGCAAACACAAGTGATCCAAGCTCTTGTTTGTGTGTCTTGCATTTGTTTGCATTTGTTTATTGCATTACATTTGCATTCATATAACCCAAAACACCATGAGTGATTTTGAAAGACTAGAGGGTGCTTTGATCTCTAAACCACCAATGCTCACCAAGGATAACTACTCCTCTTGGAAAGTGAGGATGGAAGTTTTTTTGTGTGACCTTGATGAGCATGTGTGGAAGAAGGGTATTCACCTCCCACAGAGACACAAGAGAATGGGGCTTTTATGCCTAAGCCCAAGTCCAAGTGGACAGTTGATGAACTTGAGGCTGCCGAATGGAACTCAAAGGGCCTCCGTGCCTTATATTGTGCAGTGGGTGAGAGTCATGCAAAACTCATCCAAACAACTCAAGATGTTTGAGAAACTTGGGAGATTCTAAGAGTCATCCATGAAGGTACCATGAAAGAAGAACACAAAAAATTAGGTACCTTAAAGATCAAGCTTAAATGTTTTGATTGTGGTGGCTATGGGAATATCTCCACGGATTGTGGAAACTCAGAGAGCAAGAGTCGAAGAGGCAAACCAAAGTCTTACTTTTGTAGTGAAAGTGAAGAATGCTCTTCGAGTTCGGAGGGATGTGAAAGAAATCACATAGTCTTGCAGACTTTACATAATGACAACTCTAAAGCGGCCACAAGACACCCATCACTCAAGTTCGACATTGAAGAAGCTAGCTTAGATGATGATTACCATGAGAGCACAATTGATAGAAGCTTCGATGAAGAAAGTTCAAGCTCCAAGAACTTGAGTTGCGAAGGGTTTGATTATGAAGACTTCATCGAAAGTCTTCAAAGGTCCTTGAAAAAGAAAAATGAAGAAATCAAGGAGTTGAAGATGGAAAATCTTCAACTAAGGACCAAGTTAGATGACTTCTTGAAAGTGGACATAGTTGATATGTCAAAGTATGAGAAGGAGATTAATGATTGTCATCAAAGAATGAAGGAAATGAAGGATGAACTAGCCACGAAAGACAATTCCTTGAAGATTATCAAGGATAAAGAGATGAGGTCCCTTGAAGAATCGAAGAAAGTCAAGGTCAAACAACCTTAAGCTCAAGGCAAAAGGAAAACTTCACCTCCACAACATCCTAGGAGGAAGATTGATCTTGGAGAGCTATCCAAGAATGACCAAGTGGAGATGCCAATGAATAATGAAGCTAATCCTCAACAATCAAGATCTCCACCTCCAAGCTTTCCTCAACCAAGGAGGCAAGCCAAGCAAGCTCAACCAAGGAAGCAATCTTCTCCAACTCAATAACAAAGGAGAAGAGAATCAATACCACGCCAAAGGAAAGCTCAAAGACATGGGAAATCACCTTTGTCCTCACAAAGGAATGGTATGACCCCTCATTTTATTCCTTCATGTCATTTTTGTGGTGTTGATGGTCATATTAGACCAAATTACTTCAAGTACATTAACATATGTAGAACTAAGAGCATGATTGAAAGAAAAAGAGGTAGAGCCAATATGCATGTGCTTATGAAAGCTAGTGTTAATGATCCTAGGAGTAATATGATGATCTTGACCACTAGGAATGACAATGTGTCACCTAAGTGGATTACAAAAGATGAACCCACATGCCATTGTGCTAAGGTTTCACCCATAGGCTCAACTAGGTCAAATGGACTTGGTAAGTCTATAGGGACTCATATCCCATCTTGACTTGTTTTGATTGACCCCATATGGGGAGCTCGAGCAAAGATTGCAAATTGGCAATGCATTGTGCTCATTGATAATATTTATGCTTCTTTATTAATTGCTTGAGATGATTGGTTGTACATATTTTTTTTATATAAGTGTGCAACTTTGCTTTACATGCAATTCATGTCTTATTTATGACCAAACATGCATTTTTGGAATAGGAGAATTGATTGGGAAGTACATTTTGAATGACCTAGAATTGATCTCCATGACATGTTGATTCTTTATATGACATGCTTTAAATTGATATGAATGATGAAAAATTTTGAGTGCTCTAAAATGAATGCAAAAATTTATATGTGAAAGAAATTATGAGACTTCAATCAATTAGGATCTTGTATCCATTTCAAGGATTTTACAATCCAAAAGTCTCTCTCTCTTTACTAGTCGAACAAGGCTACTATCATACGGGCATTCCATCCGGAAAAATAAAAAAAGGCACAATAGTCGCTCATGTCTTGTTTTGCTTGTAAAGGTTGATATAGTTGTTATAAAAATGAATTTATTTTACAATCTATATCTTGCTTATTCCAAGACAAAGGGTGAAATTGGTTTGAATTCTCTTGGAAACCTTTGTTATTTTACTTTGCCAAATACCATGTTTTGATCTTGAATACAACTTGTCTTGTATGCAAAGCATTCGTTCACACATTTTTTTATGTAATAAAACTCCTTATTCTCTCTTCTTAATGGAGTTGCATAAATTTGTTTAAATGATTATGCATATGTTTTGTGCCATAAGCTCTCATTGCTAATGCCTTCTTAAAGGGATACTCATTTGTCTATCTCTTGACAAAAAGGGGGAGTAGTGTGGATTTAGGGGGAGTAGTGTGGATTTAGGGGGAGTTGAGAGTGTCAAGATTTGATGGGGAGTTGAGAGTTGTATATGAGGGGAGTTTGATTCGTTGAGGAGGAGTTAACCTATTTAGGGGGAGCATTTTCATTTTCATTGTTGATGCATGTTGCTTGTTTTTATTGTATGCAAATTGCTCTTGTTTTTATGTCTTTGATCACCTCACATACACGTGTCTTGGAAAGTGTAGTTATTTTGTTTTGTAGAGATATTGATTCTATAAGAGATGGATGACTTGAAGATCTAGTTTATTAGGCATCTCTTTGCAAGGTAGAAAAACTTGGTTGACCCCTGTGTTTGTTTAGTTTTTTTGTGAGGATGAATTGTGAGTGGTGGTTTTGTCACGAAATAGCCAAAGGGGGAGATTGTAAGTTCCTCAGTTTTTGATTGGCTCATTTTGTTGACAACCACATTTGGGGATTAATGTGTAAGGGTAGTTTAGGCCATCATTGCTCAAGACCCAGCTCAAGCTTCAGAAGGTAAATCACTTGCTTAGCCTTTTCTGAAGAGTTTTTAGTGCACACACACACTCTCATGCATGTCTTTGATCATCTTTCATGAATGCTTAAATTGCCTTAATTGTGTTCCTCTTTTCCATAAATCTTGCTTGGGTGTTTGTTGCATTTAGTTTGCGCTTACAAGAGTTTTTTCCCCTTGACCGTGGCCGGGACCGCTCCCTGTGAATTGCCTCCGCCGCGGTATGCACATAGGTATTCTCCAGGCGTTACACGCTGCTGCTACCGCGGCCTGTGCACGTTGCATGCACAGCGGTCTCCCAAGTGGAGTTTCCCAATGATGCACCAGTGGCTTTACCACGGTCTAAACATTACCTGTACCGCTGTCAAGACAGCGGAGATTCCCAGGCCATGCACCGCTCGCGATACCGCGGTCTGGACACTTGCCTAGGCCGCAACACGTATATCGATTATGACGGGAATCAGTTGCCCCTTGTCCAAAACGATGTCATTTCATGTAGGGCACATTATATATACATTCTCTTCTCTTTTCTTTGTTGGGTGTGAGTCCAAGAAGCCATTTTTACTCACCAAGATTTTCTTGAGAGAGAAATTGACTCCAAGAGAGAGAGAGCTCCCAAGAATTCATTTTGACTCAACCAAATTTCAATCCATGAGCATCTAGCATCTTCTAAGCATGGTTTTTCTTGTTTGTCATTGACTAGGTAATTTCTACATGCCTTAGAATTTCTTGTTCCATTCTTATGACATGTATGCCTAGGTTTAACAATTATTGTTCATTAAATGTATGTTATTGAGTTTAATTGCATTTATAACGTGCTTGGGTTGTTGATTGTTGGTTGAGATTTATATTTTGTGATAGCTAGGGTTTGTGACCATTTTGCTCTTATAGCTAAATCTATATACTTTCCATTTAGATATTGTTTAGGACTCATTGATTGCATTTTGTGATTGCATTATATTCCTTGCCATGCTTAATGACAACTTGTGTTGATATGACCTTTGTTTGATAACTAGGATATATTGTTGCATAACTATATCTAGTTAAGTCTTTATGAACATTCATTTGAACATTCATTTGAACATTGATATCTAGGAATTGTACTTAGTGACATTCTTAAATTCCTAGATAAGCATTTAGTGTTGCCTAGCATTACTTGCATGTTTGAATATTTTATCATATTCACTTAGGTTGTGTTTGACTCTTCATTGAGGTTAAGTCTTATGGCTTCGGTGTGAAGTAGCACAAGCAAGGGAAGTCTTGCAACCAAGGGTGGGTTGACAAGCAATTGGTCGGGTGCCATTGTAAAAGGCCCAATGGGGTAGAGTAGGAGGCGTTCACGCTAAGAGTAGTGTATCAGGGGATATCACTAGGGACTAAACCAAGAGTGGTAAATGGCGGTGTCCATAGCCTGAGGTTGTCGAGAGTGAGAGTCCGAGAATCACTTGAGGGTGTAACCTTTTATTCATATAGTGGATTTCTGTGACCGAGTGTGGCGCACTTAACAGACCGTGGTTTTTCCCATTTGGAGGGTTTCCATGTAAATATCAAGTGTTATTTATATTTCTACATTTTATACTTGATGTTGTATGTTTGTTTTATTGGGTGAATTTTGAATATTGACTAATCTAAAAAAATTGGTAATTAACTTGATTAAAACCTATCTCCTCCCCCCCCCCCCCCCCTCTCTAGGTTTAGACACACACGTTCTTAGGGAACTTTTCACTATAGATAGAACTATTTATGTAAGTTGACTTCCTTTCTATAATATAGATTGTGTATGTGTTACAATTACTTGTTGGTATCACACTTTACTTGTTTTATATATTTATTAAGTGTCTTTAATTGATATATATAGTGTGATACAAGCAATCTAAATGGACAAACTTTTGTTTGTTTCGAAGGGAGTCGAAAAAAGGTGTCTAACCTATTCATCCCCCCCCCCCCCTCTAGGTTAGCCTTGAGCATTTAACCGTGTTTATATTTTCAATTGGTATGAGAGCAGGATTCTAGATTGTACTTAGTGAGAGTCCAGGTGATACATTCACGGTTTTTGCAAAGCTTTTGCAGTCATGGGTTTACAAAATGATGTAATGGCGGAAAGAGCCTCAATTACTAGGCCATCATTACTTCGAGGCACTAACTATGGGTATTGGAAGTTGAGGATGAAAGCCTACATCCGCTCCATTTATGAAAAGGGCTTGGATGGTAGTGGAAGAAGGTTATAGTCCTCAGTCCACCTACCAAGGTTCAAGAGGATGGAACCATGATACTCAAGCCAATGAGTGAATGGACAACGAATGAGTTTGAGGTTGCTAAGTGGAATCATCGTGCTATGAATGCCATCTTTGGAGGAGTTGATGGGCATCAATTTTCCTACATCCAAAATCTTGAATCTGCAAAGGAAGCTTGGGATACTCTCCAAGTTACTAATTAAGAAACCTTAGCGGTGAAGAAATCAAGGCTTCAAATGTTGGCATCACAATTTGAAGGTTTAAGTATGGGTGAAGAAGAAAAGTTCGAAGACCTCCAATTCCGGCTTCTTAACATTGCTAACCAATGTCAAGCACTTGGAGTACCTATCTCAAAAGAGCGTTTAAATTGGAAAATCCTTAGGTCTCTTCCTAAAAGATTTAAATCAAAGGTGACAGCCATTGAGGAAAGTAAGGATGTGGATAGTATGAACATTGATGAGTTGCTTGGGTCTCTCTAAACTTATGAGATGTGCTTAAAGCCAAAGATTAAGAGTAAGGGAATCGCTCTCAATGCTATTGAGGAGGAGAGTGATGATGAAAATGAAGAGATGGCTCTTTTGGTTAGAAAGTTCAATAAATTTCTAAAGAAGAATGCCAAGCTTAGAGGCAAGTCTTCTAAGGAAAAGGGAGTTAAGAAAATATCATCTCCAAGGAATGAGAAGAATAGTCAAGCCATGAACAAGAAAGATGTTCAATGCTACAATTGTCATGGGTTCGGTCACTTTGCTAGTGAGTGCATCAAGAAGCCATCTAAGAAAGATAAGAAAGGCAAAGTGTTGGCGGCTACTTGGAGTGATGATAACTCTAGTGATAATGAAAGCTCTAGTAGTGAGTCTTCAAGTGGTGAAGAGTTGGTGAGTAACTTTATAGCTCTAATGGCTTCTCATTCTCTACTAGATGTTGATGGTACAATATCTTTGAACAAGAACTTTGATGCAAATCATCATGGAAGCTCTAGTTCCATTCCTACTAATCTTGAGTTGTTGGACAAGATAGAAAAGCTTGAAGAAGCTAGAGATAATGCTCTAAGAGAGGTAGTTGAGAATGATGATTTGATCAAGAAACAAATAGATGAGTTTGTGATTGTCACTCGTAGACTTTTTGGTGAGAAAGATGATATTATGAAGAATTTTAGAGAACTTGAAAAGGTAAACCTTGAGAAGGATAATGTGATATCTTCTTTGAAGAAGAGAGAACAATAATTAATGGAAGAGATAGACACGGCTAAGGAGGTCATTAAGGGCTTAGTGAATGATTCGGTAAGTGTGTCTACCGTTAGGAATCTTGTTAACTCTCATAGTGGTGAAGACGACTTGGTAGTTGAAGAGGAGCTCTTGGAAGCACCACTTCCTACTCACTTGGATGAAGTCGTGATTGATAAGAAACCACACAATAAGAGAATATCAAAAGCCAAGAAGAAGTTGGCGAACAAGGTATCTTTGAAAACTCCTAGTGAAGCTAGTTCAACTCCAAAAGGTACAATCTCATCTTTTAATCCAATTTGCCACTATTACAACACAATAGGTCACATTAAGCCAAGGTGTTATAAATATATTGAAAAATGCAAATCAAAAAATGAATCTAGAGATAAGGAGATTAAAATTCAACTTGAACATGCTAAGGATTTGAAAGTTGAAAAACATGATAATATTGCTAAGCATGAGAATAAGTTGTGGAGTAGAAAGAAAACTAATATTGTTCAACTTGACAAAGCTTGTGTTGAAAATGTTAAGGAAGAGTGTGTTAAAGATATTCTTGTTAATCAAGTCATTGAAGGACTTTACTCTAGATTTAACATCTTTGTCAAGGATGATATTGGAAATGTTTGTGTAGGTACACCCAAGAACAAGTGGTTAAAGGGTGAGTGCTCTTATCACTAATATAAGAAGCACATGTGAGATAGCTTTGAGGCAATATATCAATTGTGTTGAGAATTCTTGTTTGCTGGCTTTGAATACTCTATGTATTGATATTTGATATGAACTTGGTTATCTCACATCATGTTTGTTATAATGGTCAAAATTTATTGATTAACTTTATAGAAGTTCTTTTGATATATGTGTTGATTGAGTTGAGATATTATGCTTTTTTATACTCTTATTGTGAAATATCGTCAACTTGGTGTCATGAGGACATTCAAGGCAAGAGTGCTTATAAAAAGTGCGGAAGTATGATATTTGGTGAATATAATGTGCAAAAATGTATCTCTATACTCTAATGCATGTTCTCTTAGATATTCATCTTTTAACTCAATTTTTGATATACATCTCATAGCATGTCATAGTAGAGAATTTTGTATAGCATACATATGGTTCTCATTGACATTTGCTATTTTAGGATCTAATAGTGATATTGTTCACATTGATCTTAATTTTGATGATTGTTTGTGTATAGTATATTAAGTGGCATTACTTTTGAAAATATGAGCTTCATATTCTTTGAAAGCTACTCATTAGAGAAGTAATGATCTTGAATAAGTCTCTACTTATTGCTTTTAGATCATGTGCTTATGGGCCATAAAATCTTGGTTTTCTAAAATTGCACATTGCTTCTCATATATGTTTTGCTAGTAGGTTGAGTTTACTAATATGTATACTTTGGATACACCTTGAAGTTCTGTGCTTAAGTACATTTAAAATGACCTATGGTTAGTATCCATTTTACTTCGGCAAATACATAGAACTCAACGTGCACCTTCATGGAAAGGGCTACACACATTGGTTGTGAAAGCTACCCAATGTTGGAAAGAGCTACACCATTGTGATGAGTGAAAGCCACCATGAAGTGAATTTTGTTTATGTTAAAAAAAATGGAAAAATCAAAGAAGTGTAGAAATGGAATCATGAAAAGAAAAAATTCTTTGAGTCAAAGCCTAAAAAGAAAAGGAGGAAGGCTTAAAAAAGAGTATAGTTGAAAATCAAATGAGCTCGGGTTGAAAAACAGAAATGGGATGACGAGCCACATGCACACACACGCTCATATGTTGAAATCTATTATCTTAAAATGTAAAAATTCTGGATGATAATCGGTTTAACATTTTTATGGAAAAAGCTTAAGATGAATAGTTGTTGGAAATTGTTTGCATGTTGATTATCAAACTACTTCTTGATATATATATGAAGCATATCTCTCACACACACACTTTTTTTATGAGTATGATGATATTTTAGCAATTGTTGCAGAATTATAAGAGAACTTTAAAAATCTTTGTGTATCTCTCTTAGCATATGAAGCTTATTTTGTTCATATTTCTTCAAATTGCTTGAATATGTGATTGTGTGAACATCTTTGTGAACTTTATGCTATTATTGATTTTAGTTATAGCATTTATCAAGGGGGAGCATTGTATGCTAGACATTGTTCTCTTTTATGATATGTTCACATGCTTCATTTTGTTACATGTTGGCATATTTTGACTTAATGATACTTGTAAGATATTACTCACTATCTTTGTCTTGCATAATGATTCATTCTTAAGTCATATGTCTTTGTTCTATATCTTTGTGACTAATATGCTTGTTTTGTCTTTCACTCACTTTTGTTATATGTATATAACATCTTATAACACAATAAAAATGGGAAGAAATAAGATTACCGGAAGTGGAAATCAATTGAATCCCGCTGTGAAAGCCAAGTCTACCTCGAAAGGATCCAAAGCTTCAAGGACAAAAGATTTAGGGATCTTTTGAACAAAGAAGATATTTCAAGAGAGAGGCATTGACTTTGGTAAGTGTAAAGATTTTTATGTTCTTAAGTACTTAAAGGATAGAAATTGGGAATCTTGGGTGAGCATGTTAGGAGTTGTGAATGATACTCTTGTTAGAGAGTTTTATCCTGAATATAGAGAAAATGCCACCTTATTGGATGCTTTGATGGAAATTATGGGTGTTGTGTTTAGAGTTAACCCGGAAAACATTGACAAGTTTCTTGGGATATCTAATAATATAGATTCTAGTTTACTAGATGTGGATGTCATTAAGAATCTAAATATCATGGGTAGAACTCTTTGTGACAATGCTTCTTTTGAGTTGAAGAGTATAGCATATATTAGTCAACATGAGTTAACTAAGGCTAGTGCATTTTGGCATCTGTTCATTTGCACTAACATTATTGGATCTTCGAATTCAACCGAGTTGAATAAGGACAAGATCAAAATAGTGTATGCCTTGGTGACTAATCAACCTATAAACCTTGAAGATCTTCTCATATATTACATTGATAGTGCGGCTTTCTCTACTAGAGGTGATAAAAAGCTTGCATTACCGGGGTTTATTACTTCATTGTGTTTAGCTCATGGGATTAAGAGTTGAGAATATGATGTGTTAGTTCGACCCTTGGAAAAGTATTGTGATAAATATGTGTCATACATGTCATATAAGAATAAGGGTAAGACTTATGATACTTTTGGACTATTTAATAGTTCTCAAGTTGATAGTCATGTGATTAGCATAAACATTCTTCCGGATTGGGCTATACAATTGAAGGAGAAGGTTGATGAACTTAGTGATATAGTTGTTCAACAAGATGCTAGAATAAAAGAGTTGGAGGAGTGCATTGCTTCAAGTTCAAGACCACCTCTCAAGCATTATGTTAGATCAACTACTCGCACGACTTTCTTTGGTGGAACAAGTAGCTAGTATTTGAGTCTTGTGGTATATTTCTTAACTTTTGGTATCATTTCATGTCAAAAAGGGAGAGAAAGAGATGCTAGTTACTTAGTTTCTTTTTTTATGTTGTTTTTGTGAAACTTAGTTTCTTTTTTATGTTGTTTTTGTGAATTTTTGAACTTTCAATGGCATGTAATAATTAGTCTTAAGATTTGGTTAAGAATTCTTGTGTTTTGGCATGTATTTAGGGGGAGATACATGTATTTGTGGACTTAATTGTATATTCTTATCCATTTTATATGTTGCCATTTGTTGTTTTTCTCTTGTATATGCATTGTGCTTTGAGATGATTTGTAGGTTGCTTCAAGAGAAGATCAAGATGAAGTTCAAGAGTTGATGAAGATTAGTTATAGGAATCTTACTCATTGTAATGTGAGGGAGTGATTTTGTGACCTATCTTCATTTTTATATTTGTAGTAAATGTATAGGTGTTTTGACATGGAATTTGCCAAATGGGGAGATTGGCAGTTGTCGCTCAGTTTGAGGCAGAAGAGGGCAACCATTTACACACATCTAGTGGATTATGTATAAGGATATGTGATGGCAGAGGAGGAATAGATAGCTTACGGTGGAGAATTCATACACGGTTGCCAACTGGAGGAAAAGCAAAAGCCTAAAGAGAGCAGTTCAAAGGGTAATCAGAAAAGAGACCAGAAGAACAACAATTCGGGCAAAGGTAAAGAGGGTCGCAAGGCTGATGACGAGAAAGGCATCAAGGTTATCAAGAGACAGTTCACCAACTACACTTCTTTAGCCAAGAGGCAAGAGGAAGTTCTGACTATGATAAAAGATAAGAACTTGTACAAGAAACCCATGAAAAAGTCAACTTTTGCAAGAGGAGACATATCCAAGTTCTACCGGTCCACCGTGAAAACGACAATGAAACCTCAAAGTGTTACCAATAAAGAGAATACATTAAGAAGTTGATCAAATAAGGACACTTGAAGTATGTAGTTTTGAAGGATAATGATAACCGGCCGAGACATCCACTAAAAGATGACCTGAATGGGAAGAACGGTCCTAACAAGAGTACAAGTGAAGCAAAAAACACAATCTTTGGAGGACCCTATATAGGGAGAAACAGTCTGGAAAGAATGATAGAAGTTCGTGTTGCAATACACAGCCAAAGAATTTTAGATGTGAACTCAATTTGGCAGACCAGAAAAAGGCCAAAAAAGGTTAGGACATGATCATCATTTTGGAAGCGGATCCACATGGACTAGAGGTCAGACCAAATGATGCAATTGTAGTGGCAACCTGAATTTTTGAAAAGTGAAAAGCGTATTGATAAAAAATGGGAGCTCATCAAATATTCATATTGCTAGGGTGTACTATCAGCTGGGACTACAAAAGAAAGACTTACAGCCGCTAGCTATCCCACTGACAGGGTTCCGTAAGAAAGAAGTAAGGTCTGGAATAGTCAAGTTGTCAATTGAGATTGGAACCTACCCCTTCCAGAAGATGGTACTCCTCGATTTAATGGTCGTCGACATAAAAAACCAGCCCTATAATGCCTTGTTGGGAAGATCTTTCCTGAACATATCCAAGGCCGTAATAGCAACCTATGTCCTGATAGTCGAATTCCCAAAGAAGCATAAGTATGTGTTATGAAGAGCTCATATGAGCAGACAAGGAAGGAAAACCTAGTTGTATATAGAGAAAATGGATAGGCATATGTAATGTAGATCGACTTGCTAAAAGAAGAGAAGTGTCTAGAGGTCGATGAAGAAGATGCCCGGGTAAAAACCCCGAATCCGTTTGACCTAGATCTGAGGGAGACATCTTCTGGCCATAAGAAAGACCAAGAGGAAGAGGAACCAAGAATGGAGGTTGCACTCTATGGAAACAATCATGACCTTATGGTCAAGTTGGGGGCTTAGTTATCCGACCATGTACAGAGTGACATGATTAGCCTGTTAAAGGAATACAAAGATATGTTTGTATGGAAACATGAGGAAATGTTGGGAATAGACACAAAGGTGATTTCCAACTTTTTCGCTATCGATCCCGAGCATAGGCCAGTTATTTAGAAGAGGAATAGGTTCAACCCAGAAAGAAATGGCCATCAATGAAAAGGTTGGGAAGTTACAGGCTGCAAGGTCAATCAAGGAGGTGCGATACCTGGAGTAGGTCGCTAATATGGTGTTGGTGGAAACAAAAAAGAGTGGTCAGTGGAGGATGTGTGTGGACTTCACTAACTTAAACAAGGCATGTCCAAAAGACAGTTTCCCCCTGCCAAGAATATATCAATTGGTTAACGCTACTACTGGACATGAATTGCTTAGCTTTATGGATATATATTCTAATTACAACCAGATCAGGATGTTCATAGAGGCTTTGGTCTCAACATTCGTCGACGATCTCTTCAGCATTTTCAATGACCTAATACTGCCTCAACCTTTCTCATATGCTCATTGCATCTGCGATCTCTCGGTTCATACGGATTTGAGTGCTTGATCTCTCTTAGAGAGTTGCCCCATCAATAGAGAAATCTCTTTGTTTTGCCTCTCTTGAGCAATTAAGGACTCAGTCAATTACTGTATAGCCTACAAAAGAAGAAATATGACAATCAATTTGAGTCAGTGAGAGCTACTTAAAAAATATATAACTCGAACACTTACATATACACCATTTTTTAAGACTGGGCGAATCCGTTCAGAATGATTGGTATTCCTGAAGCCCATCAATATCCTTCTCCAATATAAGCCCTACCAGTAGACATTGAGCACAAAATATGAAAAGGATCGGGTAGTGGTTCATGAGAACTTGAAGGGGGTCTCAGAGTGAGGTGTGCTTAGGATGGGTGTTTGGCATTGAGGCAGGTCAGTTCTCCTCCTTCCCAAGTGAAAGGTACGAAAAAAATGACAATGTTAAGTTTCAAGATCCATGGAAACTCACCAGTAGAAAGAACTTGTTTGAAAATGATGGGAAGTGGTCGAAGATCAAGATACAACAAACAGAGATATGGTCTTCAGACAGGAAAGCAATTTGAGACTCGAATCAACGAAATCAAACAGAGGTAATGAAAACCTAGGCTTTGTAGATCTCTAGATTTAGATTCGAAAAGATTTCTGAAAAATAAGTGAAGAAGTTATAGAGAATTTTTTTAAGGGGAAATAGAGAATATGAGTAAATGGTCAATGCGCAAACAAAGAACTTAAATATCGGTGGAGAGAATTTTTTGAACAAACCCTAGAGTGATGTCATCAAGTGAAGGAGCGGGAAAACAAAGGGACGTGGGATGTGACGTGAAGATCAGATCAAGTCACATTGCCCGGAAAAAATGTCTGACATACCTACCTACGTGAGGACATGTGTCATATCAAAAAGACTTTAAGCCTCCAAACATCGCCGTCAGAAAGTTCAATCATCCAGCCGTTTCGAATGTTTGTGGATGCCATTAAGACACAACATTAAGGTTTTTGGTTAATATAAGTATTATAATTATAGCATTAATGGAGAAAAAAATAAATCAATAAAAGGGAATCATTTTAAATACCTTTCGTTGAGTATATGACAATTGGCACGGTGAACACAACCGATCCAAAGATACACCGGGTACAAGTTAAATGAATATACTCGGCTTAGGTATTTAATGGGGTACTGTTATATGTGAAATTTGCTTGGGTGACATGTTAAAAGAGGAACTTAGTCACATCAACAAAATTCGACTAGCCAACCTCAACTCGGGACACATCATCTAAAATATTCACATCACGGTAATCCATTAATGAAGTCCAGAGCTTACTTGTCAAGCAAACTTATCCATACAAGAGATCCAAATAGAAAAGGAGTCTACTAGCCAAAGGTCTCTGGTCCACAAGATATTCTTGCCCGAATAAGAAGGTTGCTAGTTTCACCAAACCGCGTTAAAAGATTAAAAGATCTACACAAAAGCGGAAACAAGGGATTACATTCCAACAAGGAAACAAGCTTATATTTCCCAAAAATACTAGTGTCCCAATAAAGCAATAAGTCAGAGACAATCGAAGCCAATAAGGAAGGATTCCAAATCGGTCCACACAATTAGAATCTTAACAGGATTCTAATTAATGAATTCAATACTTGTACACCAAGAACTAGGAAAACCGTAGGGCGAATCTGTTGGAACCCCGTTCACCGGTTACGTAGCTAAACTAGGTTTTAAATTTTGTATACAGATCATAATATGTATCTAGGACCAGTGAACTTGGGATCGTAATTATTTTTGGAACTCGTACATATAATATATATACACAGGAAATTGAAATCGATATAATCAGAAGAAGAAAATCTTACCAACGTTTGAAGGCTCCTTCACTTTATGATATGCTCCTGTCTGAACCAATCTTACCAACGTTTGGAGACTCATTCACTTTACGATGTGCTCATGTCTGAACCACTCGATCTTCCTCGCTATCTCTCGGGACTGGTAACCGCGTATGGGTACGTCATGGCCTCAGAAACTTGAATGGAGAATGTAGAGAGAATTGAAGAAACTCTTTCTTCTTGATCAATATGCAACACTTGCTTTGATCTTTTCATAGGCACACATACAATTGCTATTTTCACTTGTTCACGCCAACAAGCCAAAAACTCTTCTTCTTTTTTTATCATTGTGCATTTTTGATATGTTCTTTTCAACGCATATCTAATTTGCTTTTAATGCAAATTCTTCATTCTCTGTTATTGATCCAAACGTGCATCTAGAATTTGCATCATATACAAAATCTTATCAACACGTTTTTGTTTCTCTTTTTAATATCAGTTGTACTCATTAGTTTTCAAAAGAATCATATATATCAAATATATATATTTTATCATTTTATCTTTTAAAAACTAATCATAACTTTTTTATTTTTGAATTTTTAAATAAAAAATATCTCATATCTTTTATTTAAAAAGATAACTAACTATTTCTTTCTGAATTTAAACATTTAAAATTTAATTTCAAATATTTAATTTAATAAAATAAAATAATCATATTATCTTATTTTATTCAAAATCAAATATCAACTAACACCCTCCATTTAGTGATTAATTAAATAATCTCATTATTTAATTTATTTAATCACCATTATTCATTAATTAAATAATCTCATTATTCAATTAATTCCTAAATAAATACGTATCACTTTCATAACACAATTAATTGGAAAATCCAATCAATTAACCGTGACCCTTGTTACCTTAATCGATCGGACTAGAAAGGGGACCTAATGGACTCACAGTATTTTGAGCTCCAATATTCATCGGAATTATTAATTAAACTCTTTAATTAATATTCTTTGATTATTAACTCCGGTGTTATTTCACTAAAAACCCAAAGCTGCATTCTCTCAACTGCAGATGCTTTTACACAGACCGATACAACTCGGTGTTCATCGATATAGCTATTACAAGTGGTATGATCCTCCACAGTAGTTCATAATTAGAGCTAGGTCATAATGTCCGTTATACCCCTCTAATTACATATATCCTTGAAGTACCGTTGATTCTCTAATGGACAATAAATCGTATTTCCTTACAGAATTAAGAGAGCGCTCATATTGCCCAAGCCCTGAATCAACCCTTAAGGGAACTACCATATACTTCTCATAAGAAGGAGTGGATTCCACTATTGTGTACAAACTTTCCCAGCCACAAGCCAACTCGCAATCCCAATATACTGAGTATATTGATCAGGAAAT
The DNA here is from genome assembly GCA_032871835.1 of Dipteronia dyeriana. Classification (NCBI taxonomy): domain Eukaryota; kingdom Viridiplantae; phylum Streptophyta; class Magnoliopsida; order Sapindales; family Sapindaceae; genus Dipteronia; species Dipteronia dyeriana. The sequence continues at coordinate 86,739,214 of CM065297.1, read as the reverse complement.
GCATCTGACCTCACTCATGGTATATCAAAGACCACGATCTAACCTGAAGTAGTCGATAAGACACTCAGGATTAAGATCATCCATATATAGTCATCATTAGTTGATATATACGAATCTCATCGGTAAACAGATCTCGGTGAGAGATTCATATAGATCATGACCCAGTCCTATATGATCACGTCATATAAGATGCCTCCATTCCTATATCTCATATGAATGATTCATGATAGAATCACCGTACATTACGGAATGGACCGCAGCTATAGATTAACCACATATAAAGTACCCAGCTTTATTTGTTATCTGTGGACTCTTAAGATTGTACGTCTCTTACTGTATCCATTCGTATATGACACTCATATACACAGTTCGAGATTACATCTGGCAATCTAGGATGTTTATATATGCGCAAGTTATAAAATAAACAACAAAACAAGAATGAATTGAACTTTTCTTTTATTTATTTCATAAATCCATTTACAGATTATATCTTTATGGTATAAACCCCAACAGAATCATATAAATACAGCTATGTATTCATTGTAAAATGACACGAGCTATTAACGTCTATTAAAGGCAGATAGTAGAACGTGCAACCAAATCTTCATAGTGAAATTATTTTCTTGCTATCAACGGCAAACAGTGGATGTTTATCTGACATCACAGTTTTACCACATAAAATCATTGTGTTTCCCTCATTATATTCATTGTATTTCTCTTCATTTGTTCATAGATCATATACATTAGCTTGTTCACCCGCTAACTTTTTACAAACCCAAAAATCATCTTCAATAACCATAAAATAACATTGGGCGGTTGTAACAAGACTAGTTATAAATCACATGTCATTGTATTTTGATATATATTTACCATTTTTGGCCATCTAATTAATGGTAAGTGATAACAAGTTTGAACTAAGAGCTTGTTAAAAGTAAAAATAATAATAAATCAATCAATCAATTAAATCGATATGGGTTCTCTTGGGATGCAGCATATTAATTATAATTTTAACAAGGGTAAATCGTATTTTAGCCCTTGTAGTTTGCCTTAATCTATGTTTAGTCCACGGTTTTTTGGTATTATAATTTTTAGTCCATCCTTTCTGACAATACGTATTTTAGTCTCTATCATCCAATTATATTAGTGTTCAGTCAAGTCAACGAGGGTCAACGAGGGTAAAAAGGTAATGTAACATCGGATGTACTAGAATCTTTTATAACCAAAGGGTATAATAGTAATTTATAAATTAATTTAAAGAAACAAAAAATATTTAAAAGCAAATAATTAAAAATATATAAAAATTAAAAACAAAAAACTCTTCACTCTCTCCCAAAAGTCCAATTAAAAATTAAAAATTAAAAATTAATAATTAACAATCTTAAAAATTATTTAAACAAATTAATAATTAAAAACTACAAAAATCTTCTTTCTTTCAGACACTCTCCCTCACCAAACAAAACTCTATCTCTCTCATCAAAGAGAGAACTACAAATCAGATCCCGATTTCTCCCACAAAATCGAATCCCTTCTTCCCCATTTGATGATCTCAACGGCTACCTCTCTCTTTTTCTCCATTTGGTTTCAACAGTAGGTTTGTTTTTGGCTTTGGTGGTGTTATGGGTTCAGGTGGTTCGATTTGGTAGCATTCTGGGTGTAGTGGTTTTGGGTTCGATTTGTATTTAGGTGGTGGTTCTTGGTTTGATTCGGTAGTGGTTATGTGATTTGGTTCTAGTTATATGATAATGGTGGTCCGGTTCGGTTCAGGGTCTTATGGTGGTGGTGATGATGGTTAGAATCTGGGTTTGGTTGGGATGGTGATTAGGGTTGTTTGGCGGTTCTGGGTTCAATTAGGGTTATGTGGTGATTTTTTTTTGTTTTTTGATTTGGTGGAGATCCATTCTCCACCAGATCTTTTTTTATATATAAAAGAGACGGAACTAATCCAATGATCTCTACCAAATTTAAAAAAAAATCAATTGCATTTTTTAATGATGGTAGTTTGGTGATGATGTTGATGTTGATATTGGAATTGGGTTTTTTTTTTTTTTGAATTGATTAAAGAATAAAATATGACTGTTGGATGAGATTTGTGTATTTTTTGGGATTGATTTGTGGATTTTATTTTTAGGATTGATTTGTGATTTATTTTATAATATTTTGTCACAGTCGTTGATGAAGATGATATGAATTGGTGGATTTTTTTGGGATTATTAATTTGTGGAATTTATTTTGGGGATTATTGATTTGTGATTTTCTTTGGAACTTCATTTTATTTTGGAATTATTGAATGATGTGAATTTGAAAATAAATAAACACGTGTGTCCAACAACCTAGAAAGGGGTGAATAGATTTTAATTCAATTCATTACCAACTTTTTAGATTAATCAATATTAATACCAATCATTCAATTAGTGTTAAACATGTTTAAAATAATAAAAACACAAGATTTGATTTATATGAGAAACCCTCCAACTGGGCAAAACTCACGGGCTATCCTTCTAGCCACGTACAGTCCTCAAAATTCAATATTTGAATAAAAATTTAAAACCTAGGTTGACCTCAAGTCACACCATTCTTGGTCACTAACCCTTTCACTCTACCCAACAGACCTTTAATAGTGATCTTAAACCAACAAACTTGTGCACTGATCCACTTAATCACAAAGCTTAACACTCAATGAAGAGATATAGTAACCTATGTAAATATGTAAGAATATTCTAACATGCAATAAATGTTAGGATGCACTAAATGAGGCTGTACTAAATGTTTATATAGAAATTTAAAGATGACAATAAGTACAAATCCTAGATGTCAATATCTAAATGCAAAGCAAAAAAATTTAGCTAGAGAGTAAAATGGTCATAAATGCTAGATATCAATGAACATGTATTCTCAACCAACAAATAATAACTCAAGCATGTTATAAATAACATAAAATAAGGATTCATGCTTTTAAATAAGAAAATAGATGCTAGTCTAGGCAAACATGGCATAAATAATGAACAAGTTCGTTCTAAAGCATGTTAGAGTTACCTAGTCAAAGAAAGCAAGAAGACCGATGATTAGATGGTGCTGGATGATACTAAATGCACATGGGTATGATGTTTGGTTGCGTAAAGACTGATTCTTGGGAGTCTCTCTCATTAGGAAAACACTTTCTCTCACTAGATAAAAATTATGGACTCCTTAAGAAAAATATGGAAGAAGATGATGAATTTATATGAGGAAAAAACTGGTTGTAAGGAAAAGATGAAAAAGCCCTAAATATGTGTCTCGGGACCCGTGGAGTGATGTCCAGCGGAAAAGCCTGGAAGGCATTACGCGGGTGACTCTATGGGAAAGACTCGTGAAGACATGTCCCATGGAGAAGCTTGGAGGTCTTTATACGGGTGACTCCGCGGGAGGGACCCATAGAGTCTCGTCTCACGAAAACAGCTGATGAGTTTTTCATGGGAGACTTCGCGAGAGACTTGTCCTGCGGAGGCTGCAAAAAATGTATACCCACTTGATTTTTCAAAGGATTTTTAAGGGACTTAAGCAAGACCAAATGACACACCAAACAAGCAAGGAAAAGACAAGAAAGAGATGCACACATATAAGCAAGAGGCACAATGTAAGATGATTAAACATGCATGAGAATAGAGAGAGAGAGGGAGAGAGAGAGAGAGTGTGCGTGTGTGTGCAACTAAGTTTCTTTAAAAAGTTAAGCATAAGTGATATACCTTTGAAGTGCTCTTGAGTTTGACGATGCCATCGAAGCTTGATCACGAACAATGAGGCATAATCTACCCTTACAAGTTAATCTCTAATGTGATTTGTCAACGAAATAAGTCAATCGAAATATGATGAACTTACAAAATTAATGAAGAAGATATGTATTAAAAAAAATCGTTTTTTTAATCTTTTCAAAAAAAATTGATTTTTTTTTTGTATTTTTTCTCCTCCGTCCATCACCGATCTTTTTTAAAATTTCTATTTATTGAAAACAAATTAAAAATTATAATTATATTTCTTTAAAAAAACATTTATTTGTATTAAATAGATTTTGAGTTAGGGTAAAATTGTAAATTTTCATTATATAAATTTTATCCATAACAGAAAAAAAAAATATAGGTATTATAGTCTTTACAGAGGGAGCATCATTCATTAGTGGCAGCAGAGTCATTTGACATGCTTGTCATGTCAGAATCTGTCCTTTTGACGGAATGTGTCACTGAAGGATTAAAAATTACAATTCTAAAAAATCATGGACTAAATGTATATTAAGACAAACTACAGAGACTAAAATACGATTTACCCTTTTAACAAAACTTTCAAAGGAGGTTATGCAATTTCCTAGCTATAGTGCAAGAATTATTAATTTTTCTATGGTCAAGTGGTCAACACTTAAGAGTAGGGATGACAATGGGGCGGGTTCGGGGCGGGGTGGCCTTCCCCACACCCCACCCCATTTATTTTTTGAAAACCTATCCTCTCATAAACCACACCTTAGATGGAGCGGGTTGGGGCGGGGCGGGTTACAACAGGGAGTGCTTTCCCCATCCCCACATATTTATCCCATTTATAATTTTATTCATTTATTAAAATTACAAATATATAACCATTGAATATGATAAAATATGTAAATAATTCGATGAAACTATTAAAAAAACATCTCGTAAACATAATTCTCACAAGTAAATTCTATCATTCTCAAACAAAAACATAAATTATGAAGTCAAAATGTTCGAAAATCATAACGTTAATCATCTAATAGTTGCATCTATTTCTCTTGTTCTCTCTTCGTAATATCAGCTTCATTTGGCATCTCCTCGAGATGTTGACACCCACTGACATGATTTCTACAACATTCCAAACCAACAAAAAAATTTGTATCCAATCTGATTTGAATATCAGTAACTTAATTTGTTTTAATATGCATGATTTGTTTTATCTTATTAAAATCTGGTTCTTCAAGACATGTGGAACACTCAGTTATAGTAGAAGAACATAAAGCTAATCATAAGATAAAAAAATTACTGTATTTGAGGTTGAAGCTTGAATGGTGAACTTTGAGTTGTTTGTGGAATAAAGACTTAGAGTTGCAGTTAGCGGCTAGGGTTTTTTTAATTGTATTTTGTATTGTCACTTTATGTTAAATAACGGGAAATAGATGTAAAGTTAGGGTTAATGTATTTATATATATTTCCTTTTTTTAGATATATTTATTTTCTTTGAAACTACGTAGTTTAACTAAATATTATTTTAAGCGCAGAGGGGAGGGGTGGGGAGTATAAAACCCATCCCCGCCCCATACCCATTACGGGTTAGACTATTTATCCCCATCCTCGCTCCATCTCCACTAAATTGAAACTCGTCCCCACCCCAAAAGTACGGGTCCTCAAAGGGGCCCCATCCCCGCAGGTAATTTTACCATCCCTACTTAAGACCATTCAAGTAGTGTGCACCTTGTCCATTTTTTAAAAAGACAAATTTTATTTATTTATTTTTAGGGTAAATTGTACAAACTTCCTATGAGCTTAATCAATATTGCACTCATATATAACTTTTACAAAAATTACACAAACTTCCCCTACTATTCATTGACTAATTGTTTAACTAGCCTTAAAATTTAAAATGACTAGATTACCCCTGAATTAATTATTTTATTATAATAATTATTATATTTGAGAATTTTATTATAATAAAATTAATTAACTAACCATTTCTTTTCATTTAAAAGGTTAGGGATTTTATTACAAATAGAACATAACTAATTAACTAACTGTTTTTTATTTTTAAAAACATTTATATCGATTTGTTTTTATTTTACTTAAAAATATATTATTTTAAAATATAAAAAAATGTTTAGTTAATTAATTAGGTTCTATTTGTAATAAAATCTAGGGCAAATTGTACAAACTTCCCATGAGTTGAATCAATATTGCACTCATATGCAACTTTTACAAAAATTGCACAAACTTCCCCTACTATTCATTGACTAATTGTTCAACTAGCCTCAAAATTTAAAATGACTATATTACCCCTAAATTAATTATTTTATTATAATAATTATTATATTTGAGAATTTTATTATATTAAAATTAATTAACTAACCATTTCTTTTCATTTAAAAGGTTAGAGATTTTATTACAAATAAAACATAACTAATTAACTAACTGTTTTTTAGTTTTAAAAACATTTTTATCGATTTGTTTTTATTTTTCTTAAAAATATATTATTTTAAATTAAAAAAATAGTTAGTTAATTAATTAGGTTCTATTTGTAATAAAATATAGGGAAAATTGTACAAACTTCCCGTGAGTTTAATCAATATTGCACTCATATGCAACTTTTACAAAAATTGCACAAACTTCCCCTATTATTCATTGGCTGATTGTTTAACTAGTCTTAAAATTTAAAATGACTAGATTACCCATGAATTAATTATTTTATTATAATAATTATTATATTTGATAATTTATTATAATAAAATTAATTAACTAACAATTTCTTTTCATTTAAACGGTTCAGGATTTTATTACAAATAGAACATAACTAATTAACTAACTGTTTTTATTTCTGAAAACATTTTTATCGATTTGTTTTTATTTTTCTTAAAAATATATTATTTTAAAATAAAAAAATGGTTTTTTAATTAATTAGGTTCTATTTGTATTAAAATCTATAACCGTTTAAATAAAAAAGGTTAATAAAATAATTAATTCATGAGTAATCTAGTCATTTTAAAATTTAAGGCTAGTTAAATAATTAGTTAATGAATAGTAAGGGAAGTTTGTGTAATTTTAGTAAAAGTTACATATGAGTGCAATATTAATTAAACTCATAGGAAGTTTGTGTAATTTTTCTTTAATTTTATTTTGTTTTACAAAGAAAGAATATCTTCACACTCACCCATCAGCCTACCCATTTTGTTTGTCCACCCTTAACCATTTATGAGGTTCAAGACTGTCTTTGATGGTCCAGCCTTGAAAAAATAATTTTCTATTAATAACGGACCTTCAAAAATATTTTAAAACCGTTTTTTTTTTATGTTACTAAACTGTATATTATTTAACTTTGCAACGTTATAAATGGATCGTGTTTATCATATCATAACGTTTGATGCCACCCCCTCTTCAATTGGTACTTCAAATTACATATCAATTACTGTAGAACTCAAAAGGTTTCATTTATTTTATATATATTTGCAGGACCACAATGGTTAGAGGTCCGTTCTTTAGACTACACCCCACCTCCACGACATTGAAATCAACAAAATACCAACCGGTTGGCAATTCATCTCTTCAAATCACTTATCTTTTACTAATTTTAATTAGGATATAATTAGGAAAACTTGCATTTTCCCACGAACTTTTATCCTATTATTAAGATAAGTACATGCTCTATCCATATTGGCCGGTCTTCTCCCTTAAGTGGAAAGAATGTATTATATGTCCATTTTGTTAATATTCCATCAATTAAATATATTATATACCCCTTCTGTTACATTTACCCTATATAATTACCCTTTAACCCTTAAAATATTCATTAAATAAAAAATTAAGGAAAATAAAAAATATATTTAAAAAAATGAAAACAAAAAATTAAAAAAAAAAACATAATAAAAAAAATGATTTTCACCGTCCATCTCAGAGATGGACAGTGGAGATATCTTTTTTTATTTTTTATTTAATTTTAAAAACAGAAATTAAAAATAATAAAATAAAACAAAATTGGAAAAATTGGAAAAAAAAAAATCATCTCTAACACCATTCATTACTTCATCGCCATCATCATCAACAACATCAAACCCAAAAATCAAATCAGATGCAACAAAATTTTAATTTCCAACACCTTTCATTACTTCATCGCCGTCATCATCAACAACATCAAACCTGAAAATCAAATTAGAAGCCAAAACCAACTCAATTTAAAATCAAACCGAAATCAATTCGAAATTAATCGAGTTCCTTACCACCATTCGCCAACACACCGATCGACGCTCGAACACACCGTCATGGACAAGAGCGGCGATGACGATGATCACTGACGCCTTCTTTCTCTCTCTCTCTCTCTCTCTCTCTCTCTCTCTCTCACCAACGCCGATTGGGGTTCGATTGGGTTTGGGTTTGTCAATGGGTGTTTTGTTTGGTTTTAGGATGGTGGTTGATGGAGTGTTTATGGGTGGCTAGGGTTTGAGAAATGTGGATGGTGTGATGAAGACTGAAGATGTTGATGGTGATTTCTAGGTTTTGGTTCGGTGTTGATGATAGAGGTTGAAGAAAAAAAGATTTCTGGGTTTGGGTTTGAAGAATGGGGATTTCTAGGTTTTATTTAAAAAAATATCATTAATAAATGTGTAGGAATAAGATGGGTTTTTGTGTTTGATTTTTTATTGTCTGGATATGTGGGTTTGTGTTTGCTATGAGTAATGGTGTAAAAATGGACTGGCCCGGCCCGGCCCATTAGGGATGGCCTGGCCAGTCCATTTCTGGAAACAGGCCTGGTTGGGCCTGGCACGCCACGATGTCGTGGGCCGGCCCAGCCCGGCCTGTTTCCAGGGAAGCAGGCCCGGCACATAACGCCGGCACGCCGGCCTGCCTCAGGCGGGCCGGGCCGGCCAGGCCTAACGGGTCTGGTCCGGCGGGTTAGTTTTTTTGTCCAATTTTTTTTTCAAATTACGTTTTTTTGGATTTAGGTATAGGGTTTAGGATTTATAGTTTATGGTTAAGGGTTTAGAATTTAAAATGAATGAAGAGAACGAACAATTATTAGGATTTGAAATGAATGAAGAGAACGAACAATTTTGGACTAAGTTGTCCTGTTTCGGTCAATTTCATGTTATAAAAACATGTAATGGTTGTATCATATTCCAAACAATTTTGCAACATTAAATAAGTAGAGTTCCACCTTACCGGCATATCAGTTTGGAATCGTCGGGGTTTGAGACCGTTTAATTTACAATGTCTCTTGAATTCACTGAATCTAGGATTAGAACTGCAAATCTAAGAAATGGCATCTCTGATGCGATCTATTTGGTCGCTTACCTGCTTTAAACCAGCCTGTACAACTAAATTTATAATACGGCATGCACACCGTTGATGGAAAATAACCTCCATCTTGCGGGATATTTCTTGCAACAAACAATGCAATAGAGCTAGTATTTGCATATGCATCATCAAATGTAATTGAAAGAATGCGATGCGTGATTTCATAAGTTTCTAAAACTTCCATTATGACATTAAAAATGTTTTCTGCGGTATGTACAAAATCCATAGGACGAAAACCAAAAATTCTTTTTGTTATCCTCCAATCAAAATCTAAATAGTGTCCCTTGACACATAAATAGTCCTGTTTGGAACATGCATTCCAAATATCAGAAGTTAATGCAACAGAGACACTTAAATGCTGTATTTCAGCAACCAAGTCATCCCTTTCGGTTTCAAACAAACGTATCAAATCATTTCTAGTGGTGGTTCTAGAAACAGGTTCTAGAAACAGGTTCATATTGGGGGTTATATGCAGATGTGATTAATTCTTTATAAAATGGACTCTCACCAATACTGATCGGTTGATCAGTTTGTGCAATGTATCGTGCCAAGCACTCTCTAGCGTGTATGGCGTCGAACTGCCAAGACGTAACGGACCCGTCTGGGTGCCGTTGAAGCTGTGTCTGGGTTGTAGTATCTACCTGTCCATGTGCAGGCATACATTTGTGCATATGCCGTCTCAAATGTCCGGTTCCCCCGGTACTTGTAGCATAATTCTTATGGCAAAACTTACATTTAGCTCTGAGGCCAGACGCCCCGTTTGGGAGTGTCATTTGCACTATGTTGAAACATTGCCACACATCTGATGTTAATTTTCTGGGACGTGATGTTGGTGTAACGTCGGAACCAGAAGGTCCCGCTTGAGTATGGGTCGGTTCTAAAATATCAAATTCATAGTTGAGCATATTCAAACCGTCCGGAAAATAAGGCTGCTGGTTAGGATCCATTATCTGAATAAAAATATGAGCACTATAGTAGTAAATAGTCAAATTAAAAATCAATATTTACTAATAGTAATCTTAATTTACTAACAATAATTACTATAACTAATACGACACTTACAATAATTTATTTACTTAAAAAACAAATTAAATAAACAAAAAAAATCATAATCTACTAACATAAAATTTTCAATTCACTAGTTCACTACTACAAATAAAATTGATAAATTTACTAACATAATATACTAACATAAAATTGATGATTTGAACCATTACTCTTAAATTTACTATCATAATCTACAAATGAAAAATTTTAATTTATGAAAAAACCAATAACAAATATTAAAATTACTACTAAACTTAAAAATCTTAATAAACTAAACAAATAATATTAACATTAAAGCCCGAAAATTGATAAACTAACTAACTAAATAGATAATGTTTTCATTAAGTAACTCAAATCTAAACATAAACATATAAATTTACTATGAGAATATGTTATACCAAAAGTAATAACAAAATTGTACCTTTAAAATTTGGTGTTTTGGTGGAAAACGTAGAGAATTTTGTAGAGAGAGTAATAACCAAAATGAATGAAAAAGTTTAAAGAATTGGAGAATATATTAGAGATTGAGAGAATGAGTGAATGAGAGATTGAAAGAATGATAGAGAGAGTTAATGGAAAATGAAATGGATGGAAGTATTTATAGAAAAATTTGATTTGTGGGTCAAAATATAATTTAAAAGATTGTAGGGGGTTTTTGGTAATTTTAATTTCCTCCAACGGCTGGAAATCAATTCCAGTCGTTGGAGGTTTTTTGAAAAAAAAATAAAAAATTGGGCCGAACGGACAGGCTGATCGGTCCGCCAGGCCTGGCCCGCCGGATTGGCGTGCCAGGCGGGCCGGCCTGCCAGGCCTCCTCCCAGCGGCCCGGCACGCGGCCTGGCCTTCTTCCTTCACGGGCCGTTCCCAGAACGGCCTGTGAACTTCCTGGGCCGGCCGGCCCATTTTTACACCACTAGCTATGAGTAAGATGGGTTTTTGGTTTTTGGTTTTTGGTTTTTGGTTTTCTGGTATGGTTTAAGAATTGAGATTGGTGTTGTTTGAGATTAGTAAGGATGCACATTTGGGGAATGAGGATGGATATATGTCCCCTCATCCCCATCCCCACTTCCTAAACCCTTCACCCATCTTTTCCTCACCCCCCCCCCCCCCCCCCTATTTCCCCATTTGGGGAAAATGGGGATGGGGAATTTTGGGGAGAGGTATATACATCCCCATCCCCATTTCAATATTTTTCCCGTTTTTGTTCATATTTCTCCGTTTTTTCTTTTTTTATCGTTTTTCCATTTCGTTATTTAACTAAAAATTACAAATTAAACTAAAAAAAAAACAAACATTCCATTAGAAATACAAAACAAAACTCATTAATATATTACAAATACAAATATATATTATAATTAATAATATATATTATAATTATATTTATATATGTTTGGGGGAAATGAGGAAATGAGGAAATGAGGAAATGGGGGATGGGGGATCTCATCTTCATCCCCATTTCAATATAATTGTGGGGAAAATGGGGAAATGGGGATGGGAAGGGGTTCCCCCATCCCCATCCCTATCCCCATTTCAATTTGGGGATGAAATTCATCCCCATCCCCCCCCCCCACCCATTTCCCTATTTTTTCCAAAAAAAAAAAATCCCCAAATGGGGATGGGGACAGGGACGTGGGGAATTGGGATTCCGAAAAAAAATGTACATCTCTTGAGATTAGTGATGATGATGATGATGATTATGAACTGGAATGATAGTCCGGTGTATAAGAAGAAGAGTTGAAGATGATGGTGGTCGTTGAGAAGAATAATTGAAGATGCTAATGATTTTTATTTTATTTTCTTAATTTTAATTTTTTTTAATCATTTGCTTTTACAATATTACCCTTTAATTTTAACGGTCAATGTGATTTTCGATGAAAAAAAAAACATAACAAGCTTTTTTAATATTTTTTTGATTTTAGGAGAAAATCGGTCGATATGATCGAACCCTATTTTTATCTTAACAATAGGGTAAACATAGAGGGGGGAATGATACTTTCCCATAAAATGATCTTATAATTTAAAAATATATATATATTTTATGGATCATAAAGAAAGAGAAAGGGCCAAGAAAATCCTGGTCACCATCACTGAGGTCACTAGCTAATTCAACAGTATGTTATTTTTTTCTAAAATAAATAAACTATGACACAAATATAAACCAAACCTCTTCGGAGGAGTCATGATTGATGTCTGAAACAAAATTATAAGATTATGAAAGAAAAAAATGAAAATTAAAGTGGCAAAACAAACTGGAAATTGTGTATTTACACATTTTATAACAAAGTTAAAACAACCTTTTTTATGTATAAAATAACAAGAATTTTCAAAGGGGATACAAAGATACATACATTATATGGTAGAGACATACAGAAGGGCTTTTGACCATGCCTTTTTTTTGGGTGGGGGGGGGGGGGGGGGGGGGGGGGGGGGTTTGAAGGGGGTTAAAGAAGAGGGAAAATTTTGGGGACTGAAAATGAATGAATCTATCACCATTGCACCCACCTTCTTTCTTCTACCTTTTCAAAGAATTCTTTGTCGAAAATTGATTGAAACTGCAAATCTACTGCTTGGTAAGTTCAGGAACTTCCTGTATGCTCATCTCCACCATTTCGACTGTACCGAAACCTCCATCATCAGTGGCAATGGTAGATTGTGAGTCCATCCCAGACCCTGCTTGTATCTCCTTGAACATTGCCATTACCTGAATCATTGTCGGTCGTCTAAATGGTCGATCATCTAAGCAAGCACAAGCTACGCGTAAGTGTTGCAAGAGCTCAATCTCAACATTGGGGTCCTCTTTCATTAGCTCTGGATCGAAAACATCGCTTATTTTCAGTTTGGCATGCTGCTTCACCCACCCAACAAGGTTATTGTCACCAAAATCAGCCGAGTCTGTTGGCCTTTTCCCTGTTAGCAACTCGAGCAAAACTACTCCGTAACTGTAAACATCGCCTTTTGTTGAACATCTAAAGCTTTGGTAGTATTCAGGCGGGACATAACCTGGTGTGCCTGCTAGTGTGCTGACACTCAAATGCGTGTCCATTGCGCTCACAAGTCTTGCCATTCCAAAATCAGAGACTCTGGCCTCCAGGTTTTCGTCAAGTAGGACATTGCTCGATTTCATGTCCCTGTGAATGATGTGTGGAATGCAATTGTGGTGAAGAAAAGCTAGTCCTCTTGCAGCCCCAATTGCAATCTTTCTCCTTACATTCCAATTCAGCTTGATCCCGTCTTTCTTTTGATCATGCAAAACGTCTTCTAAACTTCCATACCTCATGTACTCGTAAACCAGGAGCCGCTCTTCACCTACCTTGCAGTATCCCAACAAAGGCACAAGGTTCCGGTGCTTGATTTTCCCAATGGTTTCCATTTCAGATGTGAATTCTCGATCACCTTGTCCACTGATATGTATTAGCTTCTTGATTGCTACAATGCTTCCGTCTTTCAGTTGAGCCTTGTACACATCCCCAAAACCACCAGAGCCTATAAGACTGTCATTGTGGAAGCCATTGGTCGCTTCAAGAAGATCCGCGAATGTGAGCTTTCGAAGGGGCTTCTCGAATGTGGCAAGGTTGATGCTCAATGCTTCACGAGCTCCGGTTAGCTTCCAGCTCGTATTAGCAGTGCCTGAATGCGAACGGCTGTCGATATACACATCAAGAGTTGAATCTTTCTTTTTCTTCCTCTTCCTCATTTCTATGGCGACTATGACCAAACCAAAGATGCAGAAGAGAGAGAAGAGCAACCCCATGGCAATGCTCCCCGCAACAGAAGCCGGTCTCCTACGAGATTTCTGATGCTGAGAATCTGCACTTGACCCTGAACCGCTTACACACTTAGGGAGAGGTAAACCACAAAGGCCTGAATTGTTCATAAACTTGCTAGGAGGGAAAGTTTCGAGCTGACCCATTTCAGGAATCATCCCAGTGAGATAGTTGTTCGACAGATCAACCTCCGAAAGCAAGGAAAGAGAACCCAAGGAAGATGGAATCAACCCTTCAAGCCTATTGTTGGAGAGGTCAAGAATGTTGAGACCTCTTAAGTCACCAACCTCTGTTGGAATAGCACCAGAGAGATTGTTATGGCCCAAATTCAAGACATAGATATATGACATAGAGCCTATCTCCTTCGGAATACCACCCGACAACATATTGTAAGAAATATCAAGAAACATCATCGACCCGTTATTGTTAAATGTGGGCTGAGTGTGACCTCCATACACTCTTGTGAAGTTGCAGGGGTTCCTGGTGGAAATTCTCGTCAATTGCTCACGTCTAATGCCTGCGAATTCAAGCAAGTTTCCTGCTCCATGACACTCTTTACTACCATCATTTTTTATATACACATACCTCTTCCCAGCAATAAAATTCACTGCGATTTTGCCTGATTGTTTGAACAATGCTGAAGGGATGGACCCATTCAAGTAATTGGTATTAAGATCCAACCATATCAAGCTACGACAATCTCCCAGCTCCGGTGGAATCCTACCATAAAAGGAGTTGTTGCTGAGCTTGAGAATCGCCAGGATCGGAAGCTGACCAATCCAACTTGGAATTTCACCAATCAAGTGATTGTTGGACAATGAGATCCAATTCAAGTTTGTGCAGTTTCTTAAACTAGAAGGAATCGTCCCCGTTAACTCGTTGAAGTCAAGAATAAGATTTTCCAGGGTCTGAATGTTACCAAGCTCTCGAGGGATGTCTCCATGGAGCTGATTCAACCATAGCTTCAAATCTTTGAGCTTGGAGAGAGACCCCAAGCTAGAAGGAATAGTTCCAGTTAAATAATTGAAGCTTAAATGGAGTGAAACAAGCTGAGAACAGTTACTGAGAGTCTCAGGAATGGACCCAGTTAAGAGATTGTTTTGAAGAAAAAGCTCTTTCAAGCTGTTTCTAGGGTCTTCACATAGATTAGTAGGAATTAGCCCAGATAGATTATTTGAACTCAGATCTAAGGTCTCCACAGTGGTGAGATTTGAAACAGAATCAGGTAAAGCACCTGTGAAAAAGTTGAAAGACAAAACTAACTCCTTCAAGCTACTTAGTGTCAACAAAGTTTGGATTGGCAGTTCACCAGAGAAGTTGTTACTAGAAATATCAAGAGATTCCAATGAAGAGCAAGAACTGAAGCTACTTGGAATCGTACCAGACAGTTCATTTGAAGAAAGATCAAGTTTGACAAGACTTGGACATGAAGAACCAGCAAGATGCAGAGGAATCTCTCCTTGTAATCCATTGTCTGCTAGGAGAAGATACTTCAAATTCGAAGCTGACAACACAGGAACTGGACCTGAAAACGAGTTGCTTGAAAGATTCAAGAAGGTCAAGTGCTCACAACCTGAAATTGCACGCCATATTTCACCACTAAAATTGTTAGCAGACATGTCAAGATGCTCCAGAGACAAACAATCACCGAAAGAAGGAACAGAGAGAGAGAAATTGTTGGAAGAGACATCTAAAAACTCCAAATTCTTGCACTTGGAGACGTTTATATCACCAGTAACTTTGTTTTCCTTCAAAACTAGCTGCTTCAGCTCATCACACCCATTATATAGAATCCAAGGAACAACATTTGCGCCTGAAATCTTATTGAAAGAAAGATCAAGCTTCTCCAAAAAACTCAGCTTCAACCCAGCACCTGACTGCTTCCCTGAAAAATCAAGCTGGTTACTTGACAGATTCAAATATTTCAAGCTTGTACAAGAACCCAAGTTGGAAATATCAGACAAAGGACCAGATATGCTATTTTGAGATAGATCTAATGAGCTCAAAACCGGGCTGCACTTAGATCCAACTGGGAGCAAAATGGCGCCAGAGAGATTGGTGTTTTTCAAAGAGAGAGTTTCAAGACTGCCAAGAGTCAGTAGATAGGTGGAGACAAGGTAGAAATCAGTGTTGCAGTGAGTGAAACTGAGGTCTATAGAGGAAACTCTAGTGGCTTTGCATGAAACACCAGAGAAGTCACATGGGTTCTGGTTTGAAACCCAGTTTTGAAACACTGGAGGGACAGGGTTGGGCAGTGAAGCCTTGAAACTTAACAATTGCTGAGCGTCTCTGTTTGTGGAGGCTTGGAGAGAGAGAGAAGATAAAGAGAGAAGGAAGAAGAGAGAGAGAGAGCTCCTCAAGCTAAATAAAGGTTTCATTTTTGAGTCAAAAAGAGGAAAAAAAGAAGCTTAAAGCTTTCAGGGTTTTGGCTCCGCCATTAGAGAAAGAGAGAAAAAGTGGTTTTTTTTTTCTTAGAGACTTAGATAAATTTCTGGTTTATTATACAAGAAATAGAGTTCGAGAAGAAGATGGAGAAGAAGAGAGTCGAGAGAGTCAAAAGACGAAGCAGGAAGGTGAGAAGGGTATTTATCAAGTTGAGAGGAGTGGACACAGCTGTTTCTCACATGCCATGTGACACATTCTTCTCTCTCTCTTCACTGATTTCTTCAATCCTTCTTGTACAATTATGTGTTTGTCTTTCTAGGTAGTTTTCAAAGAACATGAGATTAGCAAAGGGATTAAAGAAATTCTTTAATCCATATATAACACAGGTCTTCTTCTTCTCTCTCGCTCATGCCTATAAAGTAATAATAAATTCTGAATCCCAACTTTAATCTCAACGGTGATGGTTTTATTACCTTACCCTTTTAATCCAACGGTTATAATACTTATTTATTTAATTTAATTTGAATTATAAGAGAGGGATGAAACTCCATATCCAAAATTTCAATCACCTGAACGTGAGAGATTAATAAATTGAGATTTTGTTAGGATCTCACGTTCACTAAGTATGGATTAGTCAATGGTATATAACTTATTGGACACTCTCTTTTTACAATCCTGATTTTAAGGATGAGTTCTACCCAATAGATTCGTATCAGATTTATAATTATATCAACTCTTTAAAGTAACGTAAAATTTTCATTTGATTATTTATTTGTTACCCGTTAATTGAATGCACCATGGTGATCCTGTCATATGACGAATTTTACCACATTGCAGTATAAATGTATGGTGCAATTTTTCCCAAAAACTTGGTTTCAATATCTCTGAATTTACTTATAAAGTAATTTTGCTGCCTCTCTCTGACTCTCCCTCGCATTCATAGGATTATTAATTAATTTATTTGAATATAGTTTTATCTCTCAAGAAATAAGTGTGTCTTTGTCTCTCTAGCTTTATTGAGCGTACGTGTGATCAACGATTGATCCATCACTGTCAATTAATGGGAGATTCCATCTCTTAATTAAATAAAATTAAATGGAGGGTCTTTTTGTTCACGAGGATTAATATACATGGTTTTTGTCTTTTAATGCTTTTTATTAGAAGCACTCCATTTTTGACAATTATAAAAGCTAATCAAATGAGTAGTAGTAGTAACAAGGAAGCTACATGAGCAAATACCATTCATGTGTTCTCCATGTTTTCTTCTTTTAATTTCTCCTGTACATTTTGTTTGCTCATTTTTGTATTTATGCCTAGACCCTTTTCATCCATTTTTAATATTTTATTAAACAGTTGCGCTTCATTTTTTGCTAACTATTATAGCAACTGTAATTCTCTTTTTCTTTTTTAATCTCAAATTTTAATAGCACCATCCTTTTTTTTCTTTTTTATAAGTATATTTATAACACGTTAATACATATCACTAAAATCTTACTATGTAAGTGACTAATGTGGTGACCAATGACTTTCATTATAATAATACAATGTGGTGGTATTTATTAATATACTTCAAATATACTTATAATGTATATCTATGAAAGAAAAATTGCTCATTTATATTTCCCACAATTCTCAATTTATGTCTCAACTTATAAGAGAAGCTACAACGCATCCGATTTGTGGTCTATTTTCCTCTTAATCGCATAGTAAAATTAGAGTGAAAGATGAACCCTACATATGATGCATTTAATGTTTTTTTTTCATTCAATTAATGATGTGTCGATTTTTTCAATACTCACGTACACTTATTTAATATGGAATACGTAACTCAAACCTTTATCTTTAACGTGGAAATAAAGATGCATATCGTCTTAGTTTATAGACTATGTTTTTGTTTCATTCAACTAATAATAACATATTAAGAGTGAAATTAGCTTAATACGTAATTGAATTGGCTATGGAAACATCACACATTGGAACCTTTATTAATTTCATTTACATGTTTAATTTATTTTTATTTCAAATGAGATAGAATTGAAATGTTTTCTATTTTGATTTAGGGTGGTTCTCTTGACACCCATAAAATATCTTTCTACACCCATATTTTAATGAAACTTTTTAATTTATAAAATACATTTATATTTAATGACTTAAAATATATAGTTTTATAATTAAAAATTAAATTTTGCTTCCTACACCTAGGGATGGGCATTTCCCCCATGGTCCCCCATCCCCATTTCTTTTAATATGGGTGGAGATGGAGCCTCATTTCCCCCATTTTCCCATATATATGTGTATATTTTTACTTTTATTTTCTTAAAAAATAATAATTTTAACTCTATTACTCATTTATTTTCTACCCATTTTCATCATTTCCTCATATTTATTTATGTGTAAAACTATATTACTATAATTATTTGTATTAATTTCTTATTAAATTAAATCAATTATATATTTTAGATTATTTATAGAATTAGATATCGAAATAGTATGGATCGAATGATTCGAATTATTGAATTTCGAATCTCGAATTCTAAATTTCGGATTTGAAATTGAAAATATTAATATTGAAAATAGATGAAATGGAGGACGGGGGTAGGGGCAGGGGAACCTTCCCCCAAACACCTCTATCCCTACTTCCCCCAAATGGGTTTGGGCGCGGGGATGTGGGGAGGTTTTAGGAATGGGGGTGGGGGTGGGGGTGGGGGTGGGGGTGGGGGGACCCTCCTGCCCCAATGGGCCCCCACGCCCATCCCTACCTACACCCATAAGTTGAATATCCAATCTATCATAAACCCTAATAATATAAACTTAATCAAACCCAATATCAATCAGAAATAATAATTTTTCCTCATATAATCAAAGTATGTATGAACAAAGATTTTTTTTTTCATGGATTCTGACTACATCTAGGTATGTTTACTTTCAATTTATTATTGTTTTGTGATTGAATAAAAATTTATTATAGCTATAGTTCTGTAAAACGTTTTTTAAAAGCAATCGTAGAACTTGATCAAGTATACATGGTTTTTAAACACAACTTAGTCATTTAATTTACTTTAATTCAACTACAAATCCTTATTAATTTAATTAGTGTGTAAATTGAAACACTTGGTACATGGATTTATTTTAAACAAATGAAAAAAATAGATTTGTTTGTTAAAAAAAAGTTTTAAGACACAAGAAACTGCATATTGTTATTTGTTTAATTGTTATTGTTATTGTTTTCTATGACAATAATTAAGTGTATAAATCATTTTGATTTCATAGTTTTTTAGATAATTCAATACATTGTTTCCGTAAGTAACAAAAAAATATATAATTAGTTTTAGAATTGAATTTGTACTTTATTTTTATCCAAGTAAAATCTTAGTTATTGAGTTTTTTTTTAATATGATATATTTTGATTGAGTAAATTTTATAATATTTATTAAAGGAAACAATGAAACTTTTTATTTAAAAAAAGAAACTGTACATACAAGTTTTTTTTTAACAACGGTGGAATCAAATGAAGAGAAATGAGTATAATGAGAAAAAAAATATGTTTACTTTTTTAAAAAAATTACTTAAAGGATACTTTTAGTATTTTAAGGAATAAAATTAATTTTGCAGGTGGAAAAAGTGACATCCTTTGATTTAAATAATTAACCTCAACAAATCAATTTAATTCCAACACTCTTTAGATAATAATGATGTACAACCCACAATATGAAAAATATTTTTTTTATATATAATTATTTACCGCACCATTTTATTTTAATCATTTCATGATTTATACGACAGTATAAATTTTAGGTTTATTTTTAGTTTGTTTATTCATAGATTAGGGAAAAAAAAATACACCAATTTTGTTTTTCTTATGTGTTTTGAAATTATTGAAACTAAAAACATTTTTCGTATACTGCAATGGGTAAGATTGTTATTGGCGCTCGTGTATAAAAAAGACTGCCCCATTTACTGACCCATACAATTTAATGTTTTGTCACTATATCCCACTCTCCAACATAGAGCGTTTACACCACGTACCAATCAACCGTGGCCCAATCGCAACAGAGCTAGATATAACTACAGTTCAAACTGAACCGTAACCGTGTGAAATAAACTGTAACTATAATCGGAACTGTGGAACCTGTTTCGGAACCGTAACCGTAACCGTGGGACTGAAGGTTCGGCTCCGGCTCTCCTCCGAAAAAACTGTCCTAGAACCGACGGTTCGGTTCCGATTTTGGAACCGCTGATTCCAGAAAATATTTATTTTATTTTTCTATTTTTCTTATGTTAAAATGTAAAAAAAAAAAAACCGAAAACGAAACCAGAACGGAAAACTAAACCAGAATATAAATCCAAACAGCCGATCTACGGTTTTGATTTCAGTTTTGGCACCTTTCGAAACCGAAATCGACGGTTTCGAACTGGAACTGAAATCGACCGAATCCGTAGGCATGCCTAAATAGAGCATTTGGCAAGCAAAAAAAAATTATCAAATCTCATTTTACAACTCACTGTGAGCCTGACAAGTCACTTCGCTGTTAAACAATAAGCGCGTGCAACAACGCTCCACGACTTTAGATTCTGTTTTTCTCCTTCCTAAATATTTTACATTTATTAGTTCAAAAAATATACATTTTTTACATTTATTGCTGTACTTACTGTATGGTACTGTACGACAGGGTCCACTGTCTATTCAAGAACTCCACCGTATGATCGGATCCTACGGTCGAGATTCAACTACCGAAATCAAAAAGATTGAATTGTTGTTTTTACTGTACGTGGGAACCAACCAACCTGTAGTTGTCGTCTATGTATCTAACAGTAAATCTAGTACTCAGGTAGGAAATGACGCGTTTACCCTTGATTTTCGATAGTTGTGAAAGGACGAAAGGGCTCAAAGGTATTTTTGTGGGTTGTTCAAGCGATTTTTTTTTTAACTGACGTGGGAACAAAATGCGAGAGCGTCACCAGTTAAAAACAGATCAACTGTCGTCAGGTCGGGTTTGAAAAGTCGAGGGTCAGTTTCGTCATTACAAGTCAGTTTTTGTCGCATGTGTTGGGGAAGTTTTTCAGACATGAGCTGTCATTGTGTTTGTGTCCTTCCCTTCTTTTTTTTTTTTAAAACAATCTTTTTTTTTTTTACAGTGGGAATTTGGAAATGGTATTTTTTTCTTAGTAATCCTAAACAGATAAAAAATCTAATCCAAATTTGTTGATAAGTGATTTTTTTATTATCCATATTATCTCATATTATGTGTGGTGATGACAACTTATTTACTATATTATTTAGATTGAAATTTGTATTAAAGTTTTAAATTATCTAACGTTATTCATTTTTTTAATAAAAAAAATGCTTTTATCTTATTTATTAATTTATGAACAACATTATGCATTCGTGTTTACTTAGACAGGGTTGTTTCGGTACTCCAATTGGGCCTTGTGGCCCACCAATGATCTACCCAGTCCATATTTTTTTTCTTATTTTTTACCTTTTTAAGTTTAGAATTGTGTTCATGAACATGATTGCTGATCGGGAAATCTTAATTTTAAAAATACAATTTAATTTTTAATTTGTGATTACAAAATATGCAAACATAATTTTTTGTATTAAATTATATGTACCCCACACATAAATTAAAAATTACGTTCTTGCTAGGTAGAGAACTTAATTCTCTCTTTTCCTGTGGAATTTTGTCCATTTTATGATTCTTTCGAGATTAATTTTTTTTAAAAAAAAATTTAAGTATTTTTTTTCATAAATAGAGTTTGGGTCGGGTTATATTAACTAAATTTTTTATTTGAATATGTGACTTTAATATCCATCAATTTATTTATTCTTAATTAATCTAAAAGTAAATTGAACATATAGATGAATAAATATTAAAATTACAAATTTAAATCAAAATTGTTAATTTAATATAACAGAACTTATAAGTTCTTAGCAACAAAGCTTTTGAAGAACAATTTAGATTGGTTGTCGATTCTTTATATATGGACCCCATGAAATATTTCGATCTGAATTTTTTTATAGATGATAAGTTCAAGAAAACTTACTTGTAAACTAAATTTGAAAAAATTTAAGCACTACAAATATTTTTTTCCGGATAAATATGAAGCATATGAAAATGGCAAAAAAAAAGAAAATGACAAATGAAAAACCAAATAGTTAAAGTGTTTGAAAAAAAATTAAATTTGGTTTACAAATAGTTAAACCACTTTATATATATGTAAATTGACATACCACTAGCGGTGCGATAACTCGAACATCGGAACTTGAGACATCGTTAGACTGAATGAGTGTCACTTATCACCAAACCACATTAGATAATTGTCATTTATGATAAATTTAATCATGGATTAGACTAAAAGTTTTAGTGCATTATGCATGAATGCATATCACAAATGGTTATGCAATTTCAATCCCTTTACATTCTTAATAGAGGATCGAGTCCCACATTTGTCAATGAAATCATAAAGTGTCAATGAAATTTATTTTTTAGGCCGTGCTCGTAAACCGTTAATCTCGTTAGGTTTTAACAAACCTTGACCTGACATTTTTGCATTACAACGGTGAGTCACCGCCTAAATTTCACCAAATTTTGTTGCAGCAATTAATTCAAACAAAGGGTTGCAAAGACAATAAGTTGCCCAAAAAATGACTTACAACTCATGTATAGCAAAAAATTAGCACAAAATAAGATACAAAAAATATAAAGAAAAATGTCAACATTAAAGACGATACAATTTCAATTGAGTTGGTCTGATACACATGATCAAGGGTCCCAATTCATTATGAGTTTGGCTACTTAAATTTCAATACATATTTCAAGAAAAAGAATGTTTTTTTATTATTATTCAATAAAGTGAGTTAAATTTATGAAGTACTTTTATTTCATACTTGTAATTGAAACCGAAACAATCATTTTCATTGTTTTCCTCACATTGTATTACTTTCTAGTGGTAACTTAAAAGGTCTTCCATAGAATTGGCATTTCGATGAGAAACTTATATATCAATTTTCCCACAAATAGGGTATCCTATGAGTATAACAACATCTCCAATACAAATATGTATTTTTATTCATTTTTGAGTTTTTAAATAATGTCACATTAGCGTTTCTATCCACTGTGGGCTCACTTTTTGATTTTGTTTTTAAGGAAATGAATATTCAGATCTCCAATACAATTATCTCAAGTCAAATATGTATACATTTTATGAAATAAAACAATTATTACATTCTCTCTCCTTTCTTATTTAACAATTAAATGAACTTTAATATTATTGGTGGAAAGAGCTAGAAATCCTAATCAGTATTTCTAGGAGAGTTTCTAGAATTAGAAACTCAACTCCATATTCTTTAACTTTTTTTTTACCACATCATCTCCATATTCAACTTAGATAATTGCATTGATGAGAGTTTTTTTTAACTTTTTTAGTGTCGACCCTATGTGGCACCCCATTTTCTTCAAATGCATAATATCATTGGAGATGCTTTAAGAGTGTGTTTGGTAGGGATGAAAAGGAGAGGAAAGAAAATGGTGGAGGGAAAAGGGAGAGGAAAGAAAAGGAGAAGTAAGTTCTTTGATACGCGAGAAAAAATGGGAGGAAAAATTTATGGACGGGACCCACTAATTTTAATCCTCCCAAAAGTGGAAGGAAAATGAAGAGAAAAGAGAGAGAAGGTTTTTGGGTTTAACTGAAATATAAATTTGTCAATCTTTTTTAATCCTCTCACAAGCCTTAACTAAATAATGTATGATAAAATAATAAAATCGTTAAAGAAGATTTTCTATCTTGTCGTTTCCTCAACAATACCAAACAAAGGAAAGAAAATATATCTTCTTTCCTTTTTATTTACCAAACAGCTTAAAGGAAAATTATTTTCATTTATTTCCCTCATGTTTTATATCTCTTCAAATTTTTCTATCCTTCTTAATTTCTTTTCTCCCTACAAAACACACTATAAGTGAAAAGAGAGAAGTAAAAGGGTAGGTAGAAAATAGCATCTAAATACTAAACATACGTTTGGTACATCGTACTGTATTATACTATATTGTATTGTAATGTACATGATTGGATTAGAATGAATTACATTTATACAATCATATATTTGGTAATGTATTGTATTAGATTGAATAAAGTTGACACAATGATTGATGTATAAGTATATTTAATTTTTTATTTAATCAAATTATTTTTAAAATCATATTATAATTCATTTTTAATATTTTATTTTGGTTTTTAATAGTTTACATAATGTTTAATATTATATATAATTATTTTTATATAATTAATTTAATTAATATATTTAATATTATATATAATTATTTTATATAATTATTTTAATTAACATTTTATATAATTATATTAATATTTTTATAACTAGATTTGAAAAAAAAAATCACTTGCTAATACAATATAAGCCCACCCCTTTTATATGTATTGGATAATGGTGTGTTTGTTGTATTAGAATCGTTGTTCACACTAAGGGGTCGTTTGTTTTTTTGTCTGAAGACTGAATAGTTCTGAAGTTTTCTGAAGACTGAATAGAGACTGCAATCTGAACATGAATGACATTTGTTTTTTCTCACATCTGAATGTATTATGAACGTATTTATTTTTAAAAGTAAAATTGTCTAAAAATAAGTGATTTTACATTTATACATATGTTAAACAATTATACATATAATATAAAATAAAAACTATCCAAAAACAGAAATTATATATGAACACATATGATCATGATCTTCTTCTCCGATTACAAATAAACTCTATTTTTACTAAGAAAAGAAAATATTTTTTTTTTCTTTCAAAAAATGAAAGGGGTAGCAGTAAAAACTGACACAAAACACTCTAATATATATATATATATATATATATATATCACCCTAATATCAAAATAAATTATTGATATAAAACACCAATATGAGAAGTTATCAGGGTTCTTTTTTTATTTTTAAAGTTATTTAAAATAAGTAATATATTAAAATAAAAGATTTATGATGAAATTGGAAACATGTTATATATGGGGATAGTATCGGAAGAAAAGATTTTAAATTGTATTTAATGCAATTCAGTGATTTGCAATTAAGTGAAAAGTCATGATTTTTTACTTTTTATTTTAAAATGTTTTTTAGGATTTTTTTATTGTTTAACCACTTAAAAAAACAAACAAAACAAGTTAATAATTATAATTCAGACTCATTATATTTTAAGTGAAAAAAAAACAAACGATCTCTAACTAGTGCAATATAATCAGACTTGTCAAATACTTTACACTTGTGTACCTAAATACATTTTAAATCTCTAATATACGGACTACGGTACATAGAAACAAACATGCCCCAAAAGCCTAAAATATTACAGAAGACAATTAATTAGTTTTAACTACAATTGAGTAGGGGTGGACAAAAAAACTAATGAACCGAACCGAACCGAACCGAACCGATTCAATGGATTAAACCGGTCCAATTGGTTTTTTACCGGTTTTGATTGGGTGATCGGTTCGGTTCGGTTCTAATTTAAAAAAAACGGTTGAATGGGTTTTTGTCCGGTTTAGTTCCAAAAACCGGATAACCGAACCGGTACCCGACTATAATTTTTTTTTAAAAAAAACTAATTCTAACTTCCACTCTTCACTCTTCCATTATTAGGTATATTTTATTGGATTTAAAAATTTAATTTGACTTTGTTTGGTATTGACTATTGTATTAGCTATCAATAAAAAAATTGGTTGACATATATTTTAAAATGTGTTTACTGTTTTGTATTAGATTTTATAGTTTTTTAATATGTTTTTATTGTGATGTAAATAAATTTGGCCTAATAGGTTCAAAAAGATGAACTAAATATGTAGTAAATGAAATTTAGAATTTTGGCCCATCAGCACCAAAACCAAAAAAACCAAACCGAACTGACTTGGTCCAATTCGGTTGGTTTTTTATCGGTTGGAGAATGTCAATTTGATTGGATCGGTTCACTTTTTTAAAAACCGGATTTTATCGGTTCTATGAAAAACCGAACCGGTCCAATCAACGCCCACCCCTACAATTAAGTGTGGTCGACGAGAATAACTTCGTGTAAATGTGCAAATTCCAACGAAGTTGATTTTCCAAATTCAAATATTCTCTTCCCAAATTACAAAAAAAAAAAAAAAACCTACAATTCTACAATTAAAAATATTTACGAAATATATTTTAGAGTAATCTTTTTTCATATGTTTTATATTTTGAGTGCTTTAAAAAGCACCTACAAAAGTAGGTTTGAAAGTATAAAAATGATTAATTATGTAACAGGCCAACAACATCGCGTAAAGATGTTTCCTTTTCCTCTAATATCATCTTCAATTAAAAAGTGACTCGTAAAAAAAGAAAGATGTCACATAAGATAAATAGTTAGTCTATTAAAAAATGTATCTCCAATTCTATTGTATCTATTCAATGTTATGCTGATGTGATTAAAAAAAAAATAAACATTGTCAACATGACTGTCTACTTTTAGATGCCGTATTGTATAACTATTTTTTCAGTCGATTCTACAGGTATTTAAAATTGAAATTAATTTTCATCTATTTTTGATAAGGAAATTAAATAAAAAAGGAAAAATGAATAAAAAAATTGGATACGTTATTAAAAATAAATATGTTGTAACTAGAAACATTGGAAACCAAATTTTGATATGATTGACTATCAAGTCTATCATTATACCATATATGAAGCAAGTTTCTTGACATTGCTTCCGTGACAACACTTTATGGTATGCAACTGACTTCTGCATTGGAGATGCTCTAATAAGGATCAAATAAAATTTATTTTTCCTTTAAAAAAAAAAGGCTAACAGCAACGGTTTCTACTATTACACTTTAAAAGAGATTTTTTACTTTAGGATCTTTTATATTTGTTTTAGGGACACATCACACATGATAAATCATTTTCGTAAAAGTAATATTAAGATACTTCCTCATAAGGGTTTGACTATTATACCTACATGGGTATGGTAAAACCAAAATCCAGAAACCAAACTCAAGGTTCAATTTGGAAACAACTCTGAATTTTAGAAATCACTCACATAAAAATCAACCAAAAAGTGGTTCAATTTTTGGTTATACCATACCAATGTGAGGGTAGTAGCTGGACCCTCTTTTATAAATGATTGTAAATATAATTAAGGTAATTCATGAAGCTACTTGAGAGTGTATTTGGTTAAGATCCATGATACAACATATTCAGGAATCATGTGAATTATCTTTAAAAAAAAATGTAGTTCAATAATATTATATGAAGATATTATGCGTGCATTACACATATTAAATGATGCTATATTGAAGGTGGTCGAACTAAGCTCATTTCACCATATTTTTTTATACACATGATCTCCAAATGAATGGTGAAATAGATATTCAAAAAAATACATTTACGTGAAAATCTTACATATTTATTCACAAAAGCATTGTCAGCCGTATCATTCATAAAGTTAGTGCATAATATTGAGATGCGACAATTGAAAAATATTTCTAAAACAATTGAGAATACCACATCAAAATGAGTGTATTGATCAGGGGTAATTGTTTTGGATGAAAAATTATATAATGTACTTTTTTTTCTTCATTGAGTTTTATCTCACATGGTTTTTCTCAGTAAGGTTTTAATGAGACAGATTTCATCACCTCCAACATTATATATATATATATACATATATACATATATACATATGTTTATATGTATATATATATATATATATATATATATAATACTCTTTTTCTTTCATTAATATTTTTTTTTACTAGTAAAGGTTTAATGATGCATATTCTATGTAAAATGAACATTTAAAGGGGAATGTTATGGAAATATAACCCAAATGAATGTCCATCCAATCTTACAAAATAACTTGTGATCCTTTAGCTTCCGTCATTTATTATCAAGTTCATTGATATTGTTTTTTCAAGTTTGTAACTACTATATTTAAATTATATTATGAGCCTATAAAAGGAGGTTTCACCGAGTTGTCAGTACCATTGGAAAATGAACGAAATATCAAATTTAATGTTGTCTACCTCTTATCATTTTTCATTATTGTGTTCGTAATATTTTATTAATAAGGTTATTTCAATTTGTTATATTCACATTTTAATAGATAATCTTTGTAAGGATAGTTTAAGAAATATAAAAAATGATATATGTTAACTGTGATTTTTGCATCGTTGAAAAGTCAACCGTAAACATTAACACGTAAGCAGATTGAAGCTTTAACCATTCCAGGGCTAAAAAATCAAAACCTCTTTCTACACGTGGATGCGATACGATTTGTTCGTATTTGAAAATAATAATATAGAAAAATAGAAAAAAAAAGACAAATCAAACATAACACATGTTTTACATGATAAAACCTCAAGGCGAGGAAACATCCATGGTGCCGGTGATGGCGAGAAGGGATCTACTATGAATAGAATGATTACACACCCAATACTCTCTTTCTCTCATATAATTACTCATGTTTCGTGTCTTTTTTCTCATCTCTCTATACAATGATATCAATGTATTTATATGGGTTTATAGGATGTTGCCCTAATCCTTGTTGTATAAGTAACATGTTCATAATTTGAATCTTTGTAGGATTCTAGTAACATAGCTCATTTAGGACTTATTTTCCATTTGGTATTTATCTTCTGGAAGCTTTGAGTTTCTTCCTAATTAGAATTCTCTGATACTGGAGAGGAAATAGAGATATTTCCTTATTGGAGTATGATTCTTAGATTTTGTATCTCACTGGATCTCTACTTAATATGATGTATCTTGATAATGTCATATTTCCTATTTTGGTGGAGTAGATCTCACTAAGTAGAGATCTTCGGGGAGCAGGAACTCACTCATTAAGACTTCTTAACTGGATGACTTTACTTGGTGCATATGCTTCTGATTTTTGTATCAATTTTCTTGATGATGTGTACTTGGCCAGTGTCCCTTTCATTGACTTGTTGACTTTTGATGACGTGAAATTACTATATTTCCGCAGTACCCGCTACCATTGTTGACATGTCATGCTGATGAAAAATCCATATAACAATACCCCTTCAAATCCGTGAGATGAGTTCTTGGCGACTTGATAAAGGGGATTTGAATAGTTCTCCTTTGATTTTTTAACGCTCTGACAACATCACTTTTTATTCTCTTGTAGATTGATAATCTTCTAGGCAAGTGATATTGTTGAGACACAATTTTAGACCTACATCTGTAAGTGTCTTCGGGACACAAATTAGGTCGCTGAGATGTCTTAGGATACTTTATTGTAAGAAGAACTTGCACTTGGTCTGGTTGGACACATGCTAATCGCCAAATGATCCTAGTTATCTTTTTAAGTGATTAGCTCCTGATTCTCCTCTTTTTTTCTTCTTTTTTGTTCGCTTAGATAGCGTATTTTTGCTGTGAGTAGGACCATGTCCCACTGCCCTACATATAATGAACATTTATTTGTTCATCTAACTTCGACTTCACACTATTTGTCTTGGCTTGACTTTTTCTTTTTCTGGATGACGCTCAGATCCTCTCGCTCATTTGGGCGAATCTGAGACCCTTTTTTAGCGTTGTTCAACTTTTTTCGAATCCTTTGATCTTTGAGCGGTTCTTACTAACGACCAAATCCTCTTTCAACATGATTCAACTTTGCTTGGATATATCTTTGAGCAGTTCTTACTAGTGCTCGAATCATTTCTAGGCTGGGTGTCTTAGCTTGATCCGGTCTTCTTTGCATTGCCTCTACTCGAAACATCTTTTCTTCTTGTTGTACAGTACTTCATCACGTAACGCTTTTATCACTGTGTATAGAATATCCTTTAAAGGCAAGTTCTAATGATCCTTCAAAGTTTTAGTGCTCATGACAAGTTGAAAATTTCAAGATTGAAGACCATTAGAGGAACTGAGTAAGGGTTTCCTAAGTAGCATCTTTCCTCACAAGTTGAGAAAAATGCGGTAGATGTCGTTGCTCTTGAAAAAGTAAGTCATCGCTCCACGGAGTTTGTTTTTCTTAGCATCCACCCCCTAAATATATGTATACACACACACACACACACACACACACACACACACACATGTTCATGGCAAGTTGGAGCTCTTGTTCTCTAAGGGTTCATGTTGCTTTGAATCTACCCCCTAGCACCGTTGTCATTTATGAGTTGATGTCGATGTGTAGGGTAGGAACCATGCTTTAAGCACATAAGCTCATTTTTTTTCCTTTCATTCGTTCAGGTAGACTTTCTCCCTTGTTTGTTGGCACGAGTAAAGTTTCTTCTTCCTCTTTTTTAGGTGAGACCTTCCAAGCACTCAACCTGGATATTTCTTTTCCTTTTAAACTTTTTATTGGCTGATCTTTCTTATAGATCAAGTTTTTCCTTTTGGTCAATCTTTCTTATCGATCGGTCTTCTTTTTGATCGTTCTTTCTTATAGATCGATCTTTTTTTTAGACCTTCCAGCTAATATTTCTGTAAAAGAAAGTCATTTTATGTTTATAAATACAATTTAGACTTTTGAAATATATTTGATTTCGACCATTATTGTCTCATTTGCCATTGCTTCATAATTCTCACACATCTTACAAATTGTTCAAGATGCTTGCTTATATGACAGTCAGGGATTTAGACTTTCTTGCTCAGGGAAACCAGAGCATTTATCTTGCACCACAGGGGGTCCTGGCTTAATGTATCTAAGTTTATACTCACTTTCGGGGTTTTTACTTGATTTTTAACGAGCCAAGTCAACCTCAAGACGTTCGGCTCATGTGGCCTAGATCTTGCGTTTAAAAGCTTCCTTACTGCTTTTATGTGCACTTATCCATTGGATCTTTGTACCAACACATTTTAACCTTAACATAAATGCAATTTAAGCAAAAAATTCTTTATCCCATTTTCTTTTTAAAAGGCCGGATCGCTGACAGTGCTTTATTCGCACCAGTCACTTCTTGAGCTGATAGTGCTTTATTTGCACCTAGTCAATTTTTTTTGACCGACCTTTCTTATAGATTGGTCTTTTTTTTACCAGGACATCCAAGGCATTTAGTCTGAATTGGTTCTTCATCCTGATTTTGACCTGTTCAAGATTTTTTTTTCTTGTTTGGCAAAGCAGTTTTCTCTTTGGCTGATCTTTTTTTATCAATTTTGTATACCTTCACACTCATAAACGTGTAAATAATAAAAATATTCAAGTATTTTATTCTTTTCGAGTGTAGCGTTGATTTCTTTATTTAAGCTGAATACCTCATTTAATTTAATTTAGCCAAGTATCTTATTAATTAACATTAAGTGTGAGTAATCCATTAGCATAATTGGGTTAAGTTTTGTTTGACTTGGTTGGTTTATCCATGTGTCTAGTTTCCTTGTAATAAACTGAATGTTTAACCAAATATTTTATTAATTGGTTTTATACCGAGTATCTGAGTACCTCAGTCTGATCAAGAGTCTTATTAACTGACCAGTTTTACTTTGATGGGTGATCGGTCTTCGAGTTTATCCGCTCAGGCCGTTCTCGATCAGTCCTAATATTTGGCCAAGTAGTGTTCACTTTAGTAGGGCTTTATCTTGCTTTGTTCTTTAATTCCCTCGACCTGAGCGATATCTTTTTCTTTTTTTTCATACCCTAGTGTTTTATCAAGGTGTACCTTAATCATACACTAGAGCCCTTGTGCAAGTCACCAAGGACATCTCTCGGTTTTATCTGCTCCAGGGTGGTTGCAGAATCATTGATGTGCTTATGCACTAGCCAACACAACATCACATCTCACCGAGTCTTCCATAATGGTGCACACCTGAGTGGTTTATCTGATAAACCCTGTACGGTTAAACCTGAACCTCGAGGTGGGCGGATGGTTGATAGTGCTTGTTTGCACCAAATCAGTTCGACAAGCTTGTTGTTTCAGCTTTTTCACCTCTTGTGCACTTTCGATCCGTTATTTGTGGTTTTAGTGCTACAAGTTTACCTTCGGTCATACGCTCAGATGATGGCCCTTTTAGCATTTGTTGGTGAAGATTTTGGCCCTTTCGGCCTCTTCACTTTATATTCATCTTCAAGTTTATTACACTGTGAAAATTTCTTATCTTCAAGTTTATTGCACTATGAAGATTTTTTTTAGGATAGTATTTCTCATAGACCAAGTTTCTCTCGGCTAATCTTTCTTATACATCAAGCTTCTTTTCGGTCAATCTTTCATATGGATCGGTCTTTTTTTTATAGTTCTTTCTTATAGAGCGGGCTTCTTTTCGGTCGATCTTTTTTATAGATCGAGTTTCTTTTTTGGCCAATCTTTCATATAGATCAATCTTCTTTTTTGCCAATTTTTCTTATAGATCGGTCTTTTTTTTGTCGATCTTTCTTATAGACCGATCTTCTTTTTAGCCGATCTTTCGTATATACCGGTCTTCTTTTTTGGTCGATCTTTCTTATAGATCGGTCTTTTTTACCGAACTTTTTTATAGATCAGTTTTCTTTTTTGGCTGATATTTCCGATAGATCGGTCTTTTTTTTTATTGATCTTTTATAGATCGGGCATTTTTTTGATCAGGTTACTAAGAGTTTCATCACACAGTTAGGTCAGAATTACTTTACGTTGGATTTATCCCAACTTGTAGCACTTCCCGAGCATTTAACAGAAATGAATCTAGTCATTAACGTTTCAAGAGTACAAATTCTTGTTGACAATGTTCCGCTTTTGTGTGCTTTATCCCTAGATAAACTCAATCTTCTAACGTATTGAGACATACACGTTTTCTTATGCATCTTGCTTTTTCTCCTTGTTAGTAGTTAGGCAATAAACTAGACTTTACTTTTCACTTCATTGGTTGGGAGATCCGATATTGATAACATTCTTTCCTTCGAGTTGGTAAATCACGACATGTTCCCTCTTTATACTTTTACATATGAGAGTGTTTTCCTAGATTATTGCAAAGACACAAACAAGACAATTTAGTGATTAATACTAACCTATGTTAGTAGGTGTTTCCATCTTTGATGTAGAGTTGTGATGTTCTGAATATCTTCAAACAATCCAGAAGGCAAACGGTCTTCAGGACATTCTGCAAATTGCAACGGCCCATCTCATTCTTTTTTTGGCAAGGAATGACCGAATTTTATGGCTACAAACAATCCTTTGATCAAACCGCTAAGACTAAGATGGTCCGCTACTATTAGACTTTTTGCATGTGCTGAGAGGCAGTGATTGATCCACATGCTCTTGTCTTATACTACAACTTCAGTTCTA
Source organism: Dipteronia dyeriana (assembly GCA_032871835.1). NCBI lineage: Eukaryota > Viridiplantae > Streptophyta > Magnoliopsida > Sapindales > Sapindaceae > Dipteronia > Dipteronia dyeriana. Next base: position 86,705,753 of record CM065297.1, on the reverse strand, counting down.
GTTCATCTTTATTTTTTTAAAATTTATAAATCATTGAGATGGATATGTGAATTCGTTAAAAAATGTTTTTGCAACTGAAAATTTTATCGCAGTCAGGTTACATGCTCCTTTACTGTGTAGCCCCCTCAGCAGTTATTAAAGTAGGTATTATTCGAAAGTAGTACTTTTAACATCACGTTTTTTTAAAATGCTATACTGAAAATTTGGTTGGGTTATCTAACAAAATGGTAAGCTGAAATATCTGCAATAGTTGAATGCCTCTGGTGAACCAAACAGTTGTGATGAGCTGAGTAGTTCTACTTAACTGAATAACTACGACGAGCCAAATAGGCTAACACTAATATTTTGTTGCTTCGTTCGCCAATTGTTTATTGTGGAGTTCTTTTCGAATAATTCTAGTGAGGCAGTAGAAGTGAAATACAATCAACTTTTAATTGCCACACATGTGGTCCTGATCGACTGACCATATTGCTGCCCATTTAAGCGACCTGGAGCCAAAATGAGGTTTCTGTTAAGCCATTTTAAGCTTCTGATAGTCGATGACTCACCCTTTAGTTGATGATTGCTTTGAAGTAACCACAGTTTGGATTCTTCATCGATATGTTAAACCCAAAAAGCCTTTAGGAAGCTATGTTTTCCTAGTTGAATCTGATGAACCTCTCACAACTTCAAAGTCTAGATGCTTAGATTGTAGCTTCTTCAATTTTTATCGATTTAGCTAATAACATATAGCTTATTTGACTCAACTGATGATTGACTCATGATGTTTTCTACCATCATGGGTACAGTTTTCAATGCTCATAGAGGTTAACCTTTCTTTGAGTACTTCTCGTTTTTTTTACCGAACTCTGCTTTAAGTTCAGCGGTCGGGTCTAGAAACCCTCTACGATTTTTTCCTTAACTTGGGAAAATTTGTTTTCATTGTACCCTGTTTACGAATTCACTTACTTGTGCATCTTGGTGTTGATACAATAGATAATCCACCCCTAGCACCCTTTTTTTTTTTTCTTTTTTCTTTTAGCTCATGCTTGCTACAGTGGTTGGGTCTGTTTATGCTAGAGTCGCCGAGATGCTAATGATTTCTATGAAAATGACCCATTGTATTGACTTCATTAAGATCTGATTTCTCTTCTCGGTTGATGTTTTTCATAGACCAAGCCTTTTTTTTTTATCGGAATCTTTGACAGACCATATCTTTATTTTTGGCTAACCAGAAACTTTAATCAATCAGATTCTATCTTTCGCCAATCAGATTCTATCTTTATCTGACCAGAAACTCGAACTGACCACATTCTATCTTTCACCGACCCGAATCTTTGGCCGAATAGATTCTATATTTGGCTGATAGTGTACATGGTGCCAACAGGTTATTGACGAATGCAATCACAGATTGGAGTTTTGTTAACATATCCGATTAAGAGGTTTTCAGAAAGAAACCTTTTCTGAGTCAGACTTGCTAAACCCTTCACTATAAAAAATCTCAGCAAATTGTTAGTCAAATGATAAATTTTAATGACCATTTTAAGGAGTGATCCTTACTTGGATTATTATTTTTTAAAAAGCATCTATCAAGTTTCATTTACTGTCTGGAGTATAAATAATAAGACATGCTTACTCAAGTAATAAAAGATAATGGTTAGTCATAAATGAGTTTTATTCGTATGATGCATAGCATATTTAATATGGAGAAAAATATTTATATTAATGAGAGAGATCAAACCTGGATTGATGAGGGTAGTTTTTAGTAATGTGATGCCAATGCTACTCTTCCATCTCTGATCGGGTCACCGAGGAAATATGGTCTCTTGATTGTTGAAACCTTTAAGTGCGTCGAGATGAAATTCGATTCTCGTGTACCGAGGTAAGACTCGATTCTTAAGCTAGAATTTTAACTTGATTTCTATACCGAGTACGTGAGTAAAGTTTGCACAAGTAATAATAATCATGCATTTAATGATACCAAATAATTGGAAGCGATTAACTCATACATGATACTATTAATGATTAGTGCCAAAATTCGACACCTATAATCTATGAAAGAAAACAACATGCGTGTAAGAGCCATAAAAGTTTTCAGACATACTAATTAAGTATGCATTACATGTTCATAGAAATATGCACGTGTATTTTGTATTGTGTATGAGAGAAACATGCATAGATGACAAGTGAGTGCCATATAACAAGAGAATTACGCAAAAGTTATACGTGTTGTGTATTTGTATGTGAAAGTATAACGATATGAAGAGGTAGACATAATTTAATATATCTAGATTACACAAGTTCAATGTCTCAAGCATACCAAATACTTCTTTGTGTCAGACATACCAAATATTTTGAGTGTCACATGTAAGGATTTGAATTAACACAATAAAACAAAATAACATGTATAGGTACATAATTAATCCGAAAAACTTAACTTAAACATGCTTCTATAAATACTTAATCAAACCCTAAACATACAATATTGACCCATGTCAATTCAAGAGAAAAGTGGAAAAGAATCGATAGCGGAAGCGTACCTGAATCCATTGCTGGATATTTGTGAACGGGGTTCTGATCTTCCAAATTGTCACGACCTTTATGAACCCTACTGTGTTCTATTTTACTCTGTTGATGGGGATACAGAGAAAACAAAAGTATTATGTAATTTGAGGATCCTAACCATAAATATATATAATAATCAAATTATTATATATTGGCTATTTCTAATTCGGCCCCTCAACAAATTAACAAATTAGAAATAGCACTCTGGTATATACACATTAATTCCATGACAATTATACTCTTAAGCCTTAAAACTTTAAATCTTAATTAGATCACTTTAATTTAGGCTTAACCAAAAGATAGCACAACACATTTAATATTCACATGTGTGGCCCCATATGATGGAATTTTTCAAACAATCTCCCACTGGGCCACATATGTAACTCTAAAAATGTGTATGACTTTATGAGCTCCAAACTTTTGCTATCACAATTTTAGGGTATATCCGAACAATCTCGTCCATTGATTATGCCGACATAGGATCAAAGCGGTTTTCGTCACATTTAGCATGACTAAACCCATCAATGGTCACGTATACCAACACAACCAAATGACATAGATCAATCATGGATGCGTAGCATGGAAATTACATGCAATGTGATCTATACATGTCTATTCCAACTGGTCCTACTTTATTCCTTAGTGAGATCAAAACTTAACACAATGTAGCAGAGTGTAATTAACCGAATACTTTATTTCTGATCAGAAAAATATCCAAATACATAAATGCATAAGTATATCCAAAATAAAAATAGAGCAATAAAATATAAATTATACAAACTCCCACTATAATGTGATATCCTCACACAAAATAACACCCATATGAGCAGTGTGCTCATGAAAGACCTTGGGTGGTAATCTCTTTGTAAGCGAATCCGCTATCATGGAGTTTGTCCCAATGTGCTCTATGGATATATGTCCACTTTATACTCTTTCCTTCACAACTAGGAACTTAATGTCAATATACTTTGACTTAGATGAGCTCATGTTGTTGTTAGAATATAACATTATTGACTTATTGTCACAATATAGTTTGAGTAGTCTTTCAACACCCTCCAGAATGCGCAGCTCAGTGACAAAATTCCGCAGCCATATTCCATGGTTGGATGCCTTATAACATGATACAAACTCAGTTGCCATGGTGGAAGAAGCTATGAGTGTCTATTTGGCACTCCTTCAAGATATAGCTCCACCAGCCAACATATATTTATAGCCTGATGTAGATCTCCTACTGTCTTGACATCCAGCATAATCAGAGTCGGAATACTCTATGATCTCAAACTGATCCGATCTCCTATATGTGAGCATGTAATATTTTGTTCTCTTCAAATACCTTATAACTCGATTGGCTGATATCCAATGACCCATCCCAGGGTTACTTAAATATCTGCCTAACATACCAACAATATACGCAATATCCGAACGCGTACACACCTGAACATACATTAGACTCCCTACAGCTGATGCATAGGGAATCTTCTACATTTCCTTAGCTTCAAGGTTACTTTTAGGGCACTAATTGAGACTGAACTTGTCTCCCTTAGCGACAGGGGTGTCACCTGGTTTGTTGTCCTGCATGCCAAACCTTTTGAGCACTGTATCGATATAGCTCCTTTGTGATAATCCAAGAATACCCCAAAAGCGATCTCATTGTATCTGGATCCCTAATATAAAGGAGGCGTTACGAAGATCTTTCATCTCAAAATTCTTTGATAGAAATCTCTTGGTTTCATGCAACATACCTATATCATTTGTGGCAACCAGTATGCCATCGACATATAAAACTAGGAATATGTGCTTACTTCCACTGAATTTGTGATACACACAATTATCAACAACGTTTATCTCAAAACCAAACGAGATAATCACTTGATGAAACTTATGGTACCACTGACGGGAAGCTTGCTTGAGTCCATAAATGGATTTTATCAATTTGCAAACCATATTATTTGGGTCTCCCGACTCAAAGTTTTCTGGTTGCACCATATAAATTATTTCATCAAAGTTACCATTGAGAAACACCGTCTTGACATCCATCTGATGAAGCTCAAGGTCAAAATATGCAACAAGTGCTATGATTGTCTAAAAGAGTCTTTCGTTGAAACCGGAGAGATAGTCTCTTTATAGTCAATCCCTTTCTTTTGGGTAAAGCCTTGAGTTACAAAACGAGCCTTATACCTCTCCAAATTACCTTTCGAATCCCTTTGATTTTAAATATCCATTTACAACTAATGGGCTTCGTACCTTCTGGTAATTGGACAAGTTCTCAAACCTTATTGTCTTGTATAGACTTATACTCATCATTCATGGCATCAATCCACTTTTGAGAGTTGGAACCCTGCATGACTTGATGGAAGTTGATTGGATCATTTTCCATCATTCCAATGTTTTCCTCATGTTCCCGAAGAAATAAGTAAAAAATCGTCTGGAATAGCATTTCTTTTTTCTCTAGTGGATCGCCTTAATGGCACTGGTTCTTGAGGTTGTTGAGTTTGTTCCTTAGGAACAATTACCTCGTCTTGAATGGGGGGTTGTTCAACATTGTCTGGTTGAGGATCTAGATTCGCTTCTTGATCAATGATAGGTATAGAAACATGCACATTGTCAAAAGCGATAGTAGGAATCGTAACGATTCTTCCTCAAAGACAATGTCTGGTTGAGGATCCAAATTCGCTTCTTGATCAATGACAGGTATAGAAACCTGCACATTGTCAAAAGTGATAGTAGGAATCGTAACTGATTCTTCCTCAAAGATAATATCTCTAACTTTATTTCTCCCCAAACTCAACATTCTCAAAAAATGTTGCAGTTCCCGTTTTAAAAAATTGACCTAAGTGTGGGATCATAAAACTTATAGCCTCTTGATCACTCAGAGTAGCCAATGAAGTAGCTTCTCACAGTTTTGGAGTCCAATTTATTTTCATGTGGCCTGTAAGTCCATACCTCAGCTGGACATCCCCAAATGTGAAAATGCTTTAGACTCGGCTTTCTGCCTGTCCAAAGCTCATAAGGTATTTTGCAGCTTCATTATTCTTCCTCTATTTGCCCTTATCCTTAGAGGTGCTAGCCAAATGAGCACTTTCAGTCTTGTCTCGCTTCTGTCTCTCTTCCTCTTGCACACAGTAAGATATGAGAAAATTAAGAGTCCATTTCTCATTTTGACAGTTGTAACTGACCTTAAACTGACTGTATTGTGCAGAAAGTGATATTAATATCAAATGCACGAGCAAGTCGTTAGACAACTCGAGCTTCAATGCCTTAAGCTTATAAGCAATATGAGACATTTCCATAACGTATTCCTTTATGTTCCATTTGCCCTTGTACTTCATAGAATCAAGCTTTGAAAAAGCGTGCTTGTTTCTGCCTTATCGTTTTTCATAAAACGCTTTTCAATTTCGGCTAGGAACTCTTTGGTTTTGGTTATCTTTTCAGATACCGCCCCCCTAAATGCCACCGGAATGTCGTGCTTCATGATCATAAGACTCATGCAATTTGAGCGATCCCACTTCTCAAAGTTCTTCCTATCATCAGGAGAACTTGCATCCGTAAGAGAAGCGGGTTGCTCAACCCGAAGTGCAAGGTCTAGATCCATGCAGCCGAGAACAATGAGTATGTCCTCCTTCCAAATCCTTAAAGTTGATCCCATTAAGTATGGGTATAGAGTTGGTATTAGCAGATATAGTAAAATATTAGCTTGAAAGAGAACAAAACAAACACACAAACATGCTCGCATTAATAACCAAATACAATGATCAACAAATTCAAATAATGGTAAGTCCCATCTCAAGATACCTAGCACAACATTAATATCAAGTCTTTGGACAGTAATATTAATTGTAAGTGGTACTCTTATTGTAGTGATCAAATATTGACAATAATTAATGTCAAATAATAAATCTATCTTTGGATCGACTTATTATTCACATGTCAAACCTTATAATCGTCACATATTTATCACCACAGGTGTGTGTAATTCGGCCAAGTATTAACCTTCCTTTGGGCCGACTAATACTCGCATGAATTTACACACACACAAACATCCAACATCCAACATCCCTCATGAATAATCTACACAAGAGAGATCATTTTGGCGACATCTTGCTTCAATTAGCCCATTTAAAATGATAGACTAATTTATTTAACCATAAATGATATACCAAATAATGGTCGGTCCCATCTTAAGATACCTAGTACAACATTAATATCAAGTTTTTGGACAATAATATCAATCGTAAGTGGTACTCTTGTTTTAGTGATCAAACATTGATAATAATTTATGTTAAATAATAAATCTATCTTTGGATTGATTTATTATTCACATGTAAAACCTTATAATCATCACATGTTTACCAACACAGATATGTGTACAATTCGGCCAAGTATTAACATTCCTTTGGGCCAGCTAATACTCGCATGAATTTATATACATACACGTGGTACTCTTTTAGTAGTGATCAAACATTGACAATAGTTTATGTTAAATAATAAATCTATCTTTTGATAGATTTATTATTCACATGTAAAACCTTATAATTGTCACATGTTTACCACCACAGATGTGTGTGTAATTCGGTAAAGTATTAACCTTTCTTTGGACCGGTAAATACCCGCATGAATTTACACACACACGAACATCCAACATCCCTCATGAACAATCTACACAAGAGATGTCACTTTGGTGACATCTTGTTTAATTAGCTCATTTAGAATGATGAACTACTTTATTTAACCATAAAAGGTATAACACCAAATATTTGAATTTAAGTTGATATTTATAATAAAATGAAAATAAATAAAAAATTATTTCATTTTATCAAAATTACAAAAGTGTCCCTTATATTGTAAAATTACAGAAAGGCCTCTTAAGTTTTTATAATTAAAATTTGACCTAAAACTTTTGAAAATTACAATGTGACCCCGTAATTTTTCAATAATTATAAATCTACCCCATAACTTTTTTCTAATTTCAAAAAGGCCTTGTAAGTTTTGGAAATTATAAATTGACCCCAAAAGTTTATCAAAATCACACAATGACCTAAATATTTTGCAAAACAGTCCCTTAAGAATTTCGAATTTTCAAAAGAAGGGCCTAACAAAAATCAACCTCTGAAACCCTAGGTTTCAAGCCGCCGCCGCCTTAGCCACCAGAACATCACCTGAAGGCAACGAATGGCGGCCAAGCATAGCACGACCCGTAACGCAGATCGGCGAACGACGAAGCCCAACTGATCGAGCGATAAGTGGCTGGAGGCAGCGATGGCTTGCCCGATCTGAACCAGATCACGGTCGACGACCGGTGATCCTCCTCCTAGCCTTAATCGCACGGTTTTCGTGTCCAAAAATGGCCGAAAAACCTCACAAGTGGGGCGTTTACCTCGAGAAGAAGAAAAAAACAGTGGTCTGGGTGATCTCCCTTGACCCGATTCAGACAACGGGTCTGAAACCATTGTCTAGTTTTTTTTTTTCAAAACATATAGATTTTTTTTTGAAGTACAAAATCATAAAAAAAAAAAAGGATTTTGTCTGTACTGAATCCCAGATGACAATATTAGATTCAATCATTATTTACATTAAAAAATAAAAAATAAAACTCAAACACTGAAGATTAAAACCCAAATAATATTCCAAAAGAACGTCATTGATCTAAACCCTAAAATTTCTAGAAATTTCTTAAAACTAAACATCAAAATCTCAATTTTCAAGAATCGATCATGGATGGCTCTAATACCACTAGTTAGGATTTGAATTAACATAATAAAACAAAACAACATGTATAGGTACATAATTAATCCAAAAAACTTAACCTAAACATGTTTCTATACATACTTAATCAAACCCTAAACATACAATATTGAACCCTCAACAAATTAGAAATAACACTCTGGTATCTACACATTAATTCCATGACAATTATACCCTTAAGCCTTAAAACTTTAAATCTTAATTAGATCACTTTAATTTAGGCTTAACCAAAAGATAGCACAAAACATTTAATATTCACATGTGTGGCCCCATATGATGGAATTTTTCCAACATCACATTCTTCAACACTCAAGCTCATTTGATTTAAAGAACGAATTGGACAAACCCAATATTGTTGAGTCCAACCACTATCATGAATATTTAAACATCAATAACCAAGGCATATTTGGGCTGAAAAGTAACTAAACATCGTGGCACGTACATGTTACACGCGTCTTTGAATCAAATGTGATTCATACACTATTTTAACACATGTAGGAATTTTGATAGGAAGTCATGGATTATATAATTTATAATTCCAACGATTTTAATGCTCTATATTTGAACTATTTTGGTACTGCTTTTAAACGCATTCGGAAATGCTTTTCACCAAGATCAAAGTCTCGATTAAATTCAACCGAATTATTCTATGTTTGCGAAATAGATCGATAAAACCATAAGATTAAACGTATATAAATCGACTTACGTCGGCTACTTACAAACTTGGAGTCTAGTCGTCTTATTCTTGGATCCTTCGTAGATGAACTGAAAAAGAGCCGTGTGGGTTAGTTGAGAGTTGACATTGGGTGTTTTATACCAAGATAGGCTCGGTTCTAACACGTGTCAAGGTAAACTGGTCTGTAGATCCTCTTTCTCTATACTGAGTTGCAACGTTTTAGAGGTCGTCAAATATTCATCGAGATGAATTTCTTTGTGAATCAAACATCCTTGGAAGGCTCTACTTTACGGCAAAATTAATGGCTCGTGATTTCGTATTTTCTAGAGAGAGTTATCTTTATTTTAGCGTCTGGTGGTCAAGTTGGAAAATCATCGGTTAATCACTTTTTTCAATGTTTTGGGGCCATAAAATCTTCCATATGTTGAATTAGATTCCAAACAATATATGATTGGAATGGCTTGGATGTCTATTTTCTAACTATTTACGGATCATGATTTTGATTTCTGTAGAAGGAGATATGTCCATTTTATGCTCGATAATTAGATCAGAAATCTATCCACTATTTATTTTCTTCAATATTATGGGAGCCGTCAAAAGTTGCATGGATTGAACTAGGTTACGAACTATATTTGCTTGGAAATCCTTGGATGTCTAGTTTCCGGTGGTTTTTACGGTTCTCAAATCTGCGTTTCGTAGAGGGAGATATGCTCACTTTAGTGCCCATTGTTTATAAATTCGGTGATTCACGACAATTCTCTTCTTTTTTTTTGTAAGTTGTCAGAATGGTGACAAAGACCGTTTTTGTATGGAAATTTTGTGTCAAAAAGAAATTTGTAAAACCTTAACAATGCCTCAAAATATTTTCTTAAACAAGTATAAAGGCAAGTTGGGTATCGTTCCACAGGGATCGAAGGTTAAAGTGATCAAATTAATGTTCTAATATTATAAATGCTAAAAAGTAAATGAAATGTTTGGTTTTTGGAATTATAAACTAAAGTACAACCTACAATTAAATTAAGTGACTAAAATTAAACTAAGCTTATAAAAAATAGTGTGAACGATGGATCCCACAAGAAAATAATGGGCATGTTTATAACTCTCATGACTGTACATCAATATAATGTAATCAACCTAGGATGTATAATGCTGATTCGTGATCCCTTATGAGTGACCAACTTATGGTGTATAATATTGACCACTCACTTGAGATCTCTTTGAAGTTACGTCTCTCAAATACAGGTATAATATCTTTATAAACTAATCAACCTAGGGTGTATAGTGTTGATTCTTAATCCCTTATGAGTGACCAACCTAGGGTGTATAGTATTGACCACTCACTTGAGATTAGATAAGGTTAAGATTATAAGGATCGGATTTCTCTTGAGGAGTGTACCCATGTTCGATCTTTCTATCCAATTCAGTCTTTAGAAAACAAAGTAAGGTGTATACCATGTTAAATACTCAAATAACTTCATAATCAATTTTCAAAGAGAGTGGTGTACAATCAAAGAGAAATCAATGTTAGAAAACAATTCAAACAAAAGATAAAACATACTTGATAGATTATTAAAGATAGAGTTCAAATACATGCCCAACATTCACAAATGTATCACATCAATCCCTTAGTAGGTGATTTAGCTACTCATATCTATTGCAAGATAAAAACAATAAGAGTAAACCCATGAAGAGAATCCTTCTTCCTTGAAGCTTTAATCTAATTTCTTAGTTCTTTTTGTTTAGCAAAGATGCAAAAAATGGTATGTGGGTTTGGATATGGTTAGAGAAAAGGTTTCTAGATATAGATAAGGTAAGAATTTGACAAATATGTTGTGAGGGCATGTGGTTGATTTCTGAAAAGAAAAAATATATAGTATTGTCGAAAATAGGTCTGAAATGTTGATGTAAGCGAATCTGGTGCAATTCATGGCCCGATATACTCTGGTATGGACCCGTGCAGTGTACCCACCAAGTCCAAATTTGAGGTTCATACCTCTCGGTCCGCGATTGGTGCGCGGGTAGTACACGGGTGTGAACCCGCACACTATGCACTGTTTGCATCTAGTTAGTTCTCGATCCGCAGGTCACTTGGTGGTGTGGACCAACACACTACCCATAATCCGGGCAATCTTGGTCTTCTTGGAGGAGCTGTGGCTCTTGGGTCACGTGTCATTATGCTGGCATGGACTAGCAAAGTCTTTTTGGCAGATAAAAATGTAAGGGTACCCGTGCACTACCACTTTGCAATCTTACAAGTCATTGTTTGCGGGTGTCCTTACTGCCTTGGACGGGTATAGATCCATGATAGAACTATCCAATTGGGCCTCTTCCTTGAAGTTTGACTTGTTTTGCATCCGAAAATCCCTATTTGCATCTCCAACACCTGAAACACATTGAATGTCTGCAATTGACTAGAAAAGAGCCATTAGACACAAAACACACTCGAAAACAAGCTAAGGATATGGAATTGAGGGTCAAAATATAACACAATTTTGGCATGCTCAAATGGGAAAGCAATTCCTCAAACTAGTGCTATTAATATGAGCCCCTTAGGAAAGGTCGGCCGTGCTAGGCACGACATGCTTGTGGGGTGTGCTTGCTAGGCACGGTCCTAAGGCATGTGTTGTATTGAGCCTTAGGTCAGGGCATGCCGTGTTGGTACAGTAAAGCACGCAGACCGACTTGTTAAGCCTTACGGTAGGCACGACGGGCCGGCACGGCTTGCCGACCGTTGGCCCGCCAAATTAATTTATTATTATTTTTTAAATCAAAATGTCAAATATTTATTATATTTTAAAAAAAAAATTGATTGTTGGCTGACGTCAACCAACGGTTGAAACTTCAAAATTTCCCTTAAAAATTACTGTATGCCCCATCTTCTTTTCTATTTTATGTTTTTACCCACATTTCAAATTTTTCTATAAATATGCTCACCCATTCCAACTTTCATACACTTTCTCCCAATCTCTCATTCTCTCCATTCTCCAATTCTACATTACTCTCTCTAATCTCTATTCTCTACACCATTTCATATTTTCATATTTTCATTCTTACTCTCTTTGCACTCTACTCTCACTCTCACTCTATTCTCATCCAACTATTATTCTCTATTCTCTCCAACAAGGCACCAAGACACCAAAGTACAAAGGAACTTTTCCTTTAAGTGTTATCGTTTAATTTTATGTTTTAGTTTTTAAATGTTATATTTATACTTAATATATTTATGCTTAGTTATTAATTTTGATATTTATTCTTAGGTTTTATGTATATTTAATATTTATAGCTTTATTCTTAGTAAATTTATGAGTTTATATTTTTATGCTTTGTTATTCATTTAATATTTATTCTTAAAATCTTAGATTTTAGTAAATTTATAATTTTATGGATTAATGTCTAATATTTAATTTTAATATTTGTGCTTAGTAAATTTATCATTTATGTTTAGTAATTAATTTCGATATTATTTTTTTAGTAAATTTATCATTTTATGTTTTGTTATTAATTTAAATATTTTTTTAGTTAGTAAATTTATCATTTTATGTTTAGTAATTAATTTTAATATTTTTTGTTATTAAATTTATCATTTTATGTTTAGTTATTAATTTTAATATTTTTGTTTAGTTAGTAAATTTATAATTTTATGTTTAGTAATTAATTTCAATATTTTTGGTTAGTAAATGTATCATTTTATGTTCAGTTATTAATTGTAATATTTTTGTTTAGTTAGTAAATGTTTCATTTTTTGTGTAGTTATTAATTTTAATATTTTTTTTTAGTTATTAAATTTATATTTTTATGTTTAATTATTAATTTTTAATATTTTTGTTTAGTACTTTTATCATTTTATGACTTTTATAGATTTATGCTTAGCATATTTATGATTTTATGCATAGTTTTTAATGATTAATGAGTTCATAATTCTATTGTAGGAAATGGATCCTAATCATCCTTATTTTTCGGACGATCTTAACTTGGACAACGATGATTTTAACCTTTTCGAACCGGTGAAACGCCAACGGGACCTTTCGACATCGCAACGATATCACATCCCAGATCTAAAAAGTTGATATTAGAAGTATGACAGTGTTTTGACTAGTACAAATACCAAACCCATACGGTACGGTCACAACAAAGGCAAAATGTAAGTTTTGTCACAACTTATATGCCTCTTCTACGGGGAACCGATCATTTGAAATGGCATATGGACAAATGCATGTCTGCACACAGACAAGTAGACTAAACAACCCAAACACAACTGCCACGGAACCCAGATGGACCCGTTACGACGTGACGTTATGACTCCACATATAAAAGAGATTGCATGACACTTTACATTGTACAAACTGATCAACCGATTAATTTTGGTGACATTTTTTTTAAGAAGAATTTATCCAAAAAACATACAACCCCTAATTTAAAGTTGTTTCTAGAAACAACTTTAAATTAAAGTTGTTTCTAGAAACACCACTAGGATTGATTTGTTAAAATATTTTAAAACCCAACCAGATAACTTGATGGGTGAATTACAATATTTAAATATATCTATTGCATTAAAATCCAATATTTGGAACGCAAGTTCCAAACAGGACTATTTATGTGTCACATGATATTATTTAGACTCTGATTGAAAGTTATAAAAAAGAATTCTTTGTTTTCGTCATATGCGTTTTAAACATACCGCACAAAATATTTATAATGTTTTTGTTTTTGTTTTACAAACTTATGAAATAACTCAATGACTCATTTCTATGACATTAGATGGTGCATTGGTAAATACTAGTTCTATTGCACTATTTTTTCAAAACAATATTCCACGAGATGGGGTTATTTTATACACCAACAGTGTGAAAGTCATATCATAAATTTAGTTGTACAATCTGGTATCAAGGTTGTAGGCGATCGTTTAGATCACATCAGAGATGCCATTTATTGGACTGACAACTATAATCCAAGATTGAGAGAATTCAGCAGATAGTGTTAACTTAATGGTCTACGACCCTGACAATTCCAAACAAATATGCTGGTAAGGTGGAACTCTACTTACTTAATTATGTAAATTTGTTTGGATTATGATATAACTATTTCAAGTTATCATAACTTGAAAATGACCGAAATTGGTCGTCCAATACTAACCACAGAGGATTGGTATATGGCAAAGACTTTTGTTGATTTTTTAATTGTTTTTTATGATTCCACTTTAACTCTTTACAGGGTCTATTACCCCACATCTTCTCAGGCAATCCATCATATTGTGGAAATGTCTAAAATGTTAAAGATGTATAGGGAATATGATACATTAGGCAGGGCAGTTGTTGCCATGGAAACCAAGTTTAAAAAAATACCGGTCTACAATTCATTTCCTTTATGCCTTAGGTGTTATACTAGATCCTAGGGTGAAATTATCTGGTTTAGAAACTTTTATTAAATATATTGGTTCTAATTTGGAGGCAGATTTTACAGAACAGGTTACTGACATTCAAACCAAGTTGTTCAAAGTTTTTAGTATTAATTAGTACAGGTTTGGTGGTGTTAACACACAAGCATTAGCAAAATAACAGGAAACACACCCGCTGAAGAAAAGTTGGAGCATTCGCAAACACTAAAAAAAATGGCTCATCAAGTTCTTCATCTTCATCCCACGCTCCACAAGCTGGCAGAGTTGTAGTAGCTGGAGGTGCCGAACTCAACAGGTTCCTTGAAGCTCAGTTCAATTAAGTCGAAAAAAATGGAGTATTTTGATCCGCTGTTATGGTGGAAGAACTATAACTACAGATATTCGATCCTATCACACTTAGCACGTGACGTACTTATGATCCCCGTGTCCGCTGTCTCTTCAGAACATACATTCAGCACGAGTGGACGTATAATTGAACCAATGAGAAGTTCTTTGTCTCCTGAGATGGTGGAGGTATTAACGTGCCTCGTGCCTTGGGGATTGTGAGAATGCTCGAAAGAGGATGCAAAATGAAATAAAAGACCAAGAACTTATTAAAAATTTCTCGAATTTATATGTCGATGAGGGTTCTGGCAGTAACCTGGTCCAGAACTAGGAGTAAAGACTAAAGAGTTACTTATTGCATTGCACTCTTTATTTAATTTTTTAAGTTTAATTATGCATGCACATTTAATTGACTACTTGTAAGTTGTATTACGATTGCACTCTTTTTCCGTTACCAAGTTTTTATCCCACTGGGTTTTTCTTGGTAAGGTTTCTAGTGAGGCAATCATGTAATTTTGAAAGTCTGAAATAAATAAATAATTCATCATTTCATATTTTCACAATTTCATCTATTTTTTGTTTTCGTTAATGTTTTATCTTTATTTAATCTTTAAATTATTTTATTAAATAAAATAATAAATCTATATATTTTATGTATTTTTTATTAGACTAAAATACTAAAAACAATAAACAAATTACAATGAAAAATACATAAGTTAAAATTTTAAAACAATATTATAAGAAAAAAAATTAATATTTATAATTTTATTTTTTGAACTTGGCCCTTGGGGTCAACCCCTTAAGATCCGCCTGAGCCGGCACACAACACGGCACGCCATGCCCCCCATTACCTTAACATGTCAGGCCCGGCACGTTAAAGAAATGGGGCTTGATATGCATGGCTTATGTGGCCCGGGCTAGCCTGTTTTTACAGCATTATATCGAATGGTTTTTTGACACTTTGAAGCTTTGTGAATATTCTTCCTCCAAATTTGGTCATAACCGTGGTTCCTGCCTCGAGTTCCCTAGCACTTCCAATGGTCATTTGCTAAGGTGTTTTAGATGTAGGATCCACATCGAAATTCTTTCTATAGTCTTTTCATGAGGGTTCTTCGAAATTGAGTTCAACCCGTTTACTTCTAGCGACAATTGTTAACGATCATTATTGGATCGTTGAAAAGTTATCGCCAAACATTAACACATAAGCAGATCGAAGCTTCAACCAGTCTAGGGTTGAATAATCAAAGTCTCTTCCACCACGAGGATACGATACGATTTGTTCATATTTAAGAATAATATTGTAGAAAAGTAGAAAATAAAAGACAAATCAAACATAACACATGTTGTTTGGGGTAACCCAAGGCGGGAAAACATCCACAGTACCAGTGACGCTGAGAAGGGATCCACTATGAATAGAATGGTTACACACTCAATACTCGCTTTCTCTCAGATAAATACTCATGTTTCGTATCTTTTTTCTCATATATCTGTACAATGATATCACTAGTATTTATATGGGTTGATAAGGTGTTGCCCAAATTCTTACCGTATAAGTAACATATTAATAATTAAAATCATTGTAGGATTCTAGTAATATAGTCCGTTTAGGACTTATTTCTGTTTGGTATTTATCTTTTGGAAGCTTTGAGTTTCTTCCCAATTAGAATTCTCTGACACTGGAGAAGAAATAAGGATATTTCCTTATTGTAGTATGATTCTTAGATTTCATATCTGAGAGGATCTCTGCTTAATATGGTGTATCTTGATAAGGTCATATTTCCTATTTTGGCCATCCAAACCTGGTGACGTGTCCCTGGCCAGCGTCTCTTTCATTGACTGGTTGACTTTTGATGACGTAGAATTACTATATTTCCGCATTACCCGCTACCAGTGTTGATGTGTCATGCTGACAAAAAATCCACATAACGATCTGCAATATGATGTTTTTTCTTGAAAATAAACTCTAAATGTGTAAAAACTACCTAGATGGAAATGGGGGTTGTTAATCAAATTAATTACCAACTTTTTTATTAATCAAAATTAAACTCACAAAAAAATCGAGTACATTTTGGAATATAAATGAACACCTGATTTTTATGTTGAAACCTCCCAATTGAGAAAAATCATGAAACTAGCATAGCTAGCTACTTAGTCATAGAAACTCCATTAATTGAACATTTGATTACATTCTAAGTTAAGATCTCTCATCACTATTCTCAAGGATCGTAACTCAACAAATTATACATACAGACCTTTAAAAATGTGTCTTGACAATGTTTGCCAACCAACCCTTGGTTGCAAGACTTTTCATGATTGTGCAACTACCACATGTATCCACAATATTAGGACTCAATGAAGAGAAATAGCATCTAAAGTGAATAATCAATGAATGCTCAAATAATCATTGCAAATAAGTGCTAAACTAACACTAAATGGTTGACTAGGTACGAATATGCAAACCCAACAACTCTAGTTATTAGCTAACCCTATAATCACCAAAGCCTTAATGAAAAAGAACTAAAGATGATGTCTTGGTAATTAAAGAGAAGAACAATAAATATATGGGATTTTATTCTTACTTACCAAGTTATGATACATAATAAATCTATGCTTGATGAAGTCATAAATGCAATGAATACGGATTTGGATAGTCACCGGTGTATAAAAGAACCTTCCTCTCTCTAATAACTCAATATGCTCTCTCAATCTAAGAATTTCAGAGTTCTTTATCACTAGGAAAATGTCTTGGTCTATTTATAGGGTTATCTCAAAACTACATCGTTTTGAAGAAGAACTGTTTTTTTTTTATTTTTCATGGTTGACTATGACCAAAAATAGCCACAACAAATGCAACCTAAACTTTGCTAAAAAGTCACGGTCCCATTTTCACGGTGGATCATGTAGAAGTCATGACTTCGAAAATCACTAGAGAACACTTTGCACAACTTTTTCACGGTTCTCCATGATGACACAAAGACAGAGAATTCCTTTGGAAAGTTTTTCGCGGTTGATTTTTGCGACGGTCTAAGACGACACTTGAACCGAAAAATCATCTGGAAGCAATGTCTATGCCATAATTCACTATGACGACACTTAGATTATGAAATCCACTAGAATTTTTTTCATGGTTCACCACCGCAATACCAAGATCGCGACAACGAGAAGAAAAATCCTTTTCATGCGATATAACAGACTATCTTATATGTAATATGTGCATGTATGAAAAATTGTGAAATGCACACACTTAAATGACAGTAAATACGCAAATGATTTAGTTTTGTGTGAAATTACCCTCATATGTGTCTAAACATCTCAGAGGGGATGAATGTGTTGTTAATCGATTAATTACCAACTTTTGATTAGTCAAGATTAACATACAAAAACCAAAATCAAACAACAACAGAAAATCAAATAAATTGCTGAATTGAAATGAACATTTGATTTTTGCTTAGGAAATCCTCAATAAAGAAAAACCCATATGACTAGCCTTACTAGCCACTTAGTCACATAAACTCCACTAATTGAATATGTGCTTACAACCTCATTTGACATCATAATCACTCTTCTCAAGGCTTGTAACACAAACTATTTTACTCTACAACGAATGGGGATTTGGAGAGTGACAAGTGGTTGCAATAATCTTCCTCTTTCTAAGAACTCAATATGCTCTCTCAATCTCATAATATGGAGTTCTTTATCACTAAGAAATTTTCTTAGGCTATTTATAAGATTCTCGCAAAACTACATCTTTTCGATAAAGAACTATTTTTCATGGTCCCAT
Source organism: Dipteronia dyeriana (assembly GCA_032871835.1). Classification (NCBI taxonomy): domain Eukaryota; kingdom Viridiplantae; phylum Streptophyta; class Magnoliopsida; order Sapindales; family Sapindaceae; genus Dipteronia; species Dipteronia dyeriana. Next base: position 86,687,291 of record CM065297.1, on the reverse strand, counting down.
TTTTACGGTTGACCATAACGAAAAACAGCCACGACAAAGGCAACTCAAACGCCACCGAAAAGTCATGGTCCCATTTTCACGGTGGATCACTACGAAGTAAAGACCGCAAAAATCACTAGAGAACACTTTGTACCACTTTGTCACAATTCACCATAACGAGACCAAGGCAATAAAAACCTCTGGAAGGTTTTTCACGGTCGATTTTCACGGTGGTCTAAGACAGCACTTGAACCGTAAAATCCTTTAGAAGGAATGTCGCGCCCATAATTCTCTATGACAACAATTAGACCCTGAAATCCACTAGAACGATTTTCTGGTTCACCACGTCGTCACCAAAACTACGACAAAAGAAGAAGAAGCCTTCTCATGCGATCTAACACACTAACCTATATGCAATATGTGTAAGTGTGAAAATGGTGAAATGCACACTTAAATGACAATAAATACAGAAATGAATGATTTGTGTTTGAGTGTACCTAAACTTTTCAAAAGTACAAGTCAAGTGATATACCCTTAAGGATCTTGATCTTGAAGCACTCGGGATGCTAGGAAACTATCTGAACACGATCACAAACTTGATGATCATATGAAGAAACTAAGCTACCATTAAAAAAAATATCCCATTATGTTTGGTTACAGAAATAAGACAATCAAAAAAATGGTGGGACTTATAGTCTCCCCCTTTGGCTATTTCATGACAAAACCATTCCTCACATAAAACAATACAAAAATGAAAAGAAGCTATTGTCAACAATTGTTCTTACTACATTACAAAGAGAGACCAAAAAATAGATTGGCGAGGTATCATTTTCACGGTTGACCATGATGACAAACCGCCGTGAAAAAGGCAACTGAATCGTAACTAGAAAGTCGTAGTCCTTTTTTTACGATGGTGCATCATGAAACCAAAACCATGAAAATCACTGGAGAAAACTTAGCATCACTTTGTCGCGGTTCTCCGTTTAGACAGTGAAAACCTTTGAAAGGTTTTTCGTGGTTGTCAAAGATGACACTTGAACCTTGAAATCCTCTAGAAGGACAACACTTGGATCACAAAATACACTGGAATGGTTTTTACGGTTCACCACGACGACATAAAGACCGTGACAATGAGAAGAAAAAGCCTTCTCATACGATCTAACATATTAACCTATATGCAATATGTGCAAGTGTGTGAATGGTGTAATGCAGACTTGAATAACAGTATGCCTGGAAGCTTTCCGAACACAATCATGAACTTGATGACCACATTAAGAAACTAAGCTACTCCTACACCATACAGATTCAGTAAGTCTTCTACTTCCAGGAAAAGTTTGGACATTTGTGCCTCATAAAAACCGGCAGCAGGTTGATGGAACATTACCCTGATCATATAATATAACACAATCAAAGGTTCCAAAATGTCCCATTGTGGTTTGTCACATAAATAAGCCAATCACAAAATGGTGGGACTTACACTAACCTATATACAATATGTGCAAGTGTGAAAATGGTGAAATGCATACTTAAGTGATAATAAATACACAAATGAATGAATTGTGTGTGTGTGCACCTAATCTCTTCGAGAGTATAAGTCATGTGATATACTTTTGAATCTCTAGATTATTAAGCACTCGGGATGTCAGGTAGCTTTCCAAACACGATTGTTAACCGAAAATTCTCTTAGGGTGAGAAATTCCAATTACACCATCAGGATCATTACCTGGTAGTTCGCAGGTCAGGTTAGGTACCTCGTACCTAGGTGGTCAAAGAGAATTATAGTGGAGAAGTGAGAAAGGTTATCTATGTGAGTAATACTAGAGAACTGTTCTATTGAAAACTTGAACAATATGATTACAAAGGAGTACAGTAATCACAATAATGCTAACGATTTCACTAAGTTTACTCTTGACCTATATTACTTAAAACACGAATGGTGATGGCGAAACCGTGCGTGTCGATAAGTGGCTAATTTCTCGATGGTGGAAAAAACTCTCTTAAAATGGTGAAAACCTCTATGCTATTGATCTCTTATTATTTGATACCTTTCTCTGAACAGTGACAATGTATTTATATCATCCCTCTCATGTCGATCGAATCCCCATAATTTAGACTAATTGATTTGTGGAGTTATCGGAATTGATTGGCATTGACGGAGGGTATTGAATTACACAGGAATTGCTCCCGTTGATTATGTCACATTTCTGTTCGAGTTTGAATATAAATTAATGGAAAATTTTTGACTTATTTGGTTTCATTATGGGGCTTTAATGGCGAAAAAGTCAATTATGTTGCTTGGAGGAGAATTCCAACTTTATTTCCTGGTGGCAAAGTACTATGATGTACCGGTCTACTGGTGTGATGCTTGTTTTTCCTTACTGGCACTTTCTTGGTGGTCCCCTTTTTTGTATGGCTAGCTAGGTATGTTCCTTGGAGGGGTTACGAGGTTGCACCGTGGTATTCGGGTACCGATCGGTCACTCTGGCGTCAAGGTAGAAAGTGTCTTGGAGCTGGCCTTGTTCGGAGCGCTGTAGCAGTGGAGAAGTGGCACTGACACTTTTCTCAGGTAGTGGTATCGAGGTACCCTAGTAGCAAAAGGACCAGTCTCGATGCTGATTCTACCAGGTAAGTCTTACTAGGTATCAAGTGGTACGTCCTACCAGGTGCCAAACAGGTGGAAAATTTCACTCTGGTCATTTGCTAGAAATATCTATTAACAAATCATGAACATGATGCTCACATTAGGAACCTAATCTACCCTTACAAAATATCTCATTGTGTTTTTTTTATAGAAATAAGCCAATCACAAAATGGTGAGACTTACATTTCTGTTTAGTAAAAAGTGAAAAAAAATATATCACTTTTATAAACCAGTGATTTTAGGAACTATTTAAATGATTTTATCATCTAAAAAATCAAACAAAACAACCTAATGAGATACATTAATGTCATTTTTTTTTTTGTAAAAGTGGTTCTATTAAGAGCATCTTCAAAAGACTCTTCAAATGAGATATTTGTTAAAATCAAACGAGCCACATTAACATATTTGGCTATAATAAACTCTTCAAATGAGATTCTTCAAATAAGATTTGGTTCTCTCTCTTTTCAATATTGAAGAACAACCTCTCCCTCTTCAGTTATTATTATATTATTTTTTATATCATATCATCATTAATATTTGACAACTATATCCTTTTTATCTTTTTAATTAAATTCAATTAATATATAATAAATTTTGATTTTTAAATTTTACCATCTTTAAAATTATACTAATATTGAATATTTAATAATAATATATTAATAATTTGGAAAGTCATTTAAATGATTTTCATATCCACCTAAAAATATTACTTGTTCGGTTGCATTTGAAAAGTAATTAGATTTATTGGTGGGGAGGGGTGAATTTGCTTATCTCTCTTCAACATGTATGGACTTTGCAGCAAGAGAAAACAACAAACACCAATTCAACTTCACATCCTCATTACTAATGGACGATCTATGATATCGCTCCAATCCCATCAAATCCAATTAAGAACAATATTTGAATATATGTAAAGCACACAAATGAGAGAAAACAATGAACAAAGATATTAAAAAAAAAAAACAAAACCAGAAGGAAGTCCAAACAATGGCCTCAACATTGAAGTATGATCGTTAAACTACTCAAACTTAAAGATTGAATTTGAATTAGATTTTTGCTAATTTTTTGACCGCCTTATCAATCCCATTCACTGATTCCTTACATTGCTTAAGAACTGCTTGAAATGGAGGTTGCAGATTTGATTCAGGCAGGGCAGGATTATTCAGTGTCAAATCTAAATGGTAAACTTAATAGTAAAATTGTAAACGGAGTTTATCAATCCGACTCTCTTCAGAAATGCCCTTCTTCAGTTGATCCTTATTGGTTATGACAAATTTTCACTTTATAGTAATTATGGAAAAAAGAGATTATAATGGCCATTTTGATACCAAGTGAATAAATTGATGACCACTAGAGTAGTTTTAGAAAAACTTAACAATGTTATAATGGAATGGCTATTAGTGTCACAGTGTTAGCCAAAAATGATCATTTTAAAACCAATTCCCTATCTAATAGTCATTTTTATAACGGTTAATTAAATTGATAGCTACTAGGGTAGGGTTGAGCATGGAAGCTCATTGAGGTAGGGGGCAGTCCCCTAACCCCCACCCCCATTCCTATACCCTCCCCCACCCGTACCCAAAAACCCTAAAACCCCATTTAGGGGAAGTGAGGATGGGAGTGTTTGGGGGGAGGTTTCCTCACCCCACTCGTTCTACATTTTCCCCAATTCAATCCCAATTTTCAATCCAAGATTTGGAATTTAAAATTTGAAATCTGACCGTTCCAATCTTTCATTTCATACTTTTTTGATATCCAATCTAAAAAATAATCAAAATATACAATTGATTTAATTTAATATAAAATAAATATAAAAATAATATACATATATATATATATATAATTGGTCTACTAGGGTCTAGAGCTAGAGACTTAGAGTTAATTTTTTTTTAAAGAAAGATTAATATATATATATATATATATATATATAGAGGAAACGGAGATGAGGGGAGGTTCTCCAACCCCTACCCCATTAAAGATTTGGAGGTCAAATTTGCCCCTGGTGGTGAAATTTGCCTCCAAATGAGGATGAGGCCCGTAGGGGTGGAGCCTTATAGGAAAATGCCCACCCTATCGCTGAGGTAATTATCCTTGACTATTAAGTGTGACAATCAAATGAACCCTTACTTAGATATGACCGAGGTTCGTTTCCAACCGTGGAACCGAACTGGAATCATAGATCTCGAAACCGGATCGAAACCGTTTTTTGGCTTTGGAATTGAAACCAGACCATGAACAGGAATTAGGAGGTTCCGATTTCGATTTGGATTCCGGTTCCTTTTGTTTCAGAACTGGATCTAAGAGGTGTGATTTTGGTTTTGGAACCACCGGTTCCATCACCAGATATATATTGTTTTATTATTATTTTAATCTTCAGATCTCTCTCTCTTTCTCTTTCTCTTCTTCCTTTCTAGTTTCTTCAAATCTCTCTCTTTCTTTCTTTCTTCACTCTTCAGATCTCTCTCCCTGTCTCCCTGTCTCCCTCTCTCTCTTTCAGATCATCTCATCGATGGTCAATCTCTTTTTCATCTCTTTTTCATCTCTTCTTCAACTTTTATTTGACGGTCGATCTCTTCTTTATCGCGTCGATCTTTCCTCACTTACTTTGATTTTTTTATTTCAGTTTGTTGATTTTTTTGTTTTTGGACTGGTGGCATGTGTTTGGAGTTCTTGATTTTGGGTTGTTTTGTGATTCATGGGTGATTTGAGAGTGAGAGATAAGGATGAAGATAAACTGATGAAGGATTATAGGTTATTTGGGATCTGGGTACTGAGTAGTGGGTTGGGATTGACCAATTGGGTAATGGGTATGTATGAGTAGGTATTAGGTAATGGGTGAACTGAATGGTGATTGACTGATTGGTTAAAAAAAAAATTGGAACCGATTCGGCAGAACCACCGGAACCAGATCCTCAATGAGGTTTCGGTTCTAGTTACTCCAAAACCGAAACCGAAACCGTCGATTCGAAACCGGGAAATATCTACCCTTACTCTCAAAGTAAGTCTCACCAAAAAGGAAGGAGTATGAGACCAATGAGATAGACAATCAACTCAATTATTAATTTGTGTATTTGCTTTGATTTATTTTTACTGTAAAAAGCATTTTGCATAAAGAAGTTTTTTTATATTTTGGAACGGATAATGAAGCTTTATTCATTGAATATATAGCACTTTAAATACTTTATCATTATTTTTCACCTTCGCTTCGCTTATGAGGTATTAGACGTTTGACACCCTCTTGATTTGGTATCGGTCATTTTCCACATTCTGTTAAGGGCTGTTAACATTTTCGATCAAAGTATTATTTTACCCTTCAATTAAATATTAAAAATGAAAAACTTTTAAAAGTAAATACAAATAAAAACAGAATTTAACTATGCATATGGTGAGATCTAGTCTCCAGATTGGATCTCAACCGTCTATTTCATGAGATGTACGGTTGAAATCCAATCTGGATCTCTACTAAACCAGATCCATCCTGAATCCTACAAACCTTTCCATCTCTGTTTCCACAACCCACCATCACCGCCCACTGCACCTTCCCAAAACCCAAACACCATTCCAAACCAATTATTTCAACGCCTTTGACTTAACTTTTTTTTTTTGAAAAAAGTAAACAAAAATCCAGATCCCAGCCAAATCTGACTGATTTTTTTTTTAAAAAAAAAAACAAAAATCAGACTAAAAAATTTGAAAAAAAAAAACAAAAATCCGACTGAAAAAATCACCACCAGATGGCCACAAATCCGATCTCAGCCAAAAATCCACCCCCTCCAAACAAAATATCCAACAACCCACAAAAATCACCCAAACACATACTCCACCTCCAAAATCCAGTCACAATCCTAAATCGAAATCCACCCACCTCCCAACACCCAACACCAAAACCCAGAAAACAAACATCCAAACCCATCAATCAAGTCACTCCACCTCCAAACAAACCACCAGTAATTTGAGAGAGGGGAGGAGGGGCGGCGGGGAGAGAAAAAGACAATAAAGGAATCGAGGCTAGAGAAAGAGAAGAGGAGAACAGTATAAGAGAGGCGGGGAGAAAGAAGAAAACCAGGGAGAGAGAGATTGGTGGAGGAGAATGAAGAGAGGAAGAGAATCAAAATTAATCAGGGACGGAGAGAGAGATCGGCGATGTAGGTAGAAGAGACGGAGAGAGAGAGAGAGTGAGAGAGAGAGAGTGAGAGAGAGAATTAAAGTTTGAAAGCAAGGTTTTAAAATTTTTAATATTAGTTTTTAATATCTTTTAATAATTATTTAATATACTTTATTGATTTATGATTATACCCTTGCTTACTTAACGGACTATACCGTTTTATTAACAGAATGGTAACGATAGGGTGTTGACCGATAATTAATTTCAATTACAGAATGGAAAATGGACAATACTAAAATAAGAGGGTGCAAAACGTCTAATACCTTATAAGTGAGGGTGAAAAATAATAATATTCCTAGTAAAAATGATAAAAAAAGGAATTATCTTTTAATAATTCAACAGTGGCTTTATGATTGCATGATAGATATGAGGCTTCTCGTAACTCATAAGTCATAAACCAGTAAACAACCGAACTATAGACTAAGGTTCAGTTTCGGATTGCTTATCGAGCTATTTTTTGAGACAAAAGTGCTTTTGAAGTTGGTTTAGGGTGTTTAGTAAAAATTTTAGAAAGTGTTTTTGGTCTCTCCTGGCTTCCCCCATAAGAGAAATTGAGAAACTACAAATTAATGCTTTTAGAAATCAACTTCCTGGGAAACATAAATGAAAAGACACTCAATACTCTTATTAATGATTTTTTTTCAAACTTTCCATTTTATCCCTTGCCTTTTATGATATTTACCGCATAACAAAACACACACTTAACATTTATTTACAATTTACTATAACATATACTTTGCTATTTATGATCTTTTGTTATCCATTCAATTGTACAATCTCATGAATTTTTGAATCAAATTGTACTAGTTTTCTTGATATATTCACAATATATGTAGCAATAGATAAAAAAAAATATAAAAACAAAATTATATATTTTTTAACAAAATTTATTTATTTATTTTATAACAAGTTTATGGTCACACAAAAATAAAACAAACTATTTATTTTATAACATGTTTATGATCATACAAAAATAAATCAAATTACTTATTTTCAAAACATCTTTGTCGTATGTAAATTTTACCAACCATACACATCATTGACAGAAAGGAAAAAATAGCCAGGTGGACGTCCAAATGTGCATTCAGGAAATATCCTATAAGGCATCATTAAAGAGAAGAAAGCCCGAGTAAGCATATATTGAATAAAACCTACTCGGGATCAGTTAACAGCACTCGGGACTGGTTAAACAACGCTTCCACTCGGGCTCAAACGGTGCTACTCGGGACCATCAGGTATTACTCTTACTCGGGAATAAATACGACTCGAGTAAGAACTTGGTGCTTATTTCATATGGATTAAGTCATTAAATACGCGACAATATCCATCAGGAAGGAATCCCAAATAAAATAGAGCATTAAATTAGAAGAGTCCCCAATCAGGAAATAACTTGATTTATTTGCAAAGGCTACATTCTTATAAGGAAACAAGTCCAAATTAAACTGCACTACTAGAATCTCGCTCGATTTCCATAAGAGACTCCGAAACAGGAAAGAAGACAAATCGACCTCAAGAAAGTAACCGAATCACAATTAAATACAAAGATCCTGTATTACTTGTACAAGGTAGATTAAGGTTCTATAAACAAATAAATAGACCCATAATCTCATCCAGAAAATATATAGACAATATAGCATACAGCAATTATAGTAAATACAGAGAGAAAAAAGAGAGATCGAGAGCTTGTAAACATCTTATTCTCTTAGTGGATTTTGGCTTTGTTGATCATTCAATCACCCGTGGATGTTTCTCCGGCCATCAGAGTTTTACCACGTAAAACTTGTCTTTGTTACTCTCTCTGCATCTCTTTCTCTTTAATTCAATAGCCGAAATCCAATTCTTGTTGGCTTTTCTGGCATAATCCAGAAATCGACGTCAACAATTGGCGCTAGAAGAAGGGCTCGAACCTCCGAACTTGTTAAAAGCGATGACAGGAAGCAGAAGTAGTTCAGGGAATGGCCAAAAATCACCAGGTGATTTCCATGTTGGCAATACGTCACAAGATCCTGCAGCAAACACAGAAAACCAACCTGCGCACCTGGCGGGGATCCAGCAAGTTCCTCCAACCAGCAGAGATCTTACGCTGCGTTTCCAAGAGGCCTTGCAGCAATTGGTGACAGACGCAGCAAGGGAAGGGATTGATCTACTGGCTGCAGGAGCACATACTCCCAATCCTCCACCCCGTAAGGCTCCGTTCGATGGTGGTAGGGCCAGGAATAACTATGCCAGAAACCAGAAGGAACTATTCCCCAATCAATCCAGCTGGACAGAAAACACTAGAAGAGGAAAATCACCAGAGGCTGGATCGCAATCAAACAATACGTGCCAGATATCGTAGATACGACTGGCGCAGAGGACGGTCATCATCAGAAGACAGTGATCAACACCATCGCAAACGTCATCATGGAGTCACACGAGAGGTCCGGCATTAGCGTGAAGAGTCTGAGGAAAGAATGACAGTTACCCAACGGTTCAACCGTCAAGGAAGCCCGGTAGGGGACAGATGTCACAATCCAGAGCCTAACTCGAGAAGTAGAGAATAACAGGCGACAGATGGAGGAACTAGCCAGACGTTATGGCTGTAACGATCTATTCGACGATGACTCTGACAATCCATTCACCAGGGATATTTTGCGGACCCCTTTCCCAGAAAGATTCAGGATGCCGCATGTGGAGCAATTCAAAAAAGATACAGATCCAAAGGAGCACGTTAGACGCTATAAAAGTGTCACGGCTCAATATGCCCGCAGTGACCCCCTATTGTGTCTCAACTTTCCGTAAACACTGAGGGACACAGGCTCAAGATGGTTCAGAAGACTACCCCCGGCGAGCATCAAAAATTTCAGCGAGTTGAGCAGGAGTTTCTCAAGGCAATTCCTGAGCAATGTTCACAGGAAGAAGTCGGTGGCCTACCTCTCTCAAATAAAACAGGGGAAGGACGAGTCATTAAAAAAAATACTTGGGCCAGTTCGGCCAAGCAGTATCAGAAATTGGCAGCGCTAATGATGAAGCAATTATTGCTGCCTTCACCAATAACTTAAAGAATGGACGAATATCCTTCGATTTGAGAAGAGCACGGCTGACTAGGTATGCCGACATGATGGATATGGCAGGAGGATACGCTCTGGCCGAGGAAGAAGAGTTAGCTACAAGAGGAAGCTATATGTATGGAGGAAAGCCCGAACAGAAGAATACCGAATCCAAGGGGCAGAATCAAAAGGAAAAACGGAAAGGGAACGGCAAGGAGAAAAACAAGGATGAGGGTAATGGGCTCAACGCCGAACAGTCCACAGAGAAATACCGAGGCAGATATACCAATTACACCCCTCTTCGGAAGAAACAAGAAGAAATTCTAGCCATCCTGGAAGAAAAGAATATGGTACAAGAACCGCGGTGACAATCACATATCGCCCGTAGAGATACAACCAAGTATTGCACGTTTCATAAAGAAACCGGGCATGAGACTTCAAAGTGTTTTCAGCTCAGAGATTACATAGAGACTCTTATTCGGGAAGGGCACCTGCGGGATGTAATCTTGAAAAAAGATGAGAGACCAGAAACCAAGAAAGTCAAGGTTGATCACAACCCCGATCAAAACCAAAGAACCAGCCCCGAAGCCAATCAAGTGATACATACAATTTTCGGAGGACCTTCTACTGGGAGAAGCAACCGAGAACGAACTCAGGAAATCAGAGAAGCAATATAAGCAAGGAATAACTTCGACGTAAACTCGGTTGAACTATACCCGAAAAGGGTAAAGGAAGGATGGGACCCAATAGTCTTTACAGAGGCAGATTCCCATGGCATCGATGTTCGACCTAATGACGATTTGGTTGTAAGTGACCGGATTGGCCATAGGGAAGTCCGGAGAATTTTAATAGATAATGAGAGTTCAGCAGACATCCTAAGCGTGGCCGTATACGACTAGCTAAGACTAGACCGAAAAGATTTACAGCCTTTCCATACTCCATTAAGAGGATTTGGGGGAATAGAGGTCAGGTCACTCGGGACGGTAAAACTACCCGTGAAGATCGGAACGGCACCATGCCAGGGGACTGTCCTGCTCAACTTCGTGGTAATTGACTTGGATAATTGGTTGTATAATGCATTATTGGGCCGGCCATTCCTGAATAAAACAAGGGCCGTGACGGCCACTTATGCATTGATGATCAAGTTCCCAACAGAACAAGGGGTTGGGATAGTCAAGGGATCCCAAGAGATGGCCCGAAGAGCAAATCTGTCAGTATACAGAGACAAGCATGATGCTGAACAAGTGTGCACCATAATGCAGCCAAATCAGTGTAAAAAATCCTTGTCATTCGAACTGGATCCAAGGGAGGGCTTGAATGAATACAAAACAGAATTGGTTAGAGTAGTACTTGAAGAAGACAAACCGAACAAAAAATCAAGATCGGGGCCAACTTGGATGGAAAAGTCAAGCAAGACTTAACCAATCTGCTTAGAGAATACAAAGATGTATTCGCCTGGAGTCATGAAGATATGATCTGGATAGATACCCGAGTAATATCATAACACCTCACAGTAAGCCCGAATGCAAAACCGGTAATACAAAAGAGAAGATCGTTCAATCCTGAAAGAAGTCAAGCAATAAAACAAGAGGTGGAAAAGTTACTAGCGACTAGATCAATCAGAGAAGTCAGCTACCCTCAGTGGGTCACCAACGTAGTCCTCGTCCAGAATAAAAATTGACAATAGAGGATGTGCGTATATTTCACACGGATCTAAACAAGGCATGTACAAAGGATAGCTTCCCACTTCCAAGGATAGATCAGCTGGTGGATGCCACAGCAGGTCATGAATTGCTCAGCTTCATGAACGCTTACTCAGGATATAATCAGATCCGGATGAACAAAGCTGATGAAGAAAAAACAGCTTTCACAAAGGATCAGGGTTTATATTGCTACACAGTAATGCCCTTCGGTTTAAAAAATGCAGGAGCTACGTACCAAAGGTTTGTCAACAAAATCTTCACTCGGCAAATAGGAAGGAACATGAAAGTGTACATTGATGACATGTTGACTAAAAGCGTCTCAGCAAATAAGCATGCCAGCGACCTCCGAGAGACATTTGATGTTTTGAGAAGATACCAGATGAAATTAAACCCAAACAAATGTTTATTCGGAGTCCATTCGGGAAGATTCTTGGGTTTTCAAGTCCATCAAAGAGGAATCGAAGTTAATCCTGAGAAGATCCAGGCTTTGCAAGAAATGACCTCACCTAAAACATTGAAAGAGGTACAACACTTAATAAGGTGTTTAGCGTCCTTGGGAAGATTCATCTCAAGGGCTACAGACAGGTGCGCACCTTTCTTCAAGATAATCAAAAAAGGGAAAGGCCTATAGTGGAATAAAGAGTGTGAGCAGACATTCTTAAAAATAAAAGAGTACTTGGGGCAAGCTCCCATCCTCTCAAAACCGTAAAAAGGGGAAATACTTCAGCTGTATCTGTCAATAACCGAGCTTGCAGCAAGTCCAGTCTTAGTCAGAACAGAAGATAGAGTGCAGAAACTAGTGTATTATACTAGCAAGGCACTCATATCGGCCGAGACCAGGTACTCACAGGCAGAGAAGATAGCCTTAGCATTGGTTTCAGCAGCAAAAAAGTTGAGACCATATTTTCAGGCCCATACGATCCAGGTTCTCACCAATTGCCCATTAAGACAAATCTTACAAAACCCAGAGATATCAGGAAGACTTACTAAATGGAAAATTGAGTTAAGTGAATTCGATATTCATTATGTCCCCAGAACCTCCCTCAAAGGACAAGCGGTGGCAGACTTCATAATCGAGTTCACAGAACCAAACCTGGAAGCAAAAAGACTGTTGGATAAAAGTTTCCCATGGAAACTATATGTTGATGGTTCTTCAAACACTCATGGCAGCGGAGCAAGGATCTTAGTTCGCACCCCAGAAGGAGATGATGTTGAATGTGCCATGAGATTTGATTTCAAAGCAACCAATAATCAAGCCGAATATTAGGCATTGTTAGCTGGACTCAGAGTCTGCATAGCTCTTGGGGCAGATGAATTTGAGATATTCAGCGATTCACAGGTAGTTATCAACCAGGTTATGGAAGAGAACCAGGCCAAAGATGAAGGTATGATTCCCTATCATGACATCGCAAAACAGCTCCTCCAAAAATTTAAAGAATACAAGATCGCTCAGATCCCCAGAGAAGAAAATGAAAAGGCAGACGCTTTATCTAAATTAGCGTCAGCAACAACCTCAATAAGACCAAAGACCATTCCAGTTGCACACCTCCTTAAACCGAGTACAGTTGAACCTAAGCATTTGGAAAATTCAGAAATCCAAACACCGCAAGACAGTTGGATGGTCCAGCTGAGAAGGTTCATGGAAGAAGGCATGCTCCGGGAAGATCCGGTATTAGCAAAGCGCATCAGGTATCGATCGGCTAGGTATACCATGATCAAAGGAGAATTATACAGAAGGGGGTTTTCCCGAGCTCTCCAGAGATGTATACCGGAAGAAGATGCACATCAAATACTTCAAGAGATCCACGGAGGAGTTTACAGGAACCACACTGGGGTAGGAGTCTGGCGCATAAGGTACTCAGGCAAGGCTATTATTGGCCTACACTTTTCTCAGATGCACAGCAGTGGTCGGAAAGTTGCAACACCTATCAAAGAATTGCCAACGATATCCGATAACCCCTAGAAAAGCTCATAAATCTCACTGCCCCATGGCCATTCACCATGTGGGGCCTAGACTTGATCGGGCCAATGCCAGCTGGGACAGGGGGTGGAGCAAAGCACGCTATAGTAGCTGTCGATTATTTCAGAAAAAGAGCAGAAGCTGAAGCGCTGGTGCATATCACGGAAGCCAACACCACAAATTTTATAAAGAAAAACATACTTTATAGGTTTGGAGTTCAGGACACTATAATCACCGACAATGACACTCAGTTTGGTAACCAAAAGTTCAGACAGTTGTGTGAGAAGTATCATATTGCTAACTAGTATGCGACACCAGCTCATTCACAAACAAACGGGCAAGTAGAAGCAGTAAATAAAATTATCAAGCACACCATTAAAGCAAAGTTAGATGACAAAAAAGGAAGCTAGGTTGAAAAGCTTCCTGAAGTATTATGGGCATATCGGACGACAACAAGGACTTCAACAAGAGAAACTCCGTTCACCCTAGTGTTCGGAACAGAAGCTGTCATCCCCGTAGAAACATCGTATGCGTCCCCCCGGGTCAGGCTATATGATGAAGAACAAAATGTTGATACGCTACTACAAAGTTTGGATGAGCTAGAAGAAAAAAGGGAAAAGTCTCGAATAAGAAATACAGCATATCAACAAAGAGTGGCTCGCCACTACAACTCTCGTGTTCGGATCAGGAAATTTCAGTTAGGAGACCTGGTACTCAGGAAGGTGTCATTGAACACAAAAAATAGAGTCGCGGGATCCCTGACTGACAAATGGGAAGGTCCATACAAGATCGAGGGGATAGCTGGCCATGGAGCTTATTGGATTGCTTGACCCAATGGAGGGGTGTTACCCCGACCATGCAATGCCCAATATCTGAAGATTTTTTATCCTTAATATATATATATATATATATTTATTTATTTGTATTGAATATTTTATTCTTTTATTGGTAGGATAAATATTAAACTGTAATTTAAATCTGTTGATTTTTTACAGTAATAAATAAAATTACGCGGAATTTCTGAAAGGATTGCATCTAGTTCAGGATTTCCAAAAAAAACATATGATAATAAGAACATATGGAAGCAGAGCATGATAATAAGAACATGCAAAAAGAATTCTCGGGACCATCAAATCCCGAATGGGTGGAGAAGCTCGTAGGAGCATGCCAACCGAGCAGGGTCAAAATGATCTTCGTAAAAAGGCAAACCCGATGCACCAGACTTTGGAAAAATGCTCGGGACGCTATCGGGAGAAATTCCGATGAAATGCGTAGCTGTGTTGAAGCAACTTTTTTTTTTAAAAAAGAGCTCAACGATTCGGCAAACCCTTGCGCATAAAAACTACGGGGACGTCCTTGGTATTGCATAAGGACTCGAACGTATGATCATGGTGAGCCTTGATGTAACGTTCGAGTAGCAATCGGGTATGAAACACAAGTGAAAAACTTCTATTTCAAGATGACTCGGTTAATAATAAAGAGCCAGTTTAATAAGATACTTGGCAATTGAAGTCCTTCGGGTAACAACCGGTTTAATAAGATACTCGTTTAAGTTACCCGAACACCGAAGAAGCCAGTTTAATAAGATACTTGGCAATTGAAGTCCTTCTAGTAACAAGCGGTTTAATAAGATACTCGGTTAAGTTACCTGAACACCGAAGAAGCCAGTTTAATAAGATACTTGGCAATTAAAGACATTTGGGTAACAACCGGTTTAATAAGATACTCGGTTAAGTTACCCGAGCATTAGCCAATTTAATACCACTCGGCAACAATCAGCAATGAACAGATCAAGATCATTCAATTCACAATAAAATAAGATTTTATTTCTAAAAGAATGGTTACAGTTCAAAGAATGTTTCTGTACAAGTAAAAAATAATCAGAATTTTCTACAATTCTACAAAATCAAGGTTGCGAGGACTTCGAGCCTTTGCCAATACTCGGATCTGGCTTCATCTCGTACTCACGAAGCAGGCTCTCATTAGATGGCCAAGTGATATCGTCGACAGTATCATCCATCCACTGGCTGTAATCTACACCAGGGACTGGCCCGACATCTGGGACTACACCCTCAACAGACTCTTGACTTGAGTAAAAGGTCGAGAGAGAATGCTCGGGCGGAATCTCTAAATGCATAGGATGGGGCTCTTTGCCTTGACTACGACAGTAGGCTCTCCATTCCTTCATCTGAATCCGATGAGATTCCAAGGACCGGTCCACATGGTGTTTGATTGACAGCTCCCAATTAGCACGGGCTTTCTCGGTCGCCCTATTCTTGACTTTGAAGAACTCGCCGGCCGAAACTAGCCCACGTTGAAATTCTCGAAGAAGTAGGGCATCGTAAGCAAGGGATCTTTTAAACTATCCACCCCTTGGACTTCCAGTTCCAACCTTGCCTCTCGGGAAAGAGATTCAACTGTCAGTACTTGGCGCTCCAGATCTTCAATTTTTTGGTTATACGTCGACTTTGCCTGCTCCACCTCCTGCTCGGCCTTAAGCATGGATTCTTTAGCAGAAGAAAGAAGATTTTGAAGCGATGCAACCTTCTCCTCTGCCAAAGATGCCTTGTCCTTGACTTCAACCTGCTTCGCCAGACAGTGGTAGGCAAATATCTATACAGAGCCGACCTCCTACTGATAAACCTGCTCAGCTGGAGCACGACCCTCCTCACTCGCCTTCAGCTGAGCCTCTAGACGCCTTATCCGATCGGCTTGACATTGATGCGTCTGAATAAGCTCAACAAATTCGGCCACCATCTGTAAAGGAATATACTTAGAAATCCGGCAGAAGCAAAACAATAAAAAAGTCAAAATTAACTGAGTCAGATTTAACCTACACAAGATGCGTGAAAACGTTTTGAAGACGTTCGGTCAGTGAACCATCTCTAAAACCGCTCCAGCAATCCTCCTCGATATAAGCCCGACCGGAGGACATCTCCTATAGCATATCCTGAGGAGAAAGGAATAAAGGAACTCCCGAGGGTTCAGCCCTTAGATTTCTAAACTCGGGGGCAGAAGAAGCCCTATTCGGCTCTAAGGATGGAGAAGGAACCCCCAAAGGTTCAGCCCCCATATCTCCAACTTCGGGGGTAGAAGAAGCCCTACTCGATTCTGAAGTGGCTGCATCTACTGATGCTCCAGCACCAACACTCGGGGCAATCTCATCCGTAACATCTTCGTCGCTGGAGTCAATGAATGAGAGTACCCAAGAAACTTTGAGAGGACGAGACGGCGAACTAACTGCCTTTCGCTTCTCACCCCGAGAACGGTGGAAGTTAAGATCAGCAGCAGGATCTTCCTACGGATCGTCCTGAAAAGACTCAAAGAATTCAGCATCAGCAGGCACTTGATCCGTCAAGACGTTACCACCGTCGCCAGCTTCAAACTGTCTTACAGGCTCTTCACCTACTGCCTCTACCTATTTTCAGACAGTGGGGTGTCAGTCGGCTCACCTTGGCCATTTGGACTAGCAAAATCCTGAGTAGAAGGCTGAGCACCCCGATCAACGCACGCGGGAATTTGCTCAGCAATATCAGTTTCCTCATCAGGCTCTGGTGGAGCAATACCCTCATCGCCCTGACGGGAAGCTTCCTTTCTACTCGCTTGTAGAATCGCCTTCACCTGGTGAGCCTGAAGATCGCTGACAACGTCCGTATCAAACACTAAAAAAAAAATATTAAAAAAATTAATTATGTTAGAAAAGAAAATGAAAAGCAGAGAAATATAACAGAAAGGGCGCCGGGTTACTTACATAGCCTGCTATGGCCCGAAATCTGTCTAAAGAAGCTGAGCTTTATCAAGTCATCCTCTTTGAAAATATAGCTCTTGCTCCTCTTTTCCAGAATACGAACTGCTGCCCGAGTCAGTCTCTTCAGCTCTGATTCACTATAGTCAATTGTTTTCTTGTTCCACACTTCGGGGGAACAGAAGAAGCGGGGAACACTCAACACCATTTGGGAATCCCCAGATCAAACAGTGATATCAAGCCCGAGAGCCCCTCCAGTAAAAAAACCAACTGTTCTTCCAAAATTTGTTGGATGTAGGGAATCCCCATATGAAAACCTTCTT
Organism: Dipteronia dyeriana; assembly: GCA_032871835.1. Classification (NCBI taxonomy): domain Eukaryota; kingdom Viridiplantae; phylum Streptophyta; class Magnoliopsida; order Sapindales; family Sapindaceae; genus Dipteronia; species Dipteronia dyeriana. The sequence continues at coordinate 86,669,746 of CM065297.1, read as the reverse complement.
TTTTGGGTCATCAGAAGCATCGACCCCCCGATTCACCTTTGCTTCTTTGGGGACCCAACCGTCTGAAGAAGTAGACGTAAGAAAATAGGTCCCCGTTCTGCTAACCTGCCTCAGCGTAAAGAAATGCCTGATTTTATTCGGGGAAGGCGGCGAAAGGTTCATTCGACTAAACATGTGCCACATACACATCAAGGCTTTGTAACTATTCGGGGCCAACTAAGTTGGGGTTATCCCTGCTTCAGCCAAAAACCGGGCAATAAAATACTGAAGGGGAAGTGTGACGCCACAGCAAAGCATCGATCCATAAATCGCGACCATGTCCTCAAGAGGATTCCATACGGCTCTATCCCCCGTAGGAACCAAAGTGACTGAGTCGGGCAAGTCGAATCAGGAGCGGTATTTTTCTATCTCAGCTGGCCCGACCACATTTGGCTCAGTATCAAAGCCACTCGGGCGAGTATCAGAAAACAAAAGACGAGACACCCTGTACACTTCATCAACGTCACCCTCGTTAACAGTTTGTGCCTTGGTCTGAACGCTGCTCGAGCCGTGCTTGTATACCTTACTTCTGCTCTGATGTTTACCCATCCTTCGAAAAGATACCCTGTGATCAGAAATATCAGAATCAGAACTAGATGGAGAACTCGATACAGGGCTGAAAGTGACGTCAGGGTGAAGCCCAGAAACATCAACCTCTAAGAATGGAGGTTCATCTATTGGGATATTCCTCAGTAATCGTTTAATGCAAGATACTAACTGGAAATCTCCACGTTCTAATGCATCAAAAGCGATTTTAAAGAGACGATGGCGGGAAGATGGCCCCATTAAAACTAACATTGAATTGAGATTGATGCAAGATCTTCAAGAGGAGAATCGCGAACTTCTGGATAAAGAAATCTGAGTTTAAAGAAATTTCTGCTAAATTTTTGAGAATAAACCAACAATGTCTCTCAGCGAAGAATTTAAAGATGAGACAGCACGAAACCCTAGGATTTCAAAGCGGGAAAAAATTTATGATAAAACTCGATGATGTAGGCGGCGCTTGGGGAAACGTAAAAATCATTTTTCATAAATGATATTGAAAAAACGAAGAGACGAGGGACGCGTGTCAAAACAGGAAGTAGCCCTCAACCGTCAGAACTTCAAAACGTCGCTATCATTTAAGATCTCGGGTGATGAAGCGAATCGAAATTACAGAGTCACCATTAAGACGCGCCATTATGACAATACGGCTATTCTGACGAGAGAAAATTAAGATGATTAAAATACTCTTGCCTGAAATGAAATTTTCTCGGCAAAAATATTTTAAGGGGGTATTGTCGTATGTAAATTTTACCAAGCATACACGTCATTGACAGAAAGGAAAAAATAGCCAGGTGGACGCCCAAATGTGCATTCGGGAAATATCCTATAAGGCATCATTAAAGAGAAGAAAGCCCGAGTAAGCATATATTGAATAAAACCTACTCGGGATCAGTTAACAGCACTCGGGACAGGTTAAACAACGCTTCCACTCGGGCTCAAACGGTGCTACTCGGGACCATCAGGTATTTCTCTTACTCGGGAATAAATACGACTCGAGTAAGAACTTGGTGCTTAATTCATATGGATTAAGTCATTAAATACGCGACAATATCCATCAAGAAGGAATCCCAAATAAAATAGAGCTTTAAATTAGAAGAGTCCCCAATCAGGAAATAACTTGATTTATTTGCAAAGGCTACATTCTTATAAGGAAACAAGTCCAAATTAAACTGCACTACTAGAATATCGCTCGATTTCCATAAGAGATCCGAAACAGGAAAGAAGACAAATCGACCTCAAGAAAGTAACCGAATCACAATTAAATACAAAGATCATGTATTACTTGTACAATGTAGATTAGGGTTCTATAAACATATAAATAGACCCATAATCTCGTCCAGAAAATATATAGGCAATATAGCATACAGCAATTATAGTAAATACAGAGAGAAAAAAGAGAGATCGAGAGCTTGTAAACATCTTATTCTCTTAGTGGATTTTGGCTTGGTTGATCCTTCAACCACCCGTGGATGTTTCTCCGGCCATCGGAGTTTTACCACGTAAAACTTGTCTTTGTTACTCTCTCTACATCTCTTTCTCTTTAATTCAATAGCCGAAATCCAATTCTTGTTGGCTTTTCTGGCATAATCTAGAAATCGACGTCAACAATCTTAAATATTCATTTTTGTCCTTTCTAGTAATTTTGTACAATCACAACACTTTTTACTTACAATTTACCAAACACATTAAAATTATTTTTGGTTCTCATAGCACTATTAAAAATCACTTTACCAAACACTCAACTGATTATTCTCACATCAAATCCAAAATAAATTTCCTCACAGCAGAATCAAAAGCAATTTTTCTCTCAGTACAACAGTACAAAACTGGACCTTAAAGTAGTTTGGATCCTCTTAATAGGAAAAGCTAAAATGAATCTTTAAAAATGAGTCACGGCATAACATTTTTTATCTTAAGACAAAATCTATCTTAAAACTACCTTCTCGAGTATGCAAAAAAGGTACTCGCTTTCACCACGAGTGTTTCCACGTTTTCTTACGACCTTTTCCGGTCAAATGATTCAACGATTCCACACACTAAACCAATTTTAGACATGGCTAGCCAAGGTGAGTATTTCCCTTTTCAAGAACCTAGAAAGTAACACTTGAAAATGGAAATATAAAACAAAATCAAGGGAAATGTTAAAAGTATCTTCGTTGTAAATATGTATTTGAAGAAAATTAAATGCTATATAAGATAGATAGTTAAAAGGTTAGAAAAACTATCTCCAATACAATTATCTAACTTCAATATAAAGATGACGAGATAAAAAAAAGTTAGAGAGTATGGATTTTAGTTTCTAATTCTAGAAAATCTTTTAGAAATGCTAATTATGATTTCTAACATTTTTCATCAATAATATTATAGCTAATTTAATTGTAAAATAAAACAGGAGAGAGAATGAAATAATTGTTTTATTATTATTAATCATAAAATTTATGTATATTTGATTTTAGATAATTGTATTGGAGATATGAATATGTATTTCTCTATTATTATTTTTTAAAAAAATGGGTCCATGATGAATAAAAAATACTAATGTGACATTATTTAGAAACTCAAAATTACATATTTGCATTAGAGATGTTATAAATACAATACCTAATCATTTGATTATCTTCGATATCATTTAGCGTGAGAACTAAGCATATGAATAATAGCAATAGTGACACTTTTTGTAATTAGGGGAATGTTAAATAAATTTTTTTGAGTGCATCACTCGCCATTTTTAATGATATTTCACATTATCAAATATAAAAAAAATATATATAGATCTTATTCGATAAAGAGTGACATTTTTTTTATTTCTCATTAGGGGTGCGTTTGGTACGCGGGACGGGACATGACGGGACAATTTTTTATTGTCCCACGTTTGGTGTGCCATTAGCATGGGACGAGACAGAACAGTATGAGACAAAAACCATGAAAACTTGTCTCACCTCACACCCTAGGCCAGACTTGTCCCATACACGGGACAAGTCTGGAAAAGACATTTTTACCCTCAAAACTTCCAAAAATTACAACTATATAAATTAAAACCCCTCTCTCCCTACTTTCCTCTTTCCTCTTTCCTCTTTTCTCTCTTCTCTCTTCTCTCCAACCCTATCACCGGTCTTCTCTCCAAACCGCCGCTACTCGTCGCCGACTTGGTTTGCCGACGCACCCAAAAAATGCCGAATCACGACGATCTTCCCATCGGAAAACTGCCACCACCAAAACGACACCCAAAATCTTGATCGTCGATGATTATGATGATGATGATTTGTGGGAAATCAATTTTTCCAGATTTTTCATTTCTTCTCTATTTATTTTCAATATTTTTTTGTGTTTAATTGATTTAAGAACAAATTAATTATTAGATGATTTTTGTGGAATTGAATAAATTTTGTGGAATTTTGGGGAATCTGGGCGATTAGGTTCCATTTTCGTTGCCGACTTGGTTTGCCGGCGCAGGCGAACATCTCCGAATCACTGCTATCTTCGCCTCTCTCATGCTGTCGTATCACTCGGTCTGGATCTGGTGGTCCAAATCCGTGCTCGGGTTTGGTCTTGGTGCAGTGTTTCTTGGCTTGTTGTTGGTGTTGATGATGGTGGTTTGGTGTTTCTTGGCTTGTCGTCGCAGCCGTTGTGATTGTCGGCTCGCATCAGTTGAAGATGAAGATGAAAAAGATGGTTGGATTTTGGGTTGGATTAGTTGTATATGGTATTTGTTGAATGAATTTTTGTAGAATTAGAAGAAGATAAGAAGATGAAGACAAATTGAAGTGAAATTTTCAGTTTGTTTGGGCATTGTTTCCAGATCTTTGAGCATTTTTTTCGGATCTTGTGATCATTTTTGTTTATGTGGAATGTTATAATTTTTTTCCAGATCTTGTGATCATTTTTTCCATATTTTTGTTTATGTGGAGTGTGATCATTTTTCAGTGTTATAATTTCCAGATCCTGTGATCATTTTTCCAGAACTTGTGTTATAATTTCCAGATCTTGTGATTTTATGTTGGAGTATGGTTTTCTAGATTTCATGAGTTAGTCTTCAAACTTAATAAAATTGTTTATAAACATTAAGCATGACAATAAGGGTATTTTAGTCATTTGAACCTCTTGTCCTGTCTTGTCCTGTCCTGTCCCAGTCGTACTAAACGTACAATAGTACAGTTAACAATTCTGTCCCAGACGTTCCAAACATAATATGGAACAACTGTTCTGTCTTGTCCAGTCTCGTCCCGTTCCGTCCAGTCCTATCTCATCCTCGTACCAAACGCACCCTAGGTGAACTTCAATAGCACATATTTCAATGTTAGTCTGTCAAAAGAAAAAACAATCTAAATTTATATTCAAATGACGTTGTGTCTGAGCTATCAATATCACATTATTTATTTTATAATCTCAGGATATATAAAATATTAACAACTCACGTACTACGTTATTTGGACAATTTTTTTAGATTACCTAGTACAGGGGCGTCTCCAGATATTTTGGGGTCCGAGCGATTTTTTGATATTAACAAAAATCAGGGCACTATATAATTAAAAAAATAAAAAATAAAAAATTGTTCATTTACCAAATACATTGTATTCCATATAAATTAAAACAAAAAAGATTTATCGTATCTAAAAACATAAAAATAAAACATTGTTTACGTTTCTATTCTTCTTGCTTTCTGAAGTGCAAATTCACTAATTATACTACTACCATCAAGACTTTTTTCTCGATAGATAACATAGTCAATCCATTCAATCTATCTTGTGACATTGTTGACAAAAGATAATTTTTAATCAACTTCAACTTTAAAAAGCTGCTCTCCGTAGTAGCAATTGTAATTGGAACAATAAAAGTTAAAATAGACTATGAAACAATATTCTTCAGCTTACTAAAGAGTCATGAGACTCTATGCAAAAAGATTAAAAGAATCAAAGATAGAATATTCAAAATAGCACCAGTAAGACCGTAATCTACATGACTATATTACATGATGAATTATTTCAAAGCAAAACATGGTAGTATTTAGAAGAACTAGGGAAAAAAATTAAACCCAAATTAATTTATACATATTCAGTCATTATATAGAATACAACACACACACTGTTCTACTATTTTAAATAAAATAAATAATTAAAAGATGAATCAAAATCAACATGTAGAAATTAATTGAAAACAAAAACCATACATTTAAATCTTCAATTCTTCAATATTGACAAAGAACAACACACTAACACAAAGCAGGAAGGCGTAAGCCAGAATCAAAACGAAGCAAACCATATATATGAAAGACCAAAAAACAAAAAGAGTAAGTAAAGTGAGTAAATAAATTAATGGTGTTTAGAAATCAGAATAAGTGAATCACAATGACTAAGTTTATTGGGCATTTGGATTGTGGGCCTGATTTTTTGTTTTTAATTGAATTGATTCATTACCATATATGGTCGAATCAAGTCTTTATTTTGGGTCCTGTTTATATATAAATATATTGGGTTCTGAGGCCCCAAAGAAAAAGAAGAAAATTGAGTCAGTTTGGAGCCTTAGCAAAATGCTAGATTTGTTGGGCCCATGGGCCGAACCTGACCTAGTATTACGTTTAAGGATGACCTTAGGGGAGCCTAGTGAGACAACCGTTTAGGATCAAAAAATTAAAAGCCCCTGAAGAATTATTATTATTATTATTATTATTATTATTATTATTATATAGATATTTGATATATATCTATCATTTCGGGCAGTCCAAATAAGTTTGATTAAAAAAAAAGGCTCACATTCAATTTTTTTTAAAGGCTCACACATTAAAATATTACTATCTTGATTTTTATAACAATTTAATAGAGAAAAAAAAATAAGAGTGACAATATTTACACCCCTCAAAAATGGCATGTACACCTCAAATTAGTATATTTTTAAAATTCTAATATTACCCTTAAATAAAATGATTAAAAGGACTAAATAGTTTGTAAGCATATTATAAATTATTAGTTGGTTTCGTATCATAAAACACTTTCTATTTTCTCAAACTCTAACTTCTTTTCTAAATACTAATTTCAAAATAAACGTAGGTAAGGTGTAGTTACAAAATACAGTACAATAGAAAAAAAAATAGTATATACTTTTTTGCCGTGTGGTTTATTTAAAAATTAGAGTTTTAAAATTTGTAATGGAGAGTTGATACGAGTGGAGTGTATATATAGTTTTTATAGGGATACAAATATTGTCACTTAAAAATAATTAAATAAATGTACATGAAGTATTGAAGATCTCATTTTCTATAGTTTGTCTCGGGTCTTGAAAATATCAAGACCGGCCTGCTTACACTTTTAATTTTTCTCTTGATTACTGTAATTAGATAAGCACACTGCACACCACTAAAATAATGCAAATGACATCAAATTATATGTGATTATATCGGTGGTAGAGGAAAAAATGGCATGGCACCCTTTCCCTAAAAAAAAGTTTATAATTTCTTTTTTAAAAATTATACATTTACATTAAAATTTGTAATTTCTTTATTTTTATGGGTTCAAAAAATAAATGACACTTTTTAGTGGTGACATTTCAACACTGTCACTGCTTTAATAACTTATGTTTAAAAGCCATCAATTATGATGAACGAACAAAAATACCAGCAATAGTTCCATATCAAATTTCTTTTATTCATTTTACAGTGACAGAGTTGTGAAATAGAGAGAGAAAGTCTCGTTGAAATCCAGACAATTATTTGAACGACGACGGAGTGGGGCTACGCAGACACATTCGGGGGTTCGAGTTCCCCTCCGAACTCTCCCGATCAGCTCGCGGGGGGGGGGGGGGGGGGGGGGGGGGGGGGGGCTGGGGGGGCGGGGCGGGCAGTGCCCCCGAGCTTTTTATTATTATTATTTGATCTGTTATGTGTTGACGAAGATGAATATCTTGGTTTTTAAAATTTTTTGAAACATTTTCGAGCTTTTTTGAAACATGTCCGAGGTTTTTTTAAAAGAGATGAAGCTTTTTTTGTACATGGTCGAGTTTTTTTGTTAAGGATCGAGTTTTTTTTGTGAGGGATCAATTTTTTTTTTAAAAAAAAAGATTTAGCTTTTTTGTACATGATCGAGTTTTTTTTTATACATAATTGAGCTTTTTTTGTAAGGGATTGTGTTTTTTTTTGTTAAGGATCTAGCTTGTTTTGTAAGGGATCGAGCTTTTTTGTATATGACCGATTTTGTTTTGTACATGATCAAGCTTTTTTTGTAAGAGATCGAGTTTTTTTTATTAAGGATCAAACTTTTTTTTTTACATGATCGAGCTTATTTTGTAAAAGATCGAGCTTTTTTTGTGAAGGATTGAGCTTTTTTTAAAGGTATAGAGTTTTTTTTTTAAGGGATCGAACTTTTTTTGTTAAGAATTGAGTTTTTTTTTTTTACATGATCGAGTTTTTTTGTACATGATCGAGTTTTTTTTTGTAAGAGATCGAACTTTTTTTTTTTACATGATCGAACTTTTTTTATAAGGGATTGAGATTTTTTTGTGAGGGATCGAGCTTTTTTTAAAGAGATTGATTTTTTTTTCTTAAGAACTCGAGCTTTTTTCTTAAGGGTTTGAGTTTTTTTGCCCAAGATTATAAACTTGTTTACAACAGTTTGAAAATGCTTGTACCAATGTAAAAAAGCTTAGACAAATTAAAAAAAAAATACTCAAACCAATTACAAAATAGCTCGTAAACATATCAAAAAAAGCTCGAACAAATGTAATAACATCTCTGACACGTATACAACAGCTCGTAAACTTATCAAAACAAAATTGGATCATATTCAGACAAATTGTAGATCGATTTTCAGACAAGTTTTTTGGAGAGGGAGAGAGAGAGAAGTTACTACTTTCAATTATCAAAGTGTGGAGATGGAAGTACAAAGAAAATCAAAAATTGATTATTTAAGGGTAATATGGGTAGTTCACCGTAATAGGTGTCTTTTAAACTTAACTTAGTAATTCGGTGACATCACTACAACTAAAAAAAAAAAGTGATATTTCTCACCATTTCCATTATTTTTATTCCTACGAAAATATTATGTTTTAATGTAACAGCTTATCTAAATAAAAAAAATTCCGATTATGAATTGAATACTAATGTCACAGTTATAATGATGATCAAGCGAACAAATAACATTCTCTTCCATTTAAATTTCTTTTATAATTAAATGTTCATGTATGGAATGTGTAAGTTTAAGTATCATTGTACAACGGCGGAGTTAGAAATACAAAAATTTAAGAGAGAAAATAAAAAATAACCACAACTATTATAGAAATTTTATTTTTAACCATATACGAAATTTTATTTGTTAATAGCCATTTTTTAAAAAAACATTCAGTGTATGTCCATAAATTACAAAAATATCCCTGATTTGATTTTTTCTTTAAAACTGAAAAAAATAACTTGAAATCATGACTAGAATCTGGAACCAAACTTGAAATCACGGTTAGGAACTTGAAACTTGAAATCTTGTTTAAAAAATGAAATTTTGAAACTTGAAACTTGAAACTTGAAATCTTGCTTAAATTGAAATGTTGAAACTTGAAATCTTGACTAAATTGAAAGTTGAAACTTGAAATGTTCTGGGTTTTTAAGTTTTTCGTTTTTAAATTTTAAGACTTGAAATCTTGCATAAATTGAAATGTTGAAACTTGAAATCTTGAAATCTTGACTAAATTGAAATGTTCAAACTTGAAATGTTCTGGGTTTTTAGTATTTCGTTTTTTTTTCAGCAGATCTTATCGCCGGGAGCTTGACGGCGTTGCTGGACGGTCGTGAAGCCCAGGAGACGGTACTTCGGCAAGCCGTCGACGATGTGTGAGAGAGAAAGGAAATGAGAGAGAGAGAAGTGAGTGAAAGAGAGAGAGAGAGATAGAGCTGTGAGGAGAGAGAAGAGAGGTTGGGTGAGAGAGAGAAGAGAGGTTGGGTGAGAGAGAGATCGGGGAGAGAGAGAGAGGAAAGGAGAGAGAGAGAGGGGAGAGGGAGGAAATGAGAGAGAAAAAATGTTTGTGGATGGTTTTTAAATGGGGGCATTCAAGTAATTTCTTAAAAAAATGACTATTAACAAATAAATTTTCGTATGTGGTTAAAAACAAAATTTCTATAATAGTTGTGGTTATTTTTAGTAATTTCTATAAAATTTAAAAGGCCAAAATGAAAAACTTTTAAACTATAATGATAAATTCATAATTTTTTTAATTTTTTTTATACGGATTTAAAAACCTTTTTTAGGAAAGGGGGCTATGACCTCAGTGGGCCCCTCCTTGGCTCCTTCCACCCCTCGCATTGCCTAAAATGGTTTTTTTGGTAAATTGCTCTTATATAACCTTACATTTTTTTTTGTTTATAATGACTAATTGCCACTAGCCTGGTAAGGTAAAAACAATGATTTCAATTTTCACTGGAAATGATGCAGTGACTTGAGAAATTATGGTTGGATGAGGTGGAGGGTGATGATATGACTGTGAGTATGTCACTGTCACAACCTTTGTCTATTTGGCGGGCCCCAGAGAGGAGCTATAATTTCCTAAAACGGTGGGGTCTACTATCTCTCATCCGATTTTGAATAAAATGCGTTGGAGTCACTGAAAATTTGAAGGATGGATTATTGATGATAAAGATGATGACATTGGGGGACCCACAAGCTGCAATCAACACGTGCCCTTGTCCACTCTGGTAACGTGTCACCAATAACACACACGCAGTGTTGTAGAGAGTAGAGACTATAGATGGTGGTATGTATTGTTTGTATGTAATATGTATGTCGCCACCAACGATCTAATCTTTGACTACTTGCTCACCGAAAGCTTGGCAAAGCTGTCACCGTTACTCTACTATTTTCTACACTCCTCTAAATGAAAATTATATAATGTGGTTTGCAATTTGTCAAACAATCGATATGAGGTTTATTGTTAAATAAATTAATGCACTGCTGATATTGATGTAAAAAAGAAAGGTCGAGTGTAATTAAAGCGTGAACATATAATTTTTAATAACTATTATTATAAACTATCGGGATACTGTTGAGGGATTTAAAAAAAATGAAGAACAATTCAAACGGTCAAAACCAGCGGAGCCGTCGGGCTCAACACGTCAGCTCCACGTGCCGTGGCGGGTCGGTTTGCCCGACCTGGCCCCTCCGAGCTTGGTCCAGTCTGTCACCTTCACGGGCCTGCCACCTCTCTTCGCATGTTGGACAAATCGGACGGATCGGTCTGTTTCGATCCGATCCATATTTACACCACTAAATTAAAAGCGTGAACATATAATTATTGTAAAAACTTTAAATTATGTTGAGATAGAGAATATAATAACAATTATATATATATATATATATATATATATATATATATATATTATAAGAACTATTACAATAGAATATCATGATATGCTAAGATCAAACAATATATGTATTACTTATATATTTATTCCTATAAATTAAAAAAAAAAAATCTTTATATATACATATAAAATTTGTGTAGTGAGACTTCAACCATATACTACTGATATAGAAAAGGGTTGCAGTACCACTTATACCTATACGAGGAGGTGATATGAAAAAGTATAAAGATTACTGATTTAAGGTTTGGTGGATAAACTGTATTACCCCTTGGATTATGAAGAATCAACTAATGGAACCGTTAAAATCAGATAAATTCCATATATGCTTAAACTTGTTTTTTTTTTTTGTTGAAGAATATATGCTTATATTTTATCGATTATATATTTATAAAAATGTATAAATTATGTAATTACAAAAAGGTGAAGTGAAGAGTGAAACAATCCCACATTTGGTTCAAAAAAGGGAAAAACAATCTTACACCTAAGACATCAATTTTTTCTCTCTAATTAAAAAAGTTAATAACTAATTGTTGATAACATTGACCCAAAAGAATACAAATGGGGAAAGGAAGAGAAAGCGAAGAAGCAAAGAAAGGAACACCACACGTGCGCATACAATTATTGGGGGACCACTGATTGGGTTGTTAGATTTAAGATTATATCGCAATTATTATTGTTGTCAAAATATGTATAGAAAAAGGAAATGTGGGGAATGTGCGTAGGATAACGGATAAGAGGGGGTTGGGGTGCGCAGGATAAGAGAGAGATTTTTTTTATTTTTGAAGCTGGAAAGTATGTAATGAGAAGATTAATGACGAGAGAGATGATTAAGAGAGGGATTGTGGGTAATGTTGGGTTGGAGAGGGAGAGTGGGGTCACACAATTCTTTTTGGGTCTTTCTTTGTATGAAATTGTGTGAAAGTACAAAAAAGAAAGACGAGAATGAAAATCAATGCCACACGAGAGAGAAGACTATCACATTTAAAGTTAGGGACCCTACCCCTTTAATTATTTTCCTATCAATGAGACTATGAGAGAGAGAGATTACCATAGATCGTGGATGTACACTTATAATATGTAATTGAATCGGGCTTTTTCATGAGGCCCATTTTAGCCCAATGCCTTTTTTTTTTCTTTTTCTTTTTTATTTAGCCTAGATGGAAAGATAAGTATGTGAATGGAACGTACCCTAGGGCATGGTACACAAACACGGAGGGGAAAGTCTTCGATGAGATGGTTGAATATACTACCTTATTGTAGTATGCAATACTCTTACAAAAAAAAAATTGAGAAATATCTTGAAAATAGTTTTTTTTTTGAAAAAAGAAAAACTAAAATCTTGAACATAGTAGTGATTGAGAATATGAGATGATATATAAAAAGTACAATTAAAGAATAAAATTAAAGCATAAATTTTATTTACCTCTTTTGAGAGTTTGGTTTAATTAGAGTAGACAAAGACCTCTCTATTTTTGATAAATTTCAAGATAAATATTTTACGAAAAGAATTATAGATTAGTTTTTTACAATTTCAAGAAAGGTATCCAAAGAATTTCAAACTTGTAATAAATACTATTCAAATCGAGAATATTATCGAAATAAATAAACACTTTTATTAGTAACTCACGTTGGACGGTGGTATATCAATTATCCTACATGTATTTTAGTCAAAACTCAACGGGGAGGTTAATGAAATTTTCAAAACAAATATAACATGATATTTTTGTCTTCCCATATGAAAAATACCGATGTTAAAAGCTTAAAGAACTATTAAACGTGTTGGAAACTAATAAGAGTATGATAATAACGTATCATTGCATGAGTCAGAAACATGTCCTTTCAAATGACAACAATTTAAATTGTCATATAGAAAACAAAAAACAATATATACTTTTCTAAGAGATGTGTGGTAGCTCAACAAGTGAAAAAACTTTGCTCAGATTTAAGAGCAATGGATCTGTTCATTTCTGGGTTTCTGGTCTTCCAATTCAAACTTAATCTTCTCCACCTACTAAAAAAATTGTTTTGTGGCTGTTTCCAGCCTTTCTTGACCAAAAGATTAGGTTAGGCCTCACTCAATCTGACTTGTTTGGAGCAAATAACATTTAATGGGTCCCAAAAATCAGCCAAATTTGAACAAACTTTTGTGGCATTTTATTTATAAGAGTCCCCTCCTTTGAAATTATGCATCAATCCATATCTTCCCCACTATGCCACTTGACTTGAATGTATGTGCCTAGTACATCATCCCCACATTTTGCAGATGACAGATAAAAGCGTTGTTTAATTCTTGAAAGCATTCAATGAAAACAACCGAAAACACCCCTCAAACCCTATTTGTTCTATCCGGGTCCAATTGAAAACATCTTACTTAACTCTTAGAGATCGCAACAACTAAACTATCTAGTATCCATAAGTAATATGAAGTTCACACTCAACCTTGATGGTTGCAACAAGTGTACGTGAAAAAGTTTCGAATAATAGGGATAGATTTATCATGACATTTTTCAAATTGATTAAGAAGAACTTTTATATACATTTTAAAATGAGTGAACCGTTTTATGTATTTATTATTTAACCGAACTTTACAAGAGATGAATGCAAACTTTTACCAATAATCAAATTCCAATAGAATTTTTACTATTAATCGAGTGAATAATTGTATGGGGTTGACAATAAAGGATTAAAATGCTATAGCAATGCTCAATCATTTGACAATGAGTTTCATTACAAGCTGTTGAGTATGTCATTATAGAACAAAACGAAATGGCAAGTCATGATCAAATTCAAATCATCCAGACCATAATCACTGTATCAATTCACGCATGATTTGGCCTGGACCCATCAATTGGAAACTCCACACAAAGATAAACATAAAAATAAGCACAACAAGTGTATTATAATGAAGCCTGATAAATGAGTGACCCATTCAAACCTCCCTTTTTAATTCAGCTTTTACGATCAGAGTTTTTGGAAAAAAGGTTGTTAATTATCAATTAAAGAAGCTCTTTTGATCATGTAAATTGTAGTTGTTTAATTTTAAAAAAGCTTTTATGAAGTATTTTTTTTTTAAACATATTTTGTCATTGAGAGGGTTCGGACTATGGACTTGGGAGCTTTTATTGCCATAACTTTTATAAATTATAAAGCTAATCTATTAAAAAAGACGTATAAATATAATAATAAGCAGAACACGTGTATTATATTTAGAGAACTAGGCTTTCTTAGGGACGTTAAAATTACCTATTGGTCCGGGGACCCGAATCGTCGGGAACGGTTTAACCGTACCGTTTAAATTATGGTATGTGATCAGTATTTTTTTAATCTCTGATTTAATTTCGGTACGGTTACGGAGTTTCAAATCTCCGTCTGCTCCGTCTCTGTACCCATTATATATATATATATATATATATAGGGAGAACCGTAAAACTAACCATAAAATTATTAGGTTTATTGTTTTGACGTAAGATTAACATATTTATTGTTTCTACCAAAATATCAACTATTTGGATAAAATTGCCTTTCTTTATAAAAAAAATTCTCTATTTCCTTTTTCTTTTTTTATTTCTTCTTCTAAGAAACAAAAAACAACTTTTTTTCTCTCTATATTTTTTCTTTTTCTTTTTCTTTTTCTTCTTCTTCCCAGACCTCCGGTATTCTTTTTTTTCTTCCGAATGTGTTTAATTGTGTTAGACTTGATATGTTTAATTTGGTGTTGCCCTGATGTGTTTAATTGATTTTCCATGGTGTATTTAATTGAGTTGTCTTAGTGTGTTTAATTGGTATGTCAAGGTGTGTTTAATTAAGTTGCCTTGATGTGTTTAATTGGTCTGTCCTGATGCGTTCAAATGAGTTGTTCTGGTGTGTTTAATTGGTCTGTCATGATGTGTAATTGAGTTGTCCGGGTGTGTTTAATTGGTCTACAATGGTGTGTTTAATTGAGTTGTCGTGGTGTGTTTAACTGATTTACGCCTGGTGTGTTTAATCAGTCTGCCTTTGTGTGTTTAATTGGTTTGTCCTTATATGTTTAATTGATGGCCTGGAGTGTTTAAAGAAATCTAGAAAAAAATTCCATATTTGAATAAATTTGGAAATTTTCCAGATTGCCTTATACAATTTTTTTTTTAATCTTTGAAACAATGGATATCTAGGATTGAATTTTCGTTTCAATTGAACAAAATCTGGAAAAAAAAATTAACAAACATAATTTGGAAAATTTTCAATTTAAAAAACACTTGAAATTTTACTTTAAACAAAATCAAATTTGGAAAAAAAAAAATAACAAACATAATCTAGAATTTTTTAAAAATTTGGAAACATAGTCTGAAAATTTTTCAAAATCGAAAAAACCTGAAATTTTTTAAAATCTTGGATTTTTTTTAACAAATCGAAATCTGAAATTCTTTTAAACAAATAATACCCAAACTTAACACAACCACAACCACAACCACCCTTAAAATCAATAGCTAACACTCAAATCCGAACCATTGTTCCGACAGCTGAACTCAACCCAGATCTGCAAACCAAAGGAGAGAGAAGCGGAACAAAAAAAATGCTTGGATTAAAAAGGAGAGAGGCATGAGAGAGAAAATCTGGTTGCAAAACAAAATTGTGGTGGAGAGAGGAGAGAGTCATGAGAGGAAAAGAGAGAGAAAGAAGAGATTGAAGAGAGAAAGAATGAATAGAGAGAACGAAGAAAAAAAATATGATTTTGACCGGAGGAGAAAGAAGAGGTAAAGAAAATAAGAGGGGCATTTAGGTCTTCACAACCAATTATTGGACAGAAACAATAAAAATACTAATATTAGGTAAAAACAATAAACCTCTTTATTTTCTTGAATAAAAAGAGGTATGTCCTCTTATACACACACGCACACACACACACACACATAATTTTCCCTCCCACAAACTTAATTTTCCTTCTCATTTTTTCCGTTCATTGAAACACTATTCCATCCCAGATCATTATATATAATACTATTATTTTCATATTATTCAATACTATTTATATGATATTTATCAAAAAGTCGTAAAAAAAAATACATTAATGGGATGGGGTAAAAAAAGGATCCACTAATAGGGAATCCCCATACCTGTATCGTTTAATTTAATGTGGGTATTCATCGGAGATAATATTTCTCATACAAATTGGTATTAAGGATTGTAATGGAAAACCCGTTTCTGACCCGTTCCATTGATATCCCTAGGCTTTCCAAATTGTTTTCCAAATGTGTGTAGCACTTGAGATGTCAACATCTTGTAAATCATGAGATTATGTGGTGAGTGATGTGATGTTGACATCTCATATGCTACTCATATTTGAAAAAAACCACCATTTTAATTCCTTGTATTTATACTCTTTTATTTATAATCAAGTCCAATAATTGAGTGATCCATCTAAACCACCCTTTTAACTCCTTGTAAGTAGACATGACCGCGGTTTGGTTCCAACTGTGGAATTGAACTAGAACCGGAACCAATGAGGTTTCAATTCTAGTTCCTTGGTTGCCAAAGCCAAATCCGAACTGGCAGTTTGGTTCCGGTTTGGAACCTCTGGTGCCGTCACCTGATAAGTTTTATTTACTAAAAAAAAACACATTTGGTGGAGGTGACCTTTAGGCCCCCAATGATCGGCTAACGTCAGCTAGTCGTTGGGCCAACGACTCCACCTCAGTTTTATTTTTATTTTTGTTTTTGTTTTCTATTATTACCCCCCCTATATATCCAACAATATTTTCAAATTTATTTCATCCATTTTTTCATATATATATATTTTAAGAATTTTTACAAATTCAATTTTTCCAAAGACAAGTGGAAGTGGAGACGGTTCAAGGCCTTTGAGCAAAGGTAAGGGTCCTATACGGGTTATGATGGACAATATCGGTTTTGACGACACCGCCTATCATGAGTCCCTACAACAACAAGCCTATCTTGAAAGCGTAAACTCTCCACATCCCCCTCTAATAATTTCTGAACCCGATGTTACCCTTTATTTAACAAGCCAATCAGAAAATATGTCTGATCCCCCTCTAGATTTTGTACCACCTACGGAAGAGAAGTTAGTATACGGGTTATGATGGACAATATTGGTTTTGACGACACCGCCTATCATGAGTCCCTACAACAACAAGCCTATCTTGAAAGCATAAACTCTCCACATCCCCTTCTAATAATTTCCGAACCCAATGTTACCCTTTATTTAACAAGCCAATCAGAAAATATGTCTGATCCCCCTCCAAATTTTGTACCACCTACGGAAGAGAAGTTAGAGAAGCAACCCAAATCTAATCTCTTTGTACTCCATATGAAGAAAGTAACGCAAGCAGATGGAAGCACTGTAGTGGTTTGTAATTACTGTAAAAACGTATTTAATTGGAGCAAATATGGAGGATATGATAAATATTGGAAGCATGTAATGAACACCCATCTAGACCAATAGGCTAGATCGAATTCACAAGCCTAAATTTCCAGGTACGTTGCCTCTAACCTTCAATTATTTAAATATAGTGATGATAAAAATAAGACGAATTAGCTAGAATGGTTTCAGTAGAACATTTACCATTTAGTTTTTTGTGAAAATATTGGTTTTGTTAATTACTGTCAACAAGCATTAAATCCTGCTGTATGTCGTGTTCCTAGAACCACTCTCACGTTTGCACTGAAAAAAATTTATTAAAAAGAAAAAAAGAAGTTGCAATTTTTTTTTTGAAAATTATAATGATCATGTTTCCGTACGTGCCGACATATAGACTGACTATTGACATATGCATTCATACTTGGATGTCACTTGTCATTATATGGATAATGCATGGACTATTCAAAAAAAAAATATTGCATTTAGAGTTTTTGATGATTCACATACCATTGCTAATATTTATAGACAGATTAAAATTGTTTTTGTAGAGCATACAATTGAAAAAAAAATTACAATTGGTTTTGATAATGCTGCCAACAATACCACATCTATTCCGTCTTTAATTGATTTATACAAACCTTATTTTGGTGGCCAATTTTTTCATCAAAGATGTGCATACCATGTTTAAAATTTATATGTTCAAAAAGGATTAGAAATTCTTCAAGCTTTTATTAAACTTCTTAAAAATGTCCTCTATTACTTGTGGAAACATCCTTCCATAATGAAAGCATGATCAAAATTTTATAAACAACATGATAGGTGTGCCATTAGATTTCCTCGTGATGTGCCAACACATTGGAATTCTACTTATTAATTGCTTGCTGGCTGTTATGATTATAGGGATTTATTGGTTAATTTTATGTAGTATAATATTAGTGAGATTAATCTTTATGCACATCATTAAGATGTTTGTACAAAAATTTGTAGTTTGCTAATTTTTATTAATAATATTACTAACAATTTATCTGATATTTATTATCCTACTACAAATTTATTTATCATTGAGAGTGTAAACATTGTTAGTGCACTTTCTGTTGGAAATTTGTGATAATCTCTCATGTTAGAACAAAAATTGAGTATGATAAATTCCATAGAAATGGAAGATTAAAGTGAATTCGAATTCTCCTCCGTGAGAACTTCGAAATGGTATACTCAAATTCACAAAAAGGTTAATGGGTGAATGAGAAATTGAATCTCAAAGTGAACCCACTGTATAGGGATTAAAAGGAATCCCATATTGCTTAGGGAAATCATTTATAAGTAGTTTATAAGTGAATGTGTGATATGAGCTTTCAACATGTGTGTGGCATAGAGGCTCTCTCTCGCGCGCGCAGGGGGGGGGGGGGTGCAAATCATGGACCCCGAACCTTCGAATGCACAACTCGTGTGTGAGCGCGACCTGCGGACACGAATGCTGCTCCGATTGGACCGTGAGAGTCTAGTTGACCTTTTGCCACTTCCCTAAGTTAACGTTTTTGATTGTGATGAATAAGGAAAGATTTAATTGTTTGGATTCTGATTTCTTACTTGATCACTAAGAATACAGAATCGGGTTTTAATTAGAAATAAATATCTTTGGAGAATATTATCTAATTAAATTATTTCCTTATTAAATCAAAAACGAATTTTCCAAAAATAATCCCGAATTAATCCCAAAACCCTAGTGTTTCGGTTTGGGTATTTAATACCTCTTTTGAGCAACCGAATTCGTTTCTTCTCTCTGTTTTCTTGGTAAGTTCAAAACTCGATTTCAGTTCGCTGGTAGTGGATAGTGCTTAGACCTACCATTGTTGAACCGTTGTATCCTGGGAGACACCTAATACACATACGGTGTTGTCCGACGAAATTGTCTTAAGGACACCGTGTGAAACACGGGTCTCGGATCAAACTCTTTTTCTAACGTTACTTTCTGTTTTCATTGATTCCAGTCAGGTTTGATTGCAAAATACGTTTTACACTTTCTGCGTGTGCATCCGATAATAATTACTAGAATGCATTAATGCTATGAAAAAAAAATGGTTGGACTATAAAGAGTTTCCAACTATTTATTTTATTGCAATGTGTTTTAACACATCGATCCACATTGTAGAATAGAAAATTTGTCTTAATATTTAACTCTTTATTATAACTGTTTAGAAATAGATTATGATGTTACTAGTTCTTGTTCTAGAATTAAGACATTATTTTATGAGTTATATGATAAATCTTAGAATTTTAGAGTTTATGGTCCATCACTGAACATAGATGTTTCACAAACTCAAAATGCATCTCATACCCAATCATCCTCTGGATTAATGGGGTTAGGGTATCAACTGTTGTCCTAAAAAATAAAAAATTTACAAGGTTCTTCTTCATCAAGCTCGACCTCGTATAACAAGGTTAAAAGTAATCTAACTACCTCTTTTAAGCTTAAGAGAGATGGTGATTATTAAAAAATTGATATCCTACGATGGTCAAAGGAGATTAAAGATATTTTCCAATCTTGGCTATTATAGCCAAACAAATTCTTACAACACCAGATTCTACAGTGACTGTGGAATAAGAGTTTAATGCCAGTGGAAATATTTTGGATGCAAGACGTTTCCCTTTGAGTCCGAAATCAATTCAGATGCAAGCTTGTGTTAATGTTGATGATTGGACCAAGGTGCAAAACAGACAACAAGAAATCGATTAAGAAGCACCTTACAATTTCTTCGATGATAACTATACCCCTACCACTGGAACGACTGACAACGATTAGTTACGGTCCCATCTCACCATCACCAAATTGGTAATAAAAAGTAAGACAATTACATGACTTTTGGTTCTTCTAAACTTTAAGAGGGTACGTAAGCAACTTAATTGTGGTAAAAATTAACCGTAAGACCAATTTTATATTTTTATTTCTTTTTTTTAGTTTCTCCTATATTTATTTTATTTTAGGGTTACCTAATAAATTGCATTTACATCATTATATGTCTAATAATTTTATTTTCATTAAAAAAAAAACAAACCAGACCAAAACCGGGGAGCCGGAACCGGCGGTTCGGAACCGAAACCGGAACCAAATCGGGGGTATATCTACTTGTAAGTTAGGCACAATTCGTTGGATTATAGTCACATTCAAATTTTATGATCCATATCGAATTGACCTCATTTGATGCACGGGACTGGTTTAATAAAACTATTAGTTGGAACAGTTCGATTGAATGTTGGATCTATAGACTAGATTTTATGTTGGATATTCATTGACATGTATCAAACGGGTCAATATTAGGTGCGGACTGTTAGCATGATTTTTACACAATTG
Source organism: Dipteronia dyeriana (assembly GCA_032871835.1). Classification (NCBI taxonomy): domain Eukaryota; kingdom Viridiplantae; phylum Streptophyta; class Magnoliopsida; order Sapindales; family Sapindaceae; genus Dipteronia; species Dipteronia dyeriana. Next base: position 86,649,124 of record CM065297.1, on the reverse strand, counting down.
GAGTTAAAGTGCAGACGTTCGTACTAAAAAAAAGACCCTCTATATAATTTTTATCCTATCAACGTGTTAACAGATCATGCAACTTAAATCCGAATGGAATCAAGTGCAAACATCCGTATTAAAAGAGGACGGACGTGGTATCACTTTCCAAATTAGTCTTTAGATTTGTTTGTAAGCATCCGACGTCAAACATCTCAGAGAAGACCTCATTAGATGATGTTTTTTGTTCTTTTACTGGAGAATATTTGTGACAAAATTTCTCCTTCTTTCAAAGGTAGAAAATAAGGGTTTGATGGTGTTATTTTCCTCACCTACTAATAACTGTCATTATTTTTTTCCAGATCTAACAGTACTTGGTATTTAAGTAGCATCATCACCAGTTCAGGTCCAATCTACAACATGTGAAAAAAATGACGATTTGATGCGATTTTAACAGTGTTTTGGGTACGTTGTTTCAGTGATTTTTGCTCTACCAAATAACAAAGAAAGGTACATTGTCTCTGCGGTTTTGCTAAAATCTCTTCACATTTGGATTCATGGACTCAATATTGTATAAGTATCACAAGATCGACATGGTTTTTTTTTTTTTTTGGCTTGATATAACACTTGCAAGTTACAAGTACTTCCACAAGAAAAACTTAAACTGCTTCTACTCTTTCTTAATTTGAGTCTGAGATATCTGTCAATAGTTGATAATTTTTTTTTACAAGGTTGTTGGTGACTGAAATCAGTAGAACCGGAACATCCCAGGCTCCCAACTAAACTGGACCCTCCGTAGCACCAGAAAAATGAAGGGACCATTTGGTATATATAACACGATCCCTGTCTTAAATATTTGGGTTTTGAAAATGGGGACCAGTAATCAGCATCAGCTCTATGTAATTGACTCTTAAATTTGTGATCTCAGATGTAAAATCTACATAGTCGAGTCTAATAATATCTTATCACAGTACAAATACCCTTATTTTTTGGTTATGGGGATGGTACTAAATCCCTTGAAATTATGGCAAGGGCAATCAATCCTTTCCTGGAAGTTGCTTGTAAACAATGCCCCCAAAACCAAAAAAGCTATTAAATACCAAGAGATTTTGTCAATCCAAAACAAGACCCACCAAGCACATGCACGTGTTTAGCAGGTACCAAGCACAATCAAATATCAATGCTTGTTTCAACCAAAAAATAAACTGTTTGTTTGGCATGAATGCATCATTCCCCATATCCCAAAATGAGGTCTTGACTAGATCTGGGTGTGTGTAGTGTTGTGCCAGTGTGACTGGTGTTTGGTGTTAGTAGGCAAATCTAACTGTACTGGGACCACTATGACTTGGTAATTGAATTAACCCTCAATTACTCACGACTCAACAGAGTATACCAACGTATATCAGCATTTACTAAGCTTGCTTTAATTTCTGATACACATAATTTATTTGTAAGTCCAAGTACCATTAATACTAGCACTCGAAAATTAGGGTTCATTGTATGCCTCACAGGAACAGGGAATTTATTGGACAAAACCACCTTTATTTCATCTCAATCTCCCAACAAGATATGGGTCTATCCGAATGCTTCGCTATAGGGCCAAGAGGCATATGTAAAGCTGCGTTGTAGCAAGTATGAATGAGTTGGTTAAGAAGAAATGACTCGTATTGAAAGTGGAAATTAATTACTATGACAGATATTATCTATGAAATAATGTTTGTTACTTTTACAGGGAATAAATTCTACAATACAAAATTGAATAACTATGAGTGAGGATTCTGACCTTCTAAGTGTAAAGAACTGGCTGGAATTATCTTGACTAAGAAGCTGGATTCAATTTTATCTATTTTATAACTTTCCAATCTTTAACTCAACTCTACAGTTTACACCTTCTCATCTGACTCGGTAGACTCCGGTAACCAAGCATGTTTCTGAGCTTTGTTGCTTGGCATTGAAAGGTTGCAGCGCTCTTTCCCTCCTGGCTTGGATGAGGCATTACCATACTAGATCATTCCCACAACTGCGATGACCATACCCAAAATCACAAGCCAATTGAGACCATCTTTCCCGAAAAAAATGAATCCTAATATCAGAACCAGAATAGTCTTCATATGGCCAAGCACTTGGAATGACAGCCGTAAACCTTCCTATGCAGATGAATTGGATGCGATTGGTCCCAACCGCAATGCTGCATGATAGTACTATGAAGAACTGCAAACAACAAAGAAAAGGCCATATCATTTACAGTAGCCACAATGTATCAAACTCTGTTTCACATTGTCTGGGCTCAAAAGCCATAGTGAGACTTGTATAGGCCCTTATTTTCAGAACGCATAACAGCACATGAAATCTGATTCGTGGTACTATCATAACTGCATAAAATTTTCAGCAGAAGACGTAGGGAAGAACAGTTCAACTGACCAAAATTTGTCCTTGTTCAGGGATAACCTTGGTTGTCATGTTGCAAGAGGGATATAGTAAGCACATAACACCAATACATCATTAAATTGCTCATTATCTAATTATACATTTCAACTTTGTGTAAAATCCTATGTTCATAGAAACACATTAAACATGTTAAAACTTAAAATCACCTCAAAAGGCCAGTTTCCTATATAAACTATAAAAGTAGAAAGACAGCCATAGAATTACATTGACAAAATTTGCATGGAATGTGCAAACCTGTAATGGAATGTGCATATTGTTAAATGATTGACAAAATTTGCATGTATTGAACTTAAAACTCACAGAGGGACAAGATCTGGCAGGAGATTTTGTAAAAAGTAGATAAAAATGCAAGAAAAATCCAAACTTTCCATCAACAAAAGATTGACAAAATGGAAGCAAATGAGAATCTGGATAAGATTACAAGGTACATTGGAAAAATAAATATTAGCTGGTGTATAATAAATATAGAGGAAAGACTAGGCATAACAAAACTAGTGCCGGGTTTATTTACAGGTGCTGGCAACTCAAAATGTCAATATGAAGAAGAGAATGACATAAAGAGGCTGGAAACAAAATTTACTTTCAGAACAGATAAATGCGCAAAAATTATAAAAGAACAGCAGAAGGAAAGTAAATAAGAAAACTAGATGGACATGTTTGAATCCATGAAAACTCATGACTTAAACAAATAAGAAAAAGCTGATTGATGTAAGGTCCGACAAGGCAACATATATGATTGTTAATATGTGGCTTAAATTAGTCGGTAACCTCTTTTGATATAGATTCCTATTTTGTCACTACCCATATTATAAATATAAGAATATGTGGTTATAGGATCTTTTAGGGCAAAAGTCTCTTTTGAGCCGTTAGAGAGTTCATTGGGTGTAATAGGGTTTGGGTTTTGTTAGTGATCCAGAGACTCTTTTGTAATCTCCATTGATCATAGTGAATTTCTTTTCATCTCTACCCGTGGACGTAGCTTTACGTTGAACCACGTAAATTTCACTTGTTCTGCTCTACTTTTATTTTGTCTAATTATTGTGTCTTGACAATTTCATAACAAATTGGTATCAAAGCCCTAGGTTCTTGAATTAGCTCTCTGAAATCTATTATCGAGCGTTCGGTTGATTTGACTGTCAAATCTTTTGGCTTTTGTTAGATTGTCTGTCAAATCTTTTGGGTTTTGTAAATGTCAAAAAAAAAATTGCAATGGGGGCAAAATTTGAGATAGAAAAATTTGATGGAAGAAATAATTTAGGCCTTTGGCAAGTGAAGAAGCAAGCCTAGTTAACTCAACAAGGGTTGGCCAAAGCACTCAAAGGGAGGAAGAAGTTGCTTGAAGAAGAAAAGGATGATATTATGTAGAAAGCTTACGGTGCAATTTTATTGTCATTATCTCATGTGTTGCTGTATGAGGTTTCTGATGAGAAAATTGTAGAATCATTGTGGCTTAAGCTGGAAAGCTTATATATGACCAAATCCCGGGAAAGTATTATTTTCCCCCCTGAGTTTAACCTTATTGTTAAGACGAGGACAGGGTTTAGTCCTATTGACCGGTCTCCCCCCTCAAATAGAAATAATGTATTATATACCTCTTCTATTACATTTTCCATCTATTAAATGTATTATATACCCCTTCTGTTAACTTTGCTCTCTATAATTACTGTTTTTACCCTTAATATATTCTTTAAATAAAAATATATTAAAACATAAAACAAAAAATATAAGATTTAAAAAAAAAAAAGGATTTCTACCGTCCATCTCAAAGATGAATGGTGGATATATATAATAAAAAAATTAAATAAAAGAATTTTAAAATGATATTTTCTTTGTAAAAAAAAACCATCACCCTCATCAATTCATCCCCATCATCGGTTCACCACCATCATCACTACCACACCACCAACATCATCACCAAAATTTCTACATGAACCGGTGAACCAACATCATCAAAAACATCAACACTAAACCAAATATCTCTGAAGAGATTGATCCAAATCATCCAAATCATCAAAATCATCACCAACGACCGAATTGATCCAAACGCAAAATCATCACCCAAACCCAAACCCAAAACCCAAAAATCCCCAAACCAGAATCCATTACCAACGACCAAATTGATCCAAACATGAAATCATCACCCAAACCCAAAACCTAGAATTCCAAACCCAGAATTCCCCAAAACCACATATCTCTGTATCTTTAACCACCAACAAACAAAATCGATCAAAATCAAATAAAACTGAATAAAATCACACCAAAAAACAAAATCGATCAAGATCAAGATCAAAATCAAAATCAAACCCGACAAAACTGAATAAAATTACACCAAGTACACAAAATCTAACAAAATCTAAATCAAACCCATACCGGTTGGCTTACATCATCATCCACTATACCCAGAAAAAAAAATCAAAAATCAAAAATTCATCTCTACCAAATCACCGCCACCAATTTCATCTTTCTCTCGATCTCATCTCTCCCTCTCTCATCACGCCGATCTCTCTCTCTCTCTCTCTCTCTCTCTCTCTCTCTCTCTCTCTCTTTCTCACAACAAAGAACATGGCAAATCTGGGCACATGTCGATTTCGGTTGCGATTTCAATTTGTGGTGGTGGTGGTGGTGGTGGTTGGGATTGATGTGCGGTTGACTGGGTTATGGTTCGGTGGTTGGGTGGTGGCCGATTGATTGGGTGATGGCGATTCGGGAGATTTACTGGGTTATGGGTTTTAGTGGTTGGGTGATGGGTGGTTGACTGGGTTATGGTCTGGTGGTTGGTTGATGGCCGATTGATTGGGTTGTGGTGGTTAGGGTGATAGTGATCCATTGTGTTCTGGTGGTAACAATGGTGGTTTCAAGTGATGAAGATGAAGTTGAAGAGAGGGAGATGAGAGAAACATATGAGAGATCGTGAGAGAGGAGAGAGAATAGTGATTTGATAATGTTTACTTGTGTTTTTACAATATTGCCCGTTTAAATATAATGGTCAACGTGATTTTGGAAGAAAAAGGTCACAGAAGGGGTACAATATACATTCTTTCCATTTCATGGGGATTAACGGCTAATATGATCAAACCCTGTCCTCGCCTTAACAATAGGGTTAAACTCAGGGGGAAAAATGATACTTTCCCACCAAATCCCCTTCCAACAGACTATTTGAAGTAGAGACCTCATGGTATTTGTTTGTCAGAAGATAAGTCTGTTCAAGACCATGTTGATGAGTTTAATAGAATTGTTCTGAATATGAAAAATATGGACATGAAATATGATGATGAAGATTTAGCTTGATTTTATTGTATTTGTACCTTCCTCGTATGAACATTTTGTTGATGCTATGATGTATAGAAGGATACACTTAGTTTGGAGGATGTTAAATCATCTTTGAATTCGAAAGAAGAAAAAAGTGTTTAAAATACGAATGAAAATTTAGCTAATGGTTTGATGGTTAGAGACGAGAAAAAAAAAAATCTTCCAATAGTAAGAGAAACAAATCTAAGTCTAGAAGTAGAAAAGGATGTTGTAATTATTGCATAAAAAGAAGAGCACCGGAAAGTTGATTGTCTAAAACTTAAAGAAAACAATGATACAGCTAATAAATCCTCTGATTCTGGTGATGCTAATGTTGTGGAAGATTATTCTAGTGATACTGGTACTGTTTTACTGGTTGTTTAGACAACACTTGGATTCTAGACTTGGGTTGTTCATACCATATATGCGGTTTGTTACTTATTAGTCTATTGATGGTGGTGTCGTTTTATGTAGAATAATATGGCATTGGCACAATTTGATGGTTTTATTAGAACTTTGTCGGATGTTCAGCATATACCAGATTTGAAGAAAAATCTTATCTCTTTGGCACAATTGATTCCCAAGGTTATAAGTATTCAGTTGAAGGTGGAGTTTTGAGAGTTCGCAATGGTGCTCATGTGATAAAAAGGAAAATTGTCTAATGGCCTTCATGTACTTCAAGGAAGCATTGGAATTGGTGATGCAACTATTTCGTCTTCATTAGATTTAGATTCAGATACTGCTCGTTTGTGGCATATGCGTTTAGAGCACATGGGTGAGGCTAACATGTCTATTTTGAGTAAATGAGGTTTGTTTGATGGTCAGAAAACAGACAAACTTGACTTTTGTGAGCATTGTGTTTATGGGAAACAGTACAAACAACTACTCATAGGACAAAGGGCATATTGGATTACATCCATTCAAATCTTTAGGGTTCTGCCCTTGTTGAGTCAAAAGGTGGTTGTATGTATATTTCGACATTTATTGATGATTTTTCCTGGCGTGTTTGGGTGTATTTCTTGAAAAAGAAAAATGATGTTTCTAGATTCAAGAAGTAGAAAGTTTTTGTTACAAATCAGACAAAAAAAGAAAGCCTTAGAACTAATAATGGTTTGGAATTTTGTGAGGGTCAATTTGAGACTGGCGTGAAAGACTATCATTTGTGGTATATTGAATTCGAGTAAGAAAAATTTATAATTAATAGAGATGTGAAATTTGATGAATTTGCCATGCTGCATAAACATAAAGAGTTTGTAGTTGCAGATATAGATCATGGTGTTAGTAGGCAGATGGAGCTTGAAATTGAAGCTTTTGATAAAGCGCAAGATGACACTTTAGTTCAACCAACTCATAGTGATGTGCATAACGTTATTGATAATACAGAAAAAGAAAATTAGCAATACATTATAGCCATAGGGAGGGAAAGAAGACAAATTAGGTCGCCTCAACGGTATGGATATGCAAATTTAGTTTCTTTTGTATTTAATGTTGTAGAAACTATGGAAATTGAGGAACCCTCTACTTATCGAGAAGCAGTCAATGGTAACGGGCTATTGCAATGAATAAAGTAATTGAATCTCTTCACAAGAATCAGACTTGGGAATTAGTGAAACCACTTAAGTACTAAAAGATTATTGGCTGCAAATAGGTCTTTATGAAAAAAGAAAGAATCTCAGGAGTTCAAAGCACATTTAGTTGCAAAAGGCTACAGTCAAATATAGGATGTACACTTTAATGAAGTATTTTCACCGGTTGTAAGACATAGCTCTATTAGCGTGCTGCTTGCCATAGGCCCATAGTTGCAATGTTTGACATGTAATTAGAATAGCTTGATGTAAAAATGGCTTTTCTTCATGGTGAGTTTGAGGAACAATTTTTTATGCATCATCCAAAAGGATATGTTGTTCAAGAAAAAGATCGTGTTCGCTTGTTGAAGAAATCATTATATGGTTTGAAGCATTCTCCTCAGCAATGGTACAAGCGGTTTGATACTTTTATGATTGGTCATGGTTACTCACAAAGTGATTATGATAGTTGCGTGTACCACAGGAAACTCCCAAGATGGTACAAGCAGTTTGATACTTTTAAGATTGGTCATGGTTATTCACGAAGTGATTATGATAGTTGCGTGTATCACAGGAAACTCACAGATGGTTGTTTTATTTATTACCGTTATATGTTGATGGCATGCTGAATGCTACGAAAAATAAAAGTGAGATAAATAAATTGAAATCACAACTTAGGGGTGAATTTGAAACGAAAGATTTGGGTGCTGCGAATAAAATTTTGGGTATGGAAATTCACAGGGATAGAAAAATAGGCAAATTAGTTTCGTTGGAGAAAAATTATATAGAAAAATTTCTTGAACGCTTTGGTATGAAAGATTCTAAACATGTGACTACTTCACTGGCCGTACATTTTAAACTTTTATCAGCTTTACCAAAGTCTAAGGATGAAGGGGAGAAAATGTCTCGAGTTCCTTATGCTAGCACTGCTAGGAGTATGATGTATGCTATGGTTTGCACTCGTCCCGGTGTGATTAGCAGATTTATGGGTTCTGAAATGGGGTTTTCAATATTTGAAAGGTATTGCAAATTTGGGTTTGGTATTTGGAAAAAATAATATATCTATAATATTATAGGATATGTGGATTTTGATTATGCTTGAGATTTAGATAAAAGGCGATCTCTGATAAATTGTCTTCACACTTTCGGGTTGTGCCATTAGTTGGAAGGCTACTTTACAGCTTACAGTTGCTTTGTCAACTATAGAGGCAAAGTATATGGCAACGATTGAAACATTGAAGGAAACTATTTGGCTTGGAGGTTTGGTTTGTAATCTGGGTTTACAACAGGATTATACGGTTGTATTTTGTCATAGCCTAGTGTGATACATTTTACGAAAAATCTTATGCATCATGAGACACCAAACATATTGATATCAGATATCACTTTATTCGAGAGATTGTATCTCAGGGAGTAAATACAATCAAAAAAATTGCTACATAAGATATAATCCAACTGATATGTTGACCAAGCCTATTCCTGTGCTCAAGTTCAAGAACTGCTTGGACTTGATTTGTGTTTGCAGTTTGTGAGTTACCGAAAGGGGTTTGTTGGAGGAGGTGACAGACTAAAATTCTGTTCAGTAAACCTTGGCACGAATTTAAGCCAACGTGGAGATGTGTTAATATGTGGCTTAAATTAGTCAGTTACCTTATTTGATATATATTCCTATTTTGTCTATACCCATATCAAAAATATGTGGTTATAGGATCTTTTAGTGAATTTCTTTTCATCTCCGCCAGTGGACGTAGACTTTACAGTGAACCACGTAACTTTCTCTTGTTTCGCTTTGCTTTATTTTGCCTAAGTATTTTGTGTCTTAACAATTTTCACAGTTTTAAAAAGCACATGAATAAAATTATTTGGTAGAAAACAAAATTACACAACATCATGAATATAATGTTGACGTTTGACAAAAAGTCCGTTCCCTAACTATTTTCTCCTTCTACCTCTCTCTCTCTCTCCTCTTGTTTCGCAGTGTTAAAAAGCATATGAATACAATCATTTGGTAGAAAACACAAAATCAAGAATATAACATTGACGTTTGACAAAAACTCTGTTCCCCAACTATTTTTACCTTCCACCAACACCCCGCTCCCCAAACCCCCACTCTACCTTCTTTGTGTCTTTTTTGTCCTCATTTTCTTTACTCCCTATGCTGAGGAATGAGAGACTTGTCATCCAACTCCATTGTTCTTCTTCCCTTTTTGTACTTGCCTCCTTTAATGTAATTTTTTCCCTATATGAGCCTAGATACATGTCCAGGTTGTCATTTGATTAAAAGTCGACAATGCCCTTCAAGAACAAGACAAAGCCACTAAAGAAAAAGATACAAAACAATGAGAAGGTACAAGAATGCCATGTCTTAAACAAACAATGAAAATGACTACAACATAGACATGGTGCCGATTTGAACCAAGCCGGAAAAACCGGAACCGAAACCGGTTTTTCTGGTTGAACCGGAACCGAAACCGGGATGGTTTCGGTTTCAAATTTTAAGGAACCGCCCGGTTTGAACCGGATTGGAACCGACGGTTCCAACATTTTTTTTTTTTATAATCATTAAATCCTAAATTAAATTCTCAGATCTCATCTTCACTTGATCACTTCTCACTCTTTCTATCTTCTCACTTCTCAGAACTCTTATCCCTCTCTCTCTTTCTTTATTTCTTTCTTTCTTCACGATCTCTTCTTCGAGAGTTGTTCGATCTCTTCTTCACGATGTTCGATCTCTTCTTCTTCGATGTTCGATCTCTTCTTTACGATCTCTATGCTCTTTTTTGTTTTTGTTTTTGTTTTTGTTTTTTGTTTTTAGGTGTTTGTTTGCTGAGAAAGTTAAGGAAAATGAATGGGAAAAATAATTGGGTGGTATACTGATGTGGATTGGGTTTTGGTAATGGGTGGTATACTGGGTAGCTGGAATGGGTGACAAGTGGAGATCAAATCGGTTTGGCTATTTGTCTTGAGTGTGGTGGTGGTAGGTTTCCGGATCCATTAGATTGATAATGGTGTTATGGTGATCATCCGATCAGATCGATGATGGGTTTCAAGATCCATCCACAATATCGCTAATTGTGTTTTAAATTCATTTTTATTTTTTATTTTTGTTTTAAAAATTATGGATTAGGTTAGGGTTTGGGTTATTGGATGTTGGAGATGGTGATGGTTTGGTACTCTGATGGAGAAGATGATGATCATGTGACTGGGTTTTAAAAAAAAAAATGGAACCGGAACCGAGGAACCGCCAGAACTGGGGAATCGGAGCCTTCCTGAAGCTTGTTCCGGTTCTCCTTATCCCGGAACCGGAACCGGAACCGGAACCGGAACTGACGGTTTTGAACCGGAACCGAACCGGTGTCATGATTTGTTAAAATATTTCAAATTCACATACTGAGTGGAAAAGGAAATTGAGAATATTCCTATCATATATGTATCCTAGTTCCTAAGCCAATGCAAATGTGTATTAACATATCACACTGAGTACTGTGTGACAACTTCCATCATTGTAACAGGCCACATAAATGACTATAAGCAGAACAATTGCCAAAGCCTAATGACCAAGCAGGCAAACTCTAACAAACAGACATACGCAACGTCGTGGTTTCCCTTCCTGCATTTTTCAAAATTCAGATGAGCTAGAATGGACCTAATTTGACAATGTTTTGGTTCTATGTTGTAGATATTTTTCACTGTCCTTTATGCCATGTTAGGTTTCCTCTTAGGAATGTTTTTTGGAGGTCTTATGTAAGACAGCTTCAATACATATCAAGGATACCTATGCAACCCCACTTCGTTGCTCTTTTAATTGGTCAAGACTCACTACTTGTGACCAAGGGTCTATCTTCTTAACTGACCATTAATAAGCTGAATCTAAATATATACATGCAGCCATGTGTGGAGACAGGGGGTAAGACATAAAAATAAAGGGCGAGGCCAAACCATAACTGTATTTTCTCATCTTAATATACAAAAATAAATGCAATTTTTTTTATAAAAAAAAAAAAACAATTTTCGGTCAGTGGCCAATTGAAGCATGCGAAAGAAGGTTCTGCCCTGCATGCAACTACAATACAATGTTAAAGGCATTAAAATGCATAACAGAAAATGCAATAATAAAATGAAGCAACACTGGGTAAAGTTTTCCACACGTGAATGCATACATAAAAATAGATAAATGCCCATTAGGATACAAGCTAAAATCAAAATAGATATGATAAAAAAACATACCACAGATGCGAAACCGTAGTTATAGGCATCAACTCTTTTACTGGTCAACCAGTAGTCCAAAAATAGCCCCAATAGCAACAGAGATGCAGCTTGTGCAGGAGCAATATGCCCCAATAGGTTAAAAGATCCTAGAGCATACTTCCTTTAAAGATAATGTACATATTGCACCAACATAAAAAAAAATGATATCAAATAATCACCATCTAGTGAATAAGCAAGAGTGGCTAACATCAGGGTTCTGATATAATCATCACCAGCCAAAATTGTAAATAGTTCAAAAACAATTCTTATAGTCAATACTCAATATACAACTCCTCCAACAAGGAAAAATATTATGCTGGCTAAAGATAATATATGGTAGACAAATGAGCGATGCATTTTAAAAAAAAAGAAAAAAGAAAAAAGAAAAATTATTACAATGTATTAAACCTAAATATATGCCTTAAGGTAGGGGTGTCAATTCGGGTTGACGGGCCGTGTTTGGGTCAATCCGAACACGACACGATTATTAAACGGGTCAGACCCCCTCAACCCAAACACGGCACGAATATAAATGGGTCAACACGACACGACCCGTCTAACCCTTATTTACTATACGGGTTAAGTGGGTCGTGTCAATTAACCCGTTTAATGACCCGTTCCACACATATGTTAGTACATTCAACATACTTTTATAATAAAATTAAAATTACTATCGGCTAGATTAATACACATCAACCAAATGCAATATCTAATCCATTAATTAATTAAGCTAATTTTGAATAATCCAGTCAAGATATCAGGCAAAAACCTTAAAAAAAAAACATCCAAATCAAAAGTAATCTTTGCTATGAAAAAATTACAGGAACAAAAAACATATAGATCCACATTCATTAAAATTAAAATAAAATAACATAGCACATTTGTACATCAATATGAAGAAAAGAACTCAACTAAACAAATAAAAAGAAAATCTAATTAAAAATTTTCAGATCTGTAACTATTTTGATTACAAATAAAAAAAGTAATGAATCTGGAGAGTTGATCTTCGGCACAGACGACGAGTTGAGGAGATATTGACGATCTGCAAGATGCGGCACCGGATGAAGAGAGAGAGGACAGGGAGAGGCGTGAGAGAGAGAGAGAGGTGAGGAAACTGGAAAGGAAAGGGAGGAGTGGGACGGCGAGTTGAGGACATGCAGACGAGGTGGAAGCTACGTCGCCGGATGAAGAGAGAGAGGAGTGGGAATGGGAATGGGAGAGGGAGAGGGAGAGGGGGAGGCGTAAGAGAGAGGTGAGGAAACTGAAAAGAAAATGGAGTGGCTGCGTGACTGAAGAGTGAGGTTAGGGAAAATAATGAGTTAGGCTGTTAGGGATTCAAAGTTTCACTATATTTAATAATGTGATAATTACAAAAATACCCTTAATATTAAATTTACATTTTTACCCTCACTAATCGTGTCAACCTGTGACCCATTAAACTTAACCCGGACACGACACGATTAATAAACGGGTTAGACGGGTTGACCAGTTTATCGACACGACCCGTTTAGCTCCAACCCAAACCCGTAATAATCGTGTTCGTGTCGTGTCAACCCGTCGTGTCGTGACCCATATTGGCACCCCTACCTGAAGGAAACTGATGCTACTACCCCAAACACCTTCCACATTAAAGACATTCATAAGTAGGATCAGTGCGTTGTGTAGAAATAACTTACATACTGGAGCATGGCTGTGCTCCAAACTACTATGAAGGGAGCTACAAAACCTTTGGTATTGACACACATCTGTGACATGAATAGACAGCAACGCCAAGGAGAACTACCACTATGCTAAGCTTGCTTAGTCTCTTGAATACCGCACCTTGTCCAAGACAACTTCCAGAAAAAATGAAACCAGGATCAAACTCAACCTGGCAAGCTAATTATGGAGTTTGTAACAAATAAATATCGGGACTTCCAAATTTCTAAAAGTAAAATAGAAAAAGAATAATAGCTCATGAAAACTGACCTGATAGAACCCCACTGAATTCCACATTAAACTCACATTCATGCCCACAATAGAGAAGATTGCAAAAAGAACAAATCTCATAAGCTCAGACAATGGCCGATGAGAGGTCTGGATACATACCATCACCTTAGAAAAGCAGTCAAAATGGTTTTGTGCCAAAATGCATACCAGTTAATGTTGTAGCTGCACATATATTGAACACAACATCAGAACTCATGCAAATTGCAAATATTCAAGTGCATTTTACAAAAATCTTTTTGAGTTTTTTTTTTTTTATCTGAAACAATAATAAATAAAATAATAAAACAGTTTAGGTAATATTTTAAACGTCACTGAAAGAACAACTCTTTCGTTTTCATTTAGTCATCAGCAAACTATTTTTTTCAATTCATGGACAACAATTTCACAACTTCAATCAATTCATATATGCCAAAAAATCCAAATATGATTAGGAGACTTCCTATAGATTTTGCACATATATCCATCGGTGTATTGCATTAATTTATTTTGCAATAATTATTTCTAGATATCATAAAATATGCTATGAATTTATAAAGTCTTGCTTCAATAAAAGACTAATAAAAATATAAGCATGAATGAGGTGATCACAACCCAAATATGATTAGGAGACTTCCTATAGATTTCACACATATCCATCGGTGTATGGGATTAATTTATTTGCAATAGCTAGATTCAGATTACATAAAATATGCTACGAATTTATAAACTCCCAGCCTCATTAAAAGACTACTAAAAATATAATCATGAATGAGGTGATCAAAATCCAAAAATGATTAGGAGACTTCTTATAAATTTTGGCATTTTGCACACAAATCCATCGGTGTATTGCATTAAATTATTTGCAATAGCTATATTCAGATTACATAAATATGCTACGAATTTATAAAATCTCTGTTTAATTAAAAGACTAATAAAATTATAAGCATGAATGAGGTGATCACAGTTTGATGTTCATAACTTAAACCATGTAAATTGTTTATCAAGTTCTTAAGAACTGCAATTTTCCACTCAAATACTATCTTCAAAATTCATACAATATGCTATGAATAATAATATATAAACTAACAAAAATATAGGCATGAAAAATGTGATCATATAGCTTCATGTTCATAACTTAAACCATGTAAATACTGTGATGGGGTTGTTAAGTACTACATTTTTCCACTTAGAAGTCATATACAAATAACTGGATAGTAGATACGTCGAAAGCAGCAACTATGTTTTTACATTTTGATATATGCCCCATGATTTCTTGACCAGAGTACATTTATACTTCCAAGTTATTATTAATATACTTCAGTAGCTGCAAAAGCAGCCAGCATGTAAGCAACTTTTTGGCTTCTCATGCATCTTCATAGGGGGTTTTATGCTTTCCTGAATGATAGATAAATCAAAATCAAAATCTTGTGATTGACTATCAGAAGAAACTATATGCCTTAAGATCAACAATTCATTTGTGAGACTCTCTCAGCCTAATATCAAACCTCTAAAAGTTGACGTAGAATTCCAAAAGGAAATTGCAAAGATAAATGTGCAAGTCTTGTAAGTTACATGAAATGCAATGAGTATTTAAATGATTTCAACAAATGCTTACCTACTACAGAGAATAAAAATATTAAGAATCCCAGGAGGAATCAATTCCAGTAAACAGACCATTCAAAAGACTAAGAATGAAAGAATCGAATCAAATTATACTTCAGGAAAAAGCAGATTGAATGCAAGGAACCTTCTGGTCAGGAAGCAATCAAACAAGGTTACGTCCGATCAAACAGGAACAAGGTTCGCCTGAATGCCTCAAGGTTACATGGGGGCATTACTAAAAGGCATATTTAATCAAAGAGGTGTTTCCTTTGGCTATTTTGTTTTCTGAATCCACAAAAAGAGCTCTTTTGTCAACAAATCCCAATAAGTTGACAACTCCATAACATATTAAAACCCTAACAAATCACCATCAGAATTATCTCTAGAGTCTAGAGATTAAACACTTCATTTATATCTAGGAAATGAGAGGAAAAAAAGGGTAATAAAACAAGTAAATAGAAGACAGCCTAAAACTAAAATCCATCTAAAAGGAGAGTTATGTAGGGGACTAGGGGGTAAAAAATTTCACTTATTTTCCCTTTTCAATTAATTATGCAGAGAAAACTGATCTATTACCGTGAAACAATCAGCAAAGCATTAGCAATTTAGCATATTAAATTTTGAACCATCGTAGGGAGACTGGTCTATAACAAAATCATACTAACGGAAAAGAATTGTAATCTGTTTGATATATAATACAAAGCAAGGAAAAAAAAAATATCAGATACGCAAATGGAAGAATGGAAATTGATAAGTAATGCAAGGTTCCTCTCTGCCTAGTCTAGTTCTCCTATAAATTATTGGTTCAGTTAAAAAAGAATAATTCAAGAGGAGAAACTGATTACAGTTTGTGGACAATAAAGTCACAGGGATGTACCGAAACTGAAGCCGTACATGGCCATCAAGGCTTTATTGACTCTGATTATTCCAACAGAAGTAACAACATTGAACATCCATGCTGCTGCATCTACAACCGCCTTCTTGTCAGCCTTGGTTGCAGAAGACATCTTTGTTTTACAGCTTTTCGGCTTTTCCAATATATCTGCAGAATCCTCACCACTCAATGTTCATGCGAGCATATATAATACTCAATTGAAGAATCCCATCTTCAACAGCCTTGTCAGGACAAAAATTTACCTGGAAACCCACCATAAAAGGAAAAAAACAGAATAAACAACTTTTCCCACAAATATAAGCAGTAATTTTTTTCATATACGAACCTAAAAAAATGCCATCGGGATAATTAACGCAATCAACATAACAATTCAAGAGAGGCATGTGACATTTATTATACAAATAATTTACTAGTAGATGTAGTCGGCAGACATGATCTATTCTCCTTTAACTTGTAGAATAAGCTGAACAACTTACCTTAAAAATTTTACACTATTCCATTAGCAATTGAAAAAAGAAAGCTTCAAAAAAAAAATCAGCAACCAAGACACAGATAAATAGAAACTAATTCCTCTAACACAAGCTTAAAACACAAAAAAAAAAAGAAAAAGAAAAAAAAAGAATTCTTTATATTCCAGCTGTTCGAGTATGAACAGTTCACAAAAAAAATTATAAAAATCAAATAATTGATAAAAGATCTGAAATCACCACATTTGTTCACAATACTTCACATCCAGAAATTCAATAAAAAAAGGAAAATGTACAAAAAATACAAGCATTGTAACCTGAAAACAGATCCTTTCACTCTCCAAAACACAATTAAACGATTAAACCGTAATGCCCAAAAATCCAAGCACATAATTGCATCAAAGCCGTCCAACGTCACATATTTTCTCGACAAACAAACAGAGAATTGACAGTAGAAAAAACCGTCACTGACCTTCGACTTCGAGTTCAGAGTCGAATTCAGAGATGACTTTGGGTTTTCGAATTGGGTTTTATATGATTTTCGAATTCCAAGAATCCCGTTCGCTGTGGGGGTATGATTTTCGAATTCCAAGAATCCCGTTCGCTGTGGGGGAGGTGGATTGCATCTCCACCGTCCATCTGGGATCGGATCTCCGTTGTTTTTTTTTTTTTTTTTTAAATACAAAAATCTCTAATCTCTAACCGTAATACTTTGATGTATTTTTTTAAAATTGAAACTTATTTATTTTTTCTTTTTTAAAAATTACATGGATGCGACACGTGTCTCTAAATATTTAAATTTGACCGAAAAATACCATTTTACCATTATACCAGTTAATTTTGACTAATAAGAAACTATTTTGATGTATTTATAAAATGATGAGAACCAAAAACCCTAATACACATAAGTGGTATAAAAAAGTAATGTTCCCTCAAAATATAAGGACTTAAATTGTAATTTTTTCAATTAAAATTTAGGATTTTTTAACCTAAATTAAGAAATAATTGGATAATATATGTTGGATAAATTGGTTTTATAAATAATCAACTTAAAAAAAAAAAGTGTTAGGTAAACTTTAATTATTTATGAAAAAAAAGACTAAAATATACATATTAGTTATAATGTTATGTACCCTTCAAATTGTTTAATTTTTATTTTTCTAGCTTATATTTTTATTTATTTATTTTTTCCATTTTTTCATTCTCCTTTTTTTTTTTCAATTTTCCAAATTTTTATATATTTTCAGTTCTTTAATTATATTCAAATATAAGTAATTAAAAATAAAATAAAAAGCATTTAAAAAAATAAAAAGTTAAAAATAAAAAAACGACTGTGCTGCCTCTTTTAAACATCGGAGGAGGTCGAATCCTCCTCTACGTCTAACTACTTCCTTTATTGTCGAAGGAAGCACCATAATCATCCAATGACTTCAAAGTAACCGGAGAACGATCCGGTGATGAAGGCTGGTGGCAACAGTTGTAGGGTTTGTACTCTCCTCCATATTCAAAAGAAAATGAGAAGGGCAATTTTGTCTTTTAATAAAATTATAATTATATTTCAGGTATTTCAAAAAATTTGAATCTGGTGAAAGCAATATTCAACTTGGAAAAGATCCCCTTGAAGCTTTTGAAAATCAGATTATTTGACAAGCAATTTAAAAAATAATCAGCTTTTAGATGATTTACCAAACACTTTTGGGATTATAGATTATAAAATAAACACTTATTTCTTAAGTTTAAACAACTTTATAAAAGTGACAAGTTTCACATTTACACCCATGAGGTTGTTGGTAAGTGGGTATGAGTCTATCCTTCTTCTATAATCTTAAACTATTGTAATATTAAAAAATATATATATATAAAAATCTCAGCCCCAACTTGGGATAGTGTAAAAAAAAAAAACCCTCTCTATCATAATAATAATAATAATAAATAGTGTAAAATTTCAATCCCAACTATTGTATAAATTTATAATTTCATAAAAGTATAAAATATATTAAATAATAAGAGTATAAAAGTGAGTATAGCTTTTTCAACTGCCTGAGTATCATAGTCCCACTTTCCCCAAAAAAGTCAAAAGGATTTGGTTCCATGACGAGATTTAAATCTAAAGGGTATGAGACAAGCTTTTGTAAAATATATATATTTGACAAGCAACTTAAGAAATAATCGGTGTTTAGTTGATTTACCAAAAACTTTTGGGATTATAGATTTTGAAATAATCATTTATTTCTTAAACAACCTCAAACATATCCTTAGTTATGTTAGTTAATTGAAAAACTAACATTCAAAAAAATAGTGACAAGCTTTACACATACACACATGAGGTTATGGGTAAGTGGGTTCGAGTCTATCCTCCTTTCTGAATCCTAAATTATTACAATATTAAAAAAATAAATTAAAATATAGACCCCAACTCAAGCTACTGTAAAAATTTAATAAACTTCTCAATCGTAATATTTAATAATTTCTTTTCGAATCCTAATATAAAATTTTGATCCCAACAGCCGTATAAACTAATAATTTCATAAAAGTACAAACTATATTACATAATATGAGTACAAAATTAGGTATAGCTTCTTCCACTGTGTTACTAGTAAAAATATGATAAATTGAAGGGTCAACATCATTACCAGAGAAAGTGATGATAAAGTATGCCACATAACCAAAAATCGGCTAGAAGAAACCAATTGAAGTTGACCAACGTTCAATCTTTGGCTCCAATGAGATCCAAATGGGTTCATCTGATCGATCGAAAGAGATAACCCAATCAGGTTCATCAGGTCGATCAGGTGGAGATAACCTGATCGAGTTCAACTAACTGATCGGATAGAAAACCTAGTCGGGCTAAACAACCGATCGGATAAAAAAGACAATGGTTGGGTTGATTAACCGATCGAGTAAATAAGAATCGGTCGAGTTAGATAACTGGTTGGCCAATGATGTGTGGAAGACAGTAACTCCAAGTTAACCATGACTCAAATACGAATAGGAAGAATCTTACTCAAACAAAGAACCATGAGGTACACTCCAATAAAGAAACAAATTTCTTTAATGATATTGGAGTCCAAATTCATCAGGGGATCTAATTCATTTAATGCGCATGATATACAAAATAGGAAAGAAGATAAAATATAAACCAACAAATCATAGTCCTACTAAATCTTACCAGCTTTCCCTACTTGTAAACCATGAACTAGGGTTCTATACATGCATAAATAGACCTTTAAATGCCATTAAGTACGTATGTGAAAACACATATAACTACAGGAGTGGAAGAGATATTAAGTGTGTAATTCATCTTTACATAGTGAAACCTTATTCTTGTCGTCTCTAACAACTGTGGTTTTTTCCCTTTCAGAGTTTTCCATGTAAAATCCGTGTTTTGTGCTTTTAATTATTATTTTTCCGCCTCATTGTACAATTATCATTCTCATTAACTTGTTATACGCTTGGCTTTTTCCATAATCTAAAAATCACCATCAACAATTAACGTTAGAATGAGGGGGATCAAATTGCAGAATCATTCTAGGGACTTGTGACAAGTGATCGTGCAAAAATTGTACCATTTTTTGGCCTCAATTCCATGTCATTTGTCTCGTTTTCATGGGCATTTTTATGTCTAATAGGCTCTTTTCCTGTGATTTCAGGCATTCAATGTATTTTGGGTAATAGATAAGTAAAACGAGATTTCCGGGTGCGAAACGGGTCAAAGTTCAAGAAAGAAGGCAAAGTGAGCTGGTCCCATTACGGGTCCACACTTGTGCAAGTCAGGAAGGAGACCCGCTCAAGGCTCTTAGAAGAACTATGTAATATTTTAAAAAATGGGTCAAACCACTTTTAAATAGTTGGCTCTAATTTTTTTGAATTTGGGCTTGATTTAGTTTCTAAAAGAATTGAGGCCAAAAATGGCAGTATAGGCAATGATTAAAATTATGACAAGTGAAGTAATGGTTTGGACCGTATCTAAATCAATTGGTATTTGGGATTATTTTATCTTAAATGCTAAGGCACCCAACCCAATTAAATTGTTAGTTGACCAAGCTAAAATTGAATTTAGTGTGATTCAAGGGGATGAGATTGTGATTTTCTATGCATTTGATGAATTGAAATGGAATAAGGAATAATATAGGGGTTGGAAATGCGAATTTGTAATAAAATTTGATGTCTTGAAAGCTATGCAAGACATGTGTAAAGTGTAAAGCAAAGGAAATATAAAAAAATGTGGACAATCTTGGTGGAGTCGATTGATAAGTGCAAATAAGATAAGATTAGTGGTGTAAATATGGACCGGGCCGAAACAGGCCGGTCCGTCCGGCACGTGAAGAGAGGTGGGCCATGCTTGGCACGGCCCAAGAAGGTGGCAGGCCAGACCAAGCCTGGCACTTAAACGGGCCGCATGACGTGCCATAAGGGCCAGGTCCGACGGACCGGCCTGCCACAACACGCTACGCCGGAGTGTTGAGCCCAACAGGCGGCACACCGACCAGTCGGTTTTGACCATTTATTTTATTTTATTTTATTTATTTATTAAAAAAATCCCTACAACCGCTGAATTTTGAATTTCAGCCGTTGGAGCCAAAAAAAAATTACAAACCCCCCTAAAGTCTTCTAATTTTTATTTTCACCCACCGTTCAAATTTTTCTATAAATACTTCCATCCATTTCATTTTTCATTCACTCTCTCTCATTATCTCATTCTCTCAAATCTCAATCTCTACATTATCCAATTCTCATATCTCTACACATTTTCATTCAATTTCATTCTTATTCTCTCTCTACAAAATTTGTAAGAGTAATGCTAGATATCATACCTAAAATCATAACTCTTCTATCACAACACATGTGGCAGCTGAGGTGTCAATTGGTAAGTGGCTATATAGATAAATCATTATTAATGTGTATCCACTTACCAATTGACACATCAATTGCCACATGTGTTGTGATGGAAGATTTGTGATTTTAGGTGTGATATCTAACATTACTCAATTTGTAATACTAATTTCTTATCTTATTCTCTAAATTTTCCACAAACACACAAAAGTTTAAAGGTACATTTTTCTTATTATTTTTGTTGAAACATTTTTTGTTTGTAAATTTATAATTTTATTTTTAGACTTTAGTTATTAATTGTTATTATTTTTATTTAGTTAATAAGTTTATCATTTTATGTGCATACTTCGTTGTTAATTTTAATATTAATGTTTAGTAAAATAAGATTTTTAAGTTTAGTATTAATTTTAAAATTTGTTGTTAGTAAATTTATGAATTTAATTTGTATTAGTGAATTTTAATATTTTTTGTTAGTAAATTTATCAATTTAATTTGTATTAGTGATTTTTAATATTTTTTTTTAGTAAATTATTAATTTTAAGTGTAGTAGTTAATTATAATATGTTTTGTTAGTAAATTAAGATTTTTAAGTGTAGTAATAATTTTAATATTTGTTGTTAGTAAATTTATCAATTTAACTTGTATTAGTGATTTTTAATATTTTTTGTTGGTAAATTATTAATTTTAAGTGTAGTAGTTAATTTTAATATTTGTTGTTAGTATATTATGAATTTTAAGTGTAGTGGATAATTTTAATATGTTTTGTTTGTAAATTATGATTTTTAAGTGTAGTAATAATTTTAATATTTGTTGTTAGTAAATTTACCAATTTAATTTCTATTAGTGATTTTAATAATTTTTGTTAGTAAATTATTAATTTTAAATGTAGTAGTTAATTTTAATATTTGTT
This sequence comes from Dipteronia dyeriana, assembly GCA_032871835.1. NCBI lineage: Eukaryota > Viridiplantae > Streptophyta > Magnoliopsida > Sapindales > Sapindaceae > Dipteronia > Dipteronia dyeriana. The sequence continues at coordinate 86,626,921 of CM065297.1, read as the reverse complement.
GTTAGTATATTATGAATTTTAATTGTAGTGATTAATTTAAATATGTTTTATTAATAAATTATGATTTTTAAGTTTAGTAATAATTTTAATATTTATTGTTAGTAAATTTATCAATTTATTTTTTATTAGTAATTTTTAATAATTTTTGTTACTAAATTATTGATTTTAAATGTAGTAGTTAATTTTAATATTTGTTGTTATTATATTATGAATTTTAAGTGTAGTGGTTAATTTTAATATGTTTTGTTAATAAATTATGATTTTTAAGTGTATTAATAATTTTAATATTTGTTGTTAGTAAATTTATCAATTTAATTTGTATTAGTGATTTTTAATAATTTTTGTCAGTAAATTATTAATTTTAAGTGCAAAAGTTAATTTTAATATTTGTTGTTAGTATATTATGAATGTTAAGTGCAGTGATTAATTGTAATATGTTTTGTTAGTGATTATGAATTTTAAATGTAGTATTAATTTTAAATTTGTTGTTAGTAAATTTATCAATTTAAATTGTATTAGTGAATTTTAATATTTTTTGTTAGTAAATTTATCAATTTAATTTGTATTAGTGATTTTTAAAATTTTGTATTAGTAAATTATGAATTTTAAGTGTAGTAGTTAATTTTAATATTTGTTGTTAGTAAATTTTGATTATTTGATGTAGTAATTATTATTTTTTTTGTTGGTAAATTTTTATTTTTAATGTGACTATTAATGAATATAGTGTTCATATTTGTATTTCAAGAAATGGATCATAATCAACAGTCTTATTTTTCAAACGGTTTGAACATGCTGAACGATGAATTTGATCTTTCCGAGCTGACTTATACCCAAGCGGGACCTTCTGGTTCTGCCATTACACCAACATCACGTCCCAAAGATTAACATCAAATGTCTGGTAGTGTTTCGACGTAGTCGAAGTGACACTCCCCGACAGGACGATCATGGCCAGAGCTAAATGTAAGTTTTGTCATAAGGACTATGCCATAAGTAGGAAGGGAACCGGTCATTTGAGAAGACATATCTACACATGGACAAGTAGACACTACAACCCAGACACAACTACAACGGCATCCAGACGGGTCCGTTACGACATGGCGGTATAACGAAGGCTATGCTAGAAATTGCTTGGCACAACACGTTGCACAAACTGATCAACCGATCGATGTTGGTGATAATGTTTTTTTTTCAATAATTAATCACATCTGCATTCAACCCTCAATTCAAAACTGTTTTTAAAACCACCACTAGAAACGATTTGATAAGATTGTTTGAAACCCAAAGAGATGACTTAATTGCTGATATACAGAATCTAAGTGTCTCTGTTGCATTAAATTTTGATATTTGGAACGCATGTTCCAAACAGGACTATTTATGCGTCACGGAACACTATTTAGATTCTGAATAGAGGATAACAAAAATAATTCTTGGTTTTCGTATGGATTTTGCACATACCGCAGAAAATACTTTTAATGTCTTTAGAAACTTATGAAATCACACATCACATCCTTTCTATCATATTAGATAATGCATCTGTAAATATTAGCTCTATTGCATTGTTGTAAAAAATATCCCGTAAGATGGAGGTTATTTATTCCATCAACGTTGTGCATGTCATATCATAAATTTAGTATTACAGACTGGTTTAAAGTAGGTAAGAGACCAAATAGATAGCATCAGAGATGCCATTCTTGGATTGGCAGTTCTAATCCTAGATTCCAATACTTCAAGAGATGTTGTACATTAAACGGTCTCAAACCCCGACGATTCCAAACTGATATGGCGATAAAGTGGAACTTTACTTACTTAATGCTGGACAATTGTTTGGATTATGATACAACCATTACATGTTTTTATAACATGAAATTGACCGAAACTGATCGTCTTGAAGCAAAAGCACTTACCTCAGATGATTGGTATATGGCAAGGGTTTTTGTTTAATTTTTAAAGATTTTTTACAATGTCATTGCACCTCTTTTTTGGGTCTATTACCCCACATCTTCTTAAGCAATCCATCATATAGTGGAATATCTGAAGCGTTAAACAGTTATAGAGAAAATGAACATCTAGGCCCTGTAGTTGTTGCCATGAAGACAAAGTTGAAAAAAATATTGGGCTAACATTCCTATACTTTATGTCTTAAGTGTTATAGTAGATCCTAGGGTTAAATTATTTGGTTTAAAAGTTTTGCTTGAGTTTATCGGTATTAATTTGGCAATAGATTATTCAGAACAGATTACTGACATTCAATACAAGTTGTTCGAAGTTTTTCGTATTTATGATCGCAGGTTTGACAACATTGACACCCACCAATCAATAGAACCGGAGATAGAGTCGAAGCAAACAAGTCGGAGCCTTCTCAAACAGTGAAAAAATGACAATCATCAAGTACTTTTTCAAGGTAAAGATTTGGCACATCTTCTTGTGCCAAACTAAATAGGTACCTTGAAGCACAGTTTGATGTTGTCGAAGACAAGGAAGAGTTTGATTTGTTGTTATGGTGAAAGACCTATGCATACAGGTATCCGGTTCTGTCACACCTTGCCCGTGACGTACTATTATCCCTATGTCCACGGTGTCTTCAGAACAAGCATTCAGCACCAATGGATGCATAATTGAACCAAGAAGAAGTTGTTTGTCTCCGGAGATGGTGGAGGTATTAACATGCCTTCGAGATTTGGAGCATGGTAAAAAAAGGTTACACAACCAAACTGTAGATAATGAACTTATTCTAAATTTCAACAATCTATATGTTGATGAGTCTTCTGGTAGTGGTCATGGCCAAAACTAGGTTACACTTTTACATGTACATGTACTTGTAAGTTGTAATACAATTGCATTATTTTTCCCTTACCAAGTTTTTATCCCACTGAGTTTTTCTTGGTAAGGTTTTTAATGAGGCAGTCATGTAAATATATAATAATGAATTTCATAATTCAGAAATAAATAAATAATTCTTCATTTCATATTATCGTAACTTCATCTATATTTTATTTTTTATAATACTTTATCTTTATTCAATATTCATTATTTTAGTATTTTACTATAAAAAATAATAAATCTATCTAACTAAAAAAATTGAAATGAAAAATAAACAATTTATTTTTGATAATAATCAATTAAAAGAATAAACAAATTGCAATGAAAATTACATTGACATAATTGTATTGTTAATTTGATATTATATATTTTAATTATGTATTTTCCCTAAACCCTAAGTCTAAACCTAAAACCCTAAAAAAATAAAAATAAAATAAATAAATAAAGGCTTGGTCCGTGGGGCACACTGGTCATGCCCTGCGTGCCGGCTCGACACGGCACACTGGCACGGCAGGCCCACGTGCCTTTCCACCTGCCATGCTGGGCACCCATTCTAGAAAACGTGCTGACCAGGCCCGGTCCGGACGAAACCACGACTCAGACCTGGCACGGCCTATTTTTGAAAACAGGGGCCTGGACAGGCCGTATCACTTGGACCGAGAGTGTCTTGATTTACACCACTAGACAAGATCAAGAAGAAGATATAAATAAAAGAGAGAGAAATAGAAAATAAGAAGAAGATGAGACATATAAACGAAATAGACACCAGTAGAGAGAGATATGGTGAAGAAAAGAAAAAGAGAAAGAGAAAGAGAAAGAAGAACTACGGAGTGTGATCGAGATAGTAAGGAAAGAGGAAGAAAAATGGAATGATTAAAACTTATCTATGGGATTTCAAGGTAAGTGTTCAAAGCTTATTTGATTTTATAATTTGTTGTAGTTGTTATTTTTATGGAGTTTTCTCTCTCTAGAAATGAATACTTTAGTAGGATAGAAATTTAACTCTTAAGTTGTGGTTGGCAAGTTGAATAATCAAATCTTGAATGATATTAGACAAGAAAATGAACTTGTAGTAAGCTTTATAAGTGGAAATTGTGAATGAAAACAATTGGGTTTTCACTAAAAGACTTTTAAAGAGTATTAAGTGTTGTGTATACTTGTGAAATCAAACGATTAATGAATATTTAGTTTATTTAAGATATTTGATGTTAATTTATAGATGAGAATAATGCTTATAATCGGTGTAATTTCAGAAATAAGAAAGAGGAGTAATTTCAGAAATAAGAAAGAGGAATATAATAGCTTTTGAGCTGTTATATATTTGGGAATAGATATTTTCCAAGTGCTTGAAAGGTTTGAGAATCAATTATAATTGGGTTACTCTCAAGTGACATAATATGAAATTATGATTAATAGCTTTGGAGGAGGTATTTGAGGTTAGGAGTTGTCGATAATTCTGTGTTGGGTAATTGATATTATTATTACTTTTTAATTTGTTTTGAATTTAGATTTCGTAATCTTGTAGATGTGTTGTTATCTACTGTGGATGTAATTGTGAATGTTTCAAAAGTGGATTCGATCTGAAAAATTAAAATCCAAATACTCGTGACCAATGTAGGGGATTCTAAACTCTGAATTAAGTATGGATTTTATTTAAATTTACGTGTTCATTGACTTTGTTAATGAATTATTGATTGCATTATTGTTCTAATAAGAAAAGAAAATAATTATGATATAGATAATATGAAATAATATTATATCAGATGAAGTATGGATCGTAGTTGTGTTTCACGTGTCTGTATATGAATAAATTGAGTATGAACTATGATTTAGAAATTATAGAAATATTGAAAAATGTCTTAGAATTATGTGATGAGATTTTTGTGTACTATGCTTATGAAATATTACGAAATATATGGAATTGTGAAATTCTATTGTGAGCTACTGTACGATTGAGATTATATGATTTTGGTATTACATGTACTGAACGTGTTATATTTATGAAATGAAAAAGAATATATTGTGTCTCATTTGAATAAGTATTGTTTGAATCCAATAATGGCCTTGTATTTTATGGTATAGGACAGTTGTAGCATCCTTACGCCAAATAGGATGAGGTAGTACCCTTGTTATGCCGTACTTGTTATTCACCTCATGCCAAATAGGATGGGACAATACCCTTGTTATGTGGTACTTGTACGCCCTTATGTATGTGGCGGTGGAAGTTACGGCATTGCCCTTGATATAATGCTGCTGATCAGGATGTAACCCTTGGTGTTTCATGAACAATCCTATACAATATAATGGACTACTATTTTGTACAATGACACCAAAAGAATTATTTTTGGTATTTGGTTAATATACTATTGTTATTCTGAGAATAGATTTGCCAAGATAAATCTATTAGACATGGTTTGAGAAATGTATTGAACATGGTTATTTTAAATTATAGGCTATGGATATTAGTTTTTACAATTGATTTATTGTTAATGAACTACGAGGGCTTTGATCCTTATTGTGTATAGGGTACGTAGGCGTTTGGGTTGTAAATATCAAACTCAAGCCCAAAGGAAAATGTTAAATAAGTATACTACACTACTTGACATAGATATATCTAAACCATAATATAATTGTGATGTTGTATATGGTGGGTTAAACCATAAAGAATAATGATTTGTGAATTGGGCTTATACCTTTGAATGATATTGGTTCGGTAGCATTGCTTGAGGCGATGTTAGGTAACAGAGAAAGACAATGTGTATGTTTATTTATAGCCTTAAAATTTGATGCTTGATAGATATGCCAGAGAAAATTTTGTAAGGTATATATGATACTTGAGAAGTCTATTAATTCTAATGGTTGTAATATCAACAGATTAACAGACTAGATCAAGTGAGATGCATGTTATGCAATTAGAAACTTTAAATCAAGCGTTGTTTTGGACTAATGGTCATTACATAAATGACTCTTTGATTCTATTTTACAGAGGAATTTACGAGAAACGTATATGTATGATTGGAATTTGTAAATTATACGGTCTTGGACACTTGAGATATTATTTGAAATTCTTACAATATATTATATTAATATTAGTTTAATTTTGGAGTTAGTAATGATTCTTGGAAGACTGGAATTTTCTTTTATATAGTTGTAGGTTTGTATTTATGGATATATTAACCGAAGTTGGAGTTGTAAATGATGTAAATTCGGAACTATTTGTATGTTGTACTGTAGTGTTGGATGTATTAATATTTTGTATAGAGACTAAATCTCTCATTGTCATGAAAATGCAGGTGGAAATAATTTTGGGAATACATACGAGAGAGGAATCTCTGTCAAAATTTTTTTGTACAATTTTCATATCCACGAGGTATAGAGTGGAAGCAGAATGATTTTTTTTTTCCAAAAGTTACCTGTTTCTGATTTGATTTTAATATTTTATTCACGTATCCTGATTTCAAGTCGTGACAAACTACAAGTGTTAGTGCAAGGGTACTGTGTGGGTGACCATACCCGCACACCTCCAAGACTATGCTAATCCACACTAGCACACCATCCGTGAACTGAGGACTAAAGATTTGAAGAAATGCCCAGTGCACGGGCAAGAACCTGTGAACCCGAGATAATGAAATTGCAAGAAGTGCTCAGTGTACGGGTAAGAACCTGCACACTGCTTACAAACCGATGGAGGAAAGAAGGCTGTTGGTTGCAAAGTAGCAAACAAAAATATTATCAAACCTTGCAAGTGCAAAAATCGTAAATGATAGTACAATAGGCACGCACGAGTCGATCTCACGATGAATGAATAGTCTATGGAAGTTAAGAATTTAAAAACACTAAATTATGACACTTTACGACTCTAAGACAACTAAAATAAAACACAACTCACACACGCAATTGGGGGGTTTTTGAATTGATTATTAAAAACTAAGAATTTAAATTAAACTAAATAAAAGATGTAGAAGAAAAAATATTTTGAAAAGAAAATCAGTAAGGAAAAGCTAGCTAGAGTCTCTTATCCACCATTAAACATTCATCCGATTCATAGACAATAATGGAGTTACAGAATCAAACATGATGCAGATGTTCACGACAAGGTAATGGTGTCTCACTCAAGTCGTATGATTCTCTCTTAGTTGGTATATAAATTGCATGGTGTCTAAATAAATACTTATACTCCAAATTATAACCTAGCATGGTGTCTACATAGATTTAATAATTAGAAATCCTTATGAATGAAGAGAATATGAACATCACATAAACCCTAAAACATGGTATCTATTCTAGGTAATTTACAAAACAACTTCCCTTATTTCAATCAATTGTTTCAACTAATGACAGATTCATATGGTGTCCGGTTTGTATCGTTGCAACATAAATCCTAAAATCATGATCCTAAGGTGATCAATCAAAGAAACACAATAAAATAGCGACAATTTTTATAGGGAAATTGGATTCATTAAGTAAGAAAATAATACTCTATTAAAACAATGTCTTTGAAATAGAAATAATGTCTAGGGTTTCAAGTTAGCTCTAGCTATGAAAAGTTTAGTTACACATCATAACTATGAAAGCAAATAAAAATATTAAAAATAAAGATAGGTAGAAGAAGAAAGAAAATAAAACTACGAAAGATCTTCGGTCTTCAATCTTGAATAATAAATCTCTAACCTTTTCTCTCGAAGAAACTCTTGGTATTTATAGATGATTCTCTTTGAAAATTCCCAATTTGCTTTATTGTAGAAAACACACCAAGTAGGAAAGAAGAATGAAATAAGGAATGAGAATCCTTTCCTAACTTAGATTTCTTCTTTTGATGATTAATTCCCAATTTAAGTTTTGGAAGTTTCTGAAATTCCCTAAACCACTTATAGTGTAAAATATACTCTGGGGGGGATGATGCTCAAATTCTTGCACTACTTTTTCTTCTCAAGCAATTTAATCACACTTAGAAACTCTAACAAGAGAATTGCTCTAATAATCTCTAATTGATAATGAATCAAGCACATTAAACAAAATATGTGTGTATGGAATGCTTCTAGCATATATAAAATGAGCAATCGTGATATCAACATGCAAATCATATCAACACCTATCCATTTAAAGCATTTCCAATCTAGGTCAAACTAATTATCATTCAAAATTTTTGCTTTAAAAAGAATAGATTTCAACATATGAGCACGTGTGTGCATGTGACTCATCATCCCATTTCTGTTTTTCAACCCGAGCAATCACAATTTTCAACTATAATCCTTTAAACCTTTTTTTTATTGGCATTGAATCACAACTTTTTTTATTGATTTTCCTCAACACTTATTTGATCTTTCTAACATAAACATATACACTTCATGACTGCTTTCACTCATTATAATGGTGTAGCCCTTTCCTAAATTGGGCGGCTTCACAACCAAAATGTGTAGCCCTTTTTTATGAAGGTGCTTGTTGAGTTCTATATAGTTGCCGAAACAAAATGGATACTAATCATAGGTGATGTACTAAGCAATAAACTTTAAGACACATCCATAATCTACACATTTTCAAACTCAACTACTCAAACTAAAACATATAAGACAAGCATTAATGCACTTTTAAAAACAAGTTTTTAAAGCTCAAGTGCATCATCTAGAAACAATAAAGGTTATTTGCTCAAGATCATTACTTCTCAAGTGAGTAGCTCTCAAAGAAATTTATTTTCAAAAATAAGTTTTGCTTATCAAACCACTCACAATCATTCATAAACATCAATCAACATAAATCATGCCAATGAATCTTCTAAGAGATTTAAATCTCTCTGTCTAAAGGCTTAATGAAAAAATCTGTAAGTTGACTTTTAATGGTCATATGCTCAAGAGAAACAATAGAATGTTCAACTATCTCTCTAATGAAGTGATGCATAATATCTATGTGCTTTGTGCATGAGTGTTGAATCGGATTCTTAGAAATGTTAATGGCACTCATATTATCACAATAGAGAATCATTTTACCTTGTTCTGTCTCATAATCCTTGAGGATTTGGTTCATCCAAAGAAGATGTGTGCATGCACTTCCGGCCGCAATGTGCTAGGCTTTGGAAGAAGAGAGTGAGGCGGAATTTTGTTTCTTACTTTGCTAGGAAACCAAGTTATTCCCCAAGTAAAAGCAACCGCCTGATGTGCTTTTGTGATCATCAATGTTTCCTGCCTAATCTGCATTACAATAGCCAACAAGAATATCATTAGTATCAAAAGAAAAAAATAAACCAAGATTATGTGTTTCTTTTACATATCTAATGATTCTCTTAAGGACTTTCAAGTGAGACTCCTTAGAATTGGCTTGAAACCTAACACACAAACCAACACTAAAACAAATATTCGGGCTACTAGCCGTTAGGTAGAGTAGGCTACCTATCATGCTCCTATAGAGACTTTGATCAACCCTGTTTTCTTTTTCATCTTTGTCAAATTTTAGAGTAGTACTCATGGGTGTTTCAAAATCTTTACCATTTTCAAGCCCAAACTTCTTAACAAGATTTCTAGCATATTTGGATTGTATCAACATAATACCATCACTAGATTGTCTCACTTGTATAAAAAAAGTAATTGAGCGCACCCATTATACTCATTTCAAATTCACTTGACACGACACTCACAAACTCATTAACCTTGATTTTACATGTAGACCCAAAAACAATGTCATCAATATATATTTGTGCAACACAAAAGTCATTATCATGATGCTTGACAAACAAAGTTCTATCAATACCACTTCTCTTATAGCTGTTCTCAATAAGATATTGAGTCAATCTATCTTACCATGCTCTAGGAGCTTGTTTAAGGCCATAGAGAACCTTTTTCAATTTATACACATGATTAGGAGAGTGTGGGTCTACAAAACCCTTTGGCTGTTTAACATACATTCTTCTTGAAGGTATCCATTGAGAAAAACACTTTTGACATCCTTTTGAAACAATTTAAATTTCTTAAGACATGCAATGGATAACAAAAGTCTAATGGACTCAAGACGTGCAATAGGTGCAATAGGTGCAAATGTCTCATCAAAATCTACACCCTTAACTTGAGTGTAACCCTGAGCCACTAGTCTAGCATTATTTCTCACAATCTTGCCTCTCTCATCATTTTTATTCCTAAACACTCATTTTGTGTCAATCACATTAATGTCATTTGGTCTAGGAACTAAGGACCACACTTCATTTCTCTCAAATTGATTTAATTCTTCTTGCATAGCCCCAACCCAAAACTCATCATCTATAGCCTCATTAATGTTTTTGGGTTCAATTTGAGATGTGTAGCAAGCATAGGAAATTTGGTTAGCTAGTTGCCTTCTAGCTCTAACCCCTTCATTCAAATCACCTATGATGTCTTTTTGATAGTGCATGTTTCTAAGGCAAGAGTTAGAGTTTTCAACATTTTGTTTATTTTGTTGATCGTTAAGAATAACATTTTCTAACCCTTGACTTCCCTCTCCAACTCCACTAACATTGACACCATTTTGACTAGAATCACTATGAAATCCTCACTAGACTCACAACTAGTTATATAGATAGGTGTCTTAGTGTCATTAATTTTTTTTCTTTAGGTTCATTAACAATTTTATCATCACACAAATTTAGCATTCTAAAGTCATCTATCTTCACATTTATAGACTTCATAATAGTCTTAGTATTCAAGTTGAAAACTCTATAAACACAATTATTAGTAGCATACCCAAGTAAAAGACCAACAACATTTTAGCATCAAACTTTCCTAAGTGATCTCTATCATTCAAAATAAAACACTTACTTCCAAAGGTATGAAAGTAACTTACATTGGACTTCTTTCCCTTCCAAAGCTCATTGAATGTTTGTTTTTTACCGGACCTTCTAAAAACTCTATTAGAGACATAGCAAGCGGTATTGACTGCTTCGACCCAAAGATTCCCAGGAACTTTCTTGTTAGTTAGCATGACCCTGACCATCTCTTGCAAGACACTGTTCTTCCTCTCAACAACACCATTTTATTGAGGAGTTTTAGGAGTCGAGAACTCATGAGATATCCCTAAATCATCACAAAACTCACTAAATTTTGCATTTTCCAACTCACTCCCATGATCAGTCCTAATGCAATATATTTTCTTAATTTCAAGTCCTTTTTCATTTTAAACTTGATTACAAAATTTCTTGAAATAATCAAAAAGTTTCAGTCTTGTTTCTAAGTAAATAAACCCAAGCAAATCGAGAAAAATCCATCAACACACATAAAAAGTATTTCTTGTCATTAATGCTTTCGGTTTGGATCGGTCCCTTTAGGTCCATGTGAACAAGTTTTAAGGGCTTTTTGGTAGCAGTGTTAGTGCTCTTTTTGTGAGACACTTTGGATTGTTTACCAAGTTGACAAGGTTTACAAACTCTATCAAGCTTCTTACCAAGACAAGGTAGACCTCTAACAATGTTATACTTTTTCAAGCTTCTTTAAATCTTTAAAGTTCATGTGGTCTAATCTTTCATGTCATAATTCAAGCTTGTTGCAATCTTAAGCCATATTGCAAGTTAGAGGGTCAATCTCAAGACAATAGCAATTGTCAAGAGATATTTTGACTTTCAAAACAATTTTTCCCTTTTATCAATTATAATCACACATCCTTGTTAATACTAACTTCTTGAAAAATTTCACACAAATGAGTAATAGTAATCAAGTTAGCTTGTAGACCATCTACATACAAGGTTTTTTTAAGCTTAGGAAATTTGAGGATACAAATTGTTCATTTTCCTAGAACTTGCTTTTTAGTGCCATCACCAAAAGTCACCCTACCACCATCCTTCATAACAAGTTTCTTTAAAGAATTCCCTGTTACTTCTCATATTTCTAGAGCATCCATTATCTAGGTACCATGAATAGGATGAGTTGGCTCTAAGAGCATATTGTGCAACAAGACATTGAGATGAGTATTTTCTGACCCATATTTACTTAACAACATGTTTCTCATTACTACTAACAACATGCTTTGACTTATTCTTTGGCTTACTATCATGCAAATTCACTTTATTAGTCACATTTTCAAACAAGTCAAACAAAGCATTATCAACATTTTTATGCACAGTAGTATAAGACATAAAATGTGTTTTCACAAGCAAATCATCAACAATATTTTTCTTAACATGCTTTTTATCCAAGGTTTTCTTAGGTCTAGATCTAGATCCATACATGGATGATTGCCTAGGACCATTCATCAAATATATACTATACAAATCATTCTCAAATTTACATTTACAAATGTACTTATAGCATCTAGATCTTATATGTCCTACCATATTACAAAAATGGCAAATATGTACAAATTTGAGAGTTTTACCTTTAGCTTAAACATTTGAAGTATTATACCTTCTCACATTGTTACCTCTTTGATATCCATTCCTTGATGATTTGTCCTTTGCATGAGAAAATGATGATTGTTTTCTTTAACCTTGTTGAGATTTTCTTTTATTTCTCATTGTTGATGTTGAGGCACCTTCGGTTGCATCCATAGCTTTACCGTTAGTGAGAGTAACAACATTCACTTTACCACTAGCTTTAACAAAAGTAGAATTGTTAGATGAATGTGTAAGCTTTTCATTCACATAATCTAATCCACTTTTGTCACTTGGATGCTTGCCAATCTTAATGAGATTTTCGACTTTACAAGTACTAGATGACATCTTACTTATCATCTTATTGGCCTCGTCAAGCTTGTCACTAAGCATCTTTTCTTTACACTCATGCTTACTAATTTTGACACTAAGCTCATTTTCAAGTCTCTTAGCATGATCAAAAGATTCATCTCTTAGCTCAATTTCAAGTTTCAAAATTCCTAGTCTTTCATTACTAGCTTTCAAGTTTTCTCTAGACTAAAGATTTTGTCTTTAAGCTCTTTATTCTCTTTTAAGCCAAGTTCATGAATTTCTTCTAGCTTCTTATCAAGAGACCTATTTATCCTAGAGATTCTTTCATTCTCTTGAACAAGATCTTTCATCTTTTGATCTCCTAGGTTAATATGCCCATTTTCAATACTAGATGCCAAGATGGAGAAAACTTCCTTAAACTTGATTAATCCACAAACAAACACAAACACTATAAAAACGGTCTATCTAATTGCTTCTAGACACCGACTCTGATACCAATTGAAATTCCCTTAACCACTTATAGTGTAAAATATACCTGGGGGGGGGGGGGAGTAGGTATAAGATCAAATTCTTGCACTACTTTTTCTTCACAAGCAATTTAATCACACTTAGAAACTTTAACATGAGGATTTATCCAACAAGTCAATATGAGATCAATTAAGCAAGAGAAGAAACAATACAAGTCAAATAAATTAAAGAAATGAAAATGCTAAAATCAACACAAATAATTTTTACGTGGTAAAACCTCAAATGAGGAAACATCCACGGGTTGATACCATAACCACAGGCAAACCGTAATTCACTATAACGAATAAGAGATACACACTCAAAAAGAAATTAACACATGATATACTCTCCAAGCTATCAACTCCTATTCTACCCTCCCGTCTAGTGAACCAATTTACCTATTTCATATCCAAGATGTGACTATCACACCTCTAGGAAGCAACTTCCTATCCAAGATCTCATGTCTCTAGGAAGATTACTTGCTTGACTATCTGGATCATCTCGGTCATAGACAAGGCTTCTTGCTTAACTATCTGAGTCCTCCTACCTCTAGCTAAGACTTTCTAGCTTGATTATCTGGATCCTCTCGATCCTAACCAAGACTTTTTTTACTTAAATATTTGAGTCCTTCCGACTCTAGTTAAAGACTTCTTGCTGAAGTTAAAACTTCACTCACTTTAACAAGAGACTTTAACCTTTTACAAGACAATGATATAAGTGAAATGCAAACATGAAATCATGATGCAATCACAAGTAAATAGAGCAAGTAAATCAAACACACTCTATGAAGAATTAGATTTGCAAAAATCAAGCTTATAAGCAAATGTAACTAATTCTTATGAACATGTAATTAGAGATCTAGATTAGGCATACAAAATCATTCACAAAAATATATAGAAACCTAAACATGTCAATCAAAGCTAGAACAACAAGTTTTCAAAAGAAATCACAAAACTAGCTTTGAAATAAAGTGAACAAGTTAACATTTGAAATCCTCAATATATTCAACAAAATAAGAACTAGATTTAGATGATAGAAATCACAGTAAAAAATCCTAGTTCTAGAACATGTGACTAAAACCTAGAAATCAACAATCAAGATCAAATCACAAAGATATTCTAGATTTAAGTTCATATTCTTCAAAATTAGCTAAAAGATGTTCAAGCAAAAATCACAAGAGCAAATTTCGAAAATCATTCAAACAAATCCAAAACTTGAATCAAAATCATTCTAACCATTTTTCTTAAATCAAATAAGAAGATTCATCAAGTTGATCATAAAATAAAAATGAAGAGAAGATGCTTCACTTACAAATGATGAACACACAAATGGAGATCAGATCAATACAAAAATTTAGACATTATTTGACTCTAAAAATGGTTAGGACTTGATCCTCTCTTCAAGACTAACAATTAGGCTTTTGAAAATCTAAAATCGAAGTTTATTTGAGAGAGATATAACTAAAACAAAAAATGAAAAGTTCTATAAAATTTCTGCACGAAATTGAAATATATATGGAGGGAAAGTGATGTGGAGAGGAGAGAGATTCGCCTAACCAATAAAAGGGCTGCCACCTCAGCTTCCCATGGAGGCACGTAGCCTCTACAGGGGCAGAGTCACTTTCCGTGGGGCCCACATACCTCCACAGGGATGGGGTGTAAATGGCACTTTGCCATTCCTCTTCCCTCGTGCACCACTCGAGTTTTTTGACCTTTCTCCAGCCTCTGAACTCTGAATTCGAATCCATTTTTGGATTACGAACTGTAACTCCCTCACGAACATGAATGTCAACAAAAATTTCATAAAAGATATGAAAATTGACTCGATAAACAACGATGAAAACCATGCACGATAAAAACACTGAAAGATTCGTACAGTCCAACTCGGAACTCAAAAACATAAGAATGAGTAACCGAAATGACTAGAACTCAGTATATAACAATATGAGAACATAATCAAGCCCGATATCACAAATGCATAATAAAATAAGCACAAGCACACACAAGTATACAGTTTCCCAGATATAGTCCTAGAACATGCAATTTCATAAAAAATGTTAAATTAAATCTAATGTATGTGCATACTTTAATAAGTGTGTGATTATGTTATACAAATTCGTCATAACAATGTAGTGACATATATGGATGCAATATATGTGTGTGTACCTATTGCAAGTGGAAGAGGAATCTCGATACCTTAGCATACAAGTAAGCACATTTTCTCTTGAAGACAAACCACCGAAGCACTAAACATTACAAAGAAAGAGAGTTTTGCTATGGAATCAAGCTAACACAAATCTAAAACCTAACAGTTTCCCAAACATGTCTTGATCTTCTAAAGTCATTTGAATTTGATTTGGGAAGCTTTGGGAACAATTTTGGATCATTTCGAAGTGGAAATCCGTTACAAAATAAGTAAAACCTCGGTCTGGGTCACTCCATAGGTTGCTACGCAGGCAATTGTGCACCAACCACTGTCTAGCCCATGGTGGACTTCTCCAGCTCTGACCTTCAGTTACTAAATAAGCCATAACTTCCTCATGAAAACTCTTATTGACAAACCGTAAAGTTTGCTAGACACTAGACTTCTGGGGCTTTCCGAAAACATAGAGAACTCTACCTGGTTCGACCTGAAGAGGGAGATATAGTCTTCACAGGTTGGATGTGCTACAAAAGCATTTCTCTAAACTTTCTCTAAAATCACCATTTTATCTTCAAACTCACTTCAAGGGCTATCTTCTACACAATCTCAACAAACACGTTAAAATATTCATTTATACTCAAGAACATAATATAAAACAAAGGAATTAGAGCTCTCAAATATCTATATTTATCGACCTAACAAATACCCATAAACCTAGCTTTTGCTAGTCCACGAATAAAATCGAAACAAAAGCAAAAACTAAAAGCAAACTAATCTAAACTAGGCCATTTTCGTAGGGAAACACAATATCATTGAGCGTATGCTATAAGCCTTTAAACCTCTAGGTGTCCCTAGCAGGAGGAGTGTTGTCTCCCGAGGGTTTACAACAATGCTAATCGCAAACATAAATATTCGAAGAACCAAATAATCAAGATGCAAACTCAAATGTACCATTCAAAGTCAATGCATGCTAACGACAGTAAATAAAAACTAAACCTATGCTATAAATTTGAATGCACTGCATAGTTTGAATGAAAATCCCATACTCAAGACACTATAGATTCAAAAATACATTGTCAAACGCCATAGATATAGTTCGCCTCGACTGTAATTCTCACAAGATGTCGCTCATATTTTCACACAAAACCTAGGCAAATACACTCATCAAGGATATGCGAATGAAGTTATGCACAAGAAATTTCATGTTATAATTGCATATGAATATATCATTGAAAGAACGCTTGATTTATATACAAAGAATCTCATGAACGGAATCAGATATTAAAAACAAGATAGAACATATGTTTACCTTTACTCTCGAGCTAGCATTCCCAAAAGATCAATTATGTCTTTCTTTAGGTTGTAATGGGGATATTGGGTGAATGGTTAATGGAAAGAACGAAAAAAAGAATTTCAAAGAGCATAAGATCATGCTAAGAGATGTATCGTGATATATCGATGCATTGTGATATGTCGATGCATGGACATCTTTTCTTTAAAACTTTTTTGTAATTGCATCCAAACTTATTCATTGATTTCTTCAACTTCTTTTTCAAGTAAATACTCAACTTGAATTCATCTTCTTTTTCCATCATTCTTCTTCTTTTTTTTTTTTTTTTTGTATTCTCTTATTTTAGTAAATACATTCCATAGAACTTACCCATGGTTCTCTTCTTCTTATCTTCATCTTCGTCTTCGTCTTAGTCTTCATCTTCATCTTCATCTTGAACCTCATTTTCTTCTTGAACTTCTTCCACTCGACATGATCCCAAGCTATAGGGTACGACCAATATATATAAGGTATAATGGATAGAGATTATATGGGTGATGAAAGAAAAATGCTCATAAGTGTTCGGCTTCAAAAGGGCTAATGGAGCACACACACAGGTAGAGAAATTTAAGGTCTTTTAAGTAGGTTAAACACATATTGCCTATGTAACTTCTAATAGTTCAACCATAACAAAAGCAAAGTTTACATGTGATATCTTTTTATGATAAATGTTCTTTAATATCCAATGCATAACCTATTGAGATCAATTTTTAACACTAAGATCCTAATAAGTGTTTAGGAGTAGAAACAACAAAACCGTTATATAGTGTTATTTATGTACACTATTTGGCTTAGTGAACTCACAAGGGTAGTCTCCACTATTAATCATGGTAATCTAACTAAACTTCATATCCCCTATCTGTTGGGGTTTATGCCCTAAAGATATAATTTGTAAATGGATTTATGAAATAAATAAAAGGAAAAATTCAATTCATTCTTGTTGTGTTGTTTATTTTATAACTTGTGCATATATATAACATCCAAGATTGTCGGATGTAATCTCGAACTGTGTATATGAGTGTCATATACAAATGGATACAGTAAGAGACGTGCAATCTAAAGAGTCCATAGATAGCAAATAAAGTTGGGTACTTTATTTATGGTTAATCTATAGCTCCAGTCCATTCTGTAATATACGGTGATTATATTCTGAATCATTTATATAGAGATATGAGAATGGAGGCACCTTGTATGATTTGATCATATAGGACTGGGCTATGATCTATATGAATCTCTCACTAAGATCCATTTACAGATGAGATTCATATATATCAACATATGATGGCTATATGTGGGTGATCTTAATCTTGAGTGTTTTATCGACTCCTTCAGATTAGATCATGGTCTTTGATGTACTATGGGTGAGGTCAGATGCATTTCCTGATCAATATACTCCGTATGTTGGGATTGCGGTTTGGCTTGTGGCTGGAAAAGTTTGTACACAATAGTGGAATCCACTTCTTCTCACACTTCTTCTCACACTTCTTATGAGAAGTTGATGGTAGTTCCCATAAGGGTTGATTCGGGGCTTGGACAATGTGAGCGCTCTCTTAATTCTGTAAGGAGATAGGATTTATTGTCCATTAGCGAATCAACGGTACTTAAAGGATATATGTAATTAGAGGGGTATAACGGATATTATGACCCAGCTATAGTTATGAACTACTATGGAGGATCACACCATGTGCAATAGCTATATCGATGGACACCGAGTTGTATCGGTCTGTGTAAAAGTGTCTACAGTTGAGAGAGTGCAGCTTCGAGTTTTTAGTGGAATAACACCGGAGTTAATAATCAAGGAATATTAATTAAAGATTTTAATTAATGATTCCGATGATTATTGGAGCTCAAAATACTGTGGGTTCATTAGGTCCCATTTCTAGCCCGATCGATTTAGATAACAAGGGTCACGGTTAATTAATTGGATTGTCCAATTGATAGTGTTACGAAAGTGACACGTATTTATTCAGAAATTAATTGAATAATGAGATTATTTAATTAATGAATGTTAGTAGTTAAATTAATTAAATAATTAGATTATTTAATTATTTTAATAATTATGAATTATTAATTAACTATTAACTAGAGGGTGTTAGTTGATATTTGGATTTAGGTGAAGATAAAACAATAAGATTATTTTATTTTTTCTAAATCATTTATCTAAGTATTTGAATTTAAGTTTAAATTTAAAATACTTATTATCACTTTTAATATATTAGATATATTTGAAAATGATAATTAAAATATTTTAGTTAAAAATATATATGATATATTTTTAACTTAAAGAATATATATCAACTAATAACATAAGAGTTTGCATTGGATGCAATTTGTGTGTGCATATAAAACAGTACAAGAGTTTGTATCATATACAAATGAATATAGGTAAATCAAGATATCACAATTGCATGTGACGCAAATTTGCTCTACGTTGATAACAAAAGAATAATTGCAATAGCAATGGCAAGCATCAAATGCTTCGCGATTATAAATAAAAGGGAGAGAAAATAGATATATATTGATTAATGCACAAAAAGGTAAAGTGTTTTTGCTTTGTGAATTAAAATTGCAAGCAAGGTAGTGCATAAGAAATAGAGAACAATTCACAAATTAGATGCAATTGTTTTGCGCACATAAGAAGAAAAAAAATAAAGTGTAAGTGTTGCACAATAAACAAAGAAGAAAGAGTTTCTTATTAGTCTTCTCTCTATATCCTCCATTCAAGTTTTTGAGACCGTAACGCACCCATACGTAGTTACCAGTCCCTGGAGATAGCGAGAATGATCTAATGGTTCAGACAGGAGCACATCGTAAAGTGGAGGAGTCTCCAAACGTTAGTATGATTGGTTCAGATCATATCTTAAAGTGAAGGAGCATCCAAACGTTGGTAAGATTTTCTTCTTCTGATTATATTGATTACAATTTCCTGTGTATACATATTGTATATATGAGTTCCAAAAATAATTATGATTTCAAGTTCACTGGTTCCAGATACAGATTATGATATGTATAATTTTTTTTAAATCTTTACTTCCGCTGCGTGACCGGTGAACGGGGTTCCAACAATTGGTATCAGAGCCAATTTATTTTTCGAAACAGGAAATCATTTTCGATGCTCCTGTATGTATGATTGTGTAGGTATCATCTTAATGATTGTATGGATGTTTATAATTAAATTGTTTAATTTAAACATGGTTGATCGTAATTTTTTATGGTACTGTGGATTTCAGGTTTATGGGTTGTATAGTTTTTATTTTATTTATTTTTACTGTTGTTGTATTGTAAATAAATAAAAAATTGTAACCTGTAAACGAAGAACTGGAAATACTCTCGACGACGGTACTGTTCACGGCGGGAACTGCTCGTAGACACTATTCACCGGGGGTACTATTCATGGACACTATTCACCAAGGGGTACTATTTACGGTGGGTACTGGTCATAGACACTGTTCACCGTGGTACTGTTCATAGACACTGTTCACCGCGGTACTGTTCAACGAGGGTACTGTTCACGGCAGGTACTGTTCATACGGTACTATTCACATCTTGCACGGTTCCGTTGACAAGTGTTGCCTAGTGCATTCCGTGCAGATTTCTCGTTTCGGATTCATGAGATGAATCAGAGTGACCTGGAGAGCTTGAAAGATTTTGGAAGTTACAAGAAGATAGATGAATACCTTGGGGATTTTTTTGTAATTTTAGATTCCAATTATTTAGGTTAAATAATCTACAGTACTCGGTCAATTCATGTTTGATTTATATTATTTGATGATAAAAACATTGTCATGCATACGTATGTCATTTAGATTAGATGTGTCTACACAAATATATTTGATATGTCATACATGCATCATGGCCTGATATTTTATGTATTTTTTTTAATGTGATTAAAATGGGTAATATACATAAATGATTATGAATAATGAGATTAGTTTTTTAATGGTTAGCAAACTTAGTAATTCTCATTAATATTAATCTAGTTATTAAATAGTTTAATAAGTTAGATTAATAGGGTCATTTATTGTAATTAGGATTAATATGATTAATTACCTAATAATAAATTATCCGAATAAAGTGTTAGGGTTTTAATAGTTAAAACTTGGTAAACACTAACATAATAATATGACTTTAGTAAATAGTTTACAAAGGCATAGATTATCCACTAATAGATTAGATTTTTAATTGTTAAAAATCATTAATAATTTATTAGTTAATTAGAATTTGTTTCTAATTAGTTAATGCGCTAGATAATTTGATTAAGGTTAGTCGTTTAATCCTGCAAAGTCTAGGTGCATTAACGGATAATAGAAAATCCTAATTTTAAAATAGTGAGTGGGAGAGGGATATATGACATATATATCCCATGGTCTCTATCATTAGTTCAACACCGTGAGATCCGAGTGGGGCCTTGTGACGGCTTTGCTTTCATCCTCCCTATGGAGGGTTTCCACAAAGGTCAATATCAAGGTTGACTTCCTAACGGATAGGATTTCTGAGGGTATTTCGGGATTGACCGACCTTAAGGCGGCAATTCTCGAGTTAAGCTCGTGAGATCTGAAATGGTGGGTTACACTCACGAAGGTTTTGATTAAGTTTGTTAATTAAAAACCTGATTGAATAAACGATGGTTGAATGATATGGAATAAGAGTTATTTTAGAATATCATTTGATTGAGAATGTCTCGATCCAACATACAAAGACTTGACTGACCCTAAGGCGACACTTCCTTGTGGTATGTTGGATTGTCGTGGTATAGTAACTAGTTTTAAGGTAGTTCTAGTTCATTAAACATGTTCATGCATCATGTTTAAATTTATGTCAAAGCACTCGCACTTGTTTTAAATAAATGTCTAGATGAATGTTTTATTTATTTCAGCAATAATGTCTTCTGCATTACTTCAAATTCTCGCAAACGACAAATTAACTGGTGATAACTACACTAAGTGGAAACTTAACATTAATGTAATATTGGTCACCAAAGACCTCAAGTTTATGCTTACGGAGGAATGTCCTCCAGCGCCTGCTTCCAATGCCACGCAAACTATTCGTGAGGCATACGAGCGATGGGTCTCCTCTGATGAGAAGGCCCGAACATATTTGTTGGCTTCTATGATAGACATGCTAGTCACAAAGCACGAAGCAATGACTTCAGCATTCGAAATCATGAAGTCTTTGCAAGCTATATTCGGGCAGCCCTCCAAGCAAAAGCGACACGAAGTTGTTCGTTCCGCTATGCTCGCTTGAAGGAAGGTACATCAGTTCGGGAACATGTCCTGAGCATGATGTCCTACTTCAACAAGGCAAAAAGTCAATGGAGGGGCCATTGACGAACCCAGTTAAGTGAGCATCATACTGACCACTCTTTTGAAGAGTTTCAATCGGTTTAAGAGTAACTACGAGATTAACAAGTTAGGGTTCAATCTCACACAGTTGCTCAATGAGCTCACTACCTTTGAGTCCTTGAGTAAAGATAACAAGGGCAAGACTGGTGAGGCAAATGTTGTCAAACCATCTTCCTCCAATAATAATAAGAGGAATAGGTCTGATGGGACGGCGAAGGGTAAGCCTAAACCCAAGAAAGCCCAAAGAAATAAGAAGTTCAAGAAAGGTAAATATGATTTACTTGTTCTTGAGCCATGTTTAGTGGAATAGGTCTGATGGGAAGGCGAAGGGTAAGCCTAAACCCAACAAAGCCCAAAGAAATAACAAGTTCAAGAAAGGTAAATATGATTTACTTGTTCTTGAGCCATGTTTATTGGAAGATGATTCTTCACCCTGGATAATTGATTCAGGGGCCACTAACCATGTTTGTTCTTCTTTACAATGGACTGATTATTGGACACAACTAAAGGAGCAAGACTTCTCAATGCGTGTGGGGTCAGGGGATATCGTGTCGGCATGAGCAGTGGGCGTAATTAGATTATGTTTTTGTAATAATTATATATTGTTGGACAATGTATTTTATATTCCTGGATTTACACGGAATTTGATTTTCGTTTCTAAGTTGTTAGAACAAAAAAATTCTGTTTCTTTTAATAATAAGTCTGTTATTATTGGAAAGAATGGTCTGAATATTTGTTCAGGAATTAATGAACACAATTTGTATGTGTTAAGACCGTTAATACATACTACAATGCTCAACACCGAAATGTTTAAGGTTAAAAAACCAAAAACTAAACGACATAAGATTTCTCTAGATAATGACACGTATCTCTGGCATCTAAGGCTTGGTCATATCAACCTTGACCGGATAGACATACTAGTAAAAAACGGACCTTTAAGTGAGTTAAAGGTTCGCACCTTACCTATCTGTGAATCTTGTCTGGACGGTAAGATGACTAAGAGACCTTTTACCGGAAAAGGGCTTAGAGCTAAAGAATCGCTAGAGCTTATACATATAGATGTCTGCAGAACGATGGATGTTAAAGCTAGGGGTGGTTATGAGTATTATGTCACCTTTATAGATGACTACTCAAGTTACGGATACATCTATCTAATGCAACGGAAGTCGAAAACATTTGAAATGTTCAAAGAATTTCGAGCTGAAGTTGAGAATCTATTAGGTAGGACTATCACACTACGATCGGATCGTGGAGGTAAGTATCTTGACTAAGAGTTTGAAGACTTCATGGTCGAGCATGAGATAGTTTCCCAACTCACAGCTCTTAGTACACCTCAGCAAAATGGTGTAGCGGAGAGGAGAAATAGAACCCTAATGGAAATGGTGAGATTTATGATTAGTTTCTCATCATTACCAAATTCCTTCTAGGGATATGCGTTACAAACAGTGGCATACATTTTGAATGTGGTGCAATCCAAATCTGTTCCTAAGACTCCCCTAGAGTTGTGGAATGGTCGTAAAGCTAGTTTACGACATTTCCGCATATGGGGGTGTCCAGTACACATGCAAAAGAACAGAAGTGGAAAGCTAGACTCTAGGTCTGTAGTTTGTCTGTTTGTAGGATACTCCAAGGAGACCAGAGGTGGACACTTCTATAGTCCCGAAGATAACAAAGTATTTGTATCGACAAATGCAATTTCTTAAGGAAAATTATATTAATGACCATAAACCTTGTTCTAAGATTGTATTGAATGAGTTGGAGCCTGGTGAGGCTAATGCTTCATCAACAAGAGTTGTTGGTCAAAAAACATCTGAGAGTCAAATGGTTCCTGATCAGGATACACTACCACCTAGACGTTGTGAGAGTGTTGTGACACAACTTGAACGCTATTTAGGTATAGGTGAGGGACAAGGTGTTGTCTCTGCTGATAGTGTGGATGATCCATTGATATTTAAGAATGCAATGGAAGATTCTGATAAAGAGGAATGACTTAAAGCCATGAATCTTTAGATAGAGTCCATGTACTCTAACTCAGTCTAGGATCTTGTTGACTTACCGGATGGGGTAAAACCAGTGGGGTGTAAGTGGATCTACAAGAGAAAAAGAGAAGTAGAGGGGAAGGTATAGACCTTTAAAGAAAGGCTAGTGGCTAATGGTTATACCCAGAAAGAGGGGGTCGATTATGAAGAGACCTTCTCGCCAGTAGCCATGTTTAAGTCTATTAGGATTCTCTTATCCATTGCTGCCTATTTCGATTATGAAATTTGGTAAATGGACGTCAAGACTACATTCTTGAATGACAATCTTAACGAGAGCCTTTATATGATACATCCAGAGGGATTCGTGTCTCCAGATCAAGAGCAAAAGGTTTGCAAGCTGCAAAGGTCCATTTATGGACTTAAGCAAGCATCTAGATCTTGGAACATAAGGTTTGATGATGTGATCAAAACCTATGGCTTGGAGCAGAACGTCGATGAGCCTTGTGTCTAAAAGCGCATCATTGACAGGAAAGTAGTTTTCTTGATCCTATACGTAGATGGTATCCTACTCATTGGGAATGATGTGGGAGTATTGTCTGATGTAAAGGGCTGGCTGGCTAGCCAATTCCAAATAAAAGATTTGGGAGAGGCAAGTTATGTTATAGGGATCCAACTTATAAGGGATCCAACTTATAAGGGATCGTAAGAACAAACTAATAGCATTGTCTCAGGCATCATATATCGATAAGATTCTTATGCAATTTTTGATACAAAACTCCAAGAAAGGTAATTTACCTTCCAGGCATGGAGTTCACTTGTCTAAGGAACAGTTTCCTAAGACACCTCAAAAAGTTGAGGATATGAGACGTGTACCCTATGCATCTGCAATATTTAGTCTCATTTATATTATGTTATGCACGAGATCGGAATCTGCTATACAGTGGGAATAGTCAGCAGATACCAGTTCAACCCAGGATTGGATCATTGGGTTGCTATCAAGACAATTCTCAAGTATCTTCGGAGAACGAGAGACTATATGCTAGTGTATTTCGGGTAGGATTTGATCCTGCTAGGATACACAGATTCTGATTTTTAGTCAGACAAGGATTTTAGGAAATCTGTGTTTGGATCAGTATTCACCCTAGGTGGTGGAGCCATTGTGTGGAGAAGTATCAAGTAATCTTGCATTGCTGACTCTACCATGAAAGCCGAATATATAGCCGCTTGTGAAGCTGCTAAAGAGGCTGTTTGGCTCCGTAAGTTCTTGAGTGATCTGGAAGTTGTTCCAGATCTGGACAAGCCTATCACACATTATTGTGATAATAGTGGTGTTGTGGCTAATTCCAAAGAACCAAGAAGCCAAAAGAGAGATAAGTGTATAAAGAGAAAGTATCATCTCATTAGAGAGATAGTACAGAGAGGCGTTGTGATCGTTACCAAGATAGCCTTACAAGACAATCATGCTGATACATTTACGAAGACCTAACCGACTAAAGTGTTTTTAGGTCACCTAGAAGGTTTAGGGTTACGAGACATGCCTCACATGCTTTAGTGCAAGTGGGAGATTGTTGGGGTTTATGCTCTAAAGATATAATTTGTAAATGGATTTATGAAATAAATAAAAGGAAAAGTTCAATTCATTCTTGTTGTGTTGTTTATTTTATAACTTGTGCATATATTTAACATCCAAGATTACCGGATGTAATCTCGAAATGTGTATAAGAGTGTCATATATAGATGGATACAGTATGAGAAGTGCAATCTAAAGAGTCTATAGATAGCAAATAAAGTTGGAAACTTTATTTGTGGTTAATCTATAATTGCGGTTCATTCTACAATGTATGGTGATTCTATCCTAAATAATTCATATGGAGATATGAGAATGGAGGCACCTTGTATGATGTGATCATATAGGACTGGGTCATGATCTATATGAATCTCTCACCAAGATCCATTTACAGATGAGATTCATATATATCAACAAATGATGGCTATATGTGGGTGATCTTAATCCTGAGTGTCTTATCGACTCTTTCAAGTTAGATCGTGGTCTTTGATGTACCGTGGATGAGGTCAGATGCATTTCCTGATCAATATACTCCGTATGTTGAGGTTACGGTTTGGCTTATGGCTAGGAAGGTTTGTACACAACAGTGGAATCCACTTCTTCTTGTGAGAAATAGATGGTAGTTCCCTTAAGGGTTGATTTGGGGCTTGAACAATATGAGCACTCTCTTAATTCCGTAAGGAAATAAGATTTATTGTCCATTAGAGAATCAACGATACTTAAAGAATACATGTAATTAGAGGGGTTTAACGGACATTATGACCCAGCTCTAATTATGAACTACTGTGGAGGATCACACCATGTGCAATAGCTATATCGATGGACACCGAGTTGTATCGGTCTATGTAAAAGCGTCTGTAATTGAGAGAGTGAAGCTTCGGTTTTTTAGTGGAATAACACCGGAGTTAATAATCAAGGAATATTAATTAAAGAGTTTAATTAATGATTCCGAGGATTATTGGAACTCAAAATAATGTGGGTACATTAGGTCCCCTTGCTAGCTCGATCGATTTAGGTAACAAAGGTCACAGTTAATTAATTGGATTATCCAATTGATAGTGTTACGAAAGTGACACGTATTTATTCAGGAATTAATTGAATAATGAGATTATTTAATTAATGAATGTTAATAGTTAAATTAACTAAATAATTAGATTATTTAATTATTTTAATAATTATGAATTATTAATTAACTATTAACTGGAGGGAGTTATTTGATATTTGGATTTAGGTGAAGATAAAATAATAGGATTATTTTATTTTTTCTAAATCATTTATCTAAGTATTTAAATTTAAGTTTAAATTTGAAATACTTATTATCACTTTTAATATGTTAGATATGTTTAAAAATGATAATTAAAAGATTTTAATTCAAAATATATATGATATATTTTTAACTAAATGGATATATATCAACTAATAACACACGATTTTACATTGGATGCAATTTGTGTGTACATATAAAATAGTACAATATAAATAGTACAAGAGTTTGTATCAGATACAAATGAATATAGGTAAATCAATATATATCACAATTGCATGTGATGTAAATTTGATCTGCGTTGATAACAAAAGATAATTGCAACGATTATAAAAAAAGAAGAAGAGAAAATAGATATATATTGATTAACGCACAAAAAGACAAAGTGTTATTTTTGCTCTGTGAATTAAAATTGCAATCAAGGTAGTGCATGAGAAATAGACAACAGTTCACTAATTAGCAATTGTTTTGCGCACATAAGAAGACAAAAAATAAAGTGCAAGTGTTGCACAATAAACAAAGAAGAAAGAGTTTCTTCTTAGTCTTCTCTCTACATCCTCCATTCAAGTTTTTGAGACCGTGATGCACCCACACACATTTACCAATCCCAGGAGATAGCTAGGAAGATCGAGTGGTTCAGACAGGAGCACATCTTAAAGTGAAGGAGTCTCCAAGCGTTGGTAAGATTGGTTCAGACAGGAGCATATCATAAAGTGAATGAGCTCCCATACGTTGGTAAGATTTTCTTCTTCTGATTATATTGATTAAAATTTCCTGTGTATACATATTATATGTATGAGTTCCAAAAGTAATTATGATCTCAAGTTCACTGGTCCTAGATACAGATTATGATCTGTATAAAAAATTTAAAACCTTACTTCCGCTGCGTGACCGGTGAACGGGGTTCCAACACTATCACATCAAGAGCATGCCATAAATTTTATAAATTTCGATGTACTACTCTAAGTGGCAAGACGTTACTCTATACTTAGTGAATAAAGCATACATTACAGCTCCAAAGGCACATAAAAGAAGCATCTAAAATTGGAGTGCAAAAATTTCAAAAACTGAAGACTTTTGAAATCGACTTATGTTTGTTAATCGATGCATATCTCTTAAATGACTCAATAAAATTTAACCAAATTTTTCCACAAGAAAATAGACATGCAAAAAAACACTTGTCATTTAGAAAACATTTCAAAAATAGATCTGGAAAAGTTTAAAAACAAGCAATAAAAAAAGTTCACATGCGAAATGGTGAAACAGAGCATCGCCTCTAACTTCTGGTCAAAGAAACAATCATAACTTAAAAACTGCCACCCAAAATTTATGTTGTTTATACCTTTGGATTCGTATCGAAAAAAAAATAACTAAACGTGGATGGAAAAGTTTCTTTCCTTGCCAAAAGGTACAGTTTTAAAAAAAATTACTTAAAAATATCTCCAGCAAAACATGAAATCTTAAAAACAAAAAAACACATAAAAATCAAAACAAAAAAATAAACCACACCCACAAACCTAATCTAAACATTGTCCTCAATGTATGAACAAGAAATAGAATGAAAGAAATAGAGAAGGAGGGGCGACACAAATAAAAACAAAAAACAAAAACAAAAAGGAAAGAAAACCATAGATGGGTTGCCTTACACCTTTCGCTTGATTTAGCGTCTCGGCTTGACACATTGAGCTCAACTCATCCATCCATCCTAGAGGTAGGTGTGACCAAATTGACACCTTCTTTTTGTTCTCCAAATGGTTTAAGGTATATCTTCAACCGATGCCCATTTACTTTGAATGTATCCCCTTTTCTCTCATTGTGAATTTCTACCGCTCCATGTGGGAAAACATTTGTGATTACCATAGAACCCACCAACAAGAACGAAGCTTGTCTGAAAAGAGTCAAAGGTGAGAGTTATAGATTAATACTCTTTGTCCAACAACGAATTCCTTATGGTGAATAGATTTGTCATGAAAAACTTTTGTTTTCTCCTTGTAAATTCAGGCACTTTTATAAGCATAATCCCTTATTTCCTCAAGT
The DNA here is from genome assembly GCA_032871835.1 of Dipteronia dyeriana. Taxonomy (NCBI): domain Eukaryota; kingdom Viridiplantae; phylum Streptophyta; class Magnoliopsida; order Sapindales; family Sapindaceae; genus Dipteronia; species Dipteronia dyeriana. Next base: position 86,598,299 of record CM065297.1, on the reverse strand, counting down.
TCATTCAGCTGAAATCTTCTTTTGTCTCCTGCCTTTTTCATGTCAAAATTGAAAATCTTGATTGCTCAAAATACCTTATGCTTGAGCTCAACCGGAAGATGACATGCCTTTCCATACACCAACTGAAAAGGAGACATTCCAATGGGTGTCTTATAGGATGTCCTATATGCTCAAAGTGCATCGTTGAGACGCAAACTCCAATATTTCTACATTGGGTTGATGGTCTTCTCCAAGATATTTTTGATTCCTTTGTTTCTTTTCTCCACTTGGCCACTTGTTTGAGGATAATATGGAGTGGATACTCAATGTGTGACTCCATAGTTCGTCAAGAGTGTATTGAATGATTTGTTGTAAAAGTGGCTTCCGAAATCTCTTATGATTGCTCTTGGTGTCCCAAACCTAGAAAAAGTTTTATCCTTCATAAAACTTAAGACAAATTTAACATCATTAGTACAGATTGGAATTGCTTCCACCCATTTAGAAACATAATCCACAACGACAAGTATGTAAAGAAAACCAAAAGATGTGGGAAAAGGTCCCATGAAATCAATGCCTCAAACGTTGAAGATTTCAACAATAAGAATAGATGTTAATGGCATTTGATTTCTTGAATTGATATTACCCATCCTTTGGCATCAATCACATGTAGCACAAAAAGTGTGAGCATCCTTAAATAAAATAGGCTAATAAAAACCACTTTGAAGAATTTTTGGGATGTCTTTTTGCACCAAAGTGGCTACCACACGGAGAAGAATAACATAAATAGAGAATAGAATGAAATTCAGTTTCAGGTACGCACCTTCGAATGATTTGATATGGCCAAAATTTCCCTAAGTATGGATCATCCCAAACAAAATACTCACTTGTCTTCTTCAACTTGTCCTTTTAAGCTCGAGAGAAGTCGTAAGAAAATTGCTTTGAGACAAGGTAGTTGATAATGTCGGTGAACCAAGGCTCTTTCGTCTTGATCACGAAGAGTTGTTTGTCCGGAAAGATTTCCCTTAGTGGAAGTGAGTCTTCTTCATCATTGGTTCCATTAACCAATCGACTCAAGTGATCGGCAACAACATTCTCACATCCCTTCTTGCCTTAGATCTCTAGATCAAACTCTTAAAGTAAGAGAATCCATCTAATCAACCTTAGCTTTACATCTTTTTCTATAATAAGTACCTAGGAGTTTCACGGTTAGAGAAAACAATCACTTTAATTCTAACAAGATATGATTGAAATTTTTCTAATGCAAAAACTATAGCTAGCAACTTTTTTTTCGTGGTTGAGTGGTTCAATTGAGCACCGTTTAGAGTTTTAGATGAATAGTAGATGGCATGGGGTACTTTGTTCACTCATTGTCCAAGCACGACTCCCACAGAATAATTGAAATCGTCACATATAAGCTCAAATGGTAGACTCTAATCGGGTGGCATCATGATAGGTGCTTAAGGTAAAGCCTACTTCAATGTGTTTAAAGCCTTTGAGCATTCTTCATACAAATCAAATTCCGCATCCTTTTAGAGTAGATGGCACAATGGTCTCAAAATCTTTGAGAAATCCTTGATGAATCTTCGGTAGAAACCCGCTTGACCTAGGAATGAATGGATGTCATTCATTGTCTTGGGTGGTTGTCAGCTCTTCATGACTTCGATTTGGCTTTGTCAACTTCTATACCCGTACAAGAAATAACATGTCCAAGTACAATGCCTTGTTGTACCATGAAGTGGCACTTCTCCCAATTGAGCATAAGGTTGAACTCTTGACATCTTTGTAACACTAGAGAGAGGTTGTGAAGACAATTATCAAAAGAATTATCAAAAATAGAAAATCATCCATAAATACCTTGATAATGTCTTTAACCATGTCGGAGAAGAGGGACATCATGCATCTTTGGAAGGTGGTAGGTGCATTGCATAACCCAAAAGGCATGAACCTATACGTAAAGGTGCCAAATGGGCAAGTGAATGTGGTTTCTGGATCCCCTGGTGCAATAATGATTTAGTTGTACAATAAGTATCTACTGTGTTAGGTTTTAGATTTGTTTTGGTTTGATTCCATAACAAAACTCTCTTTCTTTGTAATGTTTAGTTGCTTAGGTGGTTCATGGTTGATTTGAGCTTCAACGAAGAAAAACAACTTCTCATGCAAAATTTGTCTTCAAGAGGAACAAAGCTTAAATGCATAAATAAAGGTATATCGAGACATCTTTCCTCTTGCAAGGCATTTTAGGCACACATACACATATCATACATTTGTGTTCCTATATCGTTGTGCACATTTGGTACGACACATACACACACTTATTCATGTATGCAAATGCATTAGTTCTAAAGGTGATAAACTTTGATAAATTGCATGTTCTAGACTATTTCTAGGTAATAGCATACTTATGTATTCTTGTGTTCATTTTATTGTACTGGTGTGACATTGAAATTGAATTTGTACTTATAATATTCCATATTAAGTTCCGGTCATTTCGGGTACTCATTCATAAAGTGTCGAGTTCGAATTAGGAAGTTGAGAAACTTTTCATGATCTTATCGTACATGGTTATTATATTGGATTTTTAAGATTGAATTCCATATTTTTTTAAAAAGTTTTCTTGATGTCATTTGTTCATGAGAGAGTCTTGGTTCATAATCCAAAAAAAAAAATCAAAATCAGAGTTCAAAGGCCATAGATACGGCTGAAAAACTAATGGAGGATCAAAGGGAAAAAGAGGGGGGACATGCAACCTTCCTGTGGAGGGGCGTGAAGCCTCACGGGAAAGGCTTCTCTCTGCCCTAGTGGAGGGTCACACGCCTCCATGGGAAAGCAGAGGTGGCGCTCCTCCATTATCTGATTTGAAGCCTCCCTCCTTCTTTCCTTTAAATATCATTTTCCCTCTCATTTTTCACAAGTGAGAAAATTGTGAGATTGAATGCAGAAATTTTCTCTCTAGATTTTCTCATCTTCTAAGCATCATATCTCTCACAAATCAACTCCGATTTTCAATTTTCAAAAGCCAAAAATGTTGATCTTGAAGAGAGGAACAATTCCCAAGCAATTATTAGAGTCAAATGAAGGCTGGATATTTCAAGATGAGCTGATATCTGTCTGTGAGTCATTCTTTGTAAGTGAATCTTCTTATTTCATTTTTTTTTGTGATCTTCTTAATGATTGTACTTATTTGAGTTGAGAAAAATGATTAGCATGATGTTGATTCTATTTTTAGACTTGTTTGAGTGAATTTCGAGATTTGCTATCATGACTTTGATTGAATATATATTTTTAGCTTAGCTTGAAGAACATGAATTTAAATCTAGAATCTATTTGTGATTTTGATCTTCATTGATTGATTTCTAGGTTTAATCAAATGTTCTAGAACTAGGATTGTTTGATTGAGCTTTCTATTCTCAAAATCTAGTTCTTTTGTTTGTTAAATTTGATGAATATGACAAGTGTTAACTTGATCACTTGATTACAAAGTGAGTTGTGTGATTTTTGTTGAAAAACTTATTTTTCTAACTTTGTGTGACATGATAGGTTTCTAGATTTCTTTGTGAAATGATCTCAATTGTTTAATCTAGATTTCTAATTTCATGTTCATAAGAATTAGTTGCATTTGTTTGTGAATTTGATTTGCAATATACTAATTCTTCGTAGAGTTTGCTTGTACTTGCAACATTTGCATTCACTTAGATCATTTGCCTTGTAAAGAGGTTGAAAGTCTCATTCCTTTGAGTGATTCTTTGGATTGAGCATTGGAAGTCACATTTGGAGAGTGATTCTTCAAGTTACGCATTGGAAGTCACATGCCTTTGAGTGATTCTTTGACTTGTGCATCAGAAGTATTGGCTAGGGTCGGGATGATCCGGATAGCTAATCATTGGAAGTCACATTTTAGTGAGGGGATCTTCAATTTGTGCAAGAAGTCTTGATTATGATCGGGGTGATCAAGATAGTTAAGCAAGGTGGCATCTCTTTCATTGTGTAGAGTTGAAGGGTAACTTTCTAGGTGGAGTGAACACTTGATATATTGTACATTTTATCTCATTAGTGGAAGTTTTTACCGGTGGTTGTGGTATTAACCCATGGATATTTCCTTTTCGGAGGTTTTACCACGTAAATATTGTATTGATCTTGGTTGTATTGATTCATTCATTGCTTATTTGATATCATCATCATTTTGTTGAATCAATAAATTGATTAAAGTTTCTTTGTGTATGTGTATTTCTTAATAAGAAAAAGAGATTGCTAGAATTTTTGTAATATACCTATTCACTCTCACTCTAGGTACATTTGACACAATAAAGGTTAAGGGAATTTTCGAGAAAGCAATAATGACTATGGCCACCGAGGCGCTCAAGCATTTGATCAATAAATAGTAAGGGAAAATGATCCTTATATGTTCTTTGACTGTATTTCGGCCTCCGAACTTCGATTTCAAATTCATTTTCGGATTACAAATCGAAAAACCCTCAGCCATATGAACTTCAAAAAAAAATTCACAAAAGATATGGAAATCAACTCGATAAATAAAGACGAAAACCATGCACGATAAATACACAGAAAGTTTCGTAACTTCCAACTCAGAACTTGAAAACTAATGAATGAGAAATCCAAAGGACCGAAACTCAATAAGGAATAATATGAGAATAAATTCAAGTCTGATACAAACAAATACTAGAACACACAAGTATATCGTTTCCTAGATACAGTCTTAGAACATGCAATTTTACAAAGTTGTCACATTAAATCTAATACATTTGCATACTTCAGTAAGTGTGTAAATGTGTTATACTAATTCGGTTCAATGATGCAGGGACACAAATTTATGCAGTATGTGTGTGCACGCCTAAGCCTTGTAAGAGAAATCAGATCTTAATTTACCTTTGTTAAGCAATGAAGCTCGTTTCTCTTGAAGGCTTCTTTTTGCTTTACATGTTGTCCAACTTCCTTGATGCTTGATAAACCGTGAGACCTGGACAACTAATTAATACAAAGGAAATGTTGTTTTGGTATCGAATTATGCCAACCAATACTTAAGAACCTAACATTTCATGACTAGGTAAGTTACAACAACATTAAATCTCATTTATTGTTGTTCTTACTATAGATTAAGTATTTATTGCTTGATTAAATGCCTAGACTTTCTTTATTGCATATGTTTATTGAGTCTTGTGCATTATAGGTGAAGTTGCACAAGCATTGGTTGTTAAGAGCCACTGTAAATGGCCTGTTGGGTAGTTTAGGAGGTGCTCATACCAAGAATAGTGGATCGAAGGATATCACTAGGGATTGAACCAAGAGTACTGACTAAAGGACGGGCATTTCCCCAGGGCCCCACCCTCATTTGGGGGTAAATTTTGCCCCCAAATGGGGTTTAGGGGTGGGGGTAGGGGCAAATTCCCCCCCCCCCCCCCCCCCCCAAAAAAAAATCTAAATGGGGGTGCGGTTGGGGGAACCTATTCTGACCCTTATTCCCCCATTCCCATATTTCTTTTAATAAGGGTGGGGGTGGAGCCCCATTTTTCCCATTTTCCCATTTTTTTTTTTTTTATATATATATATATATATATATTACTTTTATTTCTTAAAAAATAATAACTTTAACTCCATTACTCATTTACTTTCTACACATTTTCCCCATTTTCCTATATTTATTTATGTGTAAAACTATATTACTATAGTTATTTGCATTAATTTTTGATTAAATTAAATCAAATATATATTTTAGATTATTTATTGAATTGGATATCGGAACAGTGTGAATCGAATGATTCGAATGATCGAATTCTAAATTTTGGATTTCAAATTGAAAAATATTAGGATTGAAAATGGGGGAAATTAGGGAAATGAGGGACGGGGGTGGGGGTAGGGGCACCTCCCCCTAAACACCCTCATCCCCACTTCTCTCAAATAGGGTTTGAGGGCGGAGGTGGGGAGCCTCCCCCACCCCAATGGGCCCCCACGCTCATCCCCAGTGCTGAGTGGTAGTGTTCATAGCCTGAGGTTAATCGAGAGTGAGAGTCCGTGTATCACTTGGGGGTGTAATCTTCTTTTCATAAAGTGGATTTTTGTGGCTCAAGTGGCTAATGTGGCTAGTCCCATGGTTTTTTCCGTATGGTGGGTTTCCTTGTAAAAATCAAGTATTCTTTAATTTCCGCACTTTACTTGATTTTTATTATTGTTTGAATTGGGTTTTGCATGTTAATATTGACTGATCGAAAAAGTTAGTAGTAATCGATTAACAATCATTCACCCCCCCCCCCCCCCCTCTAGGTTCCTTTAGACACACACTTTATTGTAATTTTCAATTGGTATCACAACGTGTTCCTAGACATACTTAGGTGATCATTACTCTTATTTATGTGTCTTGCATTTGTGTGCATTTTGATCATTGCATTCATTTGCATTCATCTCATTCTTTAAACACTATGAGTGGCATTGGGATGTTAGAAGGTGATTTGACCTCCAAAGTCGAGATGGTGGAAAGTGACTCTGATGAGGAGATGACTCATGGTGGAGAGATTTAGGAGATTTATGAAATCTCACAAGAATGGTACGACCTCCAAAGTGAGGGAGGAGAAGAAGTTGACCTCAATAAGGAAGTATGAAGCAAGTAAGGATAAATCCTCAAGGATAGATGACAAATGCCTTAAGTGTCATGGATTTTGCCAAGTTGACTCTATGTGTGATAACTTGAAAAACAAGCAAAGAGGTGAAGCTTTGATTGATACTTGGAGTGATAGCGAAGTTGAAGTAGTTGAAGGAAGTCCCACAAGCTCGATTGAGTGTGAGAATAACTAATGTGCCTTTTTGGTCTCCTACCATGAAGAATCTAAAGCCATCACCAAATGTTCATCACTTGATGGATTCAAGAAGGGTGACTTAGAAAGTGGAGACCAAATAAGAGCAAGCTTGAGAGAAGCTAGCCCTGTTGGTATGACCTACGAAAGCTCAAGTGAGAGAAGCTTTGATCAAGAGAGCACTTGCTCTAGAAACTCATGTGATAATGTGGTGAATTATCATAAGTTCCTTGACTACCATAAAAAATGTTTGAAAGAGAAAAAGGATGAAGTTCTAATTTGATGGAAGAAAATCTTTAACTAAAACTAAAGTGACTCACTTAGATGAGGAAGTGTCACTTGTTAAAGTGAATGAAGTGATGATAGAGAAGGAACTTGAAGAGGCAAGAAATAAACTTGCTAAGGTGACTTCGAGTTCGAAAAAGATTGATCACATGTTGAGTATTGGAAAGAAGCCTAATGACAAGAGCGGGATTGGATTTGTAGATGATGAGTCCACGCCATCCTTGGACAAGACAACCTTCGTGAAGGAATTTATTCATAAGTTGCCTCTCCAACTCAACATCTGAAGAAGAAAATTGAATTGGGTGAGTCTTCTAAGAATGCCTCCTTAAAGATGCTTTTAAGGAATCAAGCTCAATCTCAACCTTTGAGAATGCTTCAACCAAAGCTTCATCAACCTTTGAGGCAAGTTATTCATGCTCAACCACAAAGGCACCAACATCTGGTTAATGCTCTAACATAAAGCTAACTAGTGCACCGTCTAAGACAACCTCATCAACATGGTCGTGCCTCAATTAGAGCTCAATGCAATTGTATGATTTCTTCTTTGTACCTACTTGTCATTATTGTGGTATGATTGGTCACATTCGACCAAATTATTTTAACTACATCAAGTTATACTGAATTAAGAGCATGAAAGAAAATAAATTAAACCATAGGGCTAACTTGCATGATCCTAAGAAACCTAGAGTATTTAAGATTTTGACCACTAAAAATGATATGGTGGAACCTAAGTTGGCTAAGGAAGATAAGCACCCATGCTCTTATGATCATTCATCATCTGTATCTACCATTGAGTCAAATGGACTTGGTATGTCTATAGGAACTTGTCCCTTGCCTTGATACCGTACGGATTTGACCCCCAAAAAGCTGATTAATTTTATGCTTTTTTTTATAATTGCTTGAGATTCTTGGTTCCACATATATGCTTATATGGTATTTTTTATATATAAGTGTGTATCAATGCTTTTCTTGTAATCCACCTTATATTTTAGTTCAACAATGCATTTTTGGACTAGGAGAATTATTTAGGAAAGTACATTTGAATGTCCTATAATTTATCTCCATGACATGAGAATTTTTTATGACATGCTTAAAATGATAAGCATGAAGTGTTTTTGATTGCTTAATATGCAAACTATGTGTGAAAGCAAATGAGAAGACTAAAATCAATAAGGATCTAGTATTCATTCAATCAATAAAGGTCTCTATTAATATCCACCGGTTGTTACCTGGTAAGATGTACCTCCTGATACCTGATAAAATCTACCTGTTCTGACCTACCTCGATATACCGGGTCTCTATAATCAACGGAAGCAATTCCCGTGTGATTTGATTCCCTCCATCAACATAAATTACTTTCGGTAACACAACTAATCAACTAGTCTAAATTACAAGGACTTGATTGATAGTTTAGGGGTAGTTAAAAGGGAATATCAGGACCCATGCAAAAGGAAAAGAATCAAAAATCAAAATCCGAGGTTCTGAAAGGCACACTTGAGATTTCGACAAAAGCTCACAGCTCTGCAACCAGAGTTGAATGAGATTATCGCCATTACTGAGAGTATTTTCCACTTATCGACACACACGAGTTCGTCACCTCCAATCCTTGTAAACGAGAGAGTTAGAGAGATTTTATTTAACACCATTGTATAAGGCATTCACTAAAACAATATCCCATTTTTTGTTTCTCCATATTCTTCTCATTTACACATTCTTTATACAATTTTACTTCTGTGACCACATTGTCACCTAGATACGAGGTACCTACCCCGACTGTAACCTACTAGGTAGCGGTCTTGTGGGTGTTTGTTGAAATTCTTCACCCTGAGCAAATTTTAGATTAACAGTTTTGTATCCAAATAAGTCTTCTCTCTTCTTAATGGTTAAACAAGACTACTTTCATACAGATATTTATCTGGGAAAATCTAATAGGCTCTCTTGATCCAATGTCTTAGTTTTCCTTTAAGGATTGATATCGTTTCTCTTAACTCTCAAATACCTTTCGAAAAACTATATCTTATTTGCTTATGACGAAATGGTACAAATTGGTTTGAATTCTGTTGGAAACCCTTTGGATGTTTGTTTTGCCAAATATCATTGCTTGAACTTTAATGTTATATGTCTTGCATGCAAAGCAACAATTTCACACATTTTTCTTTAAAATAAAACTCCTTGAATCTCTCTCAATTACTTGAGTTATATAAAATTTGTGTAAATGATTATGCAAACGTATTTGTGCTAAAAACACTCTTTGCTAAAGCAACTAGAAAGGGGGGTCTCGTTTGCCTATCTCATGACAAAAGAGGGAAACCAGTATTGATCATATGAAAAAAAATTATTGCATAATTAATATTTTAATAATCAAAATAATTCATGAATGGTTCAAAATGGTAGAAGCGTATAATTCAAATTCTTGTAACTCATACTTAATAAAGTTACTACGGTTTTTATATGGTTTAAAGCAATTCGGAAGAATGTGGTATGATCCTCTTAGTGGACGTTTAATAAAAGGGTATATAATATAAAGTTTCTATATGCCTCATATGTATTCCTAAAGACATCGAAATCTGGATTCGCAATTGAAGCAATATATGTCAATTTGAAACTCCTGAAGAGTTTCTAAAACTATTGTATATTTGAAACGAGAACTTGAGATAAAATTTTTGGGAAAAACAAAATATTGTTTCAGTCTAAAGATCGAGCATAATTTAAATGGATTACTCGTTTCAACCTCAATATGGATGAGTTTCATTCATTGAACATCCATGTGAGTTTCATTCATTGAACATCCATATGGTTGTTTGATTTTTAGATCTTAAGAAATATCCATTTCGATCAATAGATATTGATGAAATGATACATGGTCCAGAAGTACCATATCTTACTGGTGTTGTATTATATTTATCACAATTATACAATCTACAAATATTGTTTCAGATTGATTTACTAAGATCTTATCGATAGCAACATTAGAGAAATCAATCTATGATATTTGAATGTGTCAACTTAGTATATAAAAAGATTGAGAACATAGCATTTTTCAAGGGGAGAATATTCTTCACTTTTGGATATTTTTGCACGCACTGTACTCTTTATCCCTTGAGTAGGTTTTGTCCTATTGGGTTTTTCTGATAAAGTTTTTAATGGGGCAATATGTAAGCACGTTCAATAAATTTTTAGAAGAATCTCATAAATTATTATCAAGGTGGAGTACGACCAAAAGGGATTGTTGTGATTTAATTAACTTTCACCACCTAGAAAAAAATTCTCATTAAATTCTCTTGATCTTATTTCCTATTTCATTGTAGAGCAATTACCTCTCTTGATCTTATTTCCTATTTTATTATGCTTTGAGGGAGAAGTCTTGAGAGAGAGTAACCTTTTAGGGGGAGCATTGCACATGCATTACTTTGTATTGCTTTATTTGCTATTACATAGAGTGCAATGCTTATTTTATTTGATCACCTCACATGCACTTGTTCTTGGAAAATGTTTTCTTGCTATTTTGTGCATGTATGAGATTCAACAAGGAGATTGAGGAAATTGAAGATTTAGATTCTAGGAATCTCATTTGTAATGAAGAATTGATCTAATGGACAATAGTTTTGTTTTTATTTTGTGAGGAATTATTTGTGAGTGGTTGTTTTGTCATGAAATAGCCAAAGGGGGGGATTTAAGGACCTCTATTTTGTGATTGACTTATTTCATGACAAACCACACCACACTGAGGGTTATTGTGTAATGGGTAGCTTATGTCCTCTTAATTATTATCAAGGCAAGCTTCCAGATATCTCCATGACTTCAAGAGCGATGGTATAATCACTTGAATTTATCTCTTGAAGAGTTTAGGTGCACATACACACACACACACACACACACACACACACTTCATGCATGCTTTGTTATCCTTGCATTTGTGTTCTTTATTGATTATATGTGTGCATCGTTTACACATTGCACACACACTTACATGCATTTGTATTGACATGCATTTATTCCATGTTGCTCATGTGTTCATTCCTTCACAATCACACTTACACTCAATTTCTAGATTTTAGTGTGGTTTTGTATGGTGTATTTCATTTCTCGATGTCTGATCAGAAATGTTCACGCTTGCACGTTGGTGTGCTTGATCTTTTATCGTGATGTTTGACTACTCTGGAAGTTGTCCCTTCCATGGGTAGTTTACAGTCATGATCGATGATCATGGTGACCATCGAAAAGATCGTTGTTTGAAACCAGAGGTTCTGGTTTGAGATCGACAACTGTTATTAACGGTTTGAGTAACTGCCAAATTGGACTCCATTTGAATCCAGTGTGATTCGACGGTTGGGTGACCACCGAATTGTGTGTAGAATGTCTGGTGCAAAACGGCAGTTTGATCGGCGGCCACACTAACCGTCAAATGTGACCGCCGAATTGCACCTGTCAGGACAAACTGGTCTTTTCATGTCAAATTGTTTACTTCAAACTTCTGTTGACGGTGATTTTTGGATTACGTAAATTCAACCACGCGTCCAACAAGATGATATAAATCAATAATCAAGAAATAAAACGAAAAGAGAAAACAAACATGCCAACACAAGATTTTACGTGGATATCCCACGAAGGGAAAAAAACAATAGTTGCCGGAGACGACAGGGAAAGAATTTTCACTAAAAACGTGTTGTTTACACAATTTGTTTCTCTTACGCTTTCGCTGTTATTACTATCATTAACCCCTTTATGGGAGTTTCTAGGGTTTATTTATACATGTATAGAACCGTAGTTCTTGGTATACAAGTAAGGAAAGTTGTTGTGATTTAATGAGACTCTGACTTGTCGGGGTCATTTATTTTTTCTTTCTTGTTCCGTACTGATCGCACTCTAAACGCATTAGATGTCTTACCTAATCCGTACTTTGATATCTATAAGGAAGTTTATTTCCTTATGAAAGCGTGCTTCAAGAGATCTTATTTGAGCAAAACTCATTCTCTACGTATTTGAGTAGTAATTACATTGAATTCAATGTTTTCCAAGTGTCACTCAGTTGATCATCTGCAAAACCTGACTAGACCCTATTCACCCCAACCAGTGATTTGGTCACGACCAAAGGCTTTAACCCGAACATCTCGATAGTCCTGATCGGGTTATCTTTACCCGGTCAACCCAATCATTTTAGCTGAGTTATCTCCACCTGATCATCCAGGTGACCCAGAATGGGTGTTATGAGGCCTTCTTTGGTCAACCTAGGTTGGCTCAGTCTTTTTGACCTTTGGCGACGTGGCATCTTTTCAAGTTTTTCCAACAACAATGCCCCCTTAAATATTCGAACCGAGCATCTTGCTTGATCAGAAAAGAGCTCACTCGGTGAGACATGTTAATTTGTCTTTGGCTTTTGTCTCGTAGCTCATTAATGCTCATTATTACTTAATAGCTAAGCATTTAGTTTTGGCCATAAACGCTTGATTTGCCCTAGCTACGTGATGTGAGTGACACCATGATTGGCTGTCTTTTGAATTTCGAATGGTATGTGATCTTCGAGGTTCGTGCACCAATTTCCAATTTGACACACGTACTTTCAGTTAAAGGGTGATGTCATCCTCCTCTATATATTTTTGAAAACCCTTCATTTTCCCTATTTCACTCTTTCTTTTCATTCTTCTTCGATCATAACCCTAGTTTTTCAGACTTTTTCTCTGAGCTTATCGCTATTTGTCCACTTATACAAGACATCTAACCACACTTCACTTGTTATTACTCCTCAGGTATGGATCCTATTCTACGTCATCGTTATTCTGAATTACTTATGCGTGCTAATGGAATGGGCAATAAGGAAAACATCTCTAGACTTGAATCCATACTATACGTGCGTTTACTCCTCCATCTCAACCCATAGCTCTCAATGTAGATTATTCCATCGCTTGACTTGAGTTTTTCACCCCCCACCTGCCTTTTCTTCTGTTGGTGCAAGCCTAGATATGTCGAAGACAACAGGTACTAGTCATGAGAGTAAGGTGTCTACCAGTAACTCTCCTTCATCCATACTCGACTTAAAAATCCCTTCCTAGAAGTTGAAGTTGGTTGATGTTCCTAAGAGGTGTCGGGCGCACATGTTAAGGTTTTTTATAGAACAAATGTGCGCTTTTGATTGCAAGGTAAACGTTGTGGACGAACGGGAACTCAAAAAAATATGTGGACAGGTTTGACATTCCTCGATGTCAGTACGCTATATGGAACTCACACCCGTGTGTCGTTATTTATGGTGTCATGTTTTCCTCTGGAGTCACTCTGCCAATTAAGCCTATCATTGCCAGTTTTTTGGCAGAAACGGGAATTACTCCTACACAACTGACCCTAAATTCCTACCAGGTGTTGATCAGCCTATGGCATTTATGGAAAAAGATCAAGGCCAAACATCCCCTAACACTCCAAGAGATTTGAAATTTCTACACCCTTGGTCACTTAGATACTGGGGGTACTTTCCACCTTCAATCCAACTCGCCCAACCACTGAATCCCTTAGAAATTTAAAGAAAAACCCAGCATGCATCCAACAAGGATCATAAGGGCTTCATATGAGGCTTCCCATTATCCAATAAGTACAAGAAGAATAACTGGTTCTTTGTCATGGGTGATTGGGGTGAAACAGTGTTAGCCGACCCCTCAGAATTTATCTAGAAATTGTGTCACAATGCACTTACGCATTCCTAAGCTATGGAATAAAACACCAGCTGAATTAACTCGTGGCCAAGCCAGTTTAGTGCTTATAGCAGTTCAGAATTCTTAGGAGGTCAGAAACCATCGTTCATTGTTTGTAGAGAAAGACTTGATCGATTTGGGGATCTTCCTAACCATTTCCAACAGATACAAATGATGTAAGTCCTGACTCCTTTATTGTTTAGTTTATATCATCCATACCTATTCTTATGACTTTTATTGAACTTTTATTTCTTTCAGTATATGAAATGGATGTCATAGATGCCAATCAAACAGAGAAGGCTAAGAATCTTGATAGGCTTAACAGAAGAAAGACCACCGATCATATGGCTAAGAAAATTGCACCCCTCCTCCCAGCATGAATTGGAGGAGCATATCTACAAGCCTGATCCTAACACATCAAAAAGCCCCATTGGGTAGGCTTAGGGGAATAAGTATGACGCCCCTCTCCCCCTAAGGGACGGTAGGAGAGGATCTTTCAGAGAAAGATCTGCAAGGGAAAAGCCAACCTGGGAGAGGTCCACCATGGAGAGATCTACCAAGAAAACAACCAGCAGGAAGGTGGCCAAAACTGTGAAGGGTCATCCGCCCTTGAGACTGCTCATAAACAAAAAGAGGCTCAACCTGGGGCAGATCCAGAGGTTCCCTATACAGAGGTTAAGCTTGTCGGTCTTGATGAAAAAGATGATGATTAGGAGACTCTAATTGATCTAATCTTATGGGAGCATTGATTGAAAAATAGGGGCGATCGTATTTCTGTAACATCCATCTCCCTTTATTCTGATCAGATCAGGATGACTGACCAGGCTCTGGCTGAGACTGGTGGGGTGAACAACCTTCAACAAAAAACACTTCATTCTCAACCCGAACCATCTCAAGCCCAAGTCGATTGCCCTCTAAGTCAGGCTTTAGCTAATCTGTCCACACAACGAGCCGGTAAGGCCCTAATGCAATTTTCTGTTAAACGTCAGATAGTCTTTACTAACTCTGACTTTGACGGTGGTGAGACTAACCACAATGAGCCTTTTACTGAAGAAAACATACTTGAATTTGTGGAAGAACATGTTAACAAGGTCCATTCCGTAATGTATGGTGATTCTATCCTGAATTATTCATATGAGATATGGGAATTGAGGCACCTTGTATGATGTGATCATATAGGACTGGGCCATGATCTATGTGAATCTCTCAACAAGATCCGTTTACCAATGAGATTCATATATATCAACTAATGATGGCTATATATAGTTGATCTTAATCCTAAGTGTCTTATCAACTCCTTCAGGTTAGATCGTGGTATTTGATATACCATGGGTGAGGTCAGATGCAGTTCTCGATCAATATGCTCCGTATGTTGGGATTATGGTTTGGCTTGTGGCTGGAAAGGTTTGTGTACAATAGTGGAATCCATTCATTCTTGTGAGAAGTAGATGGTATTTCCCTTAATGGTTGATTCGGGGCTTGGACAATATGAGCGCTCTCCTAATTCCGTGAGGAAATATGATTTATTGTCCATTAGAGAATCAATGGTACTTAAATGATAAGTGTAATTACATGGGTATAATGGACATTATTACCTAGCTCTAATTATGAACTATTGTGGAGGATCACATAATGTGTACTAGCTATATTGATGAACACTGAGTTGTATCGGTCTGTATAAAAGCGTCTACAGTTAAGAGAGTGCAGCTTCGGGTTTTTAGTGAAATAACACCGAAGTTAATAATCGTGAAATATTAATTAAAGAGTTTAATTAATTATTTTCGATGATTATTGGAGCTCAAAATACTCTGGGTCTATTAGGTCTCACTGCTAGCCCGATCGATTTAAGTAACAAGGGTCACGATTAATTAATTGGATTGTCAAATTAATCGCGTTAAGAAAGTGAAACGAATTTATTCGGGAATTAATTGAATAATGAGATTATTTAATTAATGGATAATGGTGATTATATAAATTAAATAATTAGATTATTTAATTATGTTATTATTCACTAAATGGAGAGTGTATGTTGATATTTATTTTTGAATAAAATAAGATAATATAATTATTTTATTTTATTAAATTAAATATTTGATTTTTGAATTTAAATAGTTTGAATTCAAATAAAAATAAAAATATGTTATCAGTTTTTTAAAATATATATTTGATATATATTTGATAAAAAAAATGCCATACGAATCATAAGTGATTCAATTTGGATGTGATGCAAATTGTGTAGTGTGCGTGTATTAACATCATACAAAATATATATCTTTACAAGGGTTGCGTGATATATTACATATAAAACACTACACCTGATATCAATGCATGAATACACAAAAAAGGGTTTTGGTCTTGGTAAGTGTGTTCGTTGGTATCAAAGAGAGAAAATTTTGTATGTGCTCTATTTTTAGTGGGTTAGCACTGTTAACACAAAAGGAGAAAAATTATATATATATTTAACTTCTAGAATTGTTCTAGTTGTTTTGTCCAATAAGAAGACAGAGTTTCTTCAATTCTCTCTACATCCTCCATTCAAGTTCCTGAGATCGTGACGAGCCCACACGCAGTTATCAATCCCGGGACATAACGATGAAGATCATTGGTACAGACCATGAGCATATTGTAAAGTGAAGGAACCCTCAAACGTTGGTATGGTTTTATTTTATTCTTCTGATTATATCGATTTCAATTTCCTATAAATACGTATATTTTATTATTGTAATAATTTTATATGTATTAGTTCCGAAAATAATTACGATCCCAAGTTCACTGGTCCCAGATCAATTATGACCTGTATAAAAATTTTAAACCTAGTTCCGCTGCGTAACCGGTGAACGAGGTTCCAACAATTGGTATCAAAGCAAAAACAGTGGCGACTGACCAATCCCCGGGAACTCTCACACGTGATCATGTGACGAAGCATGGCTCTCCGCCCAAGGGCTTTTTAGAGGAATGCTCTTATAAGTATTTGTGGGTGTCACCCCAAAGAGTTAGGATCGTGCCCACATTCATTAGATTGGGAATTGGAATCAACACAAGCGGGAGAGGTCGGCGGGACTATTGAAGCACAAGTCATTGTAGTTCCAACCCCTTTCATAACATCCCTGACCATCCCCTCACCTGGTCGTGAAGGAGTAATCCCTCCACCTCCTCCGATCAGAATACCATCTAGGCCCACTCCCCCTTTAAGTTTAAGTGAATCGTCTATCGATCCCCTTGCCATGATGTGTTCTATGTCTGTTAGCGAAGGGTACATTGGGGATGGTTATTGGAGGCAGGCAAGAACTGCCAGCACCTTTAAGCGGATACACAGATCTTCAACAACAGAGTATATGTAAGTGTTTTGTGTTCCTTATCTTTACTCAGGCATATCTCCTCATTTACTCTTTATATATATTTTTTTAGATTGTGGAGGAATTGACTCGGGATCTGGCTGCTCAAAGAAGACAGGCCGCAGAGGTCTCCCGACTAATAAGAGAGCTCGTTGAGAAAGATGAGGCTCTCAAATCCTCTTCGTCCAACGAGTCTAAAATTAAATAATCATATGAAGAAAAGCTGAAGAAACGATGAGCATTCAATATTAAGTGTGTATGAATATGTTATATCAATTAAGCGCAATGATTCAGGGACACAATTGTATGCAATGTGTGTGTGTGTGTGTGTGTGTGTGTGTGTGTGTGTGCGCGCGCGCGCTAATGTCTTGCCAGAGGAAGAAGAATCTTAATACTTTAGCATCCAAGAAAGCACCACTAGAAGACGAACTTTGCATAAGAAGTTGCTTC
Organism: Dipteronia dyeriana; assembly: GCA_032871835.1. Lineage (NCBI taxonomy): Eukaryota > Viridiplantae > Streptophyta > Magnoliopsida > Sapindales > Sapindaceae > Dipteronia > Dipteronia dyeriana. The sequence continues at coordinate 86,580,767 of CM065297.1, read as the reverse complement.
TCTTCTTTAATACTCATATACTTCACGAACCACCTAAGCAACTAGACAATACAAAGAAATAGTGTTTTGATATGGAATCAAGCCAACAAAAATCTAAAGCCTAACATCGGGGTCACTATTTAACTTAAGTTATATGCATCACAATATCAGATGACATCAATTCTATCTCCGATCGATTTCTTTATCCGACCGCCTTGTTGGTGCAGACAGTTATCTTATCAATGATCTTTGACCCGGCCACTTATCTTTTAAACTGATCAAACATGATATGTTTTGATCAATTATCTTGTCATCTGACTACCTTTATGCTAGACCTTATCAATTATCTCTTTAACTTACCAAACTTGGTGTAATCTACTTTGTTGTTTTTATCAAGTTGTGTTCTTATGGTGGCCCACTAGCATTGTATCTAATTTATAGACGCTTGTATTTTATCTATCAACTAAGTCACTGAGACATCTCCCAGTAGTCTATTGCTCAAGATTCATTTCAATGGGGGTAGTTTATACATCACTGACTTGTCTTAACACTGCTTAATATTTTATTAGTAGTAATTCAAGTGTGAATGCTTTATTTCCCCATTCAACTTTATACACATTCAATCAGGTACCACGATCTAAAGGCGCTCTAACAGTGATTCTATGCACCAAGTTAGTTTCGGTGAGTGTGCATTGTGCTTACAGCATATGCTTTCAGCCTCTTCACTGGGCCCCCGGTCACCCATTTGGCACTTGGCATTCTCTGTTGTTTCGAGATTGTCTTTGTAAACGAATGCAAAATTATAACACTTTTTCTTGACTACTTGGAATTCTTCCCTCAAGGGGACTTTTATTGATAACTTCAATCATATATGCTAAACTGAAATAACAACTGATTAGAAATAAGTAAATAAAACTCGCACTAATCATAATATCTATCTAAAGAAGGAAAAAGGGTAAATCATGAGAGGCAAATCCTTTATGGATAAAAAATCTTCAAATATTGTGCATTGCACATTCGGGGCAGTTCTTCCCCATCTGGTCGAGCGAGATGATACGCTCCATGACCAGCTATCCCGACCACCTGATACGTGCCCTCTCATTTGTCTGCCAGTGATCTAGCTGCTTTCTCCCTTGTATTTGGGATACTTTCTTGACTACCAAATCTTTGAGTTGGAATCTTCTTTCCCAGATATGCGAGTTGTAATACTTGGCTGCTCTATATTGATAGGCAGTGTTTATTACTTTCACCAAGTCCATTTTTTCTTCAAACTCGTCTAGGTTCAGTTCTAGCATGTCTCTGTTTGTGCTAGGGTCATATAATTATATCCTTAGGGAGGTGTAAATTACCACGACTGGGATTACTGCTTCACTCCCAAATGCTAGCGAGTAGGGAGTTTCTCTTGTTGAAGTCTTTTTAGTCGTTCCATAAGCCCAAAGCACTTCATGCAGCTTGTTTGCCCATTTCCCTTTATTAGCGTCAAGCTTGGCATTTAGGGTGTGCTTGATGATCTTTTTCACAGCCTCGGTTTTCCCATTTGTCTGAGGATGGATAAGTGTAGCATGGTAATTCTTGAAGTTATAGTCCTGGCATATTTCCCTGAACTTGTCGCTATCGAATTGGGTCTCATTATCAGTAATGATTATGTTTGGGATCCCGAATCGGTAGATGATATTCCTCTTTACAAAGCTGGTTGTATTGGCTTATGTTTTATGCACAAGACCTTCTGCTTCTATCCACTTAGTCTACCGACACAATAGCATATTATGCACCTCCTTTGGACGTTGTTGGCATTAGCCCGATCAAGTCCAACCCCCATATTGCAAACAGCCAGGGAGAGGTCAAGCTATTTAAATGCTCAAGTGGTTGTTTGATATCATCTGTTATCCTCTGGCAATTGTTGTAGGGAAAATCGTGCAACGGAAACGTAAAATTTATAAAACTTGGGTTTCGGTATAAATAAATAAATAAATCCTTTTTAATAACAAGAACCTTAACCCTAGATTAATTGATGTATATAAAAAGTATCGTACATTTTTCTCGTGACGATTGAACTAGCGTCGAATTGAATCCGCAAGAGCTTCCAATCCAATCACAAACGTGAATCACCTAGGAGTGTGGGATCCCTTTCTTTAAATTGTATACCTGAGGATGGAAACAAAAAAAAATCCTTTTCTGTGTTAGTCACAATAATCCTCCAAGAAGAAAACAAAGAACGTTAGGTCACTTGTGAATTATCAATCAATTTGATTGAAACTCGTGTGAGCCTTGATTCGATGTTGTACATAAAACCTTTTAATGTAAAGGCTACTAGTGTACTATCAAAAACTAAAGTTCTTTATTCCTTTTCTTCTTTGTCGAATCTCACACTATTTTTTAGAGTTGATCGAATTTTGTATAGAGCAAAAACAAATTTTCTCCAAAAATTCTTATGGTGGCCAAATTCTCTCCAAGTAGTATACATATATATATATGTTGGCTGAAATTTTTTCTTATATATATATATATATATAGGGCTAGACGAAATTCCTTCTTAGAATTATATTAGGGCGGGCCGAATTTAAGAGATATATATATATATATATATATGATCACAAATCCTTATCTAAGAAGGATTTACTTGGTGGGTAATAATCCTATCCTTAGGTGGATTTACTTGGTGATCAAGAATCCTTTTTCAAAAAGAATTCTTTCTTACACCAAGACTCCTAATCCAATTCAATGGTGTATTTGTAACCATATTAAAGATTTTCTAATTTGACTAGATAAATAATTCATTTTATTTATCTACTTATTAAATATAATCTTTAATATTAATTATACTACCAACAATAGTATAATATTAGGAGACATTCTCCTTCTAGACAAATGATTTTGACTTTTAATTAAATAATTAATTAATTTCCATTTAATTAAATGATAAAATAAAAATAATATAATTAAGCTAGACAATATAGCTTTGCCGCCCAACACCATATACGGGCCATTATATGGTTTTTTCTATTTTATTAAATCCATTGGACCTTAATAAAAAGTTCACATGTGAACTAGACCCATTCTTATAAAAAGAAACAAGTCCACATGCCTTAATACAATTCTAGATGGACCCCTAAATTGGTCCGGTAGAATATATCAAGTAATCCATGCAAGTTCGTGTGGATTAGGGATCTTGGCGGACTATCTAAATTTAAGCTCCAATAGACATAACCCAATCACAATCAACAAATGATTCACTTATGTTCGATCTATTAATTTTAGTTCATTCCACTGAAAAACTAAAATTGAACTCTTAAATAAAGATAGAATAAGTTAATATTCATCATTCATACCCTAGACAATCTTAATGGAGAAAGTGTATCCTTGTGAAGAATACTAGTAATCGCCAAGAGCTTATAGACCGCCTAATACTCTCTTAGTTGCCATATTTACCCATATGACCACATTTTAAAGTTAGATATTTTGACTTGTCCAGAAGCCATATTTCAATAGACGCTATTGAAAACTTAATGTTAAGATTTAATATCCAATACCTCAAAACATCCATATGATGATATTCTACTCACAATTAATAAGTGGAGCCATGATGTCTATATATATAAATGAAGTCCTCTATCGATTAACAAATGAATATCACCAAACTATTGAGGATAGACTATGCTATATAATCGTACTCATTGACATTGATAGCTCAAATGATAACACTTGCAACCATAAGTCCATCATTTATCTCAGGATTGAGATAGACTCTCCGATTTTCTTCATGTGAAAACTTTTATCCATTGGCTGTTCTGGATAAAGTATCTAACTGTGATCATATTCAATGCACCTAGTGCACTAGATTCCTTTGCCCAAAGACACCACACTTTGATGATTTTTGACTCATCATAACACATTTGATCCCACTCAAATGCTAGCAAAAGAGTCTACAACTTTAACAAGATAAAGGCGCCCAACATTTATCTTAAGTTGTGAATATTGTTCAAGATTAACTAAAGAATTGTGTCGACCTCATACATATCCAGATGCAAGAACAATTCTTCTTTTCTCATAGTCTTTTGACCTTATGATTATTTACTTTTGACAAATATAATAATTAAACTATAAATGCTATAAGATTTATTAAAACTAGAAATCACTTTATTAATATGAAACGATTGTCAGAAACATTATTACACTCTTGCTATTGAGCAAAATCCTAACATTAGGTTGACTCATTCTTGTTGACTTTTGGCTATGTTGCGTCTTTTCAAGTTTTACCAACATCAGCTTCATTAACTCTCCAAACCCAAAACCCATGTACATCTCATATTATTCGTTATTATTTGAGTATGAGTCTTCTTGGTTTTATGACTAGGTAAGTTACAACTACATTAAAACTCATTTATTGTTGGTTTTACTCTAGATTAGGTATTTATTGTTTGATTAAGTACCTAGACTCTCTTTATTACATATATTTATGAGTCTTGATAACATGATTAGGTTTGCTTATGATAGCTAGATTTTTGGACCATATTGCCCTTCTAGTTAAGTCTTTATGCCTTACATCGAGACTTTGATTTTTATGCCTCATTATTGATTGCATTTTATATGTTGTTAAAACTGAACTTAAAAGCGTGTGTCTAATTAATCTAGAGGGGTGAATATGTTTTAATCAAATTAATTATCAATCTTTTTGATTAATCAATATTTCTTAAATAAATACCCCACAACAAACATACACTAAATTCAATTAAAGGCACAGAAAGTAAATAACACTTGAATTTATGTGGAAAACCTTTGACAAGGTAAAAAACATGGAATTAGCTAGTCAATCGAGCCCTCAAATCCACTATCTGCAAAACAATTATAACTTAAGTTGACCACATCACACCTATACGGTTACAAATCCGCTTTTGCTACCCATGGGCCTTTAATAGTGATAATCGGCTCTTACTTGTATTCTACCCACTGTAAATACAAGACTTAACTCTTAAAGAGAAAAGATATGCAACCTAAAGTGAATATGAAAAATATTGTAAATCCATAAATGTTAGGTCAACACATTTGATGCTTATCTAGGAATTAATGATGACATTTATATCATGTTACTATATGGCATGCATACAACTTAGCTATATGAAATAAAAAGCATTCATAGATGCAATAGCTATCACAATACAACAACCCAACAAATAACATGCAAAAACCTCAACTTGTAATTAGAATCCTAATCTAAATGCAAACAAGTCATAAAAGAGGTTTCTTGTTAAGGAAGAACATGAGGATGGATGAAAATGATGTTCTACTTCCCAAGTCAACTATGCAGATGAAGACTCATGCTTAGAAACATCCTAGATAAAGGTAGTTGATGCTTGAATCATGAATGAATGATTGGTTGATTGGGTTTTGGACAATAAAAATTGGTTCTTGTTTTCTTTCCTTGCAAGTCACTCTTGAGCTCTAAAAGGAATGAGAGAAAATGGATTCTGAAGCTCTTAAAAGGTAAATAAGGGGAAAGAATATATATATATATATAAATATATATATATATATATATATATATATATATATATTTAAAGCCCTAGACGAAGTAACGCCATTTTGAAAAACAGTAACAAAATCCCGTCATTATCGCTGGTTGGACCGCGGTTCGGGCACGTTGTCCAGACCGCGGTGTTTGCAACAGTGCACCGTCTGGATCACACCGCGGTGGGGACTACCGTGCATGCAAAAGCACAAACCGCGGTATAGGAAACATGGGTCTACTAGAGAAAATCACGGCAGGGACTGCTGTGCAGATAAGTGCACATGACGAGGTCCACAAAACATGCAACTCCTGGTACCAATCGTTGTTGAGATCACGGTGGAGACAGGTACATAGCCAGTGACCTGCACAACGGTGAAGAAGAAAATCCTCTTTTCTAGGCAAACCCAACACACTAACTTATATGCAAAATGTGCAAGCGTGTAGGTGATGAATGGCATAAAATGCATCATTCAAACGCATGTAAACAAGAATACAATGCATGCAAGTGAATGTGTGCAACTACATCTCTTCAAATAAGAGTAGAGTCAAGTAATCTACCTTTCTTGATGCATTTAGAGTCCAATGCCTTGATGATGGAAGATCTTTAATTCATAATCTACCCTTTACAATATTTGACCCCAAATGCGATTTTGTCAACGAAATAAGTCAATCACAAAATGAGACACTTACAATTGTGACAACTTGTGTTTGTTGGACTTTATTTGACAATTAGGTTGTGAAAATCCCTTTGTATCTAATTAAGTCCTTATGTATGGGCAAGTAGGTATTGTTTGATAACTAGTTTGTTAAATTACATTTTAACATCTAGTTAAGCATTTTGTGTGTGGTCTTGCACATTATTGCATTTGAGCATATTGTCATACATACACTTAGACTGTATTCTCTTCATTGAGTCAAAGTCTTGTGGCTTCTAGGTGAAGTTGCACAAGCAAGTGAAATCTTGCAACTAAATGTTGGTTAGCAAGCATTGGTTGCCAAGAGCCACTGTAAAAGGTCGACTGGGTAGATTATGAGGTGTTCACGCCAAGAGTAGTGGATCGAGGGATATCACTAGGGATTAAACCAAGAGTGATGAGTGGTAGTTTTCATAGTCTGAGGTTAATCGAGAGTGAGAGTCCGTATATCACTTGAGGGTGTAATATTCTTTTCATGTAATGGATTTCTATGGCTCAAGCGGCAAATGTGGTTAGTCCCATAGTTTTTCCCGTTTGAAGGGTTTCCATTTTAAAATTAAGTATTCTTAAATTTCTGCACTTTACTTGATTTTTATTATTGTTTGAATTGGGTTTTGCATGTTAATATTGACTAATCGAAAAGGTTGGTAATAATCGATAAACAACCTGTTCACCCTCACTCTAGGTTGTTTTAGACACACGTTTTATTGTAATTTTCATTATCTTTGGTGTAATTCTATTTAAAACAATAATTGACGGTCAAAAAGGGAGAAAAATGATGAGAGATGAGAGAGATGAATATTTTTATATAAAATGTATATAAAAAATGGTAAAAGAACATTATTGTTGCTCTGCCATAATTGATTGACAATAGTCAACCATTAACCATCATTAGTCTGCGAGTTAAAGGGGATGTTAGTGTTATTATGGTCATAGTTGAAAAATTAGTACAATTACTGATATAGTTAGGTTAGTGCAGTTTGCCTTTTTAAATATGAGTAACTTTCAAGTGAGAGATCCCTTATTTTAATTTCAGTAAGGACCTTGATGAAATTATATCGATTTTTATGTGATTTTTTTATGATAATTTTAATAAAATCTACCAATAAATAAAATTTGAGAATTTTTCAAATACTAAGACTATTTATTCCGATTATGTTTAAATATGAAGGCATCAGAAAAATTAGAGAAATATAGAAAAATTCAAAAAAAAAAAATTCTCGTACTTGAAAAATTCTCAAATTTTATTAATAAATAAATTTAATTAAACTTATCATCAATAAAAAAAAATCAGTTCAAAATTCATCAAAATCAATATTATTTTATTAAAGTTCTTACCGAAATTAAATTATTGAATATCTCACTTAAAGTTACTTAAAATATAGTATACTCCTTTTAATTTGATTTAAGTGCAATACGCTCTTTCCATTCATTTTTCTTTTCTTTTCGTGTTAGTGGTAAATAAGTAGTGAGTGGCTTTTAATGATTGGCCGCCTTCGTGTATAGAATGGGATGTTCTTGGAGTTGTGAATTAGTATACAGGAAAGTCAGTTAATTGTAATGATGTAGATAATGTTGTTCATGATATTCGGTTATTGCTGGATATACAAATAGATATGTCCCTTTCTTTTGTATCTAGGTTGTGCAACAAAATTGCTAATTATATAACTAGAATGACTATTAGATTTGGGAATTCTGTTGTTTAGGATTTTTGTTTTCCATAGTGGTTGTTGAAATCAGCCTGTAGTATATGATATTATATATGTTACCTCACGATGAGGTTTAATGAAGTTTTACTTGTCAAAAGAAAAAAGTAGTGGGTGACTTTTAGTTGGTTAGACTTTTAGTTTGTTACACTTGAACAATTCCTTTTTGTATTACACTTGGACAATTTCTATATCTTGTTCTTTACAATAATTAGTTGTTTTTCTTATCAACAATGTTACTTTATCCAAATCTGATGTCTAAATGATATGACATTACTATAATCCATTCATTTAAATTGTATTATAATTGTATGATTTAAATGAATGGATTATATTGACATCACATCATTTAGAAACTAGATATGAACAAAATTGCATTACTCTTATTTATATATATTATCAATTATCTTAGAAAGCTAATGCAAATAAATCCGAAAAAATCTTGTATGTACGGTGTCACTCAAAATGTTGCTCATCACCAACAAATCGGTCTAATCACGACCCAAACAGAGCATGCCGTATGAAAAATAGAATTCAACAAAATGTTACTTGAGGAAAAAAATATACAGCCTTAAGGGCTCGTTTGGTCCATTGGATATGATAGAATTATTTTTATTGTATTGGATTGGATGAGATATAATTGGACTAAATTAGTATTTTGATGTGTTTTGTGATATATGAGATTAGATTAAAATAGTATTGTCTCTTGTTTTGTGTGATATGAGATTGAATAAAAAATAATTTTATCATATATTTAATACAGTGTGAAATTGATTAATATAAAATTAAATTAAATTAGTTTGAAAAAAATATAATTTTAATTTAAAAAACAAAAACAAAATATTTATAATTAATATTAAAGAAAATAACATTTTTTTTATATTTTTAAATATAGAATAAGATATATTAAATAAAAATAAATAAAATGAGAAGAATGTTTTCTAAAACACGGGACTAAATAGCCCCACTTCACCTAGAGAAAATGGTCGTACATAATTAGACCGGTTAAAATAATTTTTAATTTTTTTTTAAATAAAATATTTAAATTGTTTATTTCAAAATAATTTAAATATTTAAAACTAATTTAAAACAAAATAATATTTATTATTATTTTTAAAAAATTACAATAATTCGAGGTTAGGAGGGGAGAGATGACTTAAACTCACACCCTCATGGTAGGCAAGCCCACGGTTCTGGCCCGTTTCGGTTCGGAATCACCGGTTTCGTTTCGAAACCGCCGGTTCTGGTTCCGTCGGTTCGATTCCTTTTTTTCCTCATTATACATTTATACTCATTTTAAAAAAAATACCAAAACATAAGATATGTAATAATGTGAAATTGTAAATGAATTTTATTGTGTAAGGCCGTAAGCCGAAATTAAAATTAAAAAAAATAATACTAAATACATAAATTGAAATAAATGTATTAAACTAAAAAAGAAAAAAAAATGGTCTTGCACTTAATTTGTCAAAAAATTAAGTTGCCTACGTATCCTCTTGGGGTTTAGAGGAATCATAGACCACATAGTTCTTTTACATTTTATTGTCTTTTATATATATAATTATGTTAGTCTGTAACTAATCGTTGTCTTCCGTTCCGGTGCCAGTGGTGTGATCATCATCGAAGAAATCGTAAATCACTTCTGGTTCCATTTCTTGTTGTCTATATTCAACATTTGTCCAATCATCAACACACACTTGGACTTGAATTGATTCTGAATTCAAAGACGACCGTCTTCCGTCTTCCGTCTAGAATATTTACACCTGCTCTAAACTTTTGTTCCACATCCACTGTAGAAACTGGTGTTGCAAGAATCTGTTTGGCTATTATAGACAAGATTGGGATGTGCTTTTGATGTTCTCTCCACCAATGTAGAATATCAAATTGATCCACATCACCGTCTCTTATAAACTCAAAATTGGTACTGTGATAAGTTTCAATCTCATGATACGATACCAAACTTGATGAAGAACAAGAAGAACCTCGTAATCTTTTGATCTTTTGGGATAAAAGTGCAGATCCTGCCCCCAATACTCAGAAGATCGAGTTTGGGAGATATTTTCATTTTATGGAACACTAATGTTCAATGATGGACCATAAATTCAACGATATTCATCATATAATTGATAAAATAATGTCTTAATTGTTGCACAATAAGTATTAACTTCTAATTCTATACCTAAACAATTATAATAAAGAGTTAAATAATTTGTCAATGCATCTAGTTTACAACGTGGGTCAAAACATAACGCAAGCAGGTAAATAGTTGGAAACTCCCTATAATAGTCTAACCATTTTTTTTTATAACTTTAATGCATGCCTGTAATTGTATATCAGATGAACAGTCAGCAAATGCACCAGCAATATTACAACCCTCAATAATAAATGATTGAGTAGTAGGATAATAAATACCTGACAAATTGTTAGTAGCACTATTAAAAACTTTTAACAAATTATAAATTTTGTACAAACATCTCAATGGTGTGTATAAAATTGATTTGACTAACATTATATTGTATAAATGAAACTAATAAATCCCTATATTCATAATTTTCACAAAACAATTTATAAGTAGAGTTCTAACCTGTTGGAACATCACTAGAAAATCTAATGGGATGTCTACCTGCTTGTTTACAAAATCTTACCCATATTTTCATAACATTAGGATGTTTCCACAAATATGAGAGGGCATCCTTAATGGGTTTAATAAAAGCTTGAAGAATTTCCAAACCTTTTTGAATGCATAAATTTAAAACATGACAATCACATCTTTGATGAAAAAATTTACTATTAAAATAAGGCTTGCATAATTCAATTAAAGCATGAATAACTGCCGTATTATTAGAAGCATTATCAAAACCAACTGAAAAAAATTTGCTTTCAATTTTATAATTTTCAAAAATGATTTTCATATTTTTTTAAATATTATTAGCAGTATGTGTATCATCAAAAACTCTAAATGTAAGAATTCTTTTTTGTATTGTCCATATAATGACAAGTTACACCCAAGTATGAATGCATTCGCCAATGGTCAGTCCATATGTCAGCACATACGGAACACGACCTTTATAGTTCGTAAAATATTTTTTCAAAATCTTTTTTCCCTTTTTATAAATATCATACATTGCACATGTGAGAGTGGTTCTAGGGACACGACATGCAGCAGGATTTAATGCTTTATGACAATATTTAATAAAACCAACTTTTTCACCAAAACTAAAAGGTAAATGTTTTACAGCTACCATCCTAGCTAATTCTTCCATATTAGCTTGATCAATATATTTAAATAATTGAGTGTTAGAGGTAGAAAACCTGGAAATTTGAGATTGTGTACTCCCCTTGACATGTTCTGCTGGATGACGGGTCGTAATATGCTTCCAATATGTGCCGTATCCTCCAGATTTAGTCCACTTGTATTCTTTAGGGCAGTAATTGCACACCGCTCAACATGTTCCATATGGTTTCGTAACTTTCTTCATGTGGAGAACGAATAGATTAGATTTGGTCTGCTTCTTATCCTTCTCTAACGTATCTTCAAAATTTGGATCTACAGCAAAATCGGATATATTTTTTTATTGGCTTGTCATATGATTGGGGCTAGGGCTAGGCTGGCTAGCATTGGGTTCATAAATTATTAAAGGGAGATTTGGATTGGCTGGATAGTTTAGGAATTCAAGATAGGCTTACCATTGAAGGAAATCATGGTAAGCGGTGTCGTCAAAACCGATATTATCCTGCTGGACCGGATCCGGCTCCAATATACGCCCCTTACCGGGCCTGAAAACGGAATGTCTTGGTGGAATGTCTCTTACTCCACCTCCACTTCCACTTCCACTTGCCATTAAAAAAATTAATTTGTAAAAAAACTCTTCAAAAAAATTAAAATAAATGGATGAAAATAAAAAAAAAATTATTGGAAATATATTTAAAAAAATTGTTGACAAGGATTTTTAAATGATTTAAAAAAATAATAATTGCAATACAATAAATATAAACAAATAAACAATTGACTAATTGAGAGATAATTGAAGAGAATTAGGAGAATTGAGAGAGAAATGGTGTGAAAAGAAATGAATTGGGTGGGGAGTATTTATAGGAAATTAAAGGGAAAAGAAAAAAAAACATCCGTTGTTGTGCCCAAAGGTTTGTTTAAAAAAAAATGGTCTGGAACCGACGGTTCCAGAACCAGAACTGGAACCAAACCGTCGGTTCCTGACCATTTTTTTTTTGGAGATGAACCGGAACCGGAACCAGAACCGAACCTTCACCCCCTACGGTTTCTGAACCGGTTCCATAGTTTCGGTTCCGGTTACGGTTTCGGTTTCGGTTCCGGTTACGGTTACGATTACGATTCATTTCACACAGTTACTGTTCGGTTACACGGTTTGAACCGAACCGTGGTTATATCTACCTCATGGCGTATGTATAAAGGGCATATTATTTGAACAACCTCATTTATTTTTATTTGTTGATATTAAAAATTACTATTTTTAAAATGTTTAAAATAAAATATGTTATTAATTATCAAAAGACAGTTATATTTTAATCACATAAAAATAAAACAAATTGAAAAGAGAATATATATATAAAGTGGTAGGACTAAAGTCTCACTAATATAGGATAAGTTGTTTGTATAGGATTAAAAATATCTCAACCCATGTAAGTAATAAACATGAAACCATAATTATTTTTAATCATGTCTTATCCATCACACGTAACAAACATACTGTAACAACTTTAAAATGTGAGGGTTCTAATTCCCGTGTTCCGGTGGACATTGTAAGCACTATGCAGTACACCCAATATTCTCAATAAATCCGTGATGGAATGTTTTTAAAAATTAATTGAAAATTTTATCCAACTTTTAGAGTTTTTTTTTATATAAAAATATATATTTTTTTAAATGAAATCCGCAGAAAATGCTCTTTAATTTTTTTATTTAGAAAAGTACTACACACCTACTTTATCCCAGAGAAAAATCAAATAAAACACTTTTTTAATATTAATCGAGATTTAGCTACCATATTGTTAGGCTGCTTTTGGTACATATGATGGGATGGGATAATTTCCTTTTGTTCTATATTTTTTGTTCATTTTTAGCACATTTTAAACATGAGACATAACAATACGATCAAAATCCATTAAAACTTGTTTCACCCAATAAGGTGGGATAAGTTGTCTCCTGTCATGGGATAAGTTTGAAAAAGACTTTTATACCCTTTAAAATTTTTAAAATTTATGATCACATCCTATAAACCACCTGTCATGTCTGACTCTCTATCTCTCTCTTTCTCTCTTTCTCTCTCCCCTTCACCAACGTTCATCTTGTTTCAAAATCCTGCTCCATTTCAAAATCCAAAAGCCACCCAAATACAACAATTCTTTGAGGAGAAACTTTTTCTCTGAATATAGGTACAAATTTCATACTAATCAAATCCAAATCTACCTCAAAAAGCACATAAAAAAAACTTGGGATGGAGATGTGTTAACAAAAAGCTTGAATTTTTTAAGTAAAAAAAAAAAAGGCTTGAAAAAAAGCTTAAATTTAAATATGTTATGAATGTGTTTGGTATCATTTGTAGAACTTGAAGCACAACAAAAGTTTGAATTTTAAAATAAAAAAAAGGTTAGATTTTGAAAACTTGTTGGCCTTCCAGTCGAGAAGAAGAGAATGTTTTGCTACTTAAAACACCCGTAGTCCATAGATTGAATGGAGATATTTTGCTGCTTACCTAAAAAAAAAAAAAAAAAGGTGAGAAAGAGGAAGGATAAAGATGCTGGTGGAGACCAAAATCCATATAGGATCTCCACCGTCCATCAATCCAATCTAGAGATTGGATCCTCACCTCAATTTTTTTTTCTTTTTTGTGTTTCTTTTAACTTTTCAGTATTGGATTTATTTATTTTTTGTTAAATTCTATTTAAGTTTCACTATCCATTACTATGAACGGCTGTAATTAATTTTTTTCAAAAGAAATATTTTTTTTTCCAATTTTTTATATTTCATTATTTTAAATGTTTAAATATCTTAGACATTTAATATCTTTTTTTTTCTTTTTTGATTTTTTTAAATTCAATTTTTAATCTCTACCCTCCATCACAAAGATGGAGGGTGGTTAGAGATCCATTATGAAAAAATGTTCAATTTTTTAATTTATTTTACACAGAGAGCCTACACAGGACAATAGGAACACTCTATTTGAACCCACCAAACACATAACAAAACTTAGAGTTCTTTCTCAGACATTCCAAACATAATACGGAATGACTATCCTATCCTATCCTATCCTATCACGTCCTCGTACCAAACGTACACTTAATGAACTATATCCGGGGGACTTACTTTAATTTTCAAATCCTTAATTTTTATACAACCTAGGATTGAAATCTAAAGACTAGAAATTGCTCCAACAAATAAACTGATTCTGTATGGCGGTCGTTGATCCCTATAAATTGGGACAGCTAGAAATGGCTGGTATTGAAAGAGGAAATAAATTGCTATGAAAAATATTATTCGTGAAATAATGTTTGTTACTTATACAGGGAATTGCTCCCAATCAGTCAATATCCTTTCCCTTGAATAAATTCTACAACTATAATTTAAAACGAACAAGAAAGAAGAGGTACTAATGATTTCCGGATTCTGACCTTCTAAGTATAAAGAACTTGTTGGAATTATCCTGACTTATATGAAGCTGGATTCAATTTTATCTGTTTTATAACTTTCCATTCTTATAACTCAACTCTAAAAAAATCTACACCTTCTCATCCGAGTCGGTGGACTCCGGTAACCCAGCATGTTTTTGAGCTTTGGGCATTGAAAGGCTACGGCGCTCTTTCCCTCCCGGCTTGGATGAGGCATTACCGTACCAGACCATTCCTACAATTGCAATGACCATACCCAAAATCACGTGCCAGTTGAGACCTTCTTTCCCAAAGAAAATGAATCCTAATATCAGGACCAGAATAGTCTTCATATGGCCAAGCACTTGGAATGATACTGCGGTAAACCTTCCTATGCAGATGAATTGGCTGAGATTGGTCCCAACCGCAATGCTGCATGATAGTACTAAGAAAAACTGCAAATAACAAAAAGACAAGGCCATGTCATTTACAGTATCCATAATATGTTGCAAACAAAATTTATCGGACTTATGTAAATAAACATGCACATTGTCCGGACTCCGGGCTCAAAAGCCACTGAGATTTGCAAATGTAATAGTCCTTTATTCCAGAACACATAACAGCACAGTCTAACTGATCAAATTTTGTCCTTGTTCGGAGATAACTTTAGTTGTGTTGCAGTAAGGATAGATGTAGTAAGCACATAACATCATAAAGCACTCGCTCATGGTCTAATTTGACATTTCAACTTTACGAGTAAAAATCCAATGTTCATAGAAAAAAAATTAAGACAAGTTAAAATAACCTCAAAAAGTCAATTTCCCATATTGATTTACATTGAGAGACACCTAGAAATGGTTGATGAGATTGAAGATTATTAAACAAAATCCCCAACAAGCACTGCATGTGGCAGAAAGCCAATGTTCCATTATAACCTACCAAGAAGTGAAAACTTATAACGGAATGTGCATATGCTTATGATTGACAAAATTTGCCTGTATTGAACTTAAACTCATAGAGGGACAAGATCTGACAGGAAACATTCGTAAAAAGTAGATAAATGCAAGAAAAATCCAAACTTACTATCAACAAAAGATCAACAAAAATGAAGGAGATGAGCAAACTCGTTAAGATTAAAAAAATTATTACTAGGTGTAACAAAACTAATGCCAGGTTTATTAAACGGTTGCCAACAGCGCTAAAAGTCAATGTGAACGTGAAGAAGAGAATGACATACAAGGCTAGAAACAAAATTCACTTTCAGAACACATAAATGCAAAAATGTCGTAAAAGAACAGCATAACTAAATCGAAAAAGTAGATGGACACGATTGAATCCATGAAAACTCAAGACTTCAACAAATAAAAAATTCTAGATGTCTGCCTGATGTATGATCTGACAATGCATCATATATATGTTCTAATTTGAAGGGTTTTAAAATGATCCCAATTGTTTAACAGTTTTATAAAAGCATATGAATACAATTTTTTTGTGGAACACAAAATTATACAATAATATGAATATAGAGTTGACATTTGACAAAAACTCTCTCTCACTCCAGACATCAGTGTTTGAGAGACATGAAACATCAATGTTTGAGAGATATGAAAGAACATTCATGCCCTTACCCTCTTTTTGTTTTTTGTTTTTCTTTATTACCTATTCTGGGGAACAAGAGACTAGGAAACCTTATTATTGTCATCCCTTTACAATGTTCTTTCTTCCCTTTTTCTACTTAACTCCTCTACTTGTTATTTTGTCCCTATGTGAGCCTGGTTATATGTTTGATAAATGCCAGCAGCATCCATTTTATCCAGGTTATTCATTTGACTAAAGTTGACGAAACGGCTCATGAACAAGACAATCCCCAAAGGAAAGGGTACAAGATTGCCATATCTTAGGCTAGCAATGAAAATGGCCCTAAACGTATTGAACAGGCAAAATCTGGACACATAGCCAACTGGCAACCATGTCAGCAGAAATAAGGCTTTGTTAAAATATTTCAAATTCTGACTGATTGAAAATGGTATCAAAATTATACATACCATACATGTATCATAATCAAATGCAAATGTGCATTAACCGATTAACTTATCGCATTTAGTACTGTATGATAACTTTCAACAATTCAACAGCTTTGATCGTAATAATAGCACTTGAATGACTATGAGCAATTACATTGTCAAAGCCTAATGACCAACCAGGCCAACTGGGTTAAAAGCAGACACAAGCAACCCTGTGGTTTCTCTTCCTGTATTTTTTTAATTATCAATTGAACTAAAAAGAGCCTAATTTGACAATGTTTTGGTTCTTTGTAGTGGATATTTTCAGTTTCCTCTATGCCAAGTCAAGTTTCGCCTTTGGAATGATTTTGGAGGTCTTATATAAGACGGCTTCAATAGATATCAAGGACACCTAAGCAACCCCACTTGGGTGCTCTTGACAAGACTCAGTTTCTTGTGACCAAGGTCCAAGGGTCTATATTCTTAATTGACCATTCAATAAGCTGAATGCAAATATATATATGCAGCTAGGGGTGGAGACAAGGGGTAAGGCATAAAGGTTAGGGGTGGGGTCAAAGCATAACTGTAATTTCACATTTTAATATATAAAACTATTTACTGATTTAAAAGAACTTTTGTCGGGCAGGGGCCAGTGAAGCAGGCTAATGACGTTCTTTCCCTGCATGTAACTACAGTACAATGTTCAAGGCATTAAAAAGCATAACAGAAACATGCAACAATGAAACGAAATAAGCCACGCTGGCTAAAGTATTCCACCTGTGAATATAAACAGTCATCATGATACCCACTAAAATCAAAGTAGATATGATGCAAAAAAAACTTACCACAGATGCCAGACCAAAGTTATAGGCATCGACTCTTTTACTGGTCAACCAGTAGTCAACAAAGGGTCCCACTAGCAGCAGAGATGCAGCTTGTGCAGGAGCAGTATGCCCCAATAGGTTGAAAGATCCTAGAGAATACTTCCTTTGAAGATAATGTACATACTGCACAAACATAAAAAAATTATAATATGATATCAGATAATCGCTATTAGTGTATAAGAGTGGCTACCATCTGGGTTCTGAAGTGATCTGCACCAGCCAAAATCGTAAACAGTTCAAATAGAATTCTTATAGTCAATTTATCACACAGTTCCTCCCACATGGAAAAATATTATGGGATTAAAGATACTGAATGGTAGACGCATGTATACATGTTCGTATAACTACAAATGGGATACATAAAAGCAAACTTATAACAATGTGTTAAACCTAAATATAAACCAGAAGGGAACTGATGCTACTAACCCAAACACCTTCCACATTAAAGCCATTCATATCGTTGAGTAGAAATTACTTACATACTGCTGGATGGCTGTGCTCCAAACTGCTATAAAGGCAGCTATAAAACCTTTGGTATTGACACTCACATCTGTAACAGTACAGACAGCAACACCAAGGAGAACTACCACAATGCTAAGCTTTGTGTCCCTCGAATATCTTACTTTGTCCAAGACAACTTCCAGAAAACAAGATACTGGGATCATACTCAACTTTGCAATCTGATAATGGAGTTTGTAACAAATAAATGACGGAATTCCAAATTTCTAAAGTTCGACAAAGAATTAGTAGCTCATGGAAACTGACCTGATAGAACCCCACTGAATTCCACATTAAACTCACATTCATGCCCACAATAGAGAAGTTTGCAAAAAGAACAAATCTCAGAAGCTCAGGCCATGGCAGATGAGAGGTCTGGATATATCCCATCCACCTTAGGAAAGCAGTCAAAATGGTGGTTGTGCCAAAATGCATACCAGTTAATGTTGTGGCTGCACATACAATGAACACCTTATCAGTGCCCTTGCAATTTTCAAATAGTCAAGTGCATTTTACAAAGATCTTTTGAGTTTTTATCATACAACGATTTAGGTAATATTTTACATGCCATTGAAAGAATAACTCTTTTGTTTTTGTTTGGTCATCCACAAACTACTTCAATTCATGGACATAACAATTTAATAACTCCAATCAATAAATATGCAATATATATATATATATATATATATATATATATATATATATCCAAATCCATATACGAGAATTCCTATAGATTTTGCACAGATATACTTCCAAGTTCCATCAGTGTATTTCATTACCTATTTGCAATAACTATCTTCAGAACTCATAAACGATGCTACAGATATATAAACTCCAAGCTTCATTAAAAGACTAATAAAAATATAAGCGTTAATGAGGTTAATCATACAATTTCATGTTCATAACTTAAACTATGTAAATAATGTTAGTGAAGTTCTTAAGTACTGCACTTTTCCTCTTAAGTACTATCTTCAGTTGTCATACAATATACTATAAATATATAAACTCAAAACTTCGTTAAAATACTTATAAAAATATATGCATGAAAATGGTGATCATATAGCTTCATGTTCAAAACTTAAACCATGTAAATAACGTTATGAATTTCTTAGGTACTACATTTCTCCACTTAAAAGTCATGTAAAGATAACTGGAAAGTAGATATGTCGAAAGTAGCAACTATGTTTTACATTTTAATATATGCTCCATGAGTCCATTATGCCTTGAGTCTCTTGACCGGAGCACATTTATACTTCAAACTATTATTAACATGCTTTGGTCCGACAAATTTGTTACATTAGACTTAGCAAGAAAGAATTGAATCAAATTATAGTCCAGGAAAAATGCAGATTGAATGAAAAAGACCTTCTAGTTAGGAAACAATCAAACAAGGCCAAGTCCAATCAAATAGGGACAAGGCTCGCCCAAATGCTTCAGGGATCCCATGGGGTCATCACTAAATAGCATATTTAATCAACGAGGTATTTCCTTCAGCTATTTTATTTCTTAAACCCAAAAAGAATTCTACTGTCAACAAATCCCAAGAAGTTGACAACAACATAAAATACTTAAATCCACAAATCACCATTAGAATTATCTCCGGAGATTAAATACTAGATTTATACCTCGGAAATGAGAGGAAAGAAAGGGTAATAGTACAAAATAATAAAAATACAGATTAAAAGTTAATACTAAAATTCATCAGAAAGGAGAGTTATAAAGGGCGTAAAAAAAGTTTCACTTCATTTCTTTTTCAATTGATCACTCACAGAAAACTGATCTAATACCAGAAACAATCAGCTATACATTAGCATATTGAACTTTGGAGACTGATCAATAACCAAATCATACAAACGCATAAGACATGTAATCTGTTGGATATATAATACCAAGCAAGAAAAAACATATCAGTATAGCAAATCGAAAGATGGAAATTGATAAGTAAAGCAAGGTTCCTCTCTACCTACACTGGTTCTCAAATAAATTATTGGTTCAGCGGAAAAAATAATAATAATAAAAGCGCAGAAATTAATTATAGTTTATGGACAATATAGTCGTCAGATATGTACCGAAACTGAAGCCGTATGTGGCCATCAAGGCTTTATTGACTATGATTATTCCAACGGAAGTAACAACATTGAACATCCATGCGGCTGCATCTAGAGATGCCTTCTTGTCAGCCTTGGTTGCAGAAGACATCTTTCTTTTTTTTACAGCTTTTCCAATATATCAGCAGAATTCTCACCACTCAATCTTCATGCAAGCATATATTATACTCAAATGAAGAAACCCAACGGCCTAGTCAGGACTAAAAATTCAACTGGAAACACACCACAGAAGGAAAAAAAAAAAGGATAAGCAACTTTTCCCACCAATATCAACAACAAATTTTTAATATATAAACCCAAAAAATGCCATCAGGATACACACAATCAACATAACAATTCGAAAAAACACGTGACATCTATTTTACAAAATTACAAGTAGATGTGATCTCTCGCCTAACATGCAGAATAAGCTTAACAACTAACCATAAAAGTTTACAGTATTTCATTAGTAAGTGAAATAACTACAACCAATAAACAGATCAATAGAACCTATTTCTTCTAACACAGGCTTAAAAAACAAGAAAGGAAATTGAATTCCCTATATTCCAGCTATTAGAGATCAATCAACTCATAAAAATATTCTGAAGTTTCCATCAATTTACTAAGAAACAAAACACAATTCTTAAAATCAAATGAAACAAAAATAAGAGCTTGTGATCAAAGATGCTGAAACAAAACATCGGTTCACAATCCACAAATTCAACAAAAAATAAATCAATAATAATAACACAAAAGCAGTAAACCTGAAAACAGATCCATAGCTATTTCACACTACAAAACAAAATTAAACACTAAAAACCACAACAATTCCACAAATCCAAGCACAGAATTGCATCAAATGTAGGAAATCACGAATTAACAGCCAATTGTGTTTTGGAAAAACTCATAAAAATCCACAACTCCACAAAGGGAACAAACAAAACAAAACTAACACTTTATGATTCGCTACTTTCTTTCTCCATCCCGAACCAGTAACGCGTCACGTATTTCCCTAGAAACAAACAGAAAATTGACACTATAAAAATAATAATTGAAAAAAACCGTCACCTGACCTTAGACTTCGAGAGAGAGCAGTAGAGAACTCCGCCTCGCGAATCACGCCACTGGAAATTAACTGACCAGCAATCAATCGAACAAAGATACAAGAAATGGAAACGAAATCGCAATAAAAAAATTACTAGCTGTTTCGCGATTTAAAGAGTTCCGTTCTCGTCATTAAAAAATTGACAGAGAGAAGAGAGACAGCGAAAAACAGACTTCTTTTTTGGTCTGATTTATAACTTTTTTTTTCCTTATATTTTTTTTTCAAATTAATTGTCTTGAAGTAATTAAATAAATTAATCATAATTAAAGAATTATTAGGGCCCGTCCTGTAAGCGTTTTTCGGTTGCTGTTTTTCGAAAATAAAAATGAAAATGAAAACTTTATTTTTGGTTTCATTTTCGATTTCTGAAAACGCGTCTGGTAGCAAATACTGAAAGCTGCATTTTAAAAATGAAAATGGAAAAAACGCGTCTGATAGGTTAACCGAAAACTATCAAAAATTGAAATATTAATTTTAGTATTTTGTTTCATATTATTACAACTATAAACAAATTGATTAAATAATTAATCAATATAATTTTTGTATTGTAATTTTTAAATTAAACAAAAGTAACACATCAAAAATTAATTCAAATAATCATATCAAAAAAATAAATTAATCAAAACAAAACTCTTAAATTATAAATAAATAATTATTATATTATTATATATTATAATATATATAAACTATATTAATATATAAAATATATTAATATTATATGATTAATTTACTAATTATGTAAATATAATATTATAATATATAATATTTATATATCATATTATAATTATAATATATATAAGAGGGGTACTTTGGTAATTTAAAAATCTTGCTCCGTCTTATCCTAGTTATATCAAACACATAACAGTACAATTAATAGTTTAAGATTTTTTTTAATATAAAAAAAAATGAAAAACAAAATGAAAAACAAAAACGAAAAACAAGTATTTTGTGTTTTTCAAATCTTTTACTTTTAATACTGGTTTTGTTTTTCGTTTTTTTTTTTTTTTTTTTTCGAAAACAAAATGAAAAACGATTAACGAACGCGTTTTCGAAATCGTTTTTGAAAAATAAAAACGAAAACGGATTGAAAAACGACTACAGGACGGGGTCTTACCGTCTACATTCTATGGACTAAAGGTGTATTTGCTTTTTCCGATTAAAACTTAGGGATATTAATATTAAGATTTTAATCCCTCTAGTTTATATTTATCTGGGTTTGGTACACTAATTTTTTAAATTATTAATTTTAGTCCTACCGTTAGATATTCCGTGGAAAGAAACGAATTGTCATCGTCAGGGAGTGAAATGACTGAAATACCCTTTGATGGTTTCTGATGAAGGGTAATATGATAATTTTATATTTAATTAAATAAAAAAACAAAAAACAAATTAAATATAAATTTTAAAAACTAAATAAAAATTATTATTATTATTATTATTAAATAAAAAAGATGATCTCCATCGTCCATCTAAAAAATGAACGATGGAGATAATTCATTTTTTTATTTTTTATTTAAATTTAAAAACAAAAATAAAATTTTAAAAAGAATTTAAGAACAAAAAAAAAGTAAAAAAAAAAAATTGGATCGCCTCCAACTGTCCAACACCATCTCAAACATATTCATTGACTTTTCCAGAAACGTTCTTCAGCTCATTTCCAGTAAATTGAATAAAAACAGAACCAACAATTACTTCACCTTCACTATTTTTTTAGTAAAACAAGATCTATAATTTTTTTTTAACAATTTCTATTAACACAATCACATCCACCAAAAATCTTCACTATTTTTACATTAACACAAAATCACAAATCGAATTCAATGAAACCCAAAACCCTAACACAGAACTCACAACAACTCACAACAACACAAAATCAGTTCAATGAAACCCAGAACCCCAACACAACAGACAACAACCCACAACAACTCGAATTTCAATCAATGAAACCCAGAACCCCCAATTTCATCTTCTTCTTAAAATACAAACTTCATCTTCTCTCTCTCCATCTCTTTAAATTCTTCATCTTCTCTCTCTCTCTTTTTCTCTCTCGAACCGAAATCTCATCAAACCAAAACCACCCCTGATCTGATCTCATCAAACCAAAACCAGCCGAGAAAGAAGAAGAAGAAGAAGAAGAGAGAGAGAACGGGTCGTCATCGCCGTCGCTGCTTCTGGTCATCGTCTCCTCTTCGTTGTTGCTCTGGTCGGTTTTGTTTTGATTTGAGCTGGGTTTGGGTTTGGATTTGGGTTTGGGTGGTTGGATTTGAGGGTTAGGGTTTGGTGATTGGAGATGGGATGATGGTGTGATGATCAATGTGGTGGAAACCGATGGAACCTTTACTGGAGATGAGCTAAAAATTGTTATGGATCGGGATGGGGTTGAAGAAGATGAAGGGAAAGAGATGAAAAAAAGATGGTGAGGCTAGATATAGAGAGAGAGAAAGAGAGAGAGAGAGAGCAAACGAAGATTAGGATTTTTAAATTTTTATTTCTGTTTTTTATTTTTTTTATAATTTAGTTAAATATATTAATTTAATTTAAAAAATAGTGAAATTCACAATTTTACCCTTCTTTCAGAAAAGCTTCTAGAAGCAATAATCAAATTTCCCATAATGCACCTTTGACCTATCGGAAGCCAAAGAAAAAAAAGTTATTAAGATTTAGAGGAGCGAATTTCTTTTTTTAGTAACATATTTAGGAGAGGGAGTTTAATACTTAATATTTAAACTAATGATTTAGAGGAACGAATTTCTTTTTTTAATAATTTAATTAGTTTTAAGTGTCTTTAAACTTTTTTTGTCTTATTTAGTAATTTTAATTCAGGATAAAATTGTCATTAATAAAGAAAGAGTGGTTCTATTGACACACTCCTACTTATCTATTTATGTCCCACTTTTAAAATTTTGATTTAGTTAAATAAATTTAAGTAGTTTTATTTTTATTTTTAAAACTACAAATTTTATCTTATTTTTTAAAATTATTACACCTCATCTAGACTTGTCTCTGGTTCCGGTTCTGGCGGTCCCTTTTTTTTTTTTTTGCTATAAAATATTACATATATGTAAAGATAAAATTGTAAATGTATGTTATTGGGTCGTCTAAATTTTTTTTTAACTAAAATAAATAACAAATTAAAAAATTAAAATAAAACTAAATAAATGAAATTTTGACATTGCACTTAATTTTTACCACGATTAAGTTGCCTACGTATTCTCTTAAGGGACTTTAGAGGAATCAAAGGTCACGTAGTTCTTTTACCTTTTATTACAAGTTGACCGGTTGGGTGATGACGTGGAGACAATGACTAAACGTTGTTCTGATCATTCGTTCCACTTGTCAGGTTGATCATCTTTGAAGAAATCATAGGGTTCCTCCTGGTCTATTTCTTGTTGTCTATATTCTGCTTTCGTTCAATCATCTACACAAGCTTGTATCTGAATTGATTTTGGACTTAAAACGAACATATGGAGTCCAAAATATTTCCACCGGCGCTGAATTGTTGTTCTACCGCTACTATAGAAACTGGTGTTGAAAAGATTTGTTTGGCCATCATATCCAATATTGGAAAGTATTTTTCATGCTCATTCCACCGGTGTAGGATATCAAACTTTTTATCTTGAGTATCTTTTATAAACTCAAAAGAGGTACTTAGATACGATTCAAGCTCGAAATACATGTTGGAGCTTGATGAAGAAGAACCTCGTAACTTTTTGGTTTTCTTGGGTAACAGATTATACCCTAAATTCATAAATCTAGAGGATGATGAGGAGTGAGATACACTTTGAGTTTGTGGAACATCTATGTTCAATGATGGACTAAAAACTCTAAGATATTCATCATATAACTCATACAGTAATACCTTAACTCTATCACAACACTTATCAATATCATACTCCATTTTAAAACTTTGTTCATAATAAGTAGATAGATAATCAGACAAACTTTCTAATCTACAACGTGGATCAAAACACATGACAATCAAATAAATATTTGGAAGCTCCTTATAATATTCTAACCATTTAGCCTTCATAGCAGTAACGGACTCCATCAATTGTGGGTCGGTTTCATAATGAGCTAAGACACCCGCAATATTAAGACTTTCAATAATAAATAAATTAGTTGTAGGGTAATAAACACCAGATAAAAATTGTTATTAGCAGTATTAAAGACTTTTAACAAACAACAAATATGAATGCATTCTCCAATGGTCACTCCATATGTCGGCACATACGGAAACAAGACCATTATATTTTTCAAAATATTTTTCCAACTTTCTTTTTTCTCTATCATAATTTTTTTCAAGTGTTTCTGTGAGCGTGACTCTTGGAACATGACATGTAATTCTTGCTTTAATTGTTCATCTACAATAATTAATAAAACCAACATTTTCACCAAAACTAAATGGCAAATGTTCTGTTGCAACCATTCTAGCTAATTCTTCTCTATTGTTTTCATCACTATATTTAAATAATTTGTGGTTAGGGATAGCTGGGAATTTGGGATTGTGAACTCGATAAGGCCTCTGCTTTTGGATGATTGTTCATTATATGCTTCCGATATATGTCATATCCTCCAGATTTGTTCCACTTAAAAAAAAATACAGTAATTGCAAACCATTTTAATGGTTCCATCGTCTTGCTTAATTTTCTTTATATGGTACACGAAGAGATTAGATTTGACCTTCTTTGATATATTCTCTAGCGAAGCTGGGGTGAAATTCAAAATCTGCAGGTTGTTCTTCAGACATATTTTCTAATTGGCTTATGAAATCGGGGATAGAATTGGGTTGATCGGGATCAGGTTCTAAAATTATTAAAGGGGGTTGAGATTGATAGAGGTTTAGGCCTAAGTCTTCAGCATAGACTTAGTGTTGCAAATACTCGTGATAGGCCTTGTCATCGGAACCGAGATTATCGATCATACAACCCTTACCTTTCATCGAAATTGAGAGCTGTCATATGTGAATTTTATCGTACGAACACTTCATCTTCAAAGAGGATAAATTGCCAAGTGGACATCCGAATTGGCATTCAGAAAATATCCTACAAGACAGCACTAGAGAAGAGAAAACTCGAGTAAGAAGATGTTGAACAAAACCTACTCAGGATCAATTAACGTTATATACTACTCGAGATCAGATAAATGACACTCGGGGCTAATTAAGTGACATTTCTACTCGGGAACAAATGACGCTACTCAAGACCAGTAGGTATTGCCCTTACTCGGGACAAACATGATGAAAATCAAATAAATGCCCAGTGCATAGTTCACGTGGATCAAGTCATTAGGATGCACGGAGATATCCATGTCAAAAAGGAATCCCAATAAAAATAGAATATAAAACAGGAAATGTTCTCAATCAGGTAGCAACTTTACTTCTTCAAAAAGACTATGCTTTTATAAGGAAATAAGTCCTAATTGGACTACGTTGCTAGAGTCCTATTCAAAGACTCTGAAACTGGAAAGAAGACAATCAGCTTCAAGTAAGTAAATAATTATAATTAAATACAAAGATCTATTACTGGTACAATGCAGATTAGGGTTCCATAAACATATAAATAGACCCATAATCTCGCTAAAGAGGATATACAGCAATCATAGCAAAATATAGAGAGAGTAGAGAGAGAAAAAAGAGAGATTGAGGATTGTAATAATTCTATTCATAGTGGATTTTGGCTTGGTTGATCATTCAACCACCCGTGGACATTTCTCCGGCCATCGAAGTTTTACCACATAAAACTTGCCTTGATTACTTTCTCTAGTCTCTTTCTCTTTGAATTAATAGCCGAAATCCAATCATTGTTGGCATATCCAAAAATCGACGTCAACAATTGGCGCTAGAAGGAGAGGCTTGAACCTCCTACTTGATCAAAAGCGATGGCAGGAAGCAGAAGCAATTCTGGGGATGTCCAAAATCTCCGGACAACTTCCATGTTAGCAGTACCTCGCGTGATCTCGCTGCAACAACGGAGAACCAACCTACATTCCTAGAGGGGATCCAGCAAGTTTCTCCGACCAGCGGAGACCTGACACAACGCTTCCGAGAGGCATTGCAACAATTGGTGGTGAACGCAGAAAAGGAAGGAGTTGATCTACTGGCTACAGAAGCACAAACTCATAACCTCCCACCTGCGAGGCTTCGTTCGGTCGTAGTAGGGCCAGAAATAAATACACCAGAAGTCGGAAGGAACCCTACTCCAATCAATCAGGCTGGACGTGAAACACCTAAAGAGGAACGACCACACTAGAGGCAGAATCAGGATCAGACAACCCGTGCTAGACACCGCAAACATGACCGGCACTGGGATCGATCGTCATCGAAGACAGCAATCGGCACTATCGCAAGCGTCATCACGGAATCATACGTGAAACCCGACATCAAAGTGAAGAGCTAGAAAGAGGAATGATAATCACCTAGTGGTTCGACCATCGGGGAAGTTCAGTGGGAGGCAGAGACGTCGTAATCCAGAGCCTAACTCGAGAAGTCGAGAACAACAAACGTCGAGAACAACAGAAGTCAAATGGACGCACTGGTCAGACGTTATGGGTATAACGATTTATCTTATGACGATTCTGACAGCCCATTCACTAGGGAAATCTTACGGACCCCATTCCCAGAAAGGTTTAGGATGCTACACGTGGAGCAGTTTAAGAAAGATACAGATCCAAAGGAGCACTTGAGACGCTACAAAAGTGTCATGGCTCAGTATGCCCACAGTGATCCCATACTATGTCTCAACTTTCCACAAACTCTGGGAGATATGGGTTCAAGGTGGTTCGAGAGATTGGTCCCAACAAGCATCAGAAATTTCAGTGAACTGAGCAGGAGCTTCTCTAGGCAATTTCTGAGTAATGTTCACAGGAAAAAGTCAGTGGCTCACCTTGCTCAAATAAAGCAAGGGAAAGATGAGTCACTAAAGAAATACCTGGGGAGATTCGACCAAGCGGTATCAGAAATTTGCAGTGCAAACGATGAAGCAATAATCGCTGCATTCATCAACAATTTGCAGAATGGACTGCTATCTTTTGATTTAAGAAGAGCCCGTCTGACCAGATATGCAGACATGATGGATATGGTTGGAGGATATGCACTGGCCGAGGAAGAAGAGTTAGCCACGGGAGGATGCTACATGCATGGAGGAAAACCCAAACAGAAGGATGTCAAGTCCAAGGTGCAGAACTAGAAGGGAAAACAGAAAGGAAACGGCAAATAAAAGAGCAAGGACGGGGGTAACGAGCGCAATACCGAGCAGACCACAGAAAAATATATAGAGAAAGATACACCAATTACACCCCCCCCCCCCCTTCGGAAAAAAATAGGAGAAAATCCTAGCCATTTTAGAGGAAAAGAATATGGTACAAGAACCACGACGACAGTCTCAGTTCGCCAGGCGAGATACAACTAAATATTACAGATTCCACAAAGAAACCGATCATGAGACTTCCAAGTGTTACCAGCTAAGAGATTACATAGAAGCCCTCATTCGGGAAGGGCATCTACAAAACGTAATCTTGAAAAAGGATGAGAAGTCAGAAACAAAGAAAGAGGTCAAGGCTGATCATAGCTCTGGTCGAAATCATTGGGCCAGTCCAGAGGCCAATGAAGTAATACATACTATCTTTGGAGGACCATCTACTGGGAGAAGCAACCAAGAACGAACACTAGAAATCAGAGAAGCAGTAGAAGCAAGAAATAACTTTGACGTGAACTTGGTCGAGCCAGACCCGAAAAGGGTTAAGGAAGGATGAGACCCAATAACGTTCACAGAAGCAGATTCCCATGGAGTTGATGTTAGGCCAAATGACGCCTTAGTCATAAATGCTCGTATCGGTCACTGGGAAGTCAGGAGGATCTTGATAGATAATGGAAGTTCGACTGACATTCTCAATGTAACCGTCTATGATCAACTCAGGTTGGACTGAAAGGATCTACAGCCTTTCCATACCCCACTTAGAGGATTCGGATGAATTGAGGTCAGATCACTCGGGACGGTAAAATTACCTGTGAAAATTGGAGTGGCACCTTGCCAGAGAACCGTATTGCTTGACTTCGTGGTAATAGACTTGGACAATTGGCCATATAATGCATTATTAGGACGACCATTCCTAAATAAGACTAAGGCTGTAACAGCCACTTATGCACTAATGATCAAGTTCCCGATAGAATAGAGGGGCAGTCAAGGGATCCCAGGAGATGGCCCCGAAGAGCAAACCTGTCAGTATACAAGGACAAGAATTATGGCGAACAGGTATGCACAATAACGCAGCCGAATCAAAACAAATAATCGATGTTATTCGAATTCGATCAAAGGGAAGAGTCGAATGAGTCCAAAACTGAACCAGTTGAAGAGATTACCTTGAAAGAAGATGAACCAGACAAAAAGATCAAAATCGGGACAAACCTGGAAAGGGAAGTCAAACAAAGCCTCGTTGATCTACTCAAAGAATACAGGGATGTGTTCGCTTGGAGTCATGAAGATATGGTCGGGATAGATGCCAGAATAATATCCCACCATCTCACAGTAGACCCGAATATAAAACCGGTGATACAATAGAGAATATCATTCAATCTCGAGAGAAGCCAGGTAATCAAACAGGAAGTAGAGAAGCTACTCATTGTAGGATCGATTAGAGAGGTCAATTACCCTTAATGGGTAGCTAATGTAGTTCTCGTCCAAAAGAAGAATGGACAATGCAGGATGTGCGTAGATTTCACAGATTTGAACAAGGCATGCCCGAAAGATAGTTTCCCACTTCCAAGGATGGATCAGTTGGTGGACGCTACATCAGGCCATGAGTTGCTCAGTTTCATGGATGCCTATTCGGGATATAACCAAATCCGAACGAATAAAGCAGACGAAGAACAAACAGTGTTCACAACTGATCAGGGTTTATATTGTTACACAGTAATGCCCTTTGGGCTAAAAAATGCAGGGGCAACATATCAAAGGCTGGTCAATAGAATCTTTGCACGACAAATTGGAAGGAACATGGAAGTATACATTGATGACATGCTGACTAAGAGCATCACGGCAAACAAACACACTTCAGACCTGCGAGAAACATTTGATGTCTTGAGGAGATACCAAATGAAGCTAAATCCGAACAAGTGTTTGTTCGGGGTTCCCTTAGGAAGATTCTTAGGTTTTCAAGTTCACCAAAGATGAATCGAAGTCAACCCCGAGAAGATCCAGGCCCTGCAGAAAATGACTTCACCAAGGACACTCAAAGAAGTGCAGCGTCTATTAGGATGCTTAGCTTCCTTGGGAAGATTCATCTCAAAAGCCACAGACAGAAGTGCACCCTTTTTTAAAGTAATTAGAAAAGGGAAAGGACTCGAATGGAATTAAGAGTGCGAGCACGCATTTTTAAAAATTAAAGAATACCTGGGGCAGGCTCCCATCCTTTCAAAACCTCAAATGGGAGAAACACTCCAACTGTACTTATCAATTACAGAACTAGCAGCAAGCTCAGCCTAGTCAGAACAGAAAATGGAGTACAAAAGCCAGTATACTACACCACCAAGGTACTTCTACCAGCCGAGACCAGATATTCATAGGCAGAAAAGATGGCTCTAGCACTGGTTTCAGCTGCAAGGAAGCTAAGGCCATACTTTCAGGCTCATAGAATCCAGGTTTTCACCGATTGCCCATTGAAGCAAATTTTACAGAAGCCAGAGATTTCAGAAAGACTGACTAAATGAGCTATCAAGCTAAGTGAATTCGACATCCACTATGTTCCCAGGACATCTCTCAAAGGGCAAGCAGTGACAGATTTTATAGCAGAGTTCACAGAGCCAAACCTTGAAGCAAAAAGAATGTTGAGCAAAAAGTTCCCATGGAAATTGTACGTAGATGGCTTTTCAAACACTCATGGCAGTGGGGCAGGGATCGTAGTATGCACTCCAAAAGGAGATGATGTTGAATGTGCCATAAGGTTTGATTTCAAAGCAACCAACAATCAAGCCGAGTACGAGACGCTCCTAGCTGGACTCAGAGTCTGCATAGCTCTCGGGGCGGATGAAGTTGAGATATTCAACGATTCACAGGTAGTTGTTAACCAAGTCTTGGACGAGTACCAAGCCAAGGATGAGGGCATGATAGCCTACTGTGACATTGCAAAACAGCTCCTCCTGAAATTCAAGGAATACAAGATGGCCCAAATCCCCGGGGGAGGAGAATGAAAAGGCAATCGCATTGTCCAAACTAGCATCAGCAACAACCACCATCAGACCAAAGACTGTTCTGGTTGCGCATCTCCTCAGACCAAGCACAATTGAATCAAAAAAATTAGAAAATTTAGAAATCTGAACACCGCCAGACAGTTGGATGACTCAGTTGAAAAGGTTACTGGAAGAATGCATGCTTCCGGAAGATCCCTTACAAGAAAAACGTATCAGGTATAGATCAGCAAGATACACATTGATTGGAGGAGAACTATACAGAAGAGGGTATTCCTGAACACTCCAAAGGTGTGTGTTAGAGGAGGATGCATATCGAATATTACAGGAAGTCCACGGAGGAGTTTATGGAAACCACACTGGGGGTAAAAGTTTGGCACACAAGGTACTCAGGCAAGGCTATTATTGGCCTTCTCTGTTCTCAGATGCACAACAATGTTCAGAAAGTTGCAATACTTGCCAAAGGATTGCTAATGACATCAGACAACCCCTTGAGCAGCTCAGAAACCTCACGTCCCCATGGCCATTTTCCATGTGGGGTTTGGATCTAATCGGCCCAATGCAAGCCGGGACAGGAGGTACAACGAAACATGCCATAGTAGTCGTTGACTATTTCATGAAGTGGGTAGAAGCTGAAGCATTAGTGCATATCACGGAAGCAAATACCACAAATTTCATGAAAAAGAATATACTTTATAGGTTTGGAGTCCCAAACACTATAATCACTGACAATGGCACCAAGTTCGATAACCTGAAATTCAGACAGTTGTGTAAAGAACACCAGATTACCAATTACTATGCCACACTTGCCCACCCTCAAACAAATGGGCAGGTTGAAGCAGTGAACAAAATCATCAAGCACACAATCAAAGCAAGGCTAGATGCCAAGAAAGGAAGCTGGGTTGAAAAGCTTCCCGAAATATTATGGGCATATCGGACAACAACAAGAACTTCAACAGGAGAGACTCCATACACTTTAGCGTTTGGAACAGGAGCTGTTATCCCCGTAGAAACCTCATATACATCACCCCGAGTCAGGTTATATGACGAAGATCAGAATGTTGATATGCTGTTACAAAGTCTAGATGAGCTAGAAGAGAAAAAGGAGAAGTCCCGAATACGAAATATAGCATATCAGCAAAGAGTAGCCCGCCACTACAACTCTCACTTTCGGGTTAGAAAATTCCAGCTAGGAGATCTGGTACTCAAAAAGGTGTCATTGAACATAAAAAATAAAGCTACAGGTTCTCTGGTTGATAAGTGGGAAGGCCTGTACAAAGTGAAGGAGTAGCTGGTCACGGAGCGTATTGGATTGCACTACCCAATGGAGGGGTTTTACCCCGACCATGCAATGCCCAATACCTGAAGATTTTCTATCCTTAATATAATTTTGTTTTTTGTTCTTTTTTCTAGTCAGGACAATTTTAGGTAGGTTAAGTATCAACTGTGGAATTTAAAACTTTATTGATTTTACAGTTATGAATAAAAATCAAACTCGAGATTTTCGAGAGATAAAAGCATCAAATTCGGGATTCCCAAAAGAAAGCATATGATAATAAGAACATATGGAAGACAAGCATGACAATAAAAACATGCAAAAAGAATACTCGGGGCTATTAAATCCCGAATGGGCGGAGAAGCTCAAAGGAGCATACCAGCCGAGCAAGGTTAAATGACCTTAGCAAAAAGGCAAACCCGATGCACCAGCTCGGGACGCTATCGAAAAAATTTCCGGTGAAATGCGTAGCTGTGTTAAGCGATTCAAAAAGCTTAACGATTCGGCAAACCCTTGTTCATAAAAATTGGGGAGACGTCCTCGGTAATGCTAAGGACTCGAACATATGATCATGGTGAGCCTTGATATAATGTTCGGGTAGTAACCATGTATGAAACACAAGTATAAACCTACTTGCCTGTTTTAAGATGACTCAGTTAATAATACTAGCCAGTTTAATAAGATATTTGGCATAAAGATACAAGAGCCGGTTTAATAAAATACTTGGCCTTTAAAACTATTTGGGTAAACAACCGGTTTAATAAGATACTTGGTGAAGTTACCCAAACATTAAAGAGTTTAATAAGATACTCAGCAGCAGATTCAAGCTTAAAAAAAAATTAAGCAAAGAATCAAGATTAAGACCACTCGGTTCAGAAGCTACTCGGAATTCTATTAATCTATCAAAAGAATAATTACAGTTTTACAAAAGAATCATCTTTACAAAGAATTGTTAATTACAGAAAATCCTATCTACAAAAATCAGAATTGTGAGGATTTGGAGCTTTTGCTAATAGTCGGGTCAGGCACAATCTCGTATTCACAGAGTAGGCTCTCATTAGAAGGCCAATCAATTGTGTCGTCCTAATCGTCCATCCATTGGCTATAATCCTCTCATAGGATCGGCCCAACATCAGGCACCACACCATCTACGACTGACTCTCCACTGGCGTAAAAAGTCAAGAAAGAATGCTCAGATGAAATCTCCAAATGCATGGGATTGGGGTCCTTGCCTCGGCTGTGGCAGTAGGCCCTCCTTTCCTTCATCTGAGTCTGGAGAGATTCCAAGGACCGATCCACATGATGTTTGATTGACAACTCCCAGTTAGTTCAGGTCTTCTCAGTCGCCCTATTCTTAACTTTGAAGAACTCGTCAGCTGAAACTAGCCCTCACTGAAACTCCAGAAAGGAGAAGGGCGTCGTAGGCAGAGGATCTTTTAAAATGATCCACCTCATGGACTTCAAGTTCCAGTCTGGCTTCTAGGGACAAGGATTCGACTGTTAGAGCCTTGCATTCCAAATCTTCAATTTTCTGCTCATACGCCGACTTGGACTGCTCCGCTTCTTGCTCGGCCTTAAGCATGGATTCTTGGGTAGAGGACAACAAATTTTGAAGTGATGCTGCATTCTCCTCTGCCAAAGAAGCTTTCTCCACGGCTTCAACCTGCTTCGCCAAGCAGTGGTTGGCAAAAACTTGGGCAGAACCAACCTCTTGTTGATAAGCCATTTCGACCCGAGCACGATGATCCTCACTTTCCTTCAGCTGAGCTTCGAGACGCTTTATTCTATCAGCTTGATGTTGCTGCGTCTAAACCAGCTCAGCAAACTCGGCCACAATTTACAAAAAGTTTAATTAAAAATCTAAATCTGGCAAACAAAGCAATTAAAGTTAAAAGGATAACTTACATAAGAAGCACCGTTAAAAACGTTTTGAAGACGTTCAGTCAGCGAGCCATCCTGAAAACTGCTCCAACGGTCTTCCCAGATGAAAGCCCGACCAGAGAACATCTCCCGTAGCATATCCCGGGGAGAAGGATATGAAGGAAACTCCGAGGCTTCAACCCCCTTGATCTTCAACTCGGGGGGATGAAAATCCCTAATCGGCTCTGAAGCCTCTGCATCCGCCGATGCTCCATCATCGACACTCGGGGAATCTCAGCCATAATATCTTCATCACTAGAGTCGATGAATGAGACCACCCGAGGGACTTTAAGCGGACGAGCCGGAAGGCTGACTGCTTTTCGTTTCTCACCCTGAGAACAGTGTATCATCCCAGAAGACTTAATTTTTTTTTGGGATTTACAGATGCTTGTCCAATGGAGGCATTACCTCCATCACCAGCGTCAGACCCCCCGGCAGGCTCTTCACCAGGACCTTCACTCTGCCCTTGACCGTCACCGGGCAGTTGAGTATCGTTCGGGCCACTCGGACCACTTGTATTCCCAACGGTCGGTTGAGCGACATCCTCAGAGATATGTTCGGGAACTTGCTCTTAGACCGCGTCAGTTTCCTCATCAGACTCAGCGGGGCAATGCCTTCATTGCTCTGACGAGAAGCTTCTTTTCTACTCACCTGAAGAATTGACTTCACTTGACGAGCCTGAAGATCGTAGACGATGTCCGTATCGTACACTTAGAAGAAAAGAGGAACCGCGTCAGAAAACAAAAAGCAGAAAAAAATAACAATGGAAAGGAAAAGATTGTAAAAATCACTTACATCGCCTGCGATAGCCTGAAATCTGTTTGAAGAAGCCGAGCTCGATCATCTTCGCCTAAACAAAAAGATAAGTTTTGCTTATCTTCTCCAAAGTGCGAACTGCTACCCGAGCAAGTCTGGTCAGCTCCGCATCGCTGTACTCGATTTTCTTCTTGTTCCATATCTCGGGGGAACAGAAGAAACAGGGGACTTTCAACACCATTTGAGTACCCTCAGTTGAAACAGTAACATCAAGCCCGAGACTCCCTCCGGTGAAAAACCAACTATTCTTCTATAACTTGTTGGATGTAGGGAATTCCCATATAAAACCCCTCTTTTTAGGGTCATCGGAGATGTCAGCTTCCCGACTCAGTTTTGTCCCCTCAAGGACCCAGCAATCTGGCGAATTAGACATGAGAAAGTAAGTCCCCGACTTGCCCGATTGCCTAAGTGTGAAGAAGTGCCTGATCTCATCCGGGGATGGCGGTGATAAGTTCATCCGGCTTTACATGTTCCACATGCACATCAGAATTTTATAGCTATTCGGGGCCAGCTGAGCCGGAGCAATCCTTGCTTTAGCCAAAAACCAGGCAATGAATGGCTGGAAAAGAAGAGTGACACCGCAGCAGAGCATGGACCCGTAGATCGCCACCATACCTGGGGAAGGATTCCATACAGCTTTATCACCCGCTGGAATCAAAATGACCGAATTGGGCAGATCGAATCGGGAACGATACTTTTCTACTTCATCTGCCCTGACTACGTTCTGCTCGGTATCAAATCCACTCGGGCGAGTAGCAGAGAAATAAAGGTGAGAGATTTTGGACGCCTCTTCAACGTCATTCTCATTAACAGTCTGTTCCCGAATCTGAATATCGCTCGAGTTGTGCTTACGGACTTCACTTCTACTTTGATGTTTCCCCATCCTTTGAAGAGGTACACTATGATTATAAACATCAGTGTCAGAACTAGATGAAGAACTGGATACAAGACTAAAAGTGACGTCAAGGTGAAGCCTAGAAACATCAACTTCTAAAAATGAAGGTTCATCAACAGGGATTTCCCCCAATAATCTTCTAATGCAGGAAACCAACTGGAAATCCCCGCGTTCTAATGCATCAATAGCAATATTAAAAAGACGATGATGGGAAGATGGCTCCATTAAAACTAACCTTGAATAAAGTTTGATGTAAGATCTTCAACGGAGAATCGTGACCTTCTGCGTAAAGAAATCTGGGTTTAAGAAATTTTTCTGCTGAAAATCGTTGAGAATGAACCAACGCTGTCTCTCAGTGAAGAATTTAAAGAAATAATAACACGAAACCCTAGGATCTCAAGGCGGGAAAGAAACAATGATGAGGATTGATGACGTAGGCGGTGCACGGGAAAACGTGTTAGTCGCTTCTCATAAATGATATCAAAAAATGAAGAGGCAAAGGACATGTGTCAAAGAGAGAACTAGCTTTCGCCGTCAGAACTTCAAAACGTCACCGTTATTAAATATTGCACGTAAGAAGGCAAATCGAATTTGCAGGGTCACCATTAAGACACGTCATTATGACAAGATATTTACTCAGGCACTAAAAAGATACTGAAAAAAAACTAATTAAAATACTTTTGCCGAAAATGAAACCCTGTTCAGAAAAAATATTTTAAGGGGGTATTGTCATATGTGAATTTTATCGTACGAACACGTCATCTTCAAAGATGATAAATTGCCAAGTGGACATCCGAATAGGCATTCAAAAAATATCCTACAAGACAACACCAGAGAAGAGAAAACCCGAGTAAGAAGATGTTGAACAAAACCTACTCAGGATCAATTAACGTTATATACTACTCGAGATCAGATAAATGACACTCGGGGCCGATTAAGTGACATTTCTACTCGGGAACAAATGATGCTACTCAGGACCAGCAGGTATTGCCCTTACTCGGGACAAACATGATGAAAATCAAATAAATGCTCAGTGCATAGTTCACGTGGATCAAGTCATTATGATGCACGGAGATATCCATATCAAAAAGGAATCCCAATAAAAATAGAATATTAAACAGGAAATGTTTCCAATCAGATAACAACTTTACTTCTTCAAAAAGATTATGCTGTTATATGGAAATAAGTCCTAATTGGACTACGTTGCTAGAGTCTCATTCACCCTCAATACATGATTCTGAAACAGGAAAGAAGACAATCAGCTTCAAGCAAGTAAATAATTATAATTAAATACAAAGATCTATTACTGGTACAAAGCAGATTAGGGTTCTATAAACATATAAATAGACTCATAATCTCGCTAAAGAGGATATACAACAATCATAGCAAAATATAGAGAGAGAGCAGAGAGAGAGAAAAAAAGATTGAGGATTGTAATAATTCTATTCATAGTGAATTTTGGCTTGGTTGATCATTCAACCACCCGTGGACGTTTCTACGGGCATCGGAGTTTTACCACGTAAAACTTGCCTTGATTACTTTCTCTAGTCTCTTTCTCTTTGAATTAATAGCCGAAATTCAATCCTTGTTGGCATATCCAAAATTCGACGTCAACAAGCGCCTAGGGCCATCACGACTTCCACTTCCACTTGTCATTTTAAAAATTGAATTGTAAAATTCGTTAAACAAAAAATATTAAAAGTTGAGGAAAATAAATGGTTGAAAATAAATTTGGTAGATAATTGTAATTTGGAAACTTAGTAGTTAGTTTAGTTATTGCAAATAAAATAAATTCAAAATAAAATAAATTACAAATAAATGAAATTGGAAAGTTAGTAAATAGTAATTTCAAATTAAATTGTAAATAATGTAAATAAAATAAATTGAAAACTTAATTGTAAATAAAACAAATTATTTGCTATTAAGCAAATAAAATAAATTGTAAATAAATGAAATTGGAAATTTAGTAATTGCAAATTAAATAAGTTGGGAACTTATTTAGTAATTAAGAGAGAATTGAAAACTTGGAAAATTGGAGAATTGAGAATTGAGAGAGAAAATGAGAATTATAGAGAATTGGGAGGAAATTGGAGTGGGGAGAAATGAAGGTAGGAGAGGGTATTTATAGGAAAAAAAAATTGAACGTTGGATTGCAGCCCAACGGACTGCTGACGTCAGCAAACCGTTGGGCTCGGTTCAGTAAAAAAAACTGAATTGTTGGAACCGTTCGGTTCGAACCAGACGGTTCCAACAAATCAGGAACCGGAACTGCTACAGTGCATGGTTCCGGTCCGTTTTCGGTTCAAAAACTTCATAGACGGTTCGGTTCACCGGTTCGAACCGAACCGCCGACATATGTAAGTCCTCATCTCCAATCTCTCTATCTCTGTATACGTCACTCTCTCACCTTTATTGAACGATTTATTATTTCTTATTACTATTTTTTTGAGAATCTTTTTAAAGAAACGGATTACTTTTTTTTAGAAGGAATATGGGGGGTTTTAATAGAGTTACTTTATAGACGATTTTTTTTCCTTACATTGTATGTCTGATTAAGTAATTTCGATAAAAGAAAAAAAAAAGAAGAATACTGCACACTTATAAAAAATTGGACACAAATAGAAAATTTATGAATCGTAAGGAGAAATTCTCTAAATTGTTTTATTTGGTTTTTTAGGTCATAAAATCATTTAATTAACTCTTAAAATCACTTTTTAATAAAAGTGAAAATTTCTCTCTCTTAACTTAACTCAAAACAACTTAAATACCTATAAAAAAACAACTTAAATTTATAGTAATTTTATATTCGGAAAACTATCCTCACAAACAAAAAATATTCTCAGCTTTTCATTCTCTCATAACCCTAATCATATTAACTTTTTTTCTTCTTGCCTTTAAAAAATATTTAGCAACCATAAATCCCAGTTTCTTCAAGACTCAAACAGCTCCATTGGAATCCAGATTTCCACTTTTATTATGTTAATGACTTTTTTTTTCATATTTTAATTAGTTTTATTAATTTTATTTTAGAGTTTGACATTTCTTTTACTTGTATAGTTTGGGATGAGACCAATCATTAAAATTAAGGTGTTGATATTGACACACATAAAACTTATTAGGACACCTATATTTTATTAAAAATGTAATTATAAAAATATTCCATAGAAATTTATCAATATGGATAAATTAGTTTAATTTAAAATAAACAAAATACTATATACACTCATTAATTACATCCATATCTTTAACTATATTTCTTTATTAAAAAAAACTTATCTTAAAAAAAAAAACTATGATAAACCCTAGCATACGATAAACCTTAATTTTTATGATAAACCCTAATTAAACTCTAATTTTACTTCAAGTATCAAACTTTCTCATCATCACATGATTATCAAATTTTTTTTATCTTTATTTTATGTATATTTAAGAACTCTATCGATAAACAAAATATTTTTTTTGTCTTTATTTTATGTATAGTTATGAACTCTATCAATACACAATTTTTTTTAATGATAGCGGTATATATCAACAAGTTTAATTTTTATTTTTACAGATATCGATAGATATCAATAAGTTTTTTTTTTTATAAAAAAATAATTGTATAAATAAGAGAATTCCAGATTGAAAAATCATTAAAAGAGGATTTGATTTCAAAAATAATATGTTTTTTTTTCGATGAGTGTACTTATAATGATTCCAAAATCATTATAGTAATATTTATTTTTTAAATTTTACACATGGATGTACTTATAAAAATAGGTCGACTAATAAATTTTATAGGTTTCAATATCCGTACCTTTGAAATTATTAAAGTTCCACACAACAAAACTGAAGTGAGGGTCTCAAACCATAAATGTTTAAATAAACTTTTTAACTATTTAAATTGCTTATTATATATTATCTTTTAATATATTAAAATCTAAATATATAACCAATAATAGTTTAAATTACTTGTTTTAATTGTCATTTAATATATTAAAATGTAAACATTTAACAAATAACATTTGAAAGGGTATAGATGTAAAACTATTTATTTTCAGACATTTATAACTTAAAAAATAAATAATTTATAACGCAATATAATACCATCTCCAACCTTGGTACTAATCTCCAAAGTGGAGCCAAAATCCTCTCCAACCTGTCTACATTCTCTGCGCCAAAGTGGAGCCAAAGGAATTGTTAGGCCAGAAATAGCGCAATCTGTAGATTGCGCTACTTTGATGGCCTCTGTTTGTAATTTTTTTTCTGATCCCTCATATTTTCTTAATTTACACTTTAAACAATGATCTTTAATACTCTTACGATTTAATCTCTCAATTTATAAAATTATCAAATAACAGTTTTATCCTATTAAATATAATTTATTACAATTATATCTTTATAATTATCTAATGTTTTTAGTTAATATATATTTCATAATTAAGGGGTGGAATGTTAATTGTTAAGAATCAATATTAATTTCTGTAATATTATGTTAATTGATGGTGAAATGTTAATTGTTGAAAATCAATAAGAAAGAGAATATTTAAGGAATATTCTTTTTAGTGTAAAATTTATTACAATGAATTGGAGATAGTGGAGTGAAAGTTGCTGTACTTTACTTCAAAGTTACAACAAAATAATGTAAAAACTCAGAGATGCGGTAAGTAAATAAAAAGTTAGAATATAATATTATTAAATTGAATCTGGTACTTGTAATAGTAGGAAACGTAATTAGCCTGTAAGTAAAGAAAAAGTTAGAATAGAATATTATTAAATTGGATCTCGTACTTGTATTAATAGGAGTAACTCCTGCATGCGACACTCTCACCATATTGTCTCTGTCTCTGCTCAATCAAACAATGGAACGTGCAAGAAAACTAGGTGTGACTAGAAAAACAAAAGAAAGGTCAACTTAACAATATAGCTATGTGGCAGCATTTTATTCGACCATTATAGTGCGCTCTTTCCATGCAATTTTTGTTTTGTATTAGTAGTTGACAAGTATTGGGTTGGCGTACACTTGGACAACAATCCTGGATTTTGCTAATTGGCCGGTTTTTCTATATTTTATTAATTTGGAAAGTTAATACAATTTTTTTTTTGGTTGAGAAAATCGTATACGGGACAAATCTCATCCAAAATGCTAGCCACCGTAATAAATTGGCCCAATCAAATTGAGTAATATGATAAAAAATAAAAACAAGATATTGATAAAAAAAGAAAGAGTAAAATCTAAATAAGAGACAACATTTAATTGGAAAGTTTTATTAAATTCGGTTGACGATTTACCCCTGATCCATTCAAGTTTTTCTCAAAAAATCCAGAATCTTGTAATACAAACGGTGTTCCATTACTAATATTTTTAGATTTTATTGTAATTTTAATGGTGAATTTAATATATAAAAGAAAAAACAACTTTACTCTAATATAACAAATAAATGTATTTATGTACTTTAACTAAAATTGTTAAAATCAACTGTTATATTTAACACCATCAAACCGTTAGAGGGACTAGTTTAGTCCCTTCTAAAAATAGAGACTAATTTGGGCCATTTGGCTTTTGAAAAAAAATGTGAAAATCAAATTGGTCACTTTTGTAAAAGTCGTAAACTACTTGGATTTTTTTTTAAAAAGTCTTGGACCAAATTGGTAATTGCCCTTAGTAAAAAATATAATATCCATATATGTAACAAGATTCTTACAATTTAGATTAAAAGCTTGTTTAGTTGGATTTTTAAAAAACCTCTATTGGTAAAAGATCAAATTGTGATATGTCTATTAGAAATAGAGTTTTTGAAAAAAAAAAATTATAATTGTTTGGTTGGTAGACTTGGAGAATCACATCTCCATAAGCTTTTGCCTAGTAGATGTTTAAACTTTACTAGTCTCTACTCAATTTAAAATAGATAATCTAAAAAGCTCAACCAAACAACTCTAAAAACTCAAATAGATGTTTTCAGACCTTTTGAGACAGTAGAAAACTCAACCAAACAAGCACTAATAGAGATTCTTATCATTTAGAATAACTTTAGTATACTTATTTATACCACATTATTTGGTAAATTATCATTAATATGAATGACGCAATTCGAACCACCCATAATGTAATAAAATAGTGAAGGGTTTTCACATATCGATTTCAACTTTAGTCGAATTCGTATTCATAATTATAATGAAATTAATTTCTTTTAACCTAAAAAAGATAAGATTACGTAGTAGTAGGAAAAAGAGGGGTAATAGGGGAGGAGGTTTAGGTTATGTAGCATGATTAAGAGGTGGTCCAAAAAAGTCACTTTCTTGGTCTAGTTAGGGTTAGGGACGGAAATATAGTGGGGAAAAGTCATATTCTGTTGGTTTTCAAATTTCAATGTTATTCATGTGGTTGATTATTGTTCAGGAAGAAAATTCTTCTGATTGTGAGAGCCCAATTTGCGGCCTTTCATGAGATGAGTGCTTTTGTTAGGTTTTTTTGAATAAGTTGGCCAAGTCCTCCCTCCCCCGGCCGCCTCTTTCAAATTTCAACATTTTGGACCATGTTCCTAGTTGATTCAATGCGATAAATTATATATATTTTTTTTAGTATAGATATCGAGACCTATAAAACTTATTAGTATATCAATATTTTAATAAAAAAATATAATTATAAAAATATCTTACTGGAAATTTACTGATAAGTGCAAATTACTTTAATTAAAAATAATCTAAATACTATATATACTCATTAATTACACCTATATATTCAACTATATTTCTTTATTAAAAAAAACTTATGACCTTTTTTAAACTATAATTTTGTTTCAAGTATCAAACTTTCCTATCATCACATGATTATCATATTGTTTTTATCTTTATTTTATGTATAGGTATGAACTATATCAATAAACAAAATATATTTTTTAACGATAGTTGAAGATATCCACAAGTTTTTTTTTTAAAGATAGTCATAACCTGTAGATATTAATAAGTATTTTTATATATAAAAAAATGGCTGTATAAATAAGAGAATTCCAGATTGAAAATCTCTTGATCCCATATACGGTTCTAAATATTTCTTTTTATAAGGTTCCTACATTTGAAATATTTATAAAAGTAAATTGGACTATCATTAAAAGAGGATTTGATTTCAAAAATAATATGATATAATTTTTTTTATAAATTGGGTGTGATAATAATTTAAGAGTATTTATAAATAATAAGTATTAAAATGAATATATTTATTTCAATGAGGATATTATTGGCATTAGGATGGGTACTTATAGTAATATTTATTTTTTAAATTTTAGACATGGATGTACTTATAAAAATGGGTGTAATAATTTTTTAGATATTTCTTAAGGTTTGACATCTGGATTAGAGGTCTACAAGACTACGAAAGCATTTTATGCTTTTAAAAGGGATTTGGGGGGGTCTCCCACACTTTATGATATTATAGATTAGATGTGGGACTTGAACCCAGAGATTGTCTTAAGATTCATTAAATTTTTGGAACTTAGGGGGCCATAGCAAAATATTTAGAAACAAAATGTAAATGATAATACTTTTGGGATAGAAGTTGTTATATGCGTAAATTTCCTTTTATAAGGCTCATACATTCGAGATATTTCTAAAAGTAAATTGGATTATCATTAAAAAGAGGATTTGATTCCAAAAGTAATATGATATATATATTTTTATATAAATTGGGTGTGATAATAATTTAAAAGTATTTATAAATAATAAGTATTAAAATGAATATATTTATTTCAATGAGGGTACTATTGGCATTATGATGGGTACTTATAGTAATATTTTATTTTTTAAATTTTAGACATGGATGTACTTATAAAAATGGGTGTAATAATTTTTTAGATATTTCTTAAGGCTTGACATCTGGATTGGAGGTCTACAAGGCTAGGAAAGCATTTTATGTTTTAAAGGGGATCTAGAAGGGTCTCCCACACTTTATGATATTATAGATTA
Source organism: Dipteronia dyeriana (assembly GCA_032871835.1). Classification (NCBI taxonomy): domain Eukaryota; kingdom Viridiplantae; phylum Streptophyta; class Magnoliopsida; order Sapindales; family Sapindaceae; genus Dipteronia; species Dipteronia dyeriana. The sequence goes on along the minus strand of CM065297.1, from coordinate 86,536,649 downwards.
GATGTGGGACTTGAACCCAGAGTTTGTCTTAAGATTCATTAAATTTTTGGAAATTAGGGGGGCATGGCAAAATATTTAGAAACAAAATGTAAATGGTAATACTTTTGGGATAGAAGTTGTTATATGTGTAAATTTCCTTTTATAAGGTTCCTACATTCGAGATATTTCCAAAAGTAAATTGGACTATCATTAAAAGAGGATTTGATTCCAAAAGTAATATGATATTTTTTTTTATAATTTGGGTGTGATAATAATTTAAAAGTATTTATAAATAATAAGTATTAACATGAATATAATTATTTCAATGAGGGTACTTTTGGCATTAGGATGGGTACTTATAGTAATATTTATTTTTTAAATTTTAGACATGGATGTACTTATAAAAATTAGTGTAATAATTTTTTAGATATTTCTTAAGGCTTGACATTTGGACTGGTGGTCTACAAGGCTAGGAAAGCATTTTATGCTTTAAAGGGGATCTGGAGAGGTCTCCCACAGTTTATGATATTATAGATTAGATGTTGGACTTGAACCCAGAGATTGTCTTAAGATTCATTAATTTTTTGGAATTTCATGGAAAAATATTTAAAAACAAAACGTAAATGATAATACTTTTGGGATGGAAGTTGTTATATGTGTAAATTTGACTTAGTGACACGTCAACAAAGGTAGCAGATAAAACGGAGATACGATAGTGCCACGTCACCTAGAGTCAGCTAGATGGGCTCTTACTTGAGATACGTCATCAGGTATAGACGCGTGTCAGGGAAGTTTGTGTGGGCCAAGAGCGTGCCCTTCAAGCAATACCGATCAATCTGGGAAGTCTTAATGAATAAAGATTCAACTCACCGCATATCTCTACTCAGAGAGATCTACTCTGACAAATCAGGAAATATGACCTTTTGAAGATACACCATATCAAGTGAAGATCCACCAAGATCTTAGAACCATATTCCAATAAGGAGATATAGCTATTTTCTTTCAAATATTGGATAACTCTAATCAAGAAAGAGATTAAAGCTTCTAAAAGATAAACACCAAACAGGAAACGAGTTTTGAACTGGCTACTCCACTAGAATCTTATGGGGATTCTATCTACAAATCCTTTACTTGCACGATAAGAATTAGGGCAACACCTTATCAACACATATAAATACCAGTAGAAATCATTGTATTAGGGACGAGCTATCTATCGGAGAGAAAACGAGTTTTGAGTGTGTAATTCCTAAGATCCATAGTGATATTCTTTCCATTGTCTTTGGTAGCCGTGGTTTTTTCCATCTCCTAGGGTTTTCAACATAAATCACATGTTCGTGCCTTTATTTTTCTGTTATATTAATTTGTAAATCACCATTCTCTTTGAACTAGCCATCCATAGGAGGTTGTCCATCAATTACATCACATCCACGTGAAAGAGATGGGTTTTGGCTTTCTCACCTTGACCGGTCAAAACCTTGATCTGCTTACGTATAATCGTTTGACGGGTTGACTTTACAATGATCCAAAAATCACCGTAAACAATTGGTGCTAGAAAGAGGGAGGTCATTAAGAACTCAACTTCTAGGAACCCTTATAGACAGATTCAAGCATGGATAACGGCAATAACTGTTGGGGTTTATGCCTTAAAGCTTGTAATTTTATAAATGTGAATGAAACATTAATAAAAGTAGTAGTTTATTCATTCTATGAATCTATCTCATACATTATTTATATCATGTGTACTTAACATCCAAGATTGTTGGTTGTAATCTCTAACTGAGTATATGAGTGTCATATATAGAGGAATTCAGTTTGAGATGAGCAATCTAAATAGTCAGTAGATAGCAAATAGAGCTGGATACTTTATTTGTGGTTAATCTACAGCTGCGGTCTATTTCGTAATGTACGGTGGTCTTAACCCGGACTATTCATTCAGTGACATGAGAATGGAGGCACCTTATATGATGTGATCATCTATGAATGGACCACCATCTATATGAATCTCTCACTAAGATCCGTTACATGATAAGATTCATATATATTGACTAATAATGGCTATAGATGAATGATCTTAATCCTGAGTGTCTTATCGACTCCTTCAGGTTTTTGATATACCATGGGTGAGATCGAAGTTGCATTCCTTGTCAATAACTTAGTATGTTGATATTTAGGTTTGACTTGTGGCTAGGAAGGTCTGTACACAATAACGGAATCCACTCCTTCTTGCATCTAAGACAACTAATCAATACAAGTGACATGTCATTTAGATATAGAATAATGCTAACACAACTCAAAATCCTAACAATCTCCCCCTTTGGCAAATTATATGTCAAAACACCTATACAAGATACTAAAACATACAACATGAAGATTGGACACAAAAACTCATCCTCATATTACAATGAGTTAATATACCTAGACTAATCTTCAACAAGTCTTGAACTTCTTCATGTGAGTTTCTCTTGATATTACCTAAAATAAACTTGAAGCACAAGAATATACAAGAGAATATATGACAGTATACTTGACAAGAATATGACATTTAAGTTCACTATGGAATATGACAATTAAGACCAAAATGGATACATGTATTCTCCCCATAAATACATGCATGTCTATCAATGATATCTCATCCAAGATATTACATACCATATGAAGTTCAATACTTGATAAATACACAAAGAAGATATGCTAAAAAATATCATATTTCTCCCATTTTTTGACATAAAATGAAGCCAAAAGGAAAAAAGAAAAAGATACCTTGAGATCATATAAGCTTTGCTAGCCCCTTATGCTACCGAAGGAAGTTGAACGATTTATTGATCTCACATAATGTTTGGAGATGGATGTCTTACTTAAAGAATTGGTTTCTTTCAGGCCCTTGACTCTCGCATCTAGCTCTGTTGTCTTCTCCCTTGATTTTAGTTTGCTCTTCCATGTTAACCTATCAAAGGTTATTCTAATCTATACACCACAACAAACTCATCAAGGTATGATGAATCACAAATGCATAAATTTTACTCTTAAGTACATAGGTCATTTTTACCAAGTTCAACAACTGCATTAACAATCATATCAACCATAAATCTGAAGAAATTGGTATCAACAACAATCATATCGACCTCAAACAAGTAGAGATTTGATTACAACCACAACTACTATCATCCTAAGGAATGAGGATTTTTTTGCAACTACAATCAATTGAATTTATTAAAACCACAATTACTATCACCCTAAGCAAAGAGAATTTTTTTGCAACTATACTCATATAAACCTCAAGAATGAATGAATTGATTGTAATCTCAACTACTATACAACCTCAAACAAGGAGAAGTTGATTGCAAACCCAATCATACAATTAGTACAAAATGTTTCATGCATTATTTGTGATAAAAAATACATAGGCATAAGGTAATACAAAGAATCATCATGCAAATAAAGAAATATGAAATATCATCTACAAGATTCATTATATCAACCAAAGAATAAGCCAACAAATATCAACTTGAAACATATGAACATATCATAAAAGATAACAAAGTCTAACATACTATGCACCCCCCTTGATAAGTGCTCTATCTAAGATCAAGATAGGATAATGTTCGATAAGAAACCCACACAATCACACATTCAAACAATTTTAAAGAAATCCAACAAAAAAGCTCCACAAACTATGAGAGATACACCAAGATTTTTAATCTCTCTCATAATTCTTCTAAAATTTCTAGAATATCAAATACTTATAAACAAAGTGTGTGTGTGTGAATTTTGTTTCAAGTATATGTAAACAAGCAATTAGATAATCAACATGCAAATCATATCAACATCTATTTATCTTAAGCTTTTCCATAAAAGGTCAAACCGATTATCATCCAAATTTTTTGCTTTTAAGAAAATAGATTTCAACATATGAGTGTGTGTGTGCATGTGGCTCGTCATCCCATTTTTATTTGACAACCCAAGCACTTTTAATTTTCAACTATACTTATTTAAGCCTTTTTTTTATTTATTTAGACTTTGAATCAAAGATTTTCTTTCAGTTGATTCTTTTCAACACTTATTTAATTTTTCTAACATAAACATATACTCTTCATGACCGCTTTCACTTATCACAATGGTGTAGCTCTTTCCTACATTAGGCGGGTTCACAACGCATGTGTGTAACCCTTTTTATGAAGGTGCTCTTTGAGTTCTATGTAGTTACCGAAGCAAAATGGATACTAACCATAGGTCATCTTAAATGTACTAGTAAAAAGACTTCAAGGTGTATCCACAACTTACGTATTAGCAAACTTAACTTACTCAACAAAACATACAAGAGAAGCAAAGTGCATTTTTGAAAAACAAGTTTTTATGGCTTACAAGCACATGATCTAAAAGCAATACAAAGAGATTTACTTAAGATCATTACTTTTCAAGAGAGTAACTTGCAAAGAATGTGAAGCTTATATTTTTCAAAACATGCCACTCAATATTCAAACAAACAATTCACATATCATGTATAAGACCTTTGTGAACAACATCACTATAAGATCTTTAGAATGCAAATATCAATGAGAACCATATGAACACTATACTTAGTTTTTCAATATAACATGCTATATGATGTAGTGCAAACAATGAGTTGGGAGATGACAGATTTAGAATGCAAGCATTAGGATATATAAAGCGAACAATTTTCATCAAATGCAAAGTCTTCACCATTTTTATGAGCTCTCTTTGCTCATTTGTCCTCATGACAACAAGTTGTTGGTGTGTAATCCCAAGAGAATAAAGACTAAACACTTCAACTCAAACACATATAAAAATGACTTTCTCAAAAAGTCTTAACAAAATTCATCACTGTTAGGTTTTTGAATTTTTGTGTTGGCATAATTCTATATCAAAACAATATTTGCTTTGTACTGATTAGTTGTCTAGGATTTATGAATCATCAAGCTTCAAGGAAGATTGAATAACATTTCAAACAAAGTGGTGGCTATAAGCGGAACAAAGCTTTATTGCATTGCTAAAGGTATATCGAGACCTCTTTCCTCTTGCAAGGCCTAGGCACACATATACATAGTATTCATATGTGTCCTTACATCATTGTGAAAAATTGGTATAACATATACACACACTTATTCATGTATGCACATACATTAGAATAAATTTGACAATGTTGGAAGGATTGCATGTTCAAGGATTATTTCTAGTTAAGAGCAAACTTGTGTGTTCTTGTGTTCATGAAAGTTCCTTAAAAATGTGTGTGTCTATAAATCTAGAGGGGGGTGAATAGGTTTTAATCGAATCAATTACCAAAATTTCGATTAATTAATATTAACACAAATTACCCCAAATAAACAAGCATTCAATAAAATCAATTATGCTTAAAACAATAACAACACACAATATTTACGTGGAAACCTTCCAAATGGGAAAAACCACGGGCTGATATGTGCGCCACACTCGATCCTCAAATCCACTATTGAATGAAAGTTTACAACCTAGGTTGACCTCCTGTCACACCCTCCAGTTACTAACCTTTTCATTCTACCCAACGGGCCTTAATAGTGATTCTTAATCTATTTGCTTGTGCACTAACCACTTAGTCACAAGACTTAACCCCAATAAAGAGTCAAAACAACCTAAGTGAATATGATAAAATATTTAAACATGCAAGTAATGCTAGGCAACACTAAATGCTTATCTAGGAAATTAAGAATGTCACTAAGTACAATTCCTAGATATCAATGTCTAAATGAATGTTCATAAAGACATAACTAGATATAGTTATGCAATATTATATTCTAGTTATGAAACAAAGTCATTTCAACATATGTTGTCATTAAGTATGGAATGATCATTAAATGCAATCATCAAAATGCTAGAGGCAACAATGACCTAAATGCTAGCTATCACAATCACAAAAGCCATATCAACACAAGTTGTCATTAAGTATGGCAAGGACTATAATGCAATCATAAAATGCAATCAATGAATCCTAAACAATATCTAAATGCAAAGCATAGAGATTTAGCTAAAAGGGTAAAATGGTTACAAATCCTAGCTATCACAAAATATAAATCTTAACCAGCAATCAACAATCCAAGCATGTTATATATGCAATTAAACTCAATGGCAAGCATTTAATCAACAATAATTGCTAAACCTAGACATACATGTCATTAGAATGGAACAAGAGATTCTAGGGCATGTAGAGATCTAGTCAAAAACAAACAAGAGAAACTATGCTTGGAAGATGCAAGAAGATGCTAGATGCTCATGGATTGAAGTTTGGTTGAGTTAAGATGAGTTCTTGGGAGCTCTCTCTCTCTTGGAGTGAATTTCTCTCTCAAAGAAAGGCTTAAACAATAAAAATGGCTTCTTAGACTCCATAAGCCAAAGAGAAGAGAAGAGAACATATATATAATGTGCCCTACACGAAACGACATCGTTTTGGACAAAGGGGCAACTGATTCCCGTCATGACTGCTGTGTGTGCCGCGGCCTAGGCAAATGTCCAGACTGCGGTAGAGTGAGCGGTGCATCGCCTGGGAATCTTCACTGTCTGGACCGCGGTACAGGCAATGTCCAGACCGAGGTAGAGCAAGCGGTGCATGGCTTGGGAAACCACTGTTCAAGCAACGTGCACAGGCTGCGGTAGCAGTAGCGTGCAACGCCTAGAGAACACCACTGTGCATACCGCGACTGAGGCAATGCACAGGGAGCGGTCGCATCCGCGATCAAGTTGAAAATCCTCTTCTAAGGGCAAACTAAATGGACCAAATACCCAAGCAAGATTTATGGCAAAGAGGCACACAATTAAGGCAATTAAGCATTCATGCAAGATGATCAAAGACATGCATGAGAGTGTGTGTGTGCACTAAAAACTCTTCAAACAAGGTTAAGCAAGTGATTTACCTTTTGAAGTTTGAGCTGGGTCTTGAGCAATGATGGCCTAAACTACCCTTACATATTAATCCCCAAATATGGTTGTCAACGAAATGAGCCAATCAAAAATTAAGAAACTTACAATCTCCCCATTTGGCTATTTTGTGACAAAACCACCACTCACAATCCAACCTCACCAATAAACAAACAGAATGACAAGGGGTCAACAAATACATTCTACATTACAAAGAGAAACCTAAGTCTAAATCTTCAAATCTTCTTTCTCTTTTAGAATGACCATCCCTACAAAACAAAGTAACTACACTTTCCAAGACAAGTGTATGTGAGGTGATCAAAGCAATAAAAATAAGAGCAATTTGCATACAACAATAACAAGCATCATGCAATAACAATGCAACTGCAAATGCTCCCCCTAATAGGTTACCTTCCCCTCAACGAGTCAAACTCCAACTCCCCTCATACGCAACTCTCAACTTCCCCTAAATCCACACTACTCCCCCTTTTTGTCATGAGATAGACAAAAGAGTATCCCCTTAAGAAGACATTAGCAATGAGAGCTATGGCATAAGACATTTGCACAATCATATAAACAAATTTATGCAACTCAATTAACAAGAGAGAATCAAGGAGTTTTATTACAAAAAAAAAGTGTGAACGAATGCTTTGCATACAAGACAAGTTGTATTCAAGATCAAAACATGGTATTTGGCAAAGCAAAATGACAAGGGTTTCCAAGAGAATTCAAACCAATATCACACTTTGTCATGGAGTAAGCAAGAAATAGATTGTAAAATAAATTCATTTTAAGAACAACTATATCAAACTTTACGAGCAAAATAAGACATAAGCGACTATTACGCCCTTTTCGATTTTTTCGGGTGGAATGCCGGTATGATAGTAGCCTTGTTGACAAGTAAAGAAAGAGAGACTTTTGGATTGTAAAATCCTTGAAATGGATACAAGATCCTTATTGATTGAAGTCTCATAATTGCTTTCACACATAAATTTTTACATTCATTTTAGAGCATTCAAAATATCTCATCATGCATATCAATTTAAAGCATGTCATAGAAATAATCAACATGTCATGGAGATCAATTCTAGGTCATTCAAAATGTACTTCTCAATCAATTCTCCTAGTCCAAAAATACATGTTTGGTCATAAATAAGACATGGATTGCATGTTAAGCAAAGTTACACACTTATTAAAAAAATATTTACAACCAATCATCTCAAGTAATTAATAAAGGAGCATAAATATTATCCTGAGCACAATGCAATGCCAATTTGCTCTTTTTGCTGGAGATCTCCATATGGGGTCAATCAAAACAAGCCAAGAGGGGATATGAGTCCCTATAGACTTACCAAGTCCATTGGACCTAGTTGAGCCTATAGGTGAACCCTTATCACAATGGAATGTGAGTTCATCTTTTTTAAATCCATTTAGGTAACACATTGCCAATCCTAGTGGTCAAGATCATCATATTACTCCTAGGATCATTGACACTAGCTTTCCTAGTCACATGCATATTGGCTTTAGCCCTTTTTCTTTCAATTATGCTCTTAGTTCTACACATGTTAATGTATTTAAAGCAATTTGGTCTAATATGACCATCAACACCATAAAAATGACATGAAGGAATAAAATAAGGGGTCACACCATTCCTTTGTGAGGATAAAGGTGTTTTCCCATGTCTTTGAGCTTTCCTTTGGTGTGGTATTGATTCTCTTCTCCCTTGTTATTGAGTTGGAGAAGATTGCTTCCTTTGTTTAGCATGCAGGAAATGCTTCTTGGCTTGATGGCTTTTAGTTTGAGTGATAGTTGCTTGAAGTGCTCTCATTGGTTGAGCTTGAGCTTGACTTCTTGGTGCCATCTTGACTTGGACATTTCTAGAACACTCTCCTAGTTCAATTTTCTTCTTAGGATGAAGTGGAGGAAGAGGTTCTTTGAAGTCCATGCTCTTGACAGATACTGTATTGCTAGGAGTTGAGGTCTCCTCGTCATCTTCAAACCCTAGACCTCTCTTGTCACTTGGCTACTTGCCAACTCCCAACATATGGTCAAGCTTCTCTGTACTCGAATTCATCTTAGCAATCAACTCTCTAGCTTCTCTAAGCTCCTCATTCAAGCTTTCTTCCACCTTTATTCCATTCTTCACTTCCTCACTTTCTCACTTTCTCACTTAAGTGAGTCACTTCAATTGATAGCTTGAGGTTTTCTTCCTTTAGCTTTCGAACCTTTTTCTTCATATTAAACCTTGAGCTTTGAAAATGCTCAATAAACCCTTCAAGGTTCATACTCTCTACATTTCCATTTGTAGAGTGAGATGAGGAACTCTCATCACTAGAGTCATCACTAGTGTCACTTGTTGCCATGACGGCATCATCAACATAAGTAGCTTCACTTATCACCCTCTTAGCAACTTTTTCATCTACTCCTTTTTCAAGGTCACTCTTTAAGGCTTTGTTGCCTTTTTCTACATCTTCAACAAAGGAGGCTCCAAAAGCCGTGTAGTTAAGAATAACCTCTTCATCACTTAAGGAATCTTCTTCACTTCCACTCTCACTTGATGAGGCAGGTGATTAACACTGAAATGTGTATGTTTACTAAGGGATAATATCATCATTTTGCACTTCCAATATGATTAATTCCTCAATTTATACATAATTTCGTTCGTTCGCTTAAATAAATGTGTTGTGTAGTAATCAGTGTATTTTTCTTTGTATTTCAGAGGTAATTCGATCAATACAGAATCATGGAGAAGTCAGATGGCAAAACAAACATCGTTTTAAAGTTTAGAACGATAAAAACCTTAGGAAGACCACGAAGAGTATTTTTGTAATTTTGACTATTAACTATTCATAGTTGACTTTCACTGTTCACAGTTGACTTTCACCGTTTCTGATGACGTGGCACATTCCTATTGGCCCAAACTGCGAGTGCACCATACACGCGGCTGCAAAGAATCATATTCTAGAAGCCGGTGCACTGGTCACTATTCACTTCACGAATGCGTTACTATTCACTGTTCACTATTCACTATCATTGTTCACTGATGACGTGGTAAAATCTGGATGCTCCATTTTAAATTCATCTGATGGTAAATTTTCATCCATATTTTGTATAAATAGGGGGCATCCCCCCCCCCACCCCCCCCCCCCCCCCCTAATTTTCATATTCTGAATCCAAATATGATGTTAGATGTGTGAAATTCTCTCTTTTGTTCTCAAATTCTCAGTTTTAATAAAATAACTATTTTCTAGTTAAATTATGTCTGGCTAATTTTATATAGTTGGAGCCAAATGTGATATTGTTGGTATGGAAAATATGATCCAATTTTGGTAAGTTTATTATTTTTTGCTTTCTCCCTTCTGATCTTTATGGAGTTTTTGACTCACTGTAGATAAACAGATATTGTCTAGCACAATGAGTACTCTTACCCATATCTATTAGAGAGTGGTTTCTCCCCTCTGATCTTTGTGGAGTTTTTGACTCACTGTAGACATACAGATATTTTCTAGCACAGTGGGTACTTTTGCCCATATCTATCAGAGAGTGGTTTATCCCCTCTGATCTTTATGGAGTTTTGACTCACTGTAGACAGACAGACGTTGTCTAGCACAATGAGTACTTATACCCATATCTATCAGAGAGTGGTCAGTGGAGTGGAATACCATCCCATTAATCTGGACTAAATATTAATTATTGAATCATATTCGAATTACCAACAGTGGATCCCTTAGCCCAGTTTTAATTTTATTTGATTTACAATTTATAACAAGCTTAGTAATTAATCTAAATAATTAATTCTACAAGGACAAGTGAACAACCTCTCTGTGGTTCGACCCGGTCTTACCGGTTAATTTATTACTTTGACACTCTTATACTCGAGAGTAGGAACACTTCTTTAGGACGTGTCAAGTTTTTGACGCCGTTGCCGTGGAGGTAAGTCTGCATTTTCTTTGTAGAAGTAAATTTTTTTAATTTTTTTAATTTTTTTTAGTTTTACTATTTTTTTTTCAATCTTCTTTGTTCATATTTTGTATTTAGTTTTGCATCACTCATCTCAATCATAAACTTCATCCACTTAAAAAAAAAGGTACTTATAATCATTAATCATATTTTTACATTTTAGTCTTTCAACTTTTTTTATTTGCATTTTAGCTTAGATCTAGTTTGTATTTGCATATAGGTCATTTTATTTTTTATTTTTGCATATCAATCCCTATAATTATCATATTTTCACTTTAGTCCCTATATTTTTAATTATTTGCACTTTTACCCCAATACTTGTACATATTTGCATTTACACCCCTAGAATTTTGCTTATTGTTATTTTTATCACTTTTTCTTTTATTTTCTTTATTTGTGTGTATTTAACCTCCATGAACCCTCATTAAATTCGCATGAGACGTTGGTCTCGAACATCTAGTAGTAGATTAATTAGGAGATCACCATCACCCACATTCACCAACAACATGGCTGAAAACCCACATAGACATTCAACAGGAAACCAAGCTGAGAACCTTTTAGACAACCTTGACAACATATCTCAACACAACAACCATCCGCCTTATGTTGACCATGACCAACACATTAACCCAAAATCCACTTAGAACTCTTAGAGACTACATGAATCCCACAAGAGCACCTTCATGAATAGCTTTTTCACCAAATGCAACACACTTTAATTTTAAACCGGGAATCATTCAACTTTTACCCAAATTTCACGGTTTTGAATCTAAAAATCCATATTTACATCTTAGGGAGTTTGAGGAAGCCTGTAACACTTGCACTGACCAAAATGTTAGCATGGATATAATCAAGCTTAAGTTTTTCTTTTTTTCCTTAAAAGATAAAGATAAAACTTGGTTATAAAACCTTAGGCTAGGATCAATCCAAACTTGGAATGATATGCAACAACAGTTCTTAAGGAAAATTTTCCCACCTCATAGAACAAACTCTATTAAGAGGCAAATCACTTCATTTGCCTAAAAACCTGGGGAAACACTTTACCAATGTTGGGATAGGTTCAAAGAGTTGTTAAATGTCTGTCCACATCACGATTTTGAAACATGGAGGATAGTGTCACATTTCTATGAGGGACTCACACCCCAAATTAGACAAGTCATTGAAATGATGTGTAATGGGGAGTTCAGTGACAAAAATCCTGAAGAAGCACTTGAATACCTTGACCATATCGTTAAAAGTGCTCAAAATTGGGACACCATTGGTTCCTATGAGTCCATGAGCAAACCACAACCATCTCCATCTAGTGAAGGCATTTACAATCTTAGGGAAGATCATGACCTTCAAGCTAGATTCACATCCCTAGCTAGGAAAGTTGAAGCTTTAGAAACTAAAAAGAGTGAACATGTAAAATATGTGCAAGAAATCGCATGCCATGTATGTGATTCTGATGATCATATCACTCATAGTTGTCCAACTTTGCCAGCCATAAAAGATTGCCTTCATGAACAAGCCAATGTTTTGCACACTTTCAACAAGCCAAATTCCAACCCATACTCACAAATCTACAATACTGGTTAGAGAAATCATCCAAACTTTAATTGGAGGAACAACAATCAAGCCCGGTCTTTATAACCACCAGGTCTATCACATCCACAAACACACCAGAATTTCCAAAACCCACAAGGTTATGAACATTATGTCCAACCATCTAGGAAAAACCTTGAAGACACTTTGCACTCATTCATTGAGAAGCAAGAATCCATTAACAGCCAAACTGCACAAACCTTGACTGATGTTAAAGATACTTTGGCAAAGATTGCTTCTACACTCACCACACACGAAAAGGTAAGTTTCCATCTCAACCACAACCAAATCCCAAGAGTCATTCAAGTTCCTATGATAATAACCAACCCCCAGATCAAGTCAAATCAATTATCACTCTTCGTAGTGATAAGGTCATCGAAAAACCTATTCTTGAATTTGGTAAAAATGATGATGAGTCACTTTCCAAGGGTAAGGAAGGGGTTGATGAAACCACTGTTGATGAAGAAATAATTGAATCCCCACCTACACTCCCATATCCTCAAGCTCTTAAAAATTCACAGAAATCGAAGCATTCTCTAGAGATTTTTGAAATTTTCAAACAGGTAAAGATCAATATCCCTTTTTTGAACGCAATCAAACAGGTACCTTCTTATGCCAAATTTTTGAAGGATCTATGCACTGTGAAAAGGAAGCATCAAGTAAGAAAGAAATCCTTTATGGCTGAACAGGTAAGTTCCATTCTTTCCAATAAAAATATTTTAAATTATAAAGATCCTGGTTGTCCCACTATTTCCTGCACAATTGGTAACTGTAAAATTGAGCATGCTTTACTTGACCTAGGTGCTAGTGTAAATTTGCTCCCATACTCATTTTATCAGCAACTTAAACTTAGTGAGTTAAAGCCGACTTCAACCACACTTTGTCTTGCTGATAGGTCAATTAAAATACCAAAAAGAATAGTGGAAGATGTGTTAGTATAAGTCGATAAATTTATCTACCCAGTATATTTTATTGTCTTGGAAACACAACTTATTGTTAATGAGTACAAATCAATTCCCGTTATATTGGGCCGACCATTTTTAGCTACTGCTAATGCCTTAATTAATTGTAGGAATGGAATAATGAGAATGTCTTTTGGAAATATGGAAAATAAGCTTAATGTTTTCAACATGTCTAAAGAACCATTTGATGATGAAAATGAAGATGAAGATGTAGACATTATTGAAACCATTGTTGAAGATCATGTTCAAAAGGATTCTCTTAACTCATCTGAAATTTGTTTGATCAATTCACCTAAGTCAAACATGCATTCACATCTTGATGATTGTTTGCAGATTGTCAAAGAAGAAGGAGACACTTCAGATTTTAAAGAATTGGAACAGAAAGATGACGAGCCAGAAGAAAAAGCACCCATCAATGATTCTTTTCCTGATGATCTTTTATTCTCTATCACAACTTTGCCTTGGTATGCTGACATTGTTAATTATCTTGCAACAGGAATGATGCCACTCGATTGGAATGCACTGGACAGAAAGAAATTTTTGACCGAGGTAAAATGTTTTTACTGGGATGACCCGTACTTATTCAAGTATTGTCCTGATCAAATTGTTCGACGGTGTATTCCAGGCAATGAGGTAAGTAGTGTCATTGAATTTTGTCATTCTGAAGCATGTGGTGGTCATTTTTCATCAAAGAAAATGGCTGTAAAAATCTTACAGTGTGGATTTTATTGGCCCACCCTGTTTAAAGACGCACATGCATTCTGTAAAACTTGTGAAAAATGTCAAAAGTTAGGATCCATTTCCAAGTGAAACATGATGCCTTTAAACCCTATTCTTATCATTAAAATATTTGATTGTTGGGGAATTGATTTTATGGGTCCATTTCCACCGTCATTTGGATTTTTGTACATTTTATTTGCCGTTGATTATGTGTCAAAATGGGTTGAGGCAATTCCTTGTCGAAATAATGATCACAAAACAGTGATTAAGTTTTTAAAGGAAAATCTTTTGAGTCAATTTGAAATCCCTCGAGCCATTATCAGTGATGGAGGTAAACACTTTTGTAACAAAAATTTTGAGTCTTTAATGAAGAAATATGGAGTCACACACAAAATTACCACACCATACCACCCTCAAACAAGTGGTCAAGTTGAGTTAGCAATTAGGGAGATAAAACATATCTTGCAAAATATGGTTAACCCTGATCGAAAAGATTGGTCTCTTAGACTAAATGATGCACTTTGGGCTTACCGCACTGTATTCAAAACATCTTTGGATATGTCTCCTTATCGTTTAGTTTATGGAAAACCTTGCCACTTACCTGTTGAACTTGAGAAAAAAACATATTGGGCTATTAAAGCTTTCAATTCTAACCTAAATGATGCTGGTGAATTGCGCAAGTTGCAATTAAATGAACTTGAAGAATTAAGAAATGATGCATATGAAAATGCAAAAATTCTTAAAGAAAAATCTAAAACCTTTCATGACAGACGAATTTTAAGAAGATCATTTAAAGTTAGTCAAAAGGTTTTGCTTTATAATTCTCGACTTCATTTATTTCCTAGTAAATTGAAATCAAAATGGAGTGGTCCATTTGTTGTGAAACACGTGTATCCATATGGTGCCCTTGACATTGAGAATCCTAGGAATGGTAATGTATTTAAAGTAAATGGACAACGTGTGAAACCATTATTACAAAATACAAATTTTCAAAAAGACTCTGCCGTCCTTTCTGACATTTGTTACAAAGGTGAGTAAACAAATCTTTTGTTTTTGACTTTATTTGTGTTTGCAATTACTATTTTTGTTTTTGTTTGCTTTTATGTATTGAATTTTTACAGGATTAATTTATAGGTTCAATTTTTGCTTGTTTTGTTTTACTATATAACCCCGGTTAAGTGGCGGATAGCGGTACTCCATGACGATTCAAGTCGGTTTAATTCAGTTTCCCAAATAACTGATCCCCAAAACAAGGCATGGACGAAATTTTCACAAACCTGCGAAAACATTTTTCATCGTTGCTCTAAAATGCTCTGAAAAAGATTTACAAAGCACGTTTCGAAAGATTACGCTTACTGATGATAAACAACATTCCTGTTGAAATTCGCTGGTTGATCAAAGCTAAGATGTGCACGTACAACTTGCAACACACTTTGTCGTTCTTTAGGAATGGTGTCTAATAATCGGGAAGATAAAATTTTATTAATTAGGCATGGTTTGCTTAGGGAGTCATTGGATAATATCATAATAACTCTTGATGAACATCCTAGTGGATATGTGCAAATGACAATTGACTGATTATGGCCACAATTTCAAAAAGAACATGCACATTATAGTTTTGGGAATCTGACTTTAAAAGACCTCGTTTGCCAATTTATAAGAAAATTGGATGAGAAGCATATCCTCGACCCATAGAGGGCGTTGAAGCCGTTTCTGAAGGGTAAAACCAGAGGAAGATATGAGCCACAATCACAACTACGAGTAAATATCCTTTTGTTTTTATTATATTTTTATTATCTTTATCTCTGCTTCAAGTCCTCATGAGCTGATTGACCGGTTATAAGCTTTCAATTATGAGTCAGATCCTTCAACCTCCAAAATTGATTGGTCTATTGATGAAGAGAACAAGAAACACAGAATTGATCTGAATCTCAGTTTGTGATTGTCCCATGGTTTTTATGCATTTTATTTTCCTATATTTTGTATTTCTTTTGTTATTTTATAGGATTTTGTTGTCTTTCAAGTTGTTCAGGTGATATCTTCTAAACCTTACCTCTTTCTAATGACATTGGGGACAATGTCTCGTTCTGGTTGGGGGGAGGGGATAGTTGATTCAATAACTTTTGTTTTTTCAAAAAAAAAAAAAAACTAACTTCTGACTTTTTTTTTGTAAAGATGGTCGAGTAAAGAGATCTTTTAGATACTTCTGAGATGCATCTTTGTAGTTCTGATGCATTTTTTCTCTCTTTTGACTATTCAAATTTATAAACTCTCCATTGTGATATCATTGACTAATCCTTTTGTTCATTAAGTCATCTTGAGAAATTTTTTGAACTATTCTAGACACACATGCACATTGACACGTGATTATGTGCAGTAAGTTGAGATTTTGCGATATTGAGTTCTGAAACTTCATTCAAGGGTAACAACTGAAGGCAATGGTCTTGTTTAAAAATATATATAGTAATAATAATAATAATAATTTTGTGTTGTGACCAAAACTCTTACTTAGTAGCCGGACATCATGCCTCAGTAAGCATAGAGTGTTTGCGTAAAACGGTAGAGTCTGGTAAGAATAAAGTGCAATTTCATAGCCTCTTTATCTCGAGAAATTAAGTCCAAGGGGTGCTTCAACACCTAATGCCCTAAGACCAACTGGTTTGGGAGTCATTGTCCTAAAGCTCGTTACACGGGTTAAAGAGAAAGCTTAAGGGAATTGTACTAAAAAAAACATCTGCAATCCGAGTAATTAAGCACGTAGAAGTGTTTTAACACTTAATGCCCTAAAGCCAACTGGTTTGGGAGTCATTGGCTTAAAGCTCGCTACATGGATTAAAGATGGAATGTTTGTTTCCAATTTTGTTATATTAAAAAAAACCAAAAAAAAGAAAGAAATAAAACTACTGCCTAAGAAAGAAACCCTGATGAGATTTCGGAATGAAAATGTTGTTTGATTTCATTTGAATCTCATAGTTATTGTGTTGATATTTATTGAGCACAAGAAAGTTTGATTGATAACTCAATTGATGACTGGCTGTCAAAGGGTGAGAAACGAAGTATGGGAGAGTTTGTCTATTTGGTAGTTTAGAGATTTGAAATTGAGATTTTACTATTTTCGCTTTAATTGCTAGGGACTAGCAATAAGCTGGTTGGGGGGTGTGATTAACACTGAAAAATGTATGTTTACTAAGGGATAATATCATCATTTTACACTTCCAATATGATTGATTCCTCAATTTAGACATAATTTCGTTCGCTCGCTTAAATAAATGTGTTGTGTAGTAATCAGTGTATTTTTCTTTGTATTTCAGAGATAATTCGATCAATTCAGAATCATGGAGAAGTCAGATGGCAAAACAAACATCGTTTTCAAGTTTAGAACGTCAAAAACCTTAGGAAGACCATAAAGGGCATTTTTGTAATTTGGATTATTCACTGTTTATAGTTGACTTTCACTGTTCACAGTTGACTTTCACTGTTCTTGATGACGTGGCATTGTTTCTGATGATGTGGCACATTCCTATTGGCCCAAACTACGAGTGCACCATACATGCGGCTGCAAAGAATCATATTCTAGAAGCCGGTGCACTGTTCACTATTTACTGTCACTGTTCACTATTTACCGTCACTGTTCACTTCACGGATGCGTTACTGTTCACTATCATTGTTCACTGATGACGTAGCGAAATCTGGATGCTCCATTCTAAATTCATCTGATGGTCAATTTTCATCCTTATTTTGTATAAATATGGGGCATCTCCCCCCTAATTTTCATATTCTGAATCCAAATATGATGTTAGATTTGTGAAATTTTCTCTCTTTTGTTCTCTAATTCTCAGTTTAAATAAAATAGATATTTTCTAGTTAAATTATGTTTGACTAATTTTATATAGTTGGAGCCAAATGTGATACTCTTGGTATGGAAAATATGATCCAATTTTGGTAAGCTTATTATTTTTTGCTTTCTCCCCTCTGAACTTTGTGGAGTTTTTGACTCATTGTAGATAGACAGATATTGTCTAGCACAGTGAGTACTCTTACCCATATCTATCAGAGAGTGGTTTCTCCCCTCTGATCTTTGTGGAGTTTTTGACTCACTGTAGACAGATAGATATTTTCTAGCACAGTGGGTACTTTTACCCATATCTATCAGAGAGTGGTTTATCCCCTCTGATCTTTATAGAGTTTTGACTCATTGTAGACAGACAGACGTTGTCTAGCACAGTGAGTACTTATACCCATATCTATCCGAGAGTGGTCAGTGGAGTGGAATACCATCCCATTAATCTGGACTAAATATTAATTATTGGATCATATTTGAATTACCAACAGTGGATCCCTTAGCCCTAGTTTTAATTTTAATTTATTCACAATTTATAACAAGCTTAGTAATTAATCTAAATAATTAATTCTACAAGGACAAGTGAACAATCTCTCTGTGGTTCGACCCCGGTCTTACCGGTTAATTTATTACTTTGACACTCTTATACTTGAGAGTAGGAACACTTCTTTATGACGTGTCAAGGCAGCCACCATTTTTCCTTTCTTTTTCTTCTTCGAATTAGTACACTTGGTGGCTATATAACCGAACCCACTACACTCATAGCATTGAATGCCTTTTCTTTTAGGCTTCACTTGCCTTGGTTCAATCTTCTTCTTTGAGTCATTCTTGTGAAGTTTCATAAATTTCTTGAATCTCTTCACCATAAGAGCCATCTCCTCATCTGAGTCATCCTCTTCCATCTCTACTTTGGATGTCTTCAAGACTATGTTCTTTTGCTGCTTAGGAGATGTATGTGTAGAAGTCCACCTAGACTCATAGGCTAGAAGCCTTCCAATCACTTCACTCGGCTTCATAGTCTTGTAGTTGCTATTTTCTTCTAGTGTCGTCACCTTAGACTCAAATCTCATTGGGAGTGACCTCATAATCTTTTGCTTGATCCTTCTATCCGAATATGGGTCACCTAGTTGATGGCTTTGATTTATGATGTCCATCAACTTCATTTGGAAGTCATTAAAGCAATCGTCCTCTTCCATCCGAATTGTCTCAAATTGCATTAGAAGGACCTGAAGCTTGGAGTCCTTGACCACTTCGGTTCCTTCATGAGCCGTTTGTAGAATCTCCCAAGCCTCCTTTGCATACCTAGTATTTTGAACCAACTTGTATTGATTGTCATCCATGGCACACAAGATTGCATGCATAACCTTGCTGTTCCACTTGGAAGCTTCAAATTCTTGTGCGCTCCATTGAGACTTAGGCTTGAAAACTTCATCTCCATCATCATTGGACATCTTCGGAAGAGTGTACCCATCTTCAATTGCCATCCATTCATGGTCATATATTTGGCAAATATAAGACTCCATCTTGCCTTTCCATGAGGCATAATTATCACCTTTAAGCAAGGGTGGTCTTATACTTGATGCTCCCTCTTTGCTCATCCTAAGCTCACTCATAGTGTTTGAGTTATAAATGAATGAGATGCGAATGTAATGCACCACATAAGAAGAAAAGAATAAAAATGCACAAGCGAGACAACATAGAGCACGGAACACCTACGTATATATAGGCACATGCTCAGATACCAATTGAAATTTCCCTAAAAACGTGTGTGTCTATAAACCTAGAGGGGGGTGAATAGGTTTTAATCGAATCAATTACCGAATTTTTGATTAATCAATATTAATACAAATTACACTGAATAAACAAGCATTCAATAAAATCATTTATGCTTAAAACAATAACAACACATAATCTTTACGTGGAAACCCTCCAAAGGGGAAAAACCACGGGTTGATATGTGCGCCACACTCGATCCTCAAATCCACTATTGAATGAAAGTTTACAACCTAGGTTGACCTCCTGTCACACCCTCAAGTTACTAACCCTATCACTCTACTCAACGGGCCTTAATAGTGATTCTTGATATATTTGCTTGTGCACTAACCACTTAGTCACAAGACTTAACCCCAATGAAGAGTCAGAACAACCTAAGTGAATATGATAAAATATTCAAACATGCAAGTAATGTTAGGCTACACTAAATGCTTATCTAGAAAATTAAGAATGTCACTAAGTAAAATTCCTAGATATCAATGTCTAAATGAATGTTCATAAAGACATAACTAGATATAGTTATGCAATATTATATTCTAGTTATGAAACAAAGTCATTTCAACATATGTTGTCATTAAGTATGGAATGATCATTAAATGCAATCATCAAAATGCTAGAGGCAACAATGACATAAATGCTAGCTATCACAATCACAAAAGCCATATCAACACAAGTTGTCATTAAGTATGGCAAGGACTATAATGCAATCATAAAATGCAATCAATGAATCCTAAACAATATCTAAATGCAAAGCATAGAGATTTAGCTAGAAGGGTAAAATGGTCAAAATCCTAGCTATCACAAAATATAAATCTCAACCAGCAATCAACAATTCAAGCATGTTATATATGCAATTAAACTCAATGACAAGCATTTAATCAACAATAATTGCTAAACCTAGGCATACATGTCATAAGAATGGAACAAGAGATTCCAGGGCATGTAGAGATTACCTAGTTAAAGACAAACAAGAGAAACCATGCTTGGAAGATGTAAGAAGATGCTAGATGCTCATGGATTGAAGTTTGGTTAAGTCATGATGAGTTCTGGGGAGCTCTCTCTCTTGGAATGAATTTCTCTCTCAAAGAAAGACTTAAACAATAAAAATGGCTTCTTGGACTCCACAAACCAAAGAGAAGAGAAGAAAACATATATATAATGTGCCCTACACGAAACAACATCGTTTTGGACAAAGGGGCAACTGATTCCCGTCATGATCGCTATGCGTGCCGTGACCTAGGCAAATGTCCAGACCGCGGTAGAGCGAGCGGTGCATCATCTGGGAATCTCTACTGTCTGGACCGCGGTACAAGCAATGTCCAGACCGCGGTAGAGCAAGCGGTGCATCGCCTGGGAAACTCCGCTTGGGAGACCGCTGTGCATGCAACGTGCACATGTCGCGGTAGTAGCAGCGTGCAACGCCTAGAGAACACCGTTGTGAATACCGCGGTGGAGGCAATGCACAGGGAGCGGTCCCAGCCGTGGTCAAGGGGAAAATCCTCTTCTAAGGGCAAACTAAATGCAACAAACACCCAAGCATGATTTATGGCAAAGAGGCACACAATTAAGGCAATTAAACATTCATGTAAGATGATCAAAGACATGCGTGAGAGTGTGTGTGTGCACTAAAAACTCTTCAAACAAGGTTAAGCAAGTGATTTACCTTTTTGAAGCTTGAGTTGGGTCTTGAGCAATGATGGCCTAAAATACCCTTACACATTAATCCCCAAATGTGGTTGTCAACGAAATGAGCCAATCAAAAACTGAAGAACTTACAGTTCATTTTATTGTATTTGTATGATGTTGAACTTGAATTTGTGCTTATGATATTCCATATTGAGTTCTAGTCATTTTGGTTATTCATTCATTAAGTTTCGAGTACAAATTAGGAAGTTAAGAAACATTTCATGATTTTATCATGCATGGTTTTCATCTTTGATTTTCAAGTTGAATTCCATATTTTTTGAAAAAGTTTGCTTTTTGTCATTTGTGTATGAGAGAGTTCCAGTTCATAATCTAAAAATGGATTCAAAATCAGAGTTCAAAGGCCGAAGATATGGTTGAAGAAATGAAGGGGACTGAAAGGGAAAAGGGAAGGGGACAACACCCCTTTCACGTGGAGGCGCGTGGAGCTCCACAGAAAGGAGGTCTTCTGATCCACACCTCCATGAGATGCAGAGGTGTCCTTCTCCCATTGGTGGCTGAATTCCCTCTTTTAAATTCCCTTTACATATCTCATTTCCCTCTTATTCTTTTCCAAGAAGAAAAACTTAAAAAAACTTGTGTTGAAATTTTCTTTCCAACTTTTCTATCTTCCAAACACCATATCATTTTCATTCAGAGTCTGATTCAAGTGATTAAAGTTGGAGATCTTTTTTCTACCAGTCTATCTTTTCCATAAGAGTTTGGAGTTATTTGATTAACTTTTCTTGTAGCTTCATACACAAAAACAAGACTGCACATTTTTCACTTGAGGTATTGATTGCTCTTTTGATTTTTGAGCTTCAAATATTCAATTACCTAGGGTTTTCTTCTTCAATACATGTATGTATATTGTTTATAGTTTGATTAGAGTTTTTAACTCTATAGAAGCTAGATTGAGCTTTGATTGAATCTTACATGTTGAGTTAGGTTTTTGTCAAAGCCTATGTTTTCACATGTTTGTGTTTTGTTTTGTGCTATCTTTCTATCTAAGACTATTTTGAGCTTTGATTGATTGATTTTAATTGAAAATAGTCTCCACTTGTGCTAGGTCTTTTTATTTGTCCATTTTCATGATTAGCACAATTTTATTGTATATTTAGAGCTTGTTATGTTTCTACTGAATACAAGCTCCATATTTCTTGCTAGAAATTCTATTGATCACATGTTATGATTCTAGAATGATTTTCGTTTGATACTAAATCTTGTTTATGTGCTTAAATATATATGATTGACTCAAGGTTTAGTGACATGAATAATCTATAAGTTAAATGTGTTTTGTTGTTTTAACATTTTCTAGAATTGTTATTCATGCATAGTAACTAAATATATTTGGTTTGTGAACTTTTATGCATAAGTCTAGTTCCCATAGGATGTGTTGATCATCATATTCTATGTTGTGTGATTATTTGCATTTTGCATTCATGATCACATAGGTGGCCTTATGAAAAAGTTAGAAGTTTCATTCCTAAGAGTGATTCTTTGGATAGATCTTTTGAAGTCGCATTTAGAGAGTGATTCTTCAAGTTACGCATTGGAAGTAACATTTCTTAGAGTGATTATTTGGTTTGTGCATTGGAAGTCACATTTCACAGAGTGATTATTTGATTTGTGCATTGGAAGTCTTAGATTGCTAAGCATTTGAAGTTTCATGTCTTAGAGAGATTCTTTGACTTGATCATTGGAAGTCACATTTTGGAGAGTAATTCTTCTATTTGTGCAAGGTGGCATCTCTTTCATTGTGTAGGCTTGAAGGGTAAATTTCTAGGTGAAGTTGGTCACTTGAGAGATTGTATCTTTCTATCTTACTAGTGAAAGGTATTTGTCGATGGTTGTGGGATCAACCCATGGATGTTTCCTCTTCGGAGGTTTTACCACGTAAAAATCATGTGTTGATTCTCTCTATCCCTATCTCTTGATATTTTGTATATGTGTTGATATATATCTTGTTCAATATACTTGTAACTGATATTCATTTTCTAACAAGCGTTGTATATGTTAAAGGCTAATCAATGATAGCCTATATACAAATTGAGTTTGTATCACATGCAAGTGTTAATCTACATTGACTTTATTTGACTTAGCATATCTTTATTATATTGATTTTGCTTGTGTTTGATTAATGAAATTATGATACAAGATATCTAGAGGGACAAACATAAGTTTGTTTCAAGGGATCGAAAAAGATGTACTAACCTATTCACCCCCTCTAGGTTAGCTTAAGGTGAATTAACCGTGTTTGTACTTTTTATTTGGTATCAGAGTGGGTCACTAGATTGCACTTAGTGAGTATCCTAGGATACACTCATAGAAAATTTATAGGACTTTGGAGCCATGGGACTACAAGATGATGTTATGATGGAAGAGCCTTCAAATAGTAGGCCACTGTTGCGTCGTGGTAATAACTATGGGTGTTGGAAATTGAGGATGAAGGCCTACATCCGTTCAATTGATGAGAGGGCATGGATAAGTGTTGAAGAAGGCTATATATCTCCTAGTAAGGTTTTAAAAGATGGAACCGAAATCTCCAAACCTAGAATTGAATGGATGGCTAATGACTTTGAAGTTTTACTAAATGGCATCACCGTGCTATGAACGCCATCTTTGGAGGAGTGGATGGACACCAATTCTTCAAAATCTTGAATTCACCAAAAAGGCTTGGGATACACTTCAAGTCACAAATGAGGGCATATTGGCAATGAAAAAGTCTAGACTTCAATTGTTGACATCACAATTCAAAAGCTTGCATATGAGTGATGAAGACAAGTTTAAAGACTTCCAATTTCGTCTTCTTAATATTGCTAATCAATGTCAAGCACTTGGAGTGCCAATCTCTAGAGAACGTCTTAATTGGAATATTCTAAGATCTCTCCCTAAGTGATTCAAGACAAAGATAATTGCCATATAAGAAAGCAAGGATGTGGATTGCTTAAGTATTAATGAATGGCTTGGGTCACTCTAAACTTATGAGATGTGCTTAAAGCCAAAGACTAAGAGCAAGAGAATTGCTCTAAAGGCTATTGAAGAAGAGATTAATGATGAGAATGAAGAAATGGCTCTTATGGTTAGGAAATTTAATAAGTTTCTAAGGGAATGTGCCAAGCCAACATGTAGCTTTTTTAGGGAAAAAGACGTTAGGAAACCATCATTTCCAAGAATTGATAAGAATGGTCAAGCCAAGAGCAAGAAGAATGTTTAATGCTACGAATGTTAAGATTATGGATATTTTGCAAATGAGTGCACTAAAAAAAAGTCCAAGAAAGACAAGACGGGCAAAGCTATGGCGGCCATTTGAAGTGATAGTAGTTCTAGTGAGGAGGAAAGCTCAAGTGATGAGTCATCATGTGATGAAGAGCTTGTAAGCAATTTTATTGCTTTTACGACCTCACACACTAAGCTAGAAGATGATGGTGAAGTGTTTATGAACAAGGAAAGTAATTAATATCATTTGGAGGATATGGACTTGAAAGCAATCAATCTTGAGTTTATGACTAAGGTTGAGAAACTTGAAGCTCAAAGAGATGAAGCTTTGAGAGAAGTGAAGGAAAGAGATGACTTGATTAGAAAACAAGTGGATGAGTTTGTAAAAACTTCTCATAGACTCTAGAATGAAAAGAATGACATTTTAAAGAGGATTTATGAAGTAGAGAGGCTTGTCTATGATAGAGAAAAGATTGTCAAGAATATAAGAGTTAGAGAGCAAGCTTACAATGAAGAGATCGACATAACCAATCAAGCAATCAAAGATTTGGTAAAAGGCTTAGTCAAGGTGAATGATGTCACAAAACTTGCTCAACCACATAGAGAGTCTAGCAACTTGAAAGAAAAGGAGAAGCTTGAGAAAGCATCACCTATTTCAAGGAAGGCTAAGGTGAAAAAGCCTCCAAAGGACAATTCTCTCAAAGCCAAAGGTAATGTGCAAGACAAGGTACCTTCTTAAACTTTTCCTATTTCTTCAAGACAACAAGGTACAATCACATATATTATTCCTATTTGCCATTATTGCAACACCGTTGGTCATATTAAATCTAGGTGTTATAAGTATATAGAATTTTGTAAATTAGGAAATGCATCTAGAGAGAAAAAGGTTGACCTTCCTTTGAAGCATGCTAAGGCTCTAGTTATTGATAAATATGATACTTCTAAAATGCATGTGAAAAAGTGTTTAAAGAAGAAGTTTAATCCTTGTGAAAATCATGACAAAGCATGTATTGCTAAAAATGTTGAGAAAATGGGTATTAAAGATATTCTTTGGAATCAAATCATTAATGATCTCCATTCTAGGTTCAATATTAAAGTCAAAGATGCACATGATTTAAGTGTATGTTCACCCAAGACCACATGGGTCAAGGGTGAGTGCTCTTACCATTGAGTGTATGGTGCACATGTGAGTTAGTGTTAAGTTTAGTTTCAAGTTGTTGAGATTTTTAGCTAGCTAGCTTTGTTTCTCTATAACTTGACATAACATAGCCATCTCACATTTCTTGCTATGATAGTCAAAATCTACTGGTTAACTTTGTTAGAAGTTTATATGTGTGTGTGTGTGTGTATGTGTGTGTGTGTATGTGTGTGTGTGTTTGAGTTGAAATGCTTGATTTTTATTTTCTTAGAAGTGACACACCATTAACTTGTTGTCATGGGGACAAACAAGCCAGAAGAGCTCATAAAAAGAGGGAAGACTTTGCATTTGATGAAAATTGCTTGCTAAGGTATTTATATATCATGATCCATGAATTCTAAGTTTTTCATCTCTCAACTCATTGTTTGCATTACATCATGTAGCATGTCATTTTAGAGAATTTTGTGTAATTTACATATGGTTCTCATTGACATTTGCTCTCTAAAGATCTTATAGTGATGTTGTTCACAAAGATCTTATATATGATGTGTGAAATATTTGTTTGAATGTTGAGTGACATATTTTGAAAAAATATGAGCTTTATATTCTTTAAAAGCTACTCTCTTGAGAAGTAATAATCTTGAGTAAATCTATTGTGTTGCTTTTAGATCAAGTGCTTGTAAGCCATAAAAAAATTGGTTTTCAAAAATACACTTTGCTTCTCTTTTATGTTTTGTTGAGTAAGTTGAGTTTGCTAATATGTAAGTTGTGGATACAACTTGAAGTCTTTTGACTAGTACATTTAAGATGACCTATGGTTAGCATCCATTTTGCTTCGGCAACTACATAGAACTCAATGAGTACCTTCATGAAAAGGGCTACACATATTGGTTGTGAAGCCATCCAATGTAGGAAAAGGCTACACCATTATGATAAGTGAAAGCCGTCATGAAGAATATATGTTATGTTTAAAAAAAATCAAAGAAGTGTTAAAAAGAATCAATAAAAAGAAAATTCTTTGATTTAAGCCTATAAAGAAAAGAAAGAAGGCTTAAAAGGAGTATAGTTAAAATCATGTATGCTCGGGTTAAAAAATAGAAATGGGATGATGAGCCACATGCACACACACACTCAAATGTTAAATTCTATTCTCTTTAAAGTAAAAATTCTGGATAATAATCGGTTTGACCTTTTATGGAAATGTTTAGGCTGAATAGTTGTGGATGTGATTTGCATGTTGATTACCAAATTACTCCTCTATATATATTTGAAGCAAAATTCACACACACACACACACACACATACACACGCGCACACACACACACACACACTTTTGTTTCTCAGTATTTTGATATTCTAGCAATTAAAGAAGAATTATGAGAGTGATTGAAAATCCTGATGTATCTCTTATAGTTGTAGGGAAAAGTCAAATCAAAAGCGGTGGAAGAGGAAAAAGGGGTTTGAGTATATTTTAAAATTTTCTCTTTATAAGAAAGAACCTTAACCCTTAATTAATTAATGTATATTAAAAGTATCGTACCTTTTTCTTGTGAGGATTGAAGTTGTGCCAAATTGAATCCCTAAGATCTTCCAATCCAATCACGAATGTGAATCACCTAGGAGTGTGGGCTACCATTCTTTGAATGGTATACCTGATGATGGAAACAAACAAAATATTTTTCTTTTGTTAGTCACAATAATCCTCCAAGAGAAAACCCAAAAACGTTTGGTCACTTGTGAATTATCAATCTATTTGATTGAAACTTGCGTGAACCCGATTCAATTTTTGTATACAAAATCCTTTTGATGTAAAAGATACTAGTGCACTATCGAATACAAAAACGCTATCTCTTTTCTCTATGCTTGGACAAATTCTACACACTATTTCTATAAGATGGCCGAATTTTTATCTAGAGCAAAAACTAAATTTTTCTCTCCCAAAATTCCATGTTGGCCGAAATTTCTCTTAAAGAAAAACTAGGGCTTGGCAAATTTTAAAGCCATATATATAAGAGATTAAATCCTCTCCTAAAGAGGATTTACTTAGTGGACAAGAATCCTCTCTCTAAGAGGATTTACTTGGTCACCAAGAATCCTTAGTCAAAGAAGATTTCTTTTCAACACCAAGACTCCTAATCCAACCCAATAGTGTATTTATTCAATAACCAATTATTGAATATAAATTAAATTGTGACTTTATCAAAACTTCCTAATTTGACCAATTGTCAATTTAGAGTTTTAATAGAAATCAAATACTTCCTAATTTGACTAGATAAATAAATTCCTTTCATTTATCTATTTATCAATTATAGTATTTGATACTTATCATATTACTAACAATAATATGACAATTGAAGATCTTCTCTAACTAGGAAAAAGATTTTGACTTTTAAATAAATAAATAATTAATTAATTTACATTTAATTAAATGATAAAATAAAAAATAATATAATTAAGCTAAACTATATAGCTTTGCCGCCCAACACCATATATGGGCCATTAAATTATTTTTTTCTATTTTATTAAATCCATTGTACCTTAATAAAAAGTTTCCATGTAAACTAGACCCATTCTTACAAAAAGAAACAAGTCCACATGCCTCAATACAATTATAGATGGACCCCTAAATTAGTCCGGTAGAATATATCAAGTGATACATGCAAGTTCATATGGATTGGGATTTTGGCAGGCTATCTACATTTAAGCTCCAATAGACACAACCGAATCACAATCAACAAATGATTCACTTAGGTCTGATATATTAATTTTAGTTCATTCCACTAAAGAACTAAAATTGAATTCGTAAATAAAGATAGAATAAGTTAATATTCCTCATTCATACCCTAGACAATCTTAATGGAGAAAGTGTATCCTCGTGAAGAATACCAGTAAACGCCAAGAGCTCATAAACCGCCTATAGCTCTCTAAGTTACCATATTTACTCATATGACCACATTTTGAACTTGGATATTTTGATTTGTCCAGAAGCCATGTTTCAATAGACACTATTGAAAACTTAACGTTAAGATTTAATATCCAATACCTCAAAAAGTCCTTATAATGATATTCTACTCACATTTAATAAATGGAGCCACGATGATAATATCTATAAATGAAGTCCTCTATCGATTAACAAATGAATATCACCAAACTATCGAGGATAGACTATGCTATATAATCGTACTCATTGATAGCTCAAATGATAACACTTGCAACCATAAGTCCATCATTTATCTTAGAATTGAGATAGACTCTCCGATTGTCTTCAAGTAAACACTTTTATCCATTGATGGTTCTAGATAAAGTATCTCACTGTGATCCTATTCAATGCATCTAGTGCACTAGATTCCTTTGCCCAAAGACACCACACTTTGATGATTTTATACTCATCATAATACATTTGATCTCACTCAAATGCTAGCAAAAGAATCTATAACTTTAACAAGATAAAGACGCCCAACCTTTATTTTAAGTTGTGAATATCGTTCAAGACTAACTAAAGAATTGTATCTATCTTATACATATCTAGATGTACGAACAATTCTTCTTTTCTCATAGTCTTTTAACCTTATGATTATTTACTTTTGACAATTATAATAATTAAACTATAAATACTTTAAGATTTGTTAAACTAGAAATCACTTTATTAATATGAAAAGATTGTAAAATACATTATTACACTCTTGCTATTGAGCATAATCCTAACAATAGTTTGTGGAGCTTATCTTGTTTGATTTCTTTAAAATTGCTTGAATTTGTGAATGTGTGAATATCATTGTGAACAATATGCTATCTTGATCTTAGATAGAGCATCTATCAAGGGGGAGCATTGCATATTATACTTTGCTCTCTTTTATGATATGTTCACATGATTTTGCTTTGATATTTGTTGACATATGGATTGGATAGAATAATTGAATTATGAGATGCATGATATATATCTTGGAATAATTGTATGAATGTGTTGGCAATGAGTATATCCTAGTTTGAGGTTAATATTGCAATGAAATCCTTCATTCATGTGGTTGAAAGTAGTTGTGATTACGACCAATTCCTTCTTACTTAAGGTTGATTAAGTTCCTTTTTGCTTGGATTTGATAGTAGTTGTTGTTACAACCAATTCCTTTATGTTTTGAGGTTGATAGTAATTGTAATAGATACCAATTCCTTCATTTTTGGGATTATTTTTGTTGTTAAATGCATTTGTTGATTTTGGTAAAATGTACCTATATGCTTAAAAGGAACATTTATGCATTTATCATTCATTATTTTATCATATGTCATTTTTATGTTTATATTGTTGTCTAATACTCACTTGGATCTCTCTTTCCACTTATGTGTTTTTGTTTTGTAGAGTTGACATCCAAGTCATGGGGAACAAGATTTCTAATCCTATCCATCCATCAAAACCCATAGCCAAAAACAAGTCTACACCAATAACCTCTAGGAAACCCAAACCCAACAAGTTGAAATCTTTAGGAGTTATGGGAATCAAAAAGCTTATTCAAGATAGAGATGTTGATTTGGTAAAGGGAAGCATGGATAAATACTATTGGGGTTGTAAATAAGAGCCTTATTAGAGAGTTTTACTTGAATATAAGGATAGTATAACCTTCAAAAATGCCTTGATGAATGTGAGGGGTAGAACATTTAGGATCTCCTCGAAAACCATCCATAAGTTCCTTGGTCTTTCCAATGAGATTGTGTCGGAACTACTTGAAGTGGACAACATAGATCACTTAAATCTTATGGGGAGGACCTTGAGTGAATATGATGAGTTTTATTAGGGGAAGAGAGCTTACATTGGTCAAAGTGAGTTAACCAAGGTTAGTGCCTTTTGGCATCTACAGATGCTTCAGAGCGAAACAAAGAAATGATCAAGATTGGGTATGCCTTGGTGACAAGCAAGCCCTTGAACCTTGGTAATATTTTGATAGAGCATACTGAGAGTGCAACTTCTTCATCTAGTGGCATGAATAAATCTAGAATTTAAATGTGTTGAGGTGTTTTCATATTTTCTAGAATTGTTCTTCATGCATAGTAACTAGACATATTTGATTTGTGAAGTTTCATGCATAAGTCTAGTTCCCATAGGATATATTGATCATCATATTCTATGTTATATGCTTGTTTGCGTTTTGCATTCTTGATCACATAGGTGATATTGTGAAAAGGTTGGAAGTCTTATTCCTTTTGAGTGATTCTTTGGATAGAGCATTGGAAGTCGCATTTGGAGAGTGATTCTTCAAGTTGCGCATTGAAAGTCTTGGCTAGAGACGCGAGGTCTTAGATAGCTAAGCATTGAAAGTCTCGTGTTTTAGAGTGATTCTTTGACTTGAGCATTGGAATTCACATTTTGGAGAATGGTTCTTTGATTTGTACAAGGTGGCATCTTTGTTCTGTAAGGTTGAAAGGTAGATTTCTAGGTGAAGTTAGTCACTTGAGAGATTGTATCTTTTTATCTTACTAGTGAAAGGTGTTTGCCGGTGGTTGTGGGATCAACATGTGGATGTTTCCTCTAAGAGGTTTTACCACTTAAAAATCATGTGTTGATTCTCTCTATCCCTATCTCTTAATATTTTATATATATGTTGATATATATCTTGCTTGATATTGATATATATCTTGTTCAATATACTTGTAATTGATGTTCATTTTATAACAAGCTTTGTATATGTTAAAGGCTAATAAGCGATAGCCAATATACAAATTGAGTTTGTATCACATGCAAGTTGTAATCTACATTGACTTTGTTTGACCAAACATTTCTTTATTGTATTGGTTTTGCTTGTGTTTGACTAATAAAATTGTGATACAAGCTATCTAGAGGGACTAGGGATGACAATTAAATCCAAACCCGTGGGACCCGCCCAAACCGAATCCACATGGAAAGGGTTTGTATGTGAAAATAGAACTCGTGGACGGGTTTGAATTTGAAATCTCAACCGGTCACAGGTTCGGGTTTGGGTTTGGGTATGGAAAAAAAACCAAACCTGAACCCGCAAACCCTTTTAATTTAATAATTATTTAACAAATAACATTAAAATTATTTTTCTTTTAGGATTTTAAAATATCTTCCATTATTATTTTTCTTTTTCTTTTTATCTTTAGTCTTCATTTTCTTTTCTTCTAGATCTTCAACTCCCACTCTCTTCAAAATAAAAACTCATCTTCTCCATTTATTTTCTCTGCAACTTATTTTTTTTGTCTTCAAAATTAAAACTCTTTTTCTTCTTCTTCATCATATATTCTTCTTCTTAGACATTTTAAAGCCTTTTTTTGCTCTTACTTTTTTATTTTCTTAAAAGTTTGAAAGAAGAAAACTAATGTGGATGGTTGTCGGTAACTGGGTTTGTCTCAAACCGAGGTACGCACACAAGAGTGAGTCGCTTTGGAACAACAAATCCTCATGAGTTCACGAGTTCGTGGGCAGGTCTGGATGTTGCTAAAATCCGCGGGTGAAACTCGAACCCTAACCCGCTACATTTCATGGATTCGTGGGTGGGTCTTGATGTCATTTTCTTTTGTGGGTTTGGGTTGGTTTTTCCCAAACTTGTTCGAACTCGACCCATTGTCATTCCTAAAAGGGACAAATATAAGTTTGTTTCAAGGGATTGAAAAAAGTGTACTAACATATTCAACCCAACCCCCTTCCTTCTAGGTTAGCTTAAGGCAAATTAACCGTGTTTGTACTTTTCAATCACCATATAGATTTCAACAATTCAACTTCTCTAAAGTTACCCCCAAACCAAACCTTTTCTCGTCCTCAATCAAACTCTAAAATGACATAAATAGGACACAATTAAAAATGCCTCGACCTAAAATTTTCCAGACTATAAGCAAATATCTTGATAAGTTGCATGTACAACCGATGATGAGATGCAAGGACGTGTGATAAAGAGAAGTAGACATATGCAAAGTAATCTAAAACAACTTGAGCAATTGAGGGAAACTCGCACTATCACAAATCCACACCTAGCAGTGCTCTTATATCGGGAGCTACTAACTCTCATACCTTGAGCATAATTCGCTTCGATTCTAATCCTGACCCAGTTTCACTATTTTTTACCGTCCAGAGTCCTAATTTCACACTCATTCAAGGTACGCAAATATGGAATATATGCATAGAATTCTAATGCATTACATACAATGTGCATTCAAAAACCGGTAATGTCTATTAACTAGCCTAAGAATGATTCACTATGCCATGAACGTGGAAGAACAAGCATCAATAAACATTCCCATTCCAGACATATCATAAATCAAATAGGACTTTCCCTTTGGTTATAACAAGGCCATAGAGTTTGATGTGGTAAACAAAGAAATATGAAAATCTAAGTTCAAAGATCACCAGTCATGCTTAAACATACTCACACCCCTTACAAAACTCTACTTTACAAAAAAATTACATTGCCATCTAGGCAACACATTTCACACACTTTGTGCTTACAAATTGGTATTCCAAATTGTGAGTACTTTTACAATTAGTTTCAATACTTCTTTCTTTCTTTTCCACTTTTTTCTTTGCCTTTTTCTTTGCATTGATTTTTCTTTTCTTTTGTTTTTCTTTTTGCACACTTACATATGAAACTCTTACAATTTGGCTCAAAGTGCAATTTGGCCCTTTTAAATTTTTAGCCAATGCTTCCACAACACAAAATTGCCTAAGTACACGCTTTTCTTACGTATGAGAGCTACTTACCTATCAAACCTCACAACACACACACCTTTACATGATTGGCAATTAAAAGGGTAGTCTCATGTTTGGGCTTATGGTTATATGGTTAATTCTGGTTCCAAATGTAAAATATAAGTGTTTGACCGCAAACTTGGCTTTGGAGCACACATAATGGACATAGGAATGTGTTTGGGCTTTTTAAGTAGTTAACCATACATTGCCTATAATAATTTCCACAATTAGTCTATCAAGGTAATGAATGCATCCATCAAGCAATCCACTATATTTATGAGATATATGTCATATGGCATGTGACACTTATGATGAGAAGAGTGTTTAAAGAATAGAAAAATTGAACAATCGATGCGCTTTTTAATAGGCTT
The DNA here is from genome assembly GCA_032871835.1 of Dipteronia dyeriana. Lineage (NCBI taxonomy): Eukaryota > Viridiplantae > Streptophyta > Magnoliopsida > Sapindales > Sapindaceae > Dipteronia > Dipteronia dyeriana. Next base: position 86,502,823 of record CM065297.1, on the reverse strand, counting down.
GTGTTTGTGAACTCACGGGTAGTCTCTATATTAGAACAAAACGCAAGAGCATTGAGTCCCCTCAAGTTAAGCATACAAAAGATGGGACTATCCCATGACAATGCAAGTATAACCCATGAGTGACAACAATTTGCTACACAAGCTCCCAATACATCTATAAACTCTCCAAAAGCACACGCTCAAGGCATCACATCCAAGCTAGTGAAAACTCAAAAATTTGACCGTTGTGTCAAATTGAAAAATTTGGACCAAAATAACTAAAAAATACTTAAAACAACTAAAAAGATGACTCAACAAGGCGTTTACACCCCCAAACCAAAACCCAACATTGTCCTCAATGTTGAAGATAAAAGCCCAACCTAATGGGCGTGCACCTAACTGACTCGAAACAAACCTAGACACTAATCATGCACAATCAATGCCCAATAAAATAAAAGACTCAAAAAGGCTCATCATAAAATAAGGACATTTAATACAATATCGACATTTAAGAACAAACCAACATCAAGCATTAACATTTCACAAAATTGAACGGAATGAGATATGATAACCCCCAAACCAAGTATCATTGTATGCATAAGACCTATACAAAATGTGAGTACTCAAAACATCGCGAAACCGAATAGGGCTATATATGTTAAACATGAACATATACACTCACATATGTATCCACAAAAGCCTTCAACTCATTCATATAAAAAATGAAATCAATATGCACAAAGTAAATCAACCTATATTTTCCACCTATCTCTCCACATAAACCATCTCAACATCATTTCATGAAAGCAAGTAAAAGCTAAAAGACCAAAAACATTGTTCAGAAATTTAAAAATGAGTTTAAGAAAGTAAAACTGAACTAGGAGGCCTTCTTACAAGATTCTCATATTTAAGGTAAGCCTCTCGCTCTTTTTATGAGCGCTCTTGGCCTGCTTGTCCCTTCCAGATGCACATGTTGTTGTTTCCTACCAAGAGACAAAAAGCCTTGCATTGATACTCAAGATGTAAAAATTTGCCTCCCTCAGAAGCTTTAGATTATCTGTCACACTATAAGACATATCAGAAAGTTCAGGCAAGCTAGATTTTTCTCAATACTAGTAGTTGCCAAACCAAAGTTGGAATCACCACTTCTTATTAAAATGAAACAAACTAAACAAATCCCACAATAAGTTTTACCCCTAAACCTATTTCTTTTTCTCCTCTCAATTATCAAACACAATTTCACAAATAAAAGGAAAAAGAAAAAAATAGATTATAGAAGGAAAAATAAATTGTGCTATTTTAAAACAAAATAAAGCATAAAAATAAGATGCACAAAAGAAGTTTTCTACATTATGTACTTGTGCTAGGGGTGTCATCAACTAAAGGAGGCTTTACTAAGTTTGGAAATTGATTCCTTTTCCTAACCCAAACATGTTGAGTTGATTTCCCCTTTTTCTTGGCAATGAGTCTAACTTGGTTAATCAAGTTTTTCCTTACCCAAATTTTATTGATCATAGGTGGTCTCTTCCTATTCATAGGCTTCTCAACCCATATCTTCATAACATTCCTGTAATTCTTACTATGTTTACTATTTCCTCCTGTGTCTTGCCTTGCATATTCATGGTCTAGAGGTCTAGTGTGACCTATCTCATGGCAATGGTGGCACACGGCGATAGGGTTAGAAATGATACCTTGTTGGCAGATCTTTGTTGGTGGTGGGATTGGAGGATGCTTCCTTTTCTCTTTAGCCTTCCTAATGTTTGCTTTGCTAGGATTTGGCTTGTTGATCTCGGTACATGAACCTTCTTGACTCGTATCAACCCTCTTTTCTTATGGAGCTGAAATATGCTTGGCTTTTGTAAGTTCCGTAAGGTGGTCAAGTTCCATCATTTTCATTATCTTCAAAGCCTTGTCTCTTGCTTCAATTTCGGTTTGCATTAGACGCATTCTCTAGGCAAAGTCCTCATTGATCTCTTCCAACTCTTTTAAGGGTGTACCCTTTTTGGCTTCAAGGCTCTTCAATTGCTTTTCTACCTCATTAATCTTGTTAGAAATGTCTTTAAACTTCTTCCAGAGGATACCATTCTCCACCTTGATAGAATTCAATCTCAAATGTGAGATTCTTGTTTCCTTGTTTAAGCTCATCAACTTTTACCCTTTCCGAGGCTTCCTTGTCTTCAAATTCCTTCTTCATGAGCGGCAACTTCTTCTTTAATTCTTCTCTCATCTCTTTTTTCTCTTGGGAAGATTTTATCAATTTCTCTTGAAGTAAATAGACTTTCTCTTCTAATCTCTTGAATTGCTCTTATATTCTTTGGCACTCTTCATCTACATTTGCCATCTTCTCAAATGCTTGCACAAGAGCACGTACATTGCTTCTTGTCTTCCCTTGCTTAGAATCATCTAATGCACAACAACTTTTTTGATCAATTTTTTTCCCTTCCTTACAACTCCTCTGCTAACAGACCTATTTGAACCTCGAACATGTGCATGGAAGTATTAATCTCATTTGTTCTTTATTTGCTTTTCCAGATGTCCATGTCCAACTTTTCTCTTATTGCATGTTACGAGGCTAGGAAATCTTCTGTCATCTGTTGAGTTGACTACATGATACTCCTCATTTATTTTTCAAATGATGTGCTCATTGGTTGGTAAGATAAGAGAGATGGCTTATAGATGTTGACACCATTATAGCTCCACGAGGGATCATATGAGACCGCCAATTTTGGTCATATGGATCATCAATAAGCTCGTGCTTAGGCCTTGTATTTTGTAATCCATAAAACCTGAAACAAAAGAAAATAAAAACTACTACAGAAGTAAAAATAAACAAAAGAAACTAAAATAATTAAGAAACTAGCTATATAACTAAGATTAGCCACCTAATTAGAACCTTTCCCCGATAACGGTGCCATTTTTTACGAGGTACCTTTTTATCGTTAGAAATCATACGTCAAAACAATGATTTATAAAGAACCGCAATATTGCCTCAACAATTATAAAGCTAGTACAATGGCAAGTCGGGTGTCGTCTACAGGGAAAGGGAAATCAAATGGCTAAAACTAGTTAACTAATATTAAACTAAACAAAGCATGAAAAGTAAACATAAATGGTTGGTTTTTGAAGGTTAATTACTACAATGCAACTAAAGTTAGGCTAGTTAATCTAACATGCAATTAGTGTTAAGACGAATGCAAAAGTGAGAAGATATTTGATGGCTCCAACAAGCAAACAATGGGCATACCAGTAATTATCGTGAATGTATATTAACCTATTGTAACCAATCTAGAGGGTGTAGAATTGGTTGTATATCTCTTACGGGTTTCCAATCTAAAGTGTATAGTATTGGCCACCCACAAGTGATTGTTCATGAATGTACATCTATCAAAATAATGAACTAATCTCTGTATAAATTCACCAACCTAGAAGGTGTAGGGAAAATCGCGCAACAGAAGCGTGAAAAAATTATTAGAAATTAGGGTTTCAGTATAAATTAAATTTTTCCCTTTTTCAATAACATGAACCTTAACCATAGATTAATTGATGTATATAAAAAGTGTCGTACTTTTTCTCATGATGATTGAACTAGCGCCAAATTGTATCCGCAAGATCTTTCTATCCAATCACGAACGTGAATCACCTAGGAGTGTGAGCTCCCTTTCTTTTAGATTGTATACCTAATGATGGAAACAAACAAAATCTCTTTCTTTGTTAGTCACAATAATCCTCCAAGAAGAAAAACAAAGAACGTTAGGTCACTTGTGAATTATCAATCAATTTGATTGAAACTCGCGTGAACCTTGATCCGATGTTGTACATAAAACCTTTTAATGTAAAGGCTACTAGTGTACTATCGAAAACTAAACGTTCTTTCTTCCTTTTCTTCTTTGCCGAATCTTACACTATTTCTTAGAGTTGATCGAATTTTCTCTAGAGCAAAAATAAATATTTCTCCCGAAATTCTTATAGTGGTTGAATTCTCTCCAAGTAGAATTCTTAGGTTGGCCGAAATCTTCTCTTTTTAAAATTCCTAGGGCTGGCCGAAATTTCTCTCTTAGAATTATATGGCTGGCCGAAATTTAAGAGATATATATATATAATCACAAATCCTTTCCTAAGAAGGATTTAGTTGGTGGGTAAGAGTCTTATCTTTAGGTGGATTTTCTTGGTGATCAAGAATCCTTTTCCAAAAAGAATTCTTTCCTACACCAAGACTCCTAATCCAACTCAATAGTGTATTTGTAACCATATTAAAGATTTCCTAATTTGACTAGATAAATAATTCCTTTTATTTATCTACTTATCAAACATAATTTTTAATATTAATTATACTACCAACAATAGTATAATATTAGGAGACCTTCTCCTACTAGAAATAAGATTTTGACTTTTAATTAAATAATTAATTAATTAATTTCCATTTAATTAAATGATAAAATAAAAATAATATCATTAAGCTAAACTATATAGCTTTGCCGCCCAACACCATATATGGGCCATTATATATGAGCTATCTAAATTTAAGCTCCAATAGACAACCTAATCACAATCAACAAATGATTCACTTAGGTCTGATATATTAATTTTAGTTCATTCCACTAAAGAACTAAAATTTAACTCTTAAATAAATATAGAATAAGTTAATATTCCTCATTCATACCCTAGACAATCTTAATAGAGAAAGTGTATCCTCGTGAAGAATATCAATAATCACCAAGAGCTCATAGACCGCCTATAGATCTCTAAGTTACCATATTTACTCATATGCCACATTTTGAACTTGGATATTTTGACTTGTCCAGAAGCCATGTTTCAATAGATACTATTGAAAACTTAACGTTAAGATTTAATATCCAATACCTCAAAATATCTATATGATGATATTCTACTCACATTTAATAAATGGAGCCACGATGTCCATATGTATAAATGAAGTCCTCTATCAATTAACAAATGAATACCACCAAACTATCGATGATAGACTATGCTATATAATCGTACTCATTGATAGTTCAAATGATAACACTTGCAACCATAAGTCCATCATTTATCTCAGGATTGAGATAGACTCTCCGATTGTCTTCAAGTGAAAACTTTAATCCATTGACTGTTCTAGATAAAGTATTTCCCTGTGATTCAATTTAATGCACCCAGTGCACTAGATTCTTTTGCCTAAAGACACCACACTTTGATGATTTTAGACTCATCATAACACATTTTATCCCACTCAAAAAAAGAATCTACAACTTTGACAAGATAAAGGTGCCCAACCTTTATCTTAAGTTGTGAATATTATTCAAGACTAACTAAAGAATTGTGTCTACCTCATACATATCTAGATGTATGAATAATTCTTCTTTTCTCATAGTCTTTTGACCGTATGATTATTTACATTTGACAATTATAATAATTAAACTATAAATGCTATAAGATTTTTTAAACTAGAAATCACTTTATTAATATGAAAAAATTGTCATATACATTATTATACTCTTGCTATTGAGTATAAACCCAACAGATGGTATAGAATTGGTGCTTAATCTCTCACAAGCAACCAACCTAGAGGGCATAGTATTGGTTACCCATTTGAGATTAGATACATATTGAGAATTTTTTTGTTCGGATATCACTCAAGGAGGATACTCTCATTCAATCCTTCCATTCAAATGAACTTAAGAGAATCAGATATATGGTATACCAAATTCTCTACTCAAGTAACTTCTCAAACAATTTGCAAATAAATGAGGGTACAATCTAAGACAAAATATTATTGAAATCAATAAAAATAATGAATGAAACATATTTGATAGATTTAATAAATTAAATAATGTTCAATACAAGCCCAAGGTTCACAAATGATTCATATTAAGCCCTAAGTGGGTGATTAGCTACTCATGATAATACAAATAAATAACAATGAGAAGTGAGATAGAAGTCCCATGTAGAGACTCCTTTCTTGAAGTACAATCTCCAAGTGTCCTTGAGTAGATAAGGAAGATGATGGTTAAATTTGGTGGGAAATAATTCCTAGATCTAAGTTAGTAATTAGAGATGTGAGAAAGTGTATGAGAGGAGATGATGGGTGAAAGAGATGACTGGGAGATTTGGAAGTGTGAGAGAGAGTTTTCGAAATAAGAACAAGATATATTTATAGGATTCCAAGATTAGGTCTGAAATACTGATGTGGCGGTCCTAACACGTGAAATACGTGGGTAGTATACGGTGATGGTGTCTAGGTTATAGATTGCGCGATGGAAGGGTTTTAAATTTTTTTATGCAATCATCAAGTAAACCTAACTGTACAGTAATAATCGAAAACAGCAAGGAATGTGAAACAATTTCATACCAACGTTATAGGCTTTTTCTTTCTCTTCGATCTGCTTCCTGATTTGAACCCCAAGATCTTCTTGGATATCTCTCGGGATTGGTAACGGAGTGTGGGCGCATCACGGTACTTAGACACAAGGAGGATGGAGAGAAAAAATGAAGAAAACCTTTTTTTTTTGCCTTAAAAAATACCTAGAACGGTGCTAGGTTTTTTTTTTCTTTTCTCTATTTTGTTTCTACGCTCAATTGACTCTCAATATTCTAAACGTGTATTGTGTTGTTAGTTTCCAAAAAACATATATATATATATATATATATATATATGTGTGTGTGTGTGTGTGTGTGTGTGTGTGTGTGTGTATTTGATAAAACTAATTAATCAAATCTTTTAAGTTATCAGATAGCTTTAAAGATATTAATTAATTTTATTTTAATTTGTTTTGCATACAAACACTTTAAATTCAAATTTAAATATTTAATTTAATAAAAATAAAATAATCAGATTATCTTATCTTCATCCAAAATTAAATATCAATCAACACCCTCCAACTAATGATTAACTATGCAATTTAATAATCTAATTATTTAATTAACACAATCATTAACATTCATTAATTAAATATCTTATTATTCAATTAATTCCCGAATAGGCACGTGTCACTTGCGTAACACAATTAATTGAACAATCCAATTAATTAACCGTGACCCTTGTTACCTTAATCAAACTGGCTAGCAAAAGGATCTAATGGACTCACAGTATTTTGTGCTCCAATAATTCTTAGAAATAATTAATTAAACTCTTTAATTAATATTTTACGGTTATTAACTTCGGTGTTATTCCACTAAAAATCCGAAGTTGTACTCTCTCAACTGTTTGACATTTTTACACAAACCAATAACTTTTGGTGTCTATCGATATAGCTCTTACATATGGTATGATCCTCCACAAGTAGTTCACAATTAGAGTTGGGTCATAATGTCCGTTATACCCCTCTAATTATATCTTTCCATTAAGTACCATTGATTCTCTAATGAACAATAAATCCTACATTCCTTTCGGAATTAGGAGAGCGATCATATTGTTCGATCCCCGAATCAACCCATAAGGGAACTAAAATCTACTTCTTGTAAGAAGGAGTGGATTCCACTATTGTGTACAAACCTTCCCAGCCACAAGACAAACCGTGATTCCAACATACGGAGCATATTGATCGAGAATGCAATTTCAAACTCACCCATGGTATATAAAAAACCATGATCTAACCTGAAGGAGTCGATAAGATACTTAGGATTAAGATCGTCCATACATAGCCATCATTTGTCGATATATATGAATCTCAACATAAAACGGATCTTAGTGAGAGATTCATATAGATCGTGGTCCAGTCCTATATGATCACATCACACAAGGTGTCTCCATTCTCATATCACCATATGAATGATCCAGGATAAGATCATTGTACATTACGAATGGGCCGCAACTATAGATTTACCATAAGGTACCCAACTTTATTTGCTATCTACTGACTCTTTAAATTTCTCATCTAAAACTGAATCCATATGTTTATGACATTTATATACTAAGTTTGAAATTACATCCGACAATCTTTGATGTTAACTACACATGTTATATAAATGTATGAAACAATTTGAATGAATAAACTACTTCTTTTATTTATGTTCAATTCACGTTTACAAATTACAAGCTTTAGGACATAAAACCCCAACAATCTCCCACTTGCACTAAAGCATGTGAGACATGTCTCGTAAAACTAGACCCTCTAGATGACCCGCAAACACTTTAGCCAGTAAGGTCTTCGTAAATGTATCAGCATGATTGTCTTGTGACACTATCTTGGTCATGGTCACATCTCGTCTCTGCATTATCTCTCTGATGAGATGATATTTCCTCTCTATATGTTTTCCTCTATTATGGCTTCTTGGTTCTTTGAAATTAGCCACAACACCATTGTTATCACAATAAAGTGTGATAGGGTTGTCCAGATTTGGAACAACTTCCAGATCTTTCAAGAACTTACAGAGCAAAACAACCTCTTTTGCAGCTTCACAAGCGACTATATATTCAGCTTCCATGGTGGAATCAACAATACAAGATTGCTTACACTCCTCCACCTAGTGACTCATCCACCTAGTGGCTCCACCACCAATTGTGAATACTGATATAGACGTGGATTTTCTAGAATCCCTATCTGACTGAAAGTCAATCCGTATATCGTAACGAGATCAAATCCTGTCCAGAATACACTAGAATATAGTTTATCATCCTTCGAAGGTACTTGAGAATCGTCTTGACAGCAGCCTAATGATCCATTCTTGGGTTAAACTGGTATCTGCTGGCTACTCTCATTGCGAAGCAGATGTATGGTCTCGTTCATAACATAGCATACATGAGACTACCTACAGGTGATTTATAGGGAACACGTCTTATATCCTCAACTTCTTGAGGTGTCTTAGGACACTATTCCTTAGACAATTGAACTCCATGTCTGGAAGGTAAATTACCTTTCTCTGCATCGAAAAATTACATAAGAATCTTATCGATCTATGATGCCTGAGACAATGCGATGAGTTTGTTCTTACGGTCCCTTATAAGTTAGATCTCTAGATTATAACTTGTCTCTCCCAAATCTTTCATTTGGAATTAGCTAGCCAGCTAGCCAGCCAGCCATTTACTTCTGATAATACCCCTACATCATTCCTAATGAGTAGGATATCATTTACATAAAATACTATGAAAACTACATTCTTGTCAATGATGCACTCGTGGACACAGGCTCATCAACGTTTTACTCGAAGCCATATGTTTTGATCACATCATCAAACCTTATGTTCCAAGATCTAAATGCTTACTTAAGTCTATAAATGGACCTTTGTAACTTGCAAACCTTTTGCTTTTGATTTGGAGACATAAATCCCTCTGGTTGCATCATGTAGATGCTTTCATCAAGATTCCCATTCAAGAATCTTGTCTTGATGTCCATTTGCCAAATTTCATAATCAAAATAGGCAACAATGGATAAGTGAATCCAAATAGACTTAAACATGGCTATTGGTAGAAAGGTCTCTTCATAATTGATCTCCTCTTTCTAATAGCCTTACCTTGAAGGTCTCTACCTTCTCGTCTACTCCTCTCTTTCTCTTGTAGATCCACTTACATCCTATGGGTTTTACCTCATCCGGTAAGTCTACAAGTTCTTAGACTGAGTTAGAGTACATGGACTCCATCTCGAGGTTCATGACTTTAAGTAATTCCTCTTCATCAATATCTTCGATTGCATTCTTAAATGTCAATAGATCATCTTCATTATCAGTAGAGGCGACATCATGTTCCTCACCTATATCCAAATAACGTTAAGTTTACAGTATAACTCTCCTATTACGTCTAGGTGGTAGTGTAGTGTATCCTTACCAGGAATCATATGACTATCATATGTTAATGGATCAACAACTCTTGTTAACTGAGCACTAGTCGTACCAGGCTCCATTTCATTTAATACAATCTTACTTCGAGGTTTATGATCACTAATATAGCTATCCTCAAGAAATGTTGTATTTGTCGGTACAAATACTTTGTTCTCTTCAGGACTATAGAAGTATCCACCTCTAGTCTCCTTAGAATATCCTACAAACAAGCAGACCATAGACTTGAGGCCTAGGTTTCCACTATTGTTCTTCAGCACATGTGCTGGACACCCCTATATGCGAAAATATCACAAACTAGCTTTATGACCATTTCACAACTCTAAGGGAGTATTAGGAACAAATTTAGATGGTACTGCATTCAAAATGTAAGCCGCAGTTTGTAACGCATATCCCTAAAAAGAATTTGGTAATGATAAGAAACTAATCACAGATCTCATCATTTCCATTAGGGTTGTATTTTTCCTCTCCGCGACACCATTCTTTTATAGTGTACCAGGAGCTGTGAGTTGGGACACTATCCCATACTCGGCGATGAAGTCTTTAAACTCTTGGTCAAGGTGCTCACCTTTACAATCCGATCGTAGAGACTTGATAGTCTTTCCTAACTGGTTCTCAACTTCAGCTCGGAATTCTTTAAACTTTTTAGAAGTTTTCTACTTCCATTGCATTAGGTAGACATATCTGTATCTCTAGTAGTCATCTATAAAGTTGACATATTTCTCATAACCACTCATTGCCTTAACATTCAACCGTCCACAGACGTCTGAATATATAAACTCTAGTAGTTCTTTAGCTCTAAGCTCTTTTCCAGTAAAAAGTCTCTTAGTCATTTTACCTTCTAAATAGGATTCACAGATAGGTAAGGTGTCAACCTATAACTCATTTAAAGGTCTGCTTTTTACAGTCTATCTATCCGGTCAAGGTTGATATGACCAAGTCGTAAAGGCCATAGATACGTTTGATTTTCTAGAGAAATCTTATATCGTTTTGTTTTTTGTTTTTCAACTTTAAACACTTCACCGTTGAGTAGTGTTGTATGTATTAACGACCTTAGTACATACAAATTGTTTCGTTTAATTTTGAACATATATTCAAACCATTCTTTGCAATAATAACAGATTTATTATTAAAAGAAATAGAATATAATTGTTCCAACAACTTTGAAAAAGAAATCAAATTTCATGTGAATCCAGGAATAAAAAATACATTGTTCAAAACAATAAAACAATTTCCAAAATGTAGTCTAACTACACCCACGGCTCGGGCTGACACGACATCCCTTGACCCAACATGCATTGAGAAAGCTCCCTCCTAAAGCTCTATCCAAGAATCAGTCCACTGCATAGAAGAACAAACATGGTTAATATCCCCTGAATCAGTAATCCAAGGTGAAGAATCATCTTCCACCAAACACGACACAAGTACAATTAAATCATATTTACCTTTTATCTTTTTCTTCTTGGCTACCTCTTCTAGATACCGAGTATAAATTTTCTTCATGTTGGGGTTTATACTCTAAAGATGTTATTTGTAAATGGATTTATGAAATAAATAAAAGGAAAAGTTCAATTCATTCTTATTGTGCATATATTTAACATCTAAGATTACCGGATGTAATCTCGAACTGTGTATATGAGTGTCATATATAGATGGATACAGTATGAGATGTGCAATCTAAAGAGTCCGTAGATAGGAAATAAAGTTGGGTACTTTATTTGTGGTTAATCTATAGCTGCGGTCTATTCCGTAATTTAAAGTGATTCTATCTTGAATCATTCATATGAAGATATGGGAATGGAGGCACCTTGTATGATGTGATCATATAGGACTGGGACATGATCTATATGAATCTCTTACCAAGATCCATTTACCGATGAGATTCATATATATCAACTAATGATGGCTATACATGGGTGATCTTAATCCTGAGTGTCTTATCAACTCCTTCAGGTTAGGTCGTGGTCTTTGATATACCATGGGTGAGGTCGGATGCAGTTTTCGATCAATATACTCCGTATGTTGGGATTGCGGTTTGGCTTGTGGCTGGAAAGGTTTGTATACAATAGTGGAATCCACTCATTCTTATCAGAAGTAAATGGTAGTTCCCTTAGGGGTTGATTCGGGACTTGGACAATATGAGCGCTCTCCTAGTTCCGTGAGGAAATAAGATTTATTGTTCATTATAGAATCAACGGTACTTAAAGGATATATATAATTAGAGGGGTATAACGGATATTATGACCCATGTCTAATTATAAACTACTGTGAATGATCACACCATGTGTAATAGCTATATCGATGGACACCGAGTTGTATCAGTCCATGTAAAAGCATCTGCAATTGAGAGAGTGCAGCTTTGGGTTTTTAGTGGAATAATACCGGAGTTAATAATCAAGGAATATTAATTAAAGAGTTTGATTAATGATTTCGACGATTATTGGAGTTCAAAATACTGTGGGTCCATTAGGTCCCCTTACTAGCCCGATCGATTTGAGTAACAAGGGTCATGATTAATTAATTGGATTGTCCAATTAATTGTGTTACGAAAGTAACACGTATTTATTCGAAAATTAATTGAATAATGAGATTATTTAATTAATGAATGATAATGATTATGTTAATTAAATAATTAGATTATTTAATTGTGTAATTAATCATTAGTTTGAGGGTGTTGATTGATATTTAATTTTTAAAGATAAAATAATTTGATTATTTTATTTTTATAAAATTATATATTTAATTTTGAATTTAAAGAGTTTGGATTCAAAACAAATTGATTAATATCTTTAAAGATATGAGATATTTTAAAAGATTTAAATTGATTAGTTTTAACAATATATATATATATATATATATATATATATATATATATGATATATATTTTTTATATTTAAAAAGAAATAAAAAGAGATAAAACCAAGGCACACATATTGTTTGTATAGGATACAAACATTGTGGGTGCGTGAATCAATAAAAGTGAGACACACAAGCGTGCAAAGGAATTTTTTTAGCATTGTATGCAAATTATTGTGCATGTGAAACAACACTACACCTGATATCAACACATCATCAATTCAAAAAGGTTGGGTTTTTGTAAGGGTTTGCGTGAGATCAATAAACTGATGCACGCATCAGCTAATTGATTTTAGCTTCATGTGTGTGAGATGTATATGTGTGATATTGTGCAAGTGTAGTGTGTGCGTGAGACGTATATGTGTATGATTTTGTGTGCAAGTGTTGTGCACCGATACAAAAGAAAGGGTTTCTTATTTTCTCTATATCCTCCATTCTAAGATCTTGAGTCCGTGATGCGCCAATACGTAGTTACCAGTCTTAGGAGATAGCGAGGAAGATCAAGTGGTTCAGACATGAGCATATCGTAAAGTGAAGGAGCCTCCAAATGTTGGTAAGCTTTTCTTGTTCTAATTATATTGATTACAATTTCATGTGTTTACATATTGTATTTATTAGTTCCGAAAATAATTACGATCCCAAGTTCAATGGTCCCAGATTGTTTACGATCTGTATAAAAAATTTTAAAACCTATTTCCGCTGTATTACCAGTGAACGGTCCAACAATTGGTATCAGAGTCAATTTTATTTTCGGAACTGGAAATTGTTTCAATGCTCCTGTATATATGAATGTGTAGGCACTATCTATATGATTGTATGAATGTTTATAATTAAATTGTTTAATTTAAACATGGTTGATCGTAATGTTTTATGGTACTGTGGATTTAGGGTTTATGGGTTGTATAATTTTATTTTTATTATATTTTTTACTGTTGTATTGTAAATAAATATAATTGTAACTGGTAAACGAAGAACTGGAAACAAGCATAATGGCGGTACTGTTCACATGTTACTATTCATCAAGCACTGTTCATTTGATACTGTTCTGAAACTGTTCACACAGTACTATTCACCGGACATTGTTCACGCACTATTCCGACGTGCTGTTCATGACACTGTTCACATCATCTTGTATAGTTCAGTTGGCAAGTGTTGCCTAGTGAGTTCCGTACGGATTTCCTATTTCGGATTCATGAGATGAATCGGAGTGACCTGAAGAGACTGGAAGTTTTCTGAAGTTACAAGAAGACCAAAGAATGCCTTGGGGAAACTTTTTGTAATTTTAGATTCAAATTTTTTAGGTTAAATAATCTACATTATTCGGTCAATTCATATATGCTTTATATTATGTGATGATAAAAACATTGTCCTGCATATGTATGTCATTTAGATTAGATGTGCCTACAAAAATATATTTGATATGTCATACATGCTTCATAGCTTGATATTTTATGTATTTTTTTTAATGTGATTAAAATGGATTGGCTATGAAAATGTTGAAAATGTTAAAAATATTAATCTAGTTATTAAAGTGTTTAATAAGTTAGATTAATAGGGTCATTTATTAGGATTAATTTGATTAAAAACCTAATAATAAATTATTCGAATAAAGTGTTAGAGTTTTAATAGTTAAAACTTGGTAAACACTAACATAATAATCTGACCTTAGTAAATAGCTTACAAAGGCTTAGATTCCTCACTAATATATTAGATTTTTAATAGTTAAAAATCATAAATAATTTATTAGTTGATTAGAATTTGTTTCTAATAATGAATTAGTTAATGCACTAGATAACTTCATTAAAGTTAGCCGTTTGATCCTATAGAGTCTAGGTGCATTAACGGATAATAGAAAAACCTAATATTAAAATAGTGAGTGGGAGAGGGATATATGACATATATATCCCGTGGTCTCCACCATTAGTTCAACACCGTGAGATCCGAGTGAGGTATCGTGACTGCTTTGCTTTCGTCCTCCCTAAGGAGGGTTTCCACAAAGATCCATACCAAGGTTGACTTCCTAATGAATAGGATTTCTAAGGGTATTTCGGGATTGACCGACCCTAAGGCGGTAATTCTCGAGTTAAGCTCGTGAGATCTGAAATGGTGGGTTACAATCATGAAGGTTTTGATTAAGTTTTGTTAATTAAAAACCTGACTGAATAAACGATGACTGAATGATATGGAATAAGAGTTATTCTAGAATATTATTTGATTGAGAATGTCTCAGTCCAACATGCAAAGACTTGATTGACCCTAAGGCAGTACTTCTTTGTGGTATGTTGGATTGTTGTGGCATAGTAACTAGTTTTAGGGTAGTTCTAGTTCGTTAAACATGTTCATGCCATATTTAAATTTATGCCAAAGCACTCACACTTGTTTTTAATAAATGTCTGAATGAATGTTTTATTTATTTCAACAATTATGTCTTCTTCATTACTATAAATTCTCGCAAACGACAAATTAACTGGTGATAACTACACTAAGTGGAAACTAAACATGAATGCAATATTGGTCACCAAAGACCTCAAGTTTGTACTTAAGGAGGAATGTCCTCCAGCGCATGCTGCCAATGCCACACGAACTGTTTGTGAGGCATACGAGCGATGGTTCTCATATTATGAGAAGGCCCGAACTTATATATTGGCTTCTATGACAGACGTGCTTGTCACAAAGCACGAAGCAATGACTTCAGAATTCAAAATTATGGAGTCATTACAAGCTATGTTCGGGCAGCAATCTGAGCAAAAGCGACACGAAGTTGTTCATTCCGCTATGCTTGCTCGCATGAAGGATGGTACATAAGTTAGGGAATATGTTCTGAGTATGATGTCCTACTTCAACACGGCTGAAGTCAATGGTGGGGCCATTGACGAACCCAGTCAAGTGAGCATCATACTGACAACTCTTTCGAAGAGTTTCAATAAATTTAAGAGCAACTACGAGATGAACATGTTAAGGTCCAATCTCACACAGTTGCTTAATGAGCTCACTACCTTTGAGTCCTTAACTAAGGATTGCAAGGGCAAGACCGGTGAGACAAATGTTACCAAACCATCTTCCTCCAATAATAAGAAGAGGAAGAGGTCTTCTAGGAAGGCGTTTGGTAAACCCAAACACAAAAAATCTCAAGGCAAGAAGAAGTCCAAGAAAGGTAAATATGATTTACTTGTTCTTGAGTCATGTTTAGTGGAAGATGATTCTTCACCCTGGATAGTTGATTCGGGGGCCACTAACCATGTTTGTTCTTCTTTACAATGGACTGATCACAGCTAGATGAGCAAGCTTTCTCAAAACCTGTGGGGTTAGGGGATGTCGTGTCGGCACGAGCACTGGACGTAATTAGATTACGTTTTTGTAATAATTATATATTGTTGGACAATGTACTTTATGTCCTGGATTTACATGGAATTTGATCTCCGTTTCTAAGTTGTTAGAACAAAAATATTTTGTTTCTTTTAATAATAAGTCTGTTATTATAAGAAAGAATGGTTTGAGTATTTATTCATGAATTAATGAAAACATTTTGTATATGTTAAGGACATTAATACATACTACACTGCTCAACACCGAAATGTTTAAGGTTGAAAAACCAAAAACTAAACGACATAAAATTTCTCCAGATAATGTCATGTATCTCTGGCATCTAAGGCTTGGTCATATTAACCTTGACCAGATAGACATACTAGTAAAAAGAAGACCTTTAAGTGAGTTAAAGGTTGGCACCTTACCTGTCTACGAATCTTGTCTGGAAGGTAAGATGACTAAGAGACCTTTTACTGGAAAAGGACTTAGAGTTAAAGAACCGCTAGAGCTTATACATAAAGACGTCTACAGACTGATGAATGTTAAATCTAGGGGTGGTTATGAGTATTATGTCACCTTTATAGATGAATACTCAAGATATAGATACGTCTACCTAATACAATGGAAGTTAGAAACATTTGAAAAGTTGAAAGAATTCTGAGCTAAAGTTGAGAATCAATTAGGTAAGACTATCAAGTCACTACTATCAGATCGTGGATGTGAGTATCTTGATCAAGAGTTTGAAGACTTCATGGTCGAGCATGGGATAGTTTCCCAACTCACGACTTCTAGTACACCTCAATAAAATGGTGTAGCGGAGAGGAGAAATAGAACCCTGATGGAAATGGTGAGATGATTAGTTTCTCATCATTACCAAATTCCTTCTGGGGATATGCGTTACAAACAGCAGTATACATTTTGAATGTAGTGTCATTCAAATATGTTTCTAAGACTCCCCTAGAGTTGTGGAATGGTCGTGAAGCTAATTTGTGACATTTCTGTATATGGAGGTGTCCAACACATGTGCTGAAAAATAGAAGTGGAAAGCTAGACTCCAAGGAGACCAGAGGTGGACATTTCTATAGTCCCGAAGATAACAAAGTATTTGTATCGATAAATGCAACGTTTCTTAAGGAAATTATATTAGTGACAAAAAACCTCGTTCTAAGATTGTATTGAATGAGTTGGAGCCTAGTGAGATTAGCGTTTCATTAACAAGAGTTGTTAATCCACAAACATCTGAGAGTCAGATGATCCTGATCAGGATACACTACTATGTAGAAGTAGTGAGAGGGTTGTGAGACAACTTAAACGCTATTTAGGTATAGGTGAGGGACAATAAGTTTTCTCTACTGATAGTGTGGATGATCCATTGACATTTAAGAATTCAATGAAAGATCCTGATAAAAAGGAATGTCTTAAAGCCATGAATCTTGAGATGGATTCCATGTACTCTAACTCAGTCTGGGATCTTGCAGACTTACCGAATGGGGTAAAACTCATAGGGTGTAAGTTGATCTACAAGAGAAATAGAGGAGTAGACATGAAGGTAGAGACCTTCAAGGTAAGGCTAGTGGCCAAGGGTTATACCCAGAAAGAGGGGGTCGATTATGAATAGACCATCTCGGCAGTAGCCATGGTTAAGTCTATTAGGATTCTCTTATCCATTGCTGCCTATTACGATTATAAAATTTGGCAAATGGACGTCAGACTGCGTTCTTGAATGACAATCTTGATGAGAGCATTTATATGATGCAACTAGAGGGATTCATGTCTCCAGATCAAAAGCAAAAGGTTTGCAGGTTGCAAAGGTCCACCTATGGACTTAAGCAAGCATCTAGACCTTGGAACATCAAGTTTAATGATATGATCAAAACCTATGGCTTCGAGCAGAATGTCGATGAGCCTTGTGTCTACAAGCGCATCATTGACAAAAAGGTATTTTTCTTAGTCCTATATGTAGATTATATCCTACTCATTGGGAATGATGTGGGAGTGTTGTCTGATGTAAAGGGTTGACTGGCTAGCCAATTCCAAATTAAAGATTTGGGAGAGGCGAGTTATGTTCTTGGGATCCAACTTATAAGGGATCGTAAGAACAAACTCTTAGCATTGTCTAAAGCATTATATATCGATACAATTCTTGTACGATTTTAGATGCAAACCCCCAAGAAAGGTAATTTACCTTCCAAGCATGGAGTTCACTTGTCTAAGGAACAATGTCAAAAGACACCTCAAGAAGTTGAGGATATGAGATGTGTGTCCTATGCATCAATAGTAGGTAGTCTCATGTATGCTATGTTATGCACGAAACTGGACATCTGCTATGCAAAGGAAGTAGTCAGCAGTTACCAGTCCAACCCATGATTGGATCATTTGGTTGCTATCAAGACTATTCTCATGTATCTTTGGAGATTGAGAAATTATATGTTAGTGTATTATGGACAGGATTTGATTCCGTTAGGATACACGGATTCTGATTTTTAGTAAGATAGGGATTCTAGGAAATCTACGTCTGAATTAGCTTTCACCCTGGGTGGTGGAGCCGTTGTGTGGAGAAGTATCAAGCAATCCTGCATTGTTGACTCCACCATAGAAGCCGAATATGTAGCCGCTTGTGAAGCTGCTAAAGAGGTTGTTCGGCTCCGTAAGTTCTTGAGTGATCTGGAAGTTGTTCCTGATTTGGATAAGCCCATCATACTTTATTATGATAACAGTGGTATTGTGGCTTATTCTAAAGAACCAATAAGCCAAAAGAGAGGGCAGCATATAGAGAGAAAGTATCATCTCATTAGAGAGATAGTAAAGAGAGGAGATGTGATCGTCACCAAGATAGCCTTACAAGACAATCATGCTGATCCATTTACGAAGACCTTACCGGTTAAAGTGTTTTCAGGTCACCTAGATGGTCTAGGGTTACGAGACATGCCTCACAAGCTTTAGTGCAAGTGGGAGATTGTTGGGGTTTATGCCCTAAATATGTAATTTGTAAATGGATTTATGAAATAACTAAAAGGAAAAGTTCAATTCATTCTTGTTGTATATATATTTAACATCCAAGATTGTTGGATGTAATCTCGAACTGTGTATATGAGTGTCATATACAGATGGATACAGTAAGAGACGTGCAATCTAAAGAGTATGTAGATAACAGGGAAAGGAGTTTGGCCCCTCTTGCCTAGTTCCTCTCCCAACCCAACCCCCCCCCCCCCCCCCCCCCCCCCCCCCCCCCCGCACACCTTCGCGTTCTTTGACCATTCTCTGGCCTCCGAATCCTGAATTTGAATCCGTCTTTGGATTGCAAACCAAGACTCTCTCATGCATAAGGAGTTTAAGAAAACTTTCACAAAAAATATTGAATTCAATTTGAAAATCAAAGATGAAAACGATGCATGAAAAAGACGCGGAAAGTTGCTTAACTTACTATTTTGAACTCAAAACTTAATGAATGAGTAACTGAAATGCCCATAACTGAATAAGGAATAATGCAAGCTCAAATTCAAGTTCAATATCACATAAATATAGACATATAAACACAAGAACACACAAGTATGCTATTTCCTAGAGATAGTCCTACAACATCCAATTTACGAAAGTTGGTAACTTTAAATCTAATGCCCCGTGCATACGTGAATAAGTGTGTGTAT
This sequence comes from Dipteronia dyeriana, assembly GCA_032871835.1. NCBI lineage: Eukaryota > Viridiplantae > Streptophyta > Magnoliopsida > Sapindales > Sapindaceae > Dipteronia > Dipteronia dyeriana. The sequence goes on along the minus strand of CM065297.1, from coordinate 86,483,267 downwards.
GTGTTATATCAAATTTTGAACAACGATGCAGGGACACATATGAATGCAATGTATGTGTGTGCCTAGGCCTTGCAAGAGGAGAGAGGTCTCGATATACCTTTTGCTATGCAATTAAGCTTTGTTCCTCTTATAGCCACCGATTTGCTTGAAATGTTGTCCAACTTCCTTAAGGCTTGATAATCCATAAATTCTAGACAACTAATGAATACAAAGAAAATGATGTTTTGATATAGATTATGCCAATACTAAACTCAAAAACCTAATAAAAGAGAGTTATAAAGAATTAACACAAAGATTTTTTTTAACGTGGTAAAACCTCCTAAGAGGAAACATCCACGGGTTGAACGCAACCATCGGGTACTTTTATTATTGAAAAGTAAACAAGTCATTTCTCAAAAGTGACAAAAAAATAATACACTCTATAGTGGACTCGATATCTACCCAATCTCTATTGGTAGATTGGAAATTCCTCAAAAGTGATCAATAAATGACACACTTTCTATTGGACTCCACTTCTACTGATCAACAATGACACACTCTTTATTGGACTCCATTGCATCTTAATATCCTGGGTCTACCAATAAAATGTTTACTTTCTATCCAAGGCACCCTTGGCTCTAGAAAATCTCCCTTGCTTGATTATCCGGACCACATGCCCTAGCCAAGACTTTATGCCTTTTTCAAGGACTTCCTAATGTGATCAATAAATGCGAAAGTGCAAACAAGCACTCAACATAGAATATCATGATCAACACATCCTATGGGAACTAGACATATGAATGTAAGTTCACAACAAAAAAATAGTTTAGTTATTATGCATGAATGAAAATTCTAGAACATGTGAAACACCATAAACATATTTAATTGCTAGAATCATTCATGTAACTAAAACTTGAATCAAAGCGTATGCACTAAGTACACACTCAAGATTTTAGTAGCCAACAAAAACATGCTTGATTCATGAGATATAATCAATCAAATTTCTAGCAAATATCTAGAGCATATTTTTCTCACAATATTCAATCACAATCAAAATAGCTCTAAAAACACAATCAAATGTGCTAATACAATATATGTTCAATCAAAAGAACCTAGCACATGTTAAGACTTTATATTATAAAAAATCAAACATTATGAAGCACAAATAATCCTAAATCAAAAGTCAGCACAAAACAATTTCCAAAGATAAGAAAACATAGATTTTAGTAAAATCTAACTCAACATGTGAGAATCTAATCATGTTCAATCCAACTTTAACAGAGTCTAAAACTATAATCAAAGTATACATAATAAACATACATATATAGAAGAAGAAAATCCAAGGTAATTGAAAACTTTGTAGAACAAAACTCAAGAAATTTTTTAATACCTCAAGACAAATGTGCGGTCCCCTTTTTCACTGAAAAACCGCTTGAAAACTTGAATAAATGACCTCAAACCTTTTTGAAGATGTTAGAGAATTGATAGACAAACAATCTCCAACTTAAATCAATCACTTGATTCGGAGCTTAAATGAGAAATTTATGGTGTTTGGAAGGTGAGAAAGTTTGAGAGAAAAGAATTGTACACACTTAGAAAAAACAATTCTTCAAATGAAATGAGAGAGGGAAGGGAATATTTAAATGAGAGAAAAAGAGAGAGATTGGAGGGACCAATGATCACAAGCCACCTAACATTCCCAAGGAGGCATGTGGCCATCTCAAAGGCTCTCTTCCCCGAGATGGCCATGTGCCTCATCGGGGATGGGTAGCAAGTGGCCATTGGTCATTTGCTTCCTCCCTTGCTCACTTTCGCGTTCTTTGACCGTTCTCTGGCCTCTGAACTCCAAATTTGAATCATTTTTTTGGATTACGAACCGGGACTCTATCATGCACATGGATGTCTATGAAGCTTATACTAGAAATTTTGAATTCGACTCGATACATGAAGACGAAGACAATGCTTGGTAATTGATCAAAAAGTTTCGTAACTTTTTACTCGAAACTTGAAATCAAATGAATGAGTAACCAAAATGACCGAAACTCAATAAGGAATAACATAAGACCACATTCAAGTCTGAAATCTATAAAACATAAACAAACAAACACGTGAACACACAAGATTGCCATATCCTAGATATAGTCCTAAAACATGCAATTTACAAAATTTGTCAATATAAGTCTAATGCTTGGGCATTCAATATCAAGTGTGTGAATGTGTTATACAAATTGAGCACAATGATGTAGGTACACATATGGATGCAATGTCTATGTGTTCCTAAGCCTTGTAAGAGAAATGAGGTCTAAATATACCTTTGTTGAGCAATGATGCATATTTCTCTTTAAAGACTCAATCTTGCTTGATAAGTTGCCAAATCTTCTTTGAAGCTTGAATCATCATCAATCTAAGATAACTAATCAATAAAAGTGAAATGCCGTTTGATATAGAATAATGCCAACACAACTCAAAATCGTAACATGCACAACTCCGCATTTTCTATTCATTCTTCCAAAATGTACGTAATTGCTTACAAATATATCAAAAAAGCCATAAGACAGGCAAAAACTCATGAAAATCAGGCAAAGGAAATGAACTTGAGGGCCAAAATATATGACAATTTTGGCACGATTAGATCAGCTCTAGGCAATTTAGCTTTGTTTGTATTTTCAGTATTCAAGACTTTAGAACTAAAACCAAAAATGCTAGAATGAAAAGATATGGTCAATGAAATTCTCTAGCAATCATTTAGAGCACATATTCACAAAATAAGCAATTAAAAATCAATAGGCTCTAAATATAAAATTAATTGTGCTAATCCTAAATATATTCAACTAAAGAGTCCTAGCACATGTAAAGGCTATCAATCATCAAAATACAATCAATTAAAGCACAATAGCTCTAGATTATAAGCTAGTCACAATACAACTCCCAAACATGTGCAATCATAGATTTAACACATAAGATCCATCTCTAAATAGCAATTGTTCAAGAAACATACACAAAAAGTATTTGAACATTTTAAAGAACGAAACACATAAGATAATCAAATACCTTGATAATATGAGTACAGTCATGAAATTGGTGTAGAGCCTTTTTGGAGGAGCATTGCTTGAACTTTAAAGTTATATGTCTTGCATGCAAAGCAACAATTTCACACATCTTTCTTTAAAGAAAACTCCTTGATTCTCTCTCAATTATTTAAGTTGAATAAAGTTCATGCATATGACCATGCTATCATCTTTTGTGTGAATATCTCTCATAGGGGGAGCTTCTTTGCCTACCTCATGACAAAAAGGGGAAAAAGTCTTGAGAAATGTAGAGGGAGTATTGCTTATGCTTTGGGGGAGAAGTCTTGTGAGAGATTAACCTTTTAGCGGGAGTATTGCACTTGCATTAATTTGTATTGCTTTATTGTAATTGAGTGCAAATCCTCTTTATGTTTGTTCACCTCACATACACTTGTCTTGGAAAGTGTAGTTTCTTTGTTTTGTAGGGTTATTTATTCTACAAGAGATTGAAGAATTAAAGATCTAGAATTTAGGCCTTTTTTTTAATGTATAATATCTTTTGTTGGCCTTCAATTTTTTTTTGTTTTTGTGATGATCAATTGTGGCTGGTAGTTTTGTCACAAAATAGCCAAAGGGAAAGATTGTAAGTTCATAATTTTAATATTGGCTTATTTCGTTGACAAACCATATTAAAGCTTAAATTGTAAGGGTAAACTAGGCCTTCATTGTGCATGGTCAAATTTCAAAGGTACTCTTAAGACATCAATCTCAAAAAGCACTTCAAAGGTATATCACTTGTACTTAACTCTTTGAAGAGAATTAGTTGCACACACACACACACACACACACACACTACTTCATGCATGCTTTGCTCATTTTGCATTCATGTTTCAATTATTTCATGTGTGCATTCTTTACACATCTCACACGTGCACACTGTTGTTAGATTTAAGTGTGGTTTTGTGTAACATAACTCGTTTCCCGATGATTGATAAAAAACATTTGCGCATGCACGATGATGTGCTTGTCTTAGCGTGATGGGTGATAACCTGAGATGGTCCCAGTTCGTGGGCCAATGTTCGTGGTTCCCCACCACCAAAGCCAACCCGTGAAGTCATCTCTATGTGTTTTTGGTCCCAATTCTCGGGTCCAAGTTCGTGTATCCCTACCCATAAAGTCACTAGTGAAGTCTCTCCATTGGTTTTCTTAGTCTAAGTTCACGGGTGTTTCACTGGTACCTACCTGTGAACGATGCCTTTTTTGCCCCACTTTTTACAACTTCTTCAAAACATCGTAATTTCATTTGGACCCTATATATTCATCATCTTCCTCCCTATTTTGATCTAGAGCTCCAAAAATCATATTTTTAGTGAGAGAAAATAACTTCAAGAGAGAGAGAGAGCTCTAAGACTCCATTTTTACTCAATCAATCCAAAACCCATGTGCATCTAACATCATTCAAGCATCAAGTCTTCATGGGTCTCCTTTGGTTTCATAACTAGGTAAGTTAAACATGCCTTAGAACTCACTGTTTCCATTATTGTTCATCTTTGCCTAGGTTTAGCATTTATTATATTGATTAAATGCATGACTCTTTTCTTAAGTCTATTTTGAATATGTTTGAGTCTTTGTTGATAGATTGAGATTGATTCTTTATTGATTGTAAATTTATTATCTTTGTCATATTTTGTGACAACTTGTGTTAGTTGGGCTTTGTTTGATGATTAGTTTTTAGGCTTGCATATCTTTATCTAGTTAGGTCTTTGTGAATCTTCATATTAACATTGATATCTAGGGTTGTTTTATTGCCGTCATAAATCTCCAGATACGCATTTGGTGTTGCCTAGCATTACTTGCATATTAGAATGTATTATATATTCACTTAGGTTGCTTAAACTCTTTATTAAATCAATTATTGTGACTAAGTGTGTTAGTACACAAGCTTTTGGTCGAGAATCACTATAAAAGGCATGTTGGTAGTAGTGGTTTGTTATTATCCGAGAATGGTGTGACTAGAGGTTAACCTAAATTGTAAATATCATTACATATAGTGAATTTGAGGGTCGTGTGTGGCTAGATAGATAGCCCATGAGTTTTTACCCTTTTGGGGTTTTCTCACGTAAAACAAATCAAAGTGTCATTTATCTTTCATACTATATTTACTTTGATTGTTTGACTTGTTTTAATTAGCTTTGATGATTTGTGACTAATATTGACTAATCCAAAAAATTGGTAACTTATTGGATTAACAACCCATTCACCCCACTTCTAGGTTGTTTAGACACACCTTAATTTATTTTTACTCCTTACTCTTCTTGATTTTGCACTTGACCTTGAAAGAATTGGCGTTTGAAATCCTCTTGTACCTTTGTGACATACCTTTAGTTGTAGGAACCTCCACTTGCTCATCTACAACATCTAAGCCACTTAAATCTTTATGAAGATTACCAAGTTCTACTACCTTATCAAGTTTGATGGTTCATATAGTTAATCCCTTGATAGTTTGCTTGGTCAATTCAATCTCCATGATGTACTCAAGCTACTAAGCATTCATGATTTCCAATTCCTCTTTCTTGCCTTTGATTATTTCTTAAAAAAAAAACAAGTCATTAGCAAAATCATTCTTTATTTTTTTCTAGCACAAGAGCGTCTTCAATCATCTTCTTTACTTGACATATGATCACTTCATTCTTCATTTTAACATCCTTCAAGAATTTATCTTCAAAAGCTTGAAGTCTAGTCATCAAGTTGAAATTGTTAATCTTTTCCATGCAAATCTCTTCATCGAGTTGCTTGAGTAAGTGATCATGTCTAAATCGATCATCCTCCAGGAACTTCTTCTTTGCTTTTGTCACTAACATTCTTTACAAGCTTATCAATAAAATTGTTAGAAGGCAAATGAAATGTAAAATAAGAAGAACATTTTTCACAAATAGCTTGGAGTCTATTACATGCCTCTTTTTCCATATTAATATCTTTATTAAGAGAAAGGTGTTTAAAACTAACACCACTATGAATGAAAAAAGGACTAAAAGTTTTAACTTCTCTAAATAAACCTCAATTCATACTCCATGAACATTTTGGTTTAGGAGAAACTTCTCCATTACATATAAGTCTTGGAGAAGTGAAACCTTTCTTGACAATCAACCAAGCTTACTCATCACTAAACTTAATATAGTCTTTCATGAGCACTTTCCATAAAACATATATATTTTTTTCAACTAATAAAAGAGGACAACCCTTAAAAACACTATTAGACTTAAGGTTACTATTCATAAATAGTAAATAACCTTACAGATCCCGAATCACACAAATTACCTTAAGTGACCCGCTCTGATACCAATTGAAATTCCTACAAGATTATGAACTAAACAACTAAAGGAGTGGTGAATAAGTTAACACTCTATTTTTTAAAAAAATTAAGACTTTTGTCAAACACTTGGTGAGCATACAAATTAACCTTTAATATGATTGCTATTTAGAAAACAATCATCACATGTACGCTCAATTCACCACCCTTAGTATGCAAACATAGATTCACAAATATGAAGGAATGTGATACACTTAACATATATATAGAAACAAGAGAAAATGTATCTCATATACAAGTATATTTAATACAAAACAAATTCCACAATTTATACTTTTGAATATTACAATGTAAATTCACTAAGTAGAACTTTACAACTTGATATAGAATTTCACAAGATACAATGTTCAAACACTACAAAGATACAAGAAAAATAATATTGATTCAACAAAGTATTTGCTACTCAAACTTATCAAGAATCTTGTTTATAAAGATATTCAATATAGGTTCAACAAGATATAAACATCACAAAACACAAATATAAGAGTTTGAGTTAGAGACATTTTTCATGTTATTTTTACGTGGTAAAACCTCCGAAGAGGAAACATCCACGGATTGAATCCACAACCACCAGCCAACTATCTCCCACAAGATGGTAAAAGTACACCCTCAAAAGTGACCGATCAAGATGATACACTATCTATTGGACATAACTTCTACCCAACCCTCGAGCCTTTTAATGAAAGAGACATAGCCAACTTACTATCGAAAACACAACCCATGTCTCTAGAAAGTTACCTTTCTTGACAATCCGGATTATCCCAATCATAGCCAAGACTTCTTGCTTAACTACTCAGATCATTCCGATCCTAGTTAAGACTTCCTTACTTGACTATCCAGATCATTCCGAACCTAGCCAAGATCTCATGCCTTTTGCAAGGACTTCCTAATGTGATCAATATGTATGTCAATGCAAACATATGCAACATAGAATATGCGATCAATATATCATATGGAAACAAGAAATGATCAATGAGCACACAATGTATGGTTTTTCTAGTTTATAATCCTAATAAAATGTCATCATACAAATGATGCATGTACATATGAATTGTATGCATTGAGTACACTTCATGAAAAACTAGACATAGGCATCAAAGTACACAAATAAAGATTGCCTAGCTCTTTAAACATAAACAAAAACCTAGAGCATGTAAAACACCAAAAACACACCAAATCCTAGATTTTATTCATGTAACTAAAGCTTGAAAACATAGCATATTCATAAAGCACATATTGAAGACTTTAGAACTAAAAACCAAAATTCTAGAATCAAAAGATATAGTCAATAAAGTTTTCTAGCAATCATTTAGATCTCATATTCATCAAAATAATCAATTAAAGCCTAAAAGGCTCTAAATATACAATTAATTGTGCTATCCTAAATATGTTCAAATAATGAGTAATAGCACAATAAAAGGCTATCAAACATCAAAATACAAACAACTAAAGCACAAATAGCTCTAGATTAAAAGCTAGTCACAATGCAACACATAAGCATGTGAAAACATAGATTTTAGGAAAACCTAACTCACATACAAGTCTCTAACTAAGCACAACTAGCTAATAATTGAAGCTCTATCTCTTAATAGCATTTTTTAAAAGCAACATACACCTAAATGAGAAGAAAACCCAAGGTAATTAAGGGTTATAAAGCACAAAACTCAAAAGATAATCAATTACCTTGTAAAAGAGTGCAGTCACGAAATTTGGTGTAGAACCACCACAAAACTTAAACAAAAGACTTCAAAGTTTCTTAGAGATGATAGATAACTTCAATACAAATATTCTCCATCTTGAATCACTCAATTCGGATAATAAATGAGTGAGATATGGTGTTTGGAAGTTGAGAGAATTTGAGAGAAAATTTCTACACTTTTTCTTTTTCACTAGAAAAATGAGAGGGGGAGAGTTTTTAAAATAGAGAAAGAGAGGGAATCCAGTTGACATGATGGGGTCCATGGCTGCCCACTTAAGCCACACCACATGGGAACCCCATGGAGGCGCTTGGCATCCACAGGGGTAGAGGAGAACCCTCACCGTGACGCACACGTGCCTCTATAGGGGAAGGGTGCAAATGGCTTTTTGTTATTCCTCTCTTCCCTAGCGCACCACTCGCGTTCTTCGATCATTCTCTAGCCTCCGAACTCCGATTTCGAATCCCTTTTTGGATTACAAATCATAACTCTCTCACGGACATGGATGTATACAAAAATTTCACAAAATATATGGAAATCGATTTAATACACAAGGACAAAAACCATGAACGATAAACGCACGGAAAGTTTCCTAACTTTCAACTCGGAACTCGAAAACTTATGAATAAGTAACTGAAATGATTGGAACTCAATAAGGAACAATATGAGAACATGTTCAAGTATAATAACATAAAAACACAAACAAAAAAACACAAGATCACACAAGTATATCATTTCCTAGATATAGTCCTAGAACTTGCATTTTTGCACAATTTGTCAATTTAAATCTAATGCATGTGCATACATTAAAATGTGTGTGAATATGTTACACCAATTGAGCACAACTATCCAGGGACACATATGAATGCAATGTCCATGTGTGTCTAAAAGCCTTGCAAGAGGAATGAGTTCTAAATATACCTTTGATTTGCAATAAAGCTTACTCCTCTTGAAGACTTCACTTTGCTTGATAAGTTGACAATCCTTCATTGAAGCTTGAATCACAATGAGCCTAGACAACTAATCAATACAAAGGAAATGTTATTTTGATATGGAGTAATGTCAACATGACTCATAAGCCTAACAAAGATAACACGATCAAGTTTATTAGACCGATCGGGAGAAGATGGTTCGATCAGGTTTTACTAGACAATCGGGCTGAAGAGTCTACTAAGGGTTGAGTAACCGGTCAGGGTAAAAGAGATCTAGTCGGGTTAGATGACCGATCGGCTAAGCGACACGTGGAAGATATTAGTTCAAAATAACTACGACTCAAACACGTAAAGAAATAGTCTTACCCAAATAAGGAATCATAGAGTACACTCTAGTAAGGAAACAAATTTCCTTAGAGATACCGGAGTCCAAATCCGTTAAAAGATCCAAATCATTTAATGCACGAGAAACATGGATCAGGAAAGAAGATAAATACGACTCTGATAAGTTAGAGTCCTGTTAAACCTCAACAATTCTCCTTACTTGTACATTAAGAATTATGGTTTTATGCATGTGTAAATAGACCCTAAAACACTATTACAAAAAGGTTAAAAAAAACTGATAACCATGAGAATGTTAACGAGATTGAGTGTGTACTTTTGATATACATAGTGGATTCTTTTCTCATCGTTTTCAGCAACAGTGGTTTTTTCACTTCTCGAGTTTTTCACATAAAATTGTGTGTTTGCATTCTTTTCTCTCTATTTATTTAATAATTCAAATTGCCACCTTATATGGATTTGTTAGACGCGCGGTATATTTTATGTTATCCAAACATCACCATCAATGGTTCTAAAGTCTTGAAGATGTGTTTAATGAATATGTTATATTTCAAGTTTTAGTTTGCATGAATAAAATCTAGGATTTAAGTGAGATTTGATTAGATTGCAATTTCTTGGTTTTTGTTCATGCATGAACAACTAGAAAACGTTGTTTGTGAACTTTTATGTTTATGTCTAATTTTGCATGAAGTGTACTTAATCCATACATTTCATATATGATTTTCATCATTTTGTGTGATGTCAATTATTTGGATTATAAACAAGAAAAACATACATTGTGTGCTTGTTGATCATTTCTAGTTTCCATAGGATATCTTGATCATATATTCTATGTTGCATATGTTTGCATATGTTTGCATTTGCATACATTTGATCACGTATGAAATGTATGCATTAAGTACACTTCATACATTTTCATATATTTTATGTATGAAGCCTTGCAAAGGCATAAAGTCACATGTTGGAACATAAGGTTCTAACTTGAGCAAGGAGTCTTGTCTAGGATCATACGGATCCGTAGGTTGAGCATGTTGACTCAATTAGAAGCATGTGGCTTCTAAGTTGAGTGTCGATAAGTCTTTCATTAGTAAAAGGCCCGAGGGTAGGATAAAAGGGATATCCAATAAGAAGTAGATAATCATGCGAATTGGTCACTTTAAGGGTGTACTTTTTTCCAACTAGTGAAATGTGGTGTTGTCGGAGGTGGTTGGATGGTTCAACCCGTGGATGATACCTCTTTGGAGCCTTGAAGTCCCCAGTAAGTGAAAAGAGGTTCTAGACCCTCCTTGAATGAATCGGAACCACAGTCGCTCACTTGTGCTTTGATAGGCCTAGTACAAATAGTGAAGAGCCACTAGTCTACTTTTATAGCCCCTCCCACGACCACACAGCTAAGTTGGTTTCTCGGGTATACGTGCAGATTCGCTACCTAAGAGCTTTTAGAGGAATGGATCCAGTGATAAGAGAGGATTTGTATGTATAGGTGCAAATCTGGTGGATCTGCTGAGTATGAGCTCTACTAGTACAATAGGCAATCTGCTACATAGCAGCTATAAAAGTACCTAACAGATCTGTTGTAGAGGAGCCCTCCAAGCGTAGAGCTGTTGTAGTGGAGCTCTACAAGCATTTGAGCTGATTTGTTGCATAGGGGCGGTATAGGAGACTGACTCCACTAGGAGTCTCACACACACACCATATTTGTTCAACAACAAACAAAAGTCAGCAAATGACAAAGTGAGCACCACACATGGTGCATAGGCGGTATATACAAATATGAGGAAAATTAATGACTAATATGCCATGAATAATAACTCTATCACCTCAATAGTAGAAAGTCAAGCGTGTATGGCAACAAATCAATTAGATCTCATGGATCTAAAACAAGATGCACCCCACATGTCAAACATATTTTAGTAGCAACATATATAAGGTGAAAAATTAGCAATTAACATAGTAGGAGTTTATTTTGCTACAAGACCCGTGCAAACTTTTGTATGTCAACAAACTAGTAATAAAGGAACTAGTAAAGTGAAATAAAGTTTCATGGCATCATGGAATAAGCAAGTTGGAGTGAGTATAGGAAAATAGTGCGTTAAAGCACATGTAAAGTGATAATATGTAAGGGATAAAGAAATATACGCTCATGTAGAGAAAAGGAAGCTACATTGGCCTATTGAGCTTCCCACAGACGGCGCTAAAATGTTATCCAAAAAATTTGGTTGGGACTTTTTGTACAACATTTGATTGCGAGGTATGGAACTTCATGACCGAAGGATGAGGGGTACAGGTATCCCACCCGTTGGGGCTTCGAGGATAAGGAGACTAGACTGTGCTTGAGGTTCCTTTACTGGTTTAAGGGTTCAGTTCTGGTCCCTGGTCCTGGTTTCTAGTTCCGATACTTTGTCTCGGTTCCTAGTCTCCTCTCTAGTTCCTAACCCAAACAGTGTGCAAAGAGGAGACTGCTTAGTAGTGATTCTTCACACTTTGGTCCTTCCAATCGAGGCAGGAACTCGCCCCGATTCTTCTATTCCAATATTCCAACCCCAGTTCTTCTAGCTAATCCAATGGCTCTTCTATTGTGTGCTTGAACGTGCTCCTCTAGTTCTAGCATCAGATCCTCAAAAAAAAAAAAATCGGGCTCCCTCGGAGGGATTATTGAGCTTGGTTGGTCCTCTAGTGAGTCTAGAGAAGCTCCTCTAGTTTTTGGCATGGATTTGGTCTTGCTCTAAAAGTTTTGGTGGTAGATCCTCAAGAGGGTTGCTCACTCCCATAGAAAAGGTACAGTGGAGCTCATCAGCTCCCCGGTTCCCTAACTCTTTTCTGGTTGGTCTAGAGAGTCTTTCCCTTTTTTAATGTGACTTGTCATACAAATAGGTGACTAAAAGAGTTAGGAGCAGTTGGGTCGAAGCCTAGCTTCCATATTGCCATATATGCATAATAAAGTAGATAAAGGGGAAAATAGTAGCTTTTTATGTATTCAATGGAAATGTGCTCTGGGGAGCTTACACAAGTAACCAAGTAGTACAATAGCATAAACTGATGGAGGGAGCTTTTAGGAGACATGTAGCCAAGTATAAATGAACCAATGGAGAGGGCTTTATGAGACAAGTAGCCAATTAGCATGAACCAAAGGAGTGGGCATCTAGGAGATAAGCAGCCAAGTCGCATGAACCAAATGAGGGGACATAAGAGACAAGTAGCCAAGTAGCATGAATCGAAAGATGGGACATCTAGAAGACAAGTAGCCAAGTAGCCAAGTAGTATGAATTGAATGAGGGGGCATCTAAGAGATAAGTAGTCAAGTAGCATATTCATTCTATCAAGGAGGGAAGCAAATGGGCTTCCCATTGGAGAGGTACCTCTCATTAGGTGTATGGTGCCTCATGAAGGTAGAAATGCTAGAGAACACTCTCAAAAACAGTGGAGAAGAAAGATTTCTTGGAGGATAGGAGCATCACTTTTATAGTGAGTTTATGTGGTGATGTGGAGGGCATGTATTTGGCACACATTGGTTCATGGTTCCCACATGTAAACACACTCATTGAATGGTGTAGAACGTATCACATCAGATTTAGGGAACACCTGGCAATTACATGGAAATGAAGAGGCGATTAGGTGTCATAATGGTGGTTTTCCATTGGAGGGAGGTGCTAGCCATCACATGGGGTTGTTTGAGAGCAATAAATGATGTTAGGAGGCTACTGAAAAGTTGTAGATCGTGGGCCCCCTTGTCCCCCCCCCCCCCCCCCCTCTAGGGGTGTGCAAAAAAAAAAATGCCAAACTGACCAACAAAACCCATAAAGTTTGGGTTGGTTCGATTACAAATATAAAAAATGGATGATTCAAAGACAAACCGATTAAAGATAGTTCGGTTTGGGATTGAGAGAAATAATTCACCAGCCAAACCAAACCACATATTTTAGTACGAAAAACTAAAATATAAAATTCACATAAGTTTTTTATTCAGTCCAAGTTTTATAACTTTTACTAACCAAACCACCCATTTGATTGCATTTTCTATTCAGTCCAGGCTTTATAACCAAACCACACATTGATCCGTTACTTGGTCAAAAGGTTTCGATTTGAAGTTGTCGGATCACCTTGATATGTACCTTTGGTTCCACCAATGCCTTGGCCGACTCTTCTAGCCTAAGGTGTGTTATAACCCTAATTTCTTCATATGGGAGGAGTTGCTCCTTAGAGGAATCTTGTACACTGATACCTCAATAACATGATACCCTAACGTAGATCTGATGCATGGGTAATTTGCTATACAGGGGGTGTTTACTGACAAGAGGGTACGACCCGATAGGAGAGATCAGAGGATTCAGTAGAAGAGATCCCATAAAGGAAGTCTATAAGGGATCTCATATGGGCGCTCATGTGGGAGAGGCCCAAAGGGAGGTTCTCCTAGATAGATGCCTTGAGAATTATCCTTCAGATAAATGACCAAATTTTGGTATTAACACATTTGGTATTAACACATTGATATAAAGTTATCTAAGACATCTTCTCATATGTCAGACCGATGGGCTTGGCATGTGAACCAAACCCAAATAAAAATGCATATTTTAGAGTCGATACAAAAACAGATGCAGGTGTTATGAATCCAGGACTTTCAAGTCCAACCTGGCTCTATAAAATGTCAATTAAAACTAGACCCAAAAGTTTTAAGCTGCTAGGTAAGGACCCAACAATAATATAAAGTTTCCTAACACCTTGAGACCAAGTTATTATCAATAAACTAGAGAATCACCCTGAAGCGATTGATGCCTAGAACCCAATAAAGAGCAAACAGTAAGGTAATTAGGCATTATATTGGTATATACTAATCACTGATCAACAGTAAGGTAATATAATTCAAGTACCCAAATAGAGCAATGTAATTTACTCCTGATAAAATCCTATTAAGTTGTTCTATATTTTTCTGCTGTTTTCAAATGCTCCAGCCTTCCCCTTATTTACAGAAGAAACTAAAACAAAGTTACGAAATTTACACCTTAACATGCCCAAAATAGTTGATTCAATTGTCACCCGTCTTATCTCCTGTAGGTTTGCATCTTCAAGAGGAAGAACCTTTCAATCTTCATCATGGAGTTTCAAAATGTAGTGAAGACTGCTAATTAACAATTCCGTTCAAGCTGATATTTTCACCACTGCTGATCTTTCGAGAGGATGATAAGCCAAGATCAAAGGGGCCTAGAGAGTCGGTCTGCATTTGAAGTTCCATCCGAGAAAGATTAGATGTGTAAAGGTTTTATGGAGACTGGGTTGAGAAAAACTTTGAAAAAAAAAAATGTACCCAATTGATGCCAGATAGTCCAAGGCTACTTTCATCATTATAGACACGCGAACAAAGCTTCAGGTCTGTTTCAGAGTCTTGACAAGTATCGCCCTGTGTAATCCCAGATTGCATGTTGGCCTGCAAAAGGAACATGGAAGCTATAACAAGAATACATTCAGACAAATTTTGTAACACCTTGAATAACAATATCTCTGGGTTTACAAAAATTAAGAAAATTGTTAACTTTAATATCATATCCCGAGCACCATTAGGGGATAAATATAAGTTGAGTGGTCAAAAGGTGAGCTGGGAATTGAACTAGGCAGTAGGCCCGTTCATATTTCAAGACGAAAATATGCATGAATTTTCAAATCTTATATCATGCCGTCATTCAAGTTATAACAGGCATCTTAAAATATGATACTTCTTTCATAGACCTAATAACTTTAAGCAAAAACTTAATCCCTAAAAAAAGCTTACTTATAAACACGACAATAATATACTTTAGTGTATCAAACTTACTTATAAACGCAAATAATTTTTCATTTTTTGTAACATTTATAACATTAAATCTTAATCCAGAATTCCAGTTGTGAAGAATACAAAATCTTTACAACTCATAACACCAACGTTCTTACCTCCGAACAAATTAACAATCATAAATCAAGTATAAACCTGTTAGCGTTCTTTGGTTTTTTAAATTTCTATTTGGCAATGTGGAAAATGGATTTCTAGATTGAATGCACCTGTATTATTCAATGATTATTGAGGGGCAGATTAGGGTTGTATCATGTGCCTATAATATATATAAAAATAAAGAGGGTTGGAGGGTCAGTGTAGCAGGCAATCTGCTTCTCTAGTTTTTCTCTTCAGTTTTTCTTCGTCATATCTAGTCTCTCTTTACTTTTTCATCTTTTCTATTTTTCATCGCCATATGTATTATTCTATTATTAATATTTAAATATTTAACTCACCACTATTTACACAAAAATCAACATGCATATTGCTTACATATTTGATCAACCATCGTCATCGTAGGATGAATGGTGTAGACCATATAATCATCATACCTACCAAGAAATATGGGGTTGGGGAGACAACAAAAAGAAAGAGAGCTGTCTGCTAAACGTTCAACGGAAAAGATTCTCAAAGTTGCAATAATTAAACAGTACTTAAAAAAATTACAAACCTCAGTTGAATAAGGAAACTTGAATGACTTGGTACTATTATCCTGACTGCAGGGCCTAGAAACAGCACTTCTACCCAAAACTTGAGAATCTTTATTCAAGGAAGAGTATTTTGGAAATGCAAATGCATGGCATGTGTCTTCAGCATCCAGAATTGATGAGTGTGAGTCGTGAGTGGGTGGCCTTGCACCTTGAGAATGATTCATTTGGTCAGCAAGAAAAGCATCAAATGAATCAGACATTAACTGAGATGGCTGCACCTCATAATTTTTTCCCTGCAAGGATGCTTCAGATAGCAATCCTCCAATACTTATGTTAGTTAGACTGTCAGACCACAGCGATGAGGATTGTCCAATACTATTAACCCTCACTTCATTATCCTATAGATCACAATGAGCAGGCTTCAGAATAGTATAACATTTAAGAAACTGCATAAGCAGCAACTCAGCATAATTGAACAAATGCTAGTTCAATCATTCCTTACAAAGTTGGCCATAATCATATAATTTTAGGCAGTCAAATTCCAAATAGATATCCAACAATTCTTCCTAAGATAATTCAGACCATGAGTGAAAAGAATAGTGGATTTCATATATTCACTCTATTATATTATGATTATATATTTGGAGTGAGCTATTAAATGTTGACTCTTGATACACTCACAAGCTATGTACAAAAATAAATGCTTAAAGAAGTTTCCACACTTATAGTTGATGAATTTCCAAAATATGCCTAAACCGAAGAGAAATTAAAAACTTGATACACTCACAAGCTATGTACAAAAATAAATGCTTAAAGAAGTTTCCACACTTATAGTTGATGAATTTCCAAAATATGCCTAAACCGAAGAGAAATTAAAAACTTGATACACTCACAAGCTATGTACAAAAATAAATGCTTAAAGAAGTTTCCACACTTATAGTTGATGAATTTCCAAAATATGCCTAAACCGAAGAGAAATTAAAAACTTGATACACTCACAAGCTATGTACAAAAATAAATGCTTAAAGAAGTTTCCACACTTATAGTTGATGAATTTCCAAAATATGCCTAAACTGAAGAGAAATTAAAAACTTGATACACTCACAAGCTATGTACAAAAATAAATGCTTAAAGAAGTTTCCACACTTATAGTTGATGAATTTCCAAAATATGCCGAAACCGAAGAGAAATTAAAAAATGACTGTTGAAATCTTGAAATCATACCATATGTTCAATTTGTCTACCAAAAGATATCTTCTCGCCAAAATCAGCGGTTGTTCCTCCACTAACAGGTTTAAAGTCTTCACCTTCTGCTTCCATTTGTCTTACTTTTCCATATTCCTCTTTATCACTGCAACCTTTCTGTGGGTCTTCAACTATTAAATGACCCTCTGTGGGAGTTGATGTAGACAGGACACCAAAGGTTTTAGCTTCAGAAATGGATATCCAGCCATACCTTAAAGAGAAATTAAGTCAGCATCTTGTTCTAAATTAATATGTGCCTACAATAAGAGAGGTTATCAAGCGTTCAACCTTAACCGGAAAACAGAAGGGTTTTTTAAAGCTGCATAAACATCCACTGCAGTGATTCCGCTGTCATTCACAGTCCATCTGAAGCTAGTCAAATTTTCCAAAGCATCATATGGAAAGAGCATGGGTTCACCGAGAGCAACACTTGAGCCACCCCACTTGCTATGGAGATGCTTAACCACAGAAGATATCTTCTTCCGAGCACTTAAAGTGAGTTCCAAGTATGGATGAAATCCATCCTATAGAAATATATATATATAAACTTTTAAAATAGCAATTAATTTTATAAAGCGCTTCTATCAGTTCACTACTTAGTGTATCATGATTTTACCTTTTCCAATCCCATGCGAGTGCCTTCATCTATGGGAAAAAGCTGCAACTTGATCTTTGAAGACGGAATAAGTATTTGTGCCAGATAAACATCAAGTACAGGTAATTCTTTTCTTGCTTCAATATTGCATGTACTGTTGTCTAAAATATGTGGACACAGTCCTACAGCTAGGCTAGAAGGCGAAGAACTCTCTTCGTTTTCAATTAAAAGATCATCACTTTTCCCTGAAAAAAGAATATTGAAAACTAAAGCTAACAAAAATTTCAAGTACTAATAAAAATAGACATAAGAAGAACATATCAGAATTAACAGCTGATGAAATCAAAAACAATAAAAGAACTCAAAATGCAAAAACTCAAGAACAAAAAACTTGGGCGGTTAATTTGTCTTATTTTAATATCTATTGAATCATTTAGATAAAAACCACATATTGTACTTATTTAGTTTATGATCTTTACATGAGCCCAAGTAAAATATAGTTTTTATTGTTGTAAATTATGGCCATAATCAATTAAAAGTCTCTCTTAAAATCCTCTCAAAGCTCTCACTTTGTCACGCTCAAAAGATTGCATTGAACCACCGTTTAAAGAATATCTTCATTTTTCTTGTAAGAGTAACTTCTCGAATCCTAAAAAGGCTTTCTAAACTAGAATCTTAAACAGTAAAAGAAACAATTAATTCCACTTTTACAGATTTCAAAAAAGCTAATAGTTGTAACGGCTGCACTCGAAAATTAAACACAAATTTTAGATCAAATGAAACACATATATGGGGAAATTCCCTTCTTCCAATTTCTTAACTTTTAATTTATTAGGGTTTGCACCTTAAGCCTAATAGCTTTTGCATATCAAGAGCCATTTCCTATTTTCTAGTGGCTGGAAGTGCATAAGCAACTGATTTAAAATCAGATTTTATACCAGACTAAGCTAGAACTCGTCATATCCATATCTCATTCACAAAGCTTATTGATATTAAATCCTATACTAATACCAACAACAAATGTTCACCAAGTCAAAATCAGAAAATATTTGGTAATTGACACGTTACATATCCAAAACCCAGATGGTGGGGAGCCTTACCAGTTGGTTTATCGTGTTCGCCAACCGTCCTCTTCATAGATTTCATGTCGCCAATGACATCTGTACCCACTGCAGGAACCTCAACTGCTTGGACCCTTCTCTTTCTAGTAAATTTCATGGCCGAATTCTCAGTTTTTTTCCTGCAAAAGCAAAACTACGAGTCAAATCCAAGCTCCCTTTGCCGTCCGAAACCCGGAAACGCTTCTTCGAATCCCGATCCCCCTACAAAACAACAAAAAAGATTGATGTCCTCCGACCCCATTACAACACCTAGCAATCTCTTTATTTTATTTTTTTTAGGTTTTCACTTCTACGACAGAGAACATTAACAATATATATATATATATATATAACAGATATGAACAACCAGTTTTGATTTTAATTTCCATAAAATAAAAAATAAAAAAATTAGTGGATGGTTGATAGCGTACCTTGAGAGAGGGTTTGAGCGGATTTGATTGAAGTGGAACAAAAACGTTGGCGGGAATGAATTTGTGTGAAGCGGAGGAAAAGCTTTTAATTTAATGAAATTATTATTTTGGTTTCTATATTTTCGTAATGAATTTTTTAACTTTTTTTATTTTTCATTCACGTTGTCCGTATATTTTTTAAAACCCATCAATTTGGTCCCTAGTTAGTCAACTATTAATTAAACTTAATAATTTCAATGATATTTTTATCTTTAACCAAATAATATGCAACATACCAGACATAAAAAGCGAAAAAAAAACACAAAATAATGTTTTTAATTAATTTTAATATTAATTATTTTTATTTTTATTTTTTAAAAAACAATCGAATTTATAACAATTGCTAGTAAAAAATTGGATTTAATAATTAAAATAATAATAACTAATCTAAATTTTAAATCTCAAACATCTTCATCATCATTCACATCATCATCTCTAAAATTTCCCACCGAAATCACCCCAACCACTGCTCCTACTTCTCGTCGTCGATCACCTCCTAGTCGTTGATCCCTTCCTCCTTGTTGATCCTTTGTTTCTCTTATCATCTCTCTACTCCTTCTTATTTCATTTGATAGGGGGTGGCCGTCACCACAAGGTAAACGGATAAGCGTTTCGCAGCGGCGACCGTTGGTTGCGTTTTGGTTTTGGTAGAGAGACGGAGAGGTTGGGTTTAGTTTTGGGGTGGTGGTTGGTGTGGTTGTGGTAGATAGGTTTGATTGGATTTGAGTGATTGGGTTTTGTGATTGACTAAAATTTCTGGGTTTAGAGAGAAAAGATTCACTTTGGGTTGAGTGAGAGAGATCGAAACCGAATATAGAGAATTGTTTGTGTTTCTTCCATTTTTATTTTTAAAATGTTTGTGGGAAGATGAATCGGGTGAATTGTAACATATCTGATGACGATTGGTTTCTTTTTCACCAGATGAATTTTAGGATACACTTTCATTTATTGGTGGTGAGGTTTTTAGAATTAGAATTTATAACTTGGGTTTGAAGTTTGAGATTCAATTTTTTAATGTGCTTTTTGGGATTTATTCTCTTTTGTTGGTGGTGTGGTTTTGAAAATTTCTGGGTTGGGTTTGGAAGAGGCTTCGCCAAAATTTTACGTTGAATTTTTAGGATTCAGTTTCTTCTGTGATTTATGGGATTCAATATATTCTTATCCGTATTGAATTTTTAATTTCTTCTTTTGACTTTTAATTTTTGTGCACAAAATTTAAATATCACAGTGGTTGGCTTAAACCCATTAAATAAAAAGAGGAGTTAAATTCCAATACAAAAAATAAAAAAAGGAACATATGAACAATACTTTTTTTTCTTTTATTTATTTAATTTTCTTTTTTTAAATCTTTATGATATATATATATATATATATATATATATATATATTGATTTTTATTCATTTTCTTTTCTTTAATTGTTTTTTTAAAGAAATTAAATGGGCAAGGGTAACAATGTCATGTTACTTTTTCTGTGAGGGTTAACCGTTACAAATCTGGTCAAAGGGACCAAGTTGATGAGTTTTTGAAAACATAGAGATAACGCCTGTAAACAATGGAAACATGGTTAAAAAAGTCATTACTCACGAAAACATAGAGACCAAAATAATAATATCCCTTTAATTTAATATATATTGAACCAAAAGGAAGGTTTTGGATTGGGCTTTTCTCTTGTATTTGTTCGAAATGAACCCTAAACAGTTGCTATCCACACATTGTTTGATAAAATGTTTTCAAATTTTATTGATTTAATTTTCATCATTTTTTTTTTCAATATTACAATAATTGGGATTAAAAGAGGAAGATATTCAAGCCTACAAACTTTCAACGGTTAAGAGAGTATAAACTCAAACGGGCAATTACCGATTAGATCTTGGATATTTTTTAAAATTCTGAGTTGTTTGTAATTTTTATAAAAATAACCAAATTGGTCCTCGTTTTTTTTTTCAATTGCCAAATCAGTTCCTTTCTTTTTAGAAGCGACCAAATTAGTCTCTATAACTATTTAACGGTATTAAATATATCAGTTAACTTTAACAATTTTAGTTAGATTATATAAATACCCTTTATTTGTCATATTATAGCAATGCTATTTTATTTTTTATGCATTAAATTCATCATTATAATTACAAAAAAAAAACCAAAAATATTTTTAATGAAACACCATTTATAACTTTTTTAAATAAAATTATGAAAAATATCTAAAAATATTTTAGTAGGACAATGCCAATTATTCTCTTATTTTATAAATAAAATTACCATTCATTTCCAGTTTAATATTTTACTATTTTTATATAAATGTTTTTTTTTTGTTAATATTATACAAGCATTGTTTTTAAAATTATTTAAAAATCAAAACCAAAAAATAAAATAAACAAAAATATACATATGTTACAAAAATTATACATATTATTATTATATTATTTAAAAATAAAGTATAATTTTATTTTTATATAATTAAATTGATTGACGAAACTTAATTAGAAAGACTAATTTAACACTCGAAAAAATATAATAATCAATTTATTCACTTTTATAAAAATCATGCACAACTTTAAATTTTAAAAATAATCTAGAACCTAATTGATAATTGTCCGATTCAAATCTAAAACCTTTTAATATAGGTTTAAAGCATATACCACTGTGCCTACCTTATACTTCATCGGGAAGGATTGGCCAACCTTATCATTCATTAGAGCCGACAATTGTGAGTGCTATCTAATTCTTTGCCCTCTTCCTTTTTTTTTTCTCACATTATTTTAAATTTCCAAAAATAAGAAATGAAGGCAAACTATAATGCATTCAACAAATCATAAGCTTTTGCAATTTCATGTTCAACAAGATTAAGTTAGTCAGAGGACGATAGCCACTCAAAGAAGAGATGGCAACCCGTTCTCATAGAACTACAATAATTAATATTATATGAAACTGATCATGCACTACATTTGCATAGATTTTTCAAGCATTCTAACAACACAGGATTTTTTTAGACAACAAAGAACAATAAAAAATATGTTAACAGAACCACACAGGAGAGACGCATTCAGTAAGTAAATTCATGGCCTGGACTATCTGCATGCATGTCCATGGATTCAGAACTGGGGGAATTGCTGTTTTGGGGATGAGCATTGTTGTGGGGTTCAATATTCCGAGGTCCATTTCCGCTTGACATTTGGTAACCACCTTGTGACAATTGATAATGCTGAAGGCTCCGACGAACAGGGCTGGAGAGGGCATTTGAGAAAACCGAGTTCTTAGGTTGATGATCAGGCTGTCCAGATCGAACTCCAGGTCCAACTGCTGCTGGAACATATGGATTAGAAGCAACAGGGGTAGTTTGAGAATGCTGGTGCTGAATCGGCAACCTGGGGGACATTGGAGGCTCCTCAGCACCATATTCGAGCTCATTCTACAAAAAACATCAGATAAGCATTTACCAGGTTGTTCGATTTTTCCAGAATTCTCTAATTATATCATTCACAATAATTAAATGATCCCGGAAGAATGCAGTAAAACAGACAGTTCATGCATTTAGAAATGGACCCAGTTTCACGTATTTGCGATGGAGCAGAAACATTAAAAACAATAACTCATACCTTGTATGCCATGGTATCATTTGAGGAAGCATGAAATAATTTCATTTAAGTATACTGCACACAAGTTTAACTAAACTCTATTTCCTCAATACCTAGTAAATCATCCCACAACAGATTGTGTTGGCATAAGCATTATTTGGAAAGATACATGCATAGCATGAAAATTTCCATCTTCGTCTAAAATGACTTATAGTTAACAGATGATATATGAACAATTTAATAAAGACTTGTCTCTTCTGTTACTAAGCATGTGGGTTCCTGTGGATTATGCATCAAAGAGAGCTTGCATGTAAAACAGATAATTCATTGCTGTGGTTGTGTTCCATTGCCTCCAAACGGAAAGACTTCATAACTTCTAGAGATTGTATTACATAGGCAAAATACTTAACAAAGTACATGTTAATAACAACCAGTTAAATTCACAATGAGATACAACACACAAGTGGTACAATTCAATAACAACGGATATGATATCAGCAATTTTAGACAGCAGCATCAAAAATCAAATAAAAGTGAAGTAACATGATAGATGCAACAAGAAATCACAATAGAACCAGTACTGATGGATAATTAAAAAACCTGCAAATAAGTAACTATTTCAACTGTTGACACTCTTGATCCTTCTTCCTGCTGCCGCAAAATCCATTGATAAAGTTTCTCCTGGGAAAGAAAGAAGGAGATCTATATAAACATATGTTAAGGGCAATACCAAAAGGCCAACAGGTGACACCCGCCAAAACGGAATAGATTTAAATAGTTAATGCATAAACATCGAGACACCTAACAATTGCTACAATAAGTCAGTCCCAGAAAATGAGAACCAAAACAGTAAACAGCAACATTTCAAATGAGATTGACAATTCAAGAGAAGCATTACAATGGAGAAAGCATAGGAGACTGAAGAGCAAGGGCATATGCTTTCTTTAGTTTAAAAATACATCAGAACACAATAAAAGAGAATGAAAAAATTATAAACAAGAGGGGATGATCTATTTTTTATAAGAAAAATAGCCAAAGTAACATACTAAAAGACTACAATAAGCCGAAACACATAATCTGACAAGGGAAATATATGATAAACACGAAATCACAAATTTAAGAAGTTAGGCCCCATGTTTGCCGCAATGATTTTAAATTAGCCAAGTGACATTTTAACTATTGTTTCAAATTTCCAGGCCTTGGTCCAATTCATGCTAGTAAACTAAAGGGCCACACTGCAATCCTGACCTGAATATCTATTTTCATCATAAGCTCATATGCAACAAGGTATCACACTTCATCTCCATATGCTTTCGCATGTGGCTGCGGAATTCTTTACATATAAATAAACATCCCTTAAGCTCGGATTACAGACATCCATAGGTCAATTTCATTTCTATAATTTACCAACTCCACGAAAAATTTAGCATCAATGACAACTTTAATACATTGGACAAAACCACTTCTTCAAAAAAGCCAAATTAAAGACATATAGTTCCACCAAATTCATACTTCGGACACAGCACATTAGAAGGGGGAAATCTTTCTTAACTAAACATAACTTCATTAAGCCAGTCTACAGAAAGACCAATCTTAATTAGAACAAACATTGAATATACAAGTTGAATTTTCCTCTGATTTTCCTTCTTTTCTTCCATTTTCTCACCAGCCAAACAGATAAAAACTCATAAATCCCAAAGAAAGACAGCGGATACTATGAAATCAACCATTACAGCCAATAACCAACAAAGAGAATTAAGTAAAAGAGATAAAACAATTTAACTTTTATTTCCACATAACTATCCTGCGAAAAGAAACTACTCTACTGATTGAACCCACTACAATCATTTACAGCAGTTGAACAAAACATAAACAAAATCACAGGAAAAAAATTCATTTTCTTTTTTTTTTTCAATTTTCTCATCATCAGGTAGAGTAACAATAAGAAGAGCACGTGAAATTTAAAAAACACAAAACAAACCCATCATATCAAAACCCACATCAGATCAAATATCAAAAGCAATTTTTTTTAATTAAAGAAAAAAAAAAGAGAGCAACAGAAGGAGAAAAGGACCATCGCGTGACGTTCACCGGCCTGGAAGGAGAGGCGCTGGTGGTTCATGGCCTGAGTGTAGAGCTGAGAGAGGGAGTTGGCGGCGCTGCAGAAGGTGGTGTACATGGTGCGGTCGACTTCGTCGAGGCGCGTGGCGTCAGATTTCCTCTTCTTCGCCATTGTATTTGAGGGAGAAAAAAATCCAACAAAAACCCTAAGAGAGAGAGGGAGAGAGTTTTAATGTTAATAAAATTATAATTATTGATTTGTGCTTGTTATTTATTGTTTTGCCGTGAATTTAATCTGAAACTGTGTTGAGTCGGCAACTTGTGTTCGGTGGCGGTGGTGGTGGTGTATAAAGAGAAACCGAAGAGGGTTTTTTTTTTTTTTTATTACTTGTAATTGTAATTTGTAAGAAAAATATAAAGGGCGAGGAAAGTTGGTGGAGAAAGGAAGCGAGCGAGAGAGAAAGACGAAGGTTTCAGGTTTTGGATATTCTGCCACGTAAAATGACACGTGGAATATATTCTCTGGTAATGGGCTCTATTGTTACCAAAGACTTTTAAGAGGTTGTATTGCATTGATATTTTAATAGACTTTTTTTAAGTGTTATAATTTTATGGATTTATATTATTCTAAAATTTATTAGGAATTTAAGATTTTATAAACTGGATTTTCAAGAATCTGTAATTTTTAAAAAGAGTTTTTAGACTTATTCATATATTATTAGGATTATTTAGAATTTATTTAAAACCATTTTAGATTTTTTTTTAAATATATATAACATATCAATTTGCTAACTAACATAGGAATGAGTTGAGAAACTCAAACTAGTTAGTCGGCTTGAACTGAAAAAATCCAAACAAAATATACTTTTTTAGAACGGGCATCAACACACAATAAAAATATGTATAAACAAATACCACAATGATATGAATAATAGCCTTTAACATATTCGAAATTCTCAAAACAAACACAAGAACCATTTTATATGTATAATATGACCTAATATCTCTCGACCTAATATCTCATTATTGAAAAAAAAAATTGGAACTAGTAATCCTCCCATGTCCTAATATCTCTCTCTCCACATATGGTCAGCTATGCTAAGTCTCCATGCATTAGCTTCCTCTCAGTGTTGCTATTAGATTTGTGAAACTAGTTCTTCAAGTTCTTCTTTAACAATCGATGATGATGACGATACAGATTCTCCTTCCATAGGAAATTCATCAGATTGATATTCTTTACGAAAAAAGTTGAGGAGTGCTACACATACCAATACTATCTCTACTTGCGCCTTAAATGGAAATGGAGGTGTCGTTAAAAACGGTGAACTGAGCTTTAAAAATGTCATATATTCTCTCGATCACATTTCTCAACGATGCATGACAGAGATTGAACAATTTCTTTTCATTTTGAGGATCATTCCTATTAGCTGCAAAATCTTGGAGATGATACCACACACCTTGATACAGAGTTAAAAATTGACGTCGATTAACTAATCCACAATTTGCTAGAAAATACTTACCTAATTACAAATACACTGCCAAAAGTTATTGTCCAAAAGTACCACACAATAAAGCATTGACTATTTAAAATTAAATCATGTTTTAGATTATTTTTTTTTATAAAAAAAACTAGCATTTACCTTAAGGGACTTTAAGTTCATTCCTATTTGATAAAGCATCATTTGACACTTTGGAATCATGAGCTGAGCCCTCCCATATGGTAAGGATGTACATGAACTTCAAATCAAAGATACATGCTGTTAATACATTTTGAGATATATTTTCATGACTAACAAGCCATAGTTCATCTGAAACAAACCAAAATGCAACAATCCAAACTTGGATCATTGTTCATCAAACCAAACACTATTTCAACTAAATTATAGAAAATTCCAAATAACATTCATATAAGCAAAAAGTCAAACTATCATCGATATTCGAACTGAAACCCAAGCTTAAAAAATTCAAATTAACCGAAACAAACTTTGAAAAAAAAATATGATGCCAACTTCAAGTTGAAGAGTATCCAAGATGATTGTTTTTCTGGTGTTATCTTAAAAAATATGTCCTTCTTTGTTTTAGTGTTAAGCAATTCAACAGCCCTGAAACGAGTAATGTTGTCCAAATCTGGTATATCCTTTAAAGCATCACATATTGTAGTCCTTTTTCTCAATCTCTCTCTCTCTCTTTCTCTCTCTTTTCTCCTTCATTTTGTATATCCTTTCGAAGTTAGTAAAATTTGAATGAATGCCTATAGATAGATTATCTAGAACTCTTGCATGATTGTTGGTCCTGCTAGATCTTGAAATCCCTTCATACTCGGATCTCCTACACTTACTTTGGATTGTCTTTTCTTTATTACACATTGAGCCTATAGGGGCGTCAATGGGAGAAAAAGGTTGGAGGACTCGTCAAAGGTAATATTTGGTGGTGCTATGAAAGCATTGCTAGCAGCATCAAATGGAAACTTTTCCATCCCATATATTGTATTTTCTTCATTCTTACACCAGTATCATCAACACCTAATGTCATTTAGTCATTCCCAGTAATAGTTCCAACCACAACAAGTTGCAAGTGAAATTTCCTGAGATGGATATCTAGTAGCCTAAAGAGGGGTGAATAGGTTGGATCTAATTTCAACAACTTTTTCAGACTTTGATTATCGCACAAACAAAATATCAAAACACTCTTAAAAAATAAACATCAAAAGCATCACACGATGGTTTGTAGTAACAAGTATAACACATATAGCAATATAGAGTAACTACTACAATGTAAAGTAAATGAATTCAATAAAAAAAAAATCAACACAGATTTTTTAACATGGTAAAACCTTAACCTTGAGGAAACATCCACGGGGTTGCTCTACAACCATTAGCGATACAACTTCACATTAGTTGGATTAATATACACCTTCAGAAGCGACCAATCTACATGATTGCCTACAAGGAATGCCCCACTAATTCTTACATTCAAGCCTTTTACTAATAGAAGCTCTCTCACTCGATTCCTAGATTTACTATTGTAAGAACCTTTATTTTATGATTGGCTTATTTCATGATAAACCACATTGGTGATGATCTTGTAATAGGTACCTTATGTTCTTGATGGCAAACTTTCAAGCATCTCCATGACTACAAGAACAAAAGATATACTCACTTGACTTTGTCCCTTGAAGGGAATTAGTTGCACACACACACACACACACACACACACACACACACACACAACTTCATGCATGCTTTAGTCATATTACATTTGTGTTTCAATTCTAATATGTGTGCTTTCTTTACACTTCTCACACGTGCACCTTATTGTTAGATGTAAGTGTGGTTTTGTGTGCTTGTCTTAGCGCGATGGGTGACCACTTGAGATGATCCTAGTTTACGGGTCAATGTTTGCGAGTCCCTATAAGCGAAGTTACCTGTGAAGTCATCTCTGATATGTTTCTAGTCCCAGTTCGCAGGTCTAAGTTCTAACGGACACGCCGTTGAGATGCCTGACAAAAGATGAGCAATTAAAATCGACCTCGCAAGCGCGTGAGTCATAGAGACTAGCATAGTGGCAAGTGAAGGTATCGTTCCGTAAGGAGGTAAGATCAACCGACCATCGCTAATTCGACTTTACATGAATAGGCGTGTGTGTTTTAATGTACGGAAAAGTAAATCATGTAATGAAAATATAAATAATATTTACAAGGATAGAATAGAATGGAAGGATGTAGAATGTATGTGGTTACAATAAGTAAGTGACTCTATCATAGCAATCACACAATTTCATACAACATGCATCATCAAAGTTGAAAGTTATGCTCACTTAATCTTCACCAATTGTTCTCACTCCAACAACAAAGGATACACTGACATGCATCAATAACCTATCTCTCGATGGTTGCCCGAACTGCACTCGAGTTCATTAAGAACAATGAGACACATATAACGATAATACATGCAAAACAGGGTGCATACTCTACATGTAATGGTCAATCTACTAATGCACGTTGAGTGCTTCACCTCTTGGTCATTCATACAACAACCAAAGTTTATTCAAGTGGTGGCTAACCACTCAAAAGCTTTAAGCACTTCAAAAGGCCACTTAACCATCAATAAGCATATGCAACAAAAGAGGTAACAATGCTAGGTTATATCAATTCCCTAAGAAATGAAAGTACATATCGAATAAGAGACAAAGATACAAAGAAAGAAATACAAAATGAATAGAAAGAAGACCTCTCATTCGTAACCGAGAATCGAACACCTGGTTTTCTCGGGTTTTAATATGAGATGTCCTCACCACTGGATGACAACACCGTTATCCAATCCCATGAATGCACTACCCTCTCAACAAAAGAGAAAAATCTCTCCTTATCTCTCTAAACTCCCTAAGATGGATGGCTAAAAGTGGAAATAGGCTTACCATACAACTATATGCATCAATGTTGATTGTTATCATTAAGAACATCCAAATGAATTAAGGGTTCATTCTTTTGATTTAAGCATTCACTCAAACAAATTCATCACCCAACCTAAGCCATGGGATGGGCAATTGTGCCTTGAAACAAGGCCCATTAAACACAAGAATAAAGAACCAAAGCCAAATCTACTATGTGAATGCATAATCAACCAAGCCTCACCCACTATTTGGAGCTAAATTCAAACACTCAAATCACTCTATACATAGTATTTGGGTTCATTCATCAACATATAAACAATCATAGGAGATTAAATTGCACTACTCATAAATTAAATTACTTTACTCCTAATTCCATTCATGCATACATATCAATTTTGACCATCTATACACATGCATATCATAATAAGAAAGAAATTAAATCAAATAATGGAACAAAACCCAAAGAATTTAAGAACTATCATACATATAATTCATAAGTGTAGGTTTACAAATTTCCCAAATGGTGTTTATACATCAAAGAAAACAAAAAATACAAGAAGAGATAAGTTGTAGAGAAAATACTTGAAGAAATCTTCTTCAAAACCTCTACATTTCCATTGATTGTGCTTGGGCCAAAATTGATCCTTAGAGCCTACATTTATCATTGCATCTACTCTAAGATGATGGAAGAGGGGTGAAAGTGGTGGTGGAGATGTATGGTGAGCTCCTACAGAGGAAAAACCTCAATGGGAGCTTGATTTTCTCACTTATTTGGTAAAGAAGATGGAAAAGATAATGAAAGGTGTAAGGTTCAGTTTTTGGGTGTGGGAGATGTGTGTGAGCTGTGTAAGATAAAAAAATGGGGTACCCGTAAAAAAACGGGTTGAAAATGGTTGAATTGGGCAAATAGGCGACACCCAAGGCGATTTGGACAAGTAGCCTAACAAGTTGCCTTGTTCTCTAGAAGCAAAAATGAGTTTTGATAGTGTTAATGGTGACTTGTGAGGCTACTTGTAGGAAGTCACCTCACAAGTCGATTTTCCCTCTGGAGAAGAATTTTCAACTTCATGCACTGTTACGAAAATGATCATAACTTTCTCTAGAAAATCTAGAATTACAATCCTTAAAAATTGTTGGAAAGTAGAAATTCGGGGCTTTCTAAAAAGTTGTTGCAAGAAACCCAGTTCAATCCGAGGTAGGAGATATGGCCCCCGAAAATTGAGTGTACTGCACGAGCCATTACCATTTTAGTCCAAATAACATCCATACTTTTCAATTAAGCTCAAATACCTTCTGTAAGGAACATGTATCTACACAAGGTTCACAAACACATTATAAACCAAAATATGCTAGAAAATGAGAATAAATGATAGGAAATAGAGACCTCAAATAGGTATAAATATGGTCCGATCAAGTTCACGGGTCCCTACCCGTGAAGTCACCAGCGAAAATCTCTCTAGAGGTTTTCATGGTCCAAGTTCGCAGGTGATGTGCGGGTTACCTACTTAAGAAGTAGAACTCGCTAGAATGTCCGAGAGGGTTTTGCCCAATTATTTGCAAACTTTCTCAAAACAGTGTTGTTCCACTTGAACCATTATATACATCATCTTTTTCCCTATTTCGACTTAGAACTCATATTTTCAGATCATAGTGAGAGAAAGAGTTCCCTTAGAGAGAGAATTCCCAAGATTGATTCTTTAACTCTCTAAAACCCAAAACCAATCATCTTCATGCATCATTGAGCATCTTTAAGGCATGGGTTTTCATCATTAGTTATCTTGGTAAGTTGAACAAGGACTCCATATTTATTAATTGTTCAAACTCTCCAAGAATGAGCTTTTATTGCATTCATTAGTTGATTAAATACAAGGACTCTCTTTATTGTATATATTCATAAGCTCCTTTGTATGATTGGGTTTTGTTTGTGATAGCTTGCATTTAGGACATTATTGTCCTCTAGTTAAGCCTTTATGTTTCGTATCTAGACATTGATAATTAGAACTCATTTATTGCATTTCTTGATTGGATATTTATTACCTTTGTTATATTTTGTGACAACTTGGTGTTGGTTGGGATTTGTTTGATGATTAGATTTTAGACTTGCATATCTTCAGCTAGTTAGGTCTTTATGAATCTTCATATAAACATATTGATTTCTAGGATTGTTTGATTGTCATCATAAATCCCTGGATAAGTATTAGTGTAGCCCAACATTAATTGCATAGTAGAATATTGTTATATATTCAAATAAGTTGTTTTTCTCTTCATTGAGTCAAGTCTTGTGACTAAGTGGTTAGTGCACAAGCATTTGGTCTATAATCACTATAAAAGGCCGGTGGGGTAATAGTGGTGTGTTATGTTCTATGAACCGTGTGACTAGAGGTTAACTTAGGTTGTAAACATTATAACATATAGTGGATTTTAGGACTGTGTGTGACTAGATGGATAACCCGTGAGTTTTTACCTTTTTGGAGTTTTCTCACATAAAACAAATCAAAGTGTCATTTATCTTTCCGCACTATATTTACTTTGATTGTTTGACTTGTTTTAATTAGCTTGGGTGATTTGTGGCTAATATTGACTAATTCAAAAAATTGGTAACTTACTTGATTAACAACCCATTCACCCCCATTTTTGGTTGTTGAGATACACTTTGTGTATTTTTAATTGGCATCAGAGCGGGTTCCTAGACATACTTTGGTGATATTTGCTCTTGTCTTTACGTGTCTTGCATTTGCGTGCATTTTCATTTGTTCCTTTTATAATGAATACATTGACCCAAACACTATAAGTGAATTTAGGATGAGTAACGAAGGAGTGTCGAGCATCAGACTACCATTGCTAAAGGGTGAAAATTACTTCTAATAGAAAGGGGATGATGAAGACCTATTTATCTACGATAGATGATATGGTTTGGATGGTGATTGAGGATAGATATACACCACCCACCGTGATCACCGAAGATGAAAGCATTGTGCATAAGCCTAAGGCTCAAAAGAGTGCCCAAGAGTTTGAAGCTTCAAAGTGGAACAACAAGATAATGCATGCCTTGTTTTGTACAATGGATGAGAACCAATACAAACTCATCCAAATCACCAAAAGTGCACATGAAACTTGGGAGATCTTAGAGACGGCACATAAGGGAACCGAAATGGTGACAGACTCTAAGCTTTATGTTCTCTAAATACAATTTGAGATGATTAGGATGGAGGAGAAGGAGTGCTTTAATGACTTTCAAGTGAAGTTGATGGACATCGTAAATCAAAGCCACCAACTCAGTAACCCGTACTCAGATAGGAGGATCAAGCAAAAGATTATGAGGTCACTTCCCTTTAGATTCAAATCTAAGGTGATGACACTTGAAGAAATTGGTGATTGCAAAAAGATGAAGTCGAATTAAGTGATTAGAAGGCTTCTAGCCTATGAGTCTAGATAGGCTCCCACTTTCATACCTCCAAAAAGCAAAAGAGTATAGCCTTGAAGATCTCTAAGATTGAGAATGAGGATGATAATTTGGATAAAGACATGGCTCTAATGGTGAAGAGATTCAAGAAATTTTAGAAGCTATAAATGAAAAGGTAGAGTTCTAAGGGGAATAACTTCAAGAAAAAGACCATGTTCAAGAACGGCGAGCCAAACCAAGAGAAGACTTCAAGAAAAAGGATTCAATGCTATGAATATGGAGGATTCGGTCACATATCCATGGATTATAGTAACTTGAAGGACAAGAGAAAAGGAAAGGCAACGATCGACTTTTAGAGTAAGAGTCAGAGTGACAAGATTCTTTGGGTGATGAAGACCTTGCAATTAACTATAAAACTTTTAGAGCCTCTTATGTGGAATTTGAAGACGAAGGCAACATGCCTTAAAAAGTGACCTTGAAGAAGAAGTAGATGAAAAAGTAGTTAGAAGTGTAATTGATGAAGCTACTCATGGGATGTTGTTAACGTGACAACTAATGACAGTAATGATGACTCTAGTGAAAAGAACTCTTCATCCCACTTCAACGAAGGATGGTAAAAGTATAGACCTTGAATACTTCATCAAGTTCTTTGAAGACTCTAGGTTAAAGAATAAAAGGGAGATTCAAAAATTAAAGGAGGACATTCTTAAGCTTACAACCGTAGTGACTCACTTAAATGATGAAGTGATAAAAGTCAAAGAGAGTGAAAACATGATGAAAAAGAAGCTTACGGATGCTAAGGAGTTACTTTCCAAAATGACCTTTGGCACCGAAAAACTTGACAAGATGTTGTGGCATGGAAATCAGCCAATTTACAAGAGGGGTCTTGGTATGTTGATGACAAATAAACCCCTTTTTACGATCAAAGTGGTGTTTGTCAATGAGTAGCAACAATGAAGCCTCACCTCCACAACATTCTAGGACGAATTTTGAACTTGGAGCGTCATCCAAGAATGACCAAGTGAATATGCCAACAAAGAACAAAGCTCAACCTCAACATCCAAGAGCTTCACACCCAAGCCTTTCTTAATCAAGGTTTCACCAACCAAGAAGGCAAGACAGCCAAACTCAACCAAGGAGGTATCCCAACCCCGTTCAATAACAAAGAATGAGAGAATCAATTTAACATCAAAGGTGACATCAAATGCATGACAAGTCTCAAATGACCTCACAAGGATATGGTATGACTCCTCACTTTATACCTACTTATCATTTTTATGGTGTTAATGGGCAAACTATGCCAAGTTCAATAGGTACATTAAGAAATGTAAGGTTGAGAGCATGATGGAAAGAAATAGAATTAGCATAACAAGTATGCATGTGCCTAGTAAATCTAGAGTTAATGATCCTAGAAAATCAAGTAACATGTTGACTATGACCACTAGGAATGAAAATGTGTCACCGAGGTGGATTGGTAAATATGAACCCATATGCTATTGTGCTAACATGTCACCCATAGATATAACTAGGTCCAATGAACCTGGTAGATCTATAGGGTCTCATGTCTCCCATTACCTTGGTTGGAATTGACCTTACATGGAGAGCTTAAGCAAAGAAAGTGACTTTCCACTCTTGTCATATGTAAAAATTTGATCAACTTTATGCTTCTTCATTAATTGCTTAAGAATGTTGGTTGCACATATATGCTTATATGGTATTTCTTTTATTCTCAATAAGTGTGTAACTTTACTTTGTGTGTAAAGACTAGGAGAATTGATTGGGAGGTACACTTGAAAGACGAAAAATTTATCTCCATGACATGTGAACTTGATTTTTATGACATGCTTAAAATGATATGTATGAAATGCTCTTGATTGCACTAACTTGATTGCAAATGTGTAAAAGCAAATGAGAATACTAAAACTCAATAAGGATTTCATATCCATTAAATCAATAAAGATTTTATATCCAAATTAGTCTTCTTTCTCTTCTTAATAATTTGAACAAGACAACAATCAATAAGGATTTCATATCCATTCAATCAATAAGGATGTTATATCTATGTCTTATTTGGTTATTAAGGATTGATATAGTTGCTTGTGTATTACAAATGCTTTTGAAAAAACTATATCTTGTTTGCTTATGACAAAAGGGTACAAATTGGTTTGAATTCTTATGGAAACTCTTTTGATGTTTGCTTTGTCAAATACCATTGCTTGAACTTTGATGTTACATATCTTGCATCCAAAACAATAACTTCGCACATTTTTTTCTTTAAATAAAACTCCTTGATTCTCTCTCAGTTATTTAAGTTGCATAAAGTTTATGTATATGACTATGCAATCATCTTTTGTGCTAATATCTTTCATTACTAAAATAACCCGATAGAGGGAGCTCTTTGCCTATCTCATGACAAAAAGAGGGAGAAGTCTGTCTTGTGAAATATAGGGGGAGCATTGTTCATGCTTTAGGGGAGAAGTCTCAAATGCATTACTTTGTATTGCTTTATAGTTATTGAGTGCTGCCACGTCCTAAAGAAGTGTTCTTACTTCTAAGTATAAGAGTGTCAAAGTAATAAATTAACCGGTAAGACTGGGTCTAACCATATGGAGGTTGTTCACTAGTCCTTGTAGAATTAATTATCTAGATTAATTACTAAGCTTGTTATAAAATGTAAATCAATTAAAATTAAAATCCGGGCTAAGGGATCCACTATTGGTAATTCGAATATGATCCAATAATTAATATTTAGTCCAGATTAATGGGAGGGTATTCCACTCCACTGACCACTCTCTGATAGATATGGGTAAAAGTACTCACTGTGCTAGGCAACATCTGTCTGTCTATAGTGAGTCAAAACTCCACAAAGATCAGAGGGGATAAACCACTCTCTGATAGATATGGGTAAAAGTACTCACTGTGCTAGACAATATTTGTCTGTCTACAGCGAGTTAAAAACTCCACAAAGATTAGAGGGGAGAAACCACTATCTGATAAATATGGGTAAGAGTACTCACTGTGTTAGACAATATCTGTCTGACTACAGTGAGTCAAAAACTCTACAACGAGTAAGTCCCCGTCAGCATAAGGAAACCCCAGGTAGGGCCACTGAGATGGTTTCTCCCCTCTATGTTGCATCAGTCCGGGTTCCACGAGGACAGGAAACCCAGTGAGCAGAAGTTCCAGAGGTGAAATAGGCCCTTCAGGGTAAGCCTGGTGGCCAGATCAGCTGTGCCGCAACAGGAGAAAAGGTATAAATTATCGAACATAAAATTCACTTCATGTATAATTGAGTAACATTCTAACGATTGTTGATATCCTGCATTGCAACAGTAACTATGAGGCGCATACACTACGATTGTTCGAGTACGTTCTGGCAGACCAGGTCCAGTACGATTGGACTGAGGATGATATGTCCACCATCCGAGAAAAGATGGTTGTTGAGGTCTTTTGTAATTCCGAGCCATAATTCCGGATATAGTTATTGTACATCACATTTTTATTAATAAAATTAATAATTTAGTTCATTGACATAATTATTTAAAATTATTGCATTATCGCATTGCATACATACCAGTAATAACAAGAAAATCTAAACATATGCGACCCATTTCAAATTAAAATGGTATTGACATACAAGTCGTACAAGTGTAACTAATGACAATGGCATCCACCTAAACGTGTCCATTCATACTTCGATACAGTACTTTGTAATAGCATATCAATATTATGTTCTTCATCATATGGCCTGACCCGAGGTGACGCATATGATGTTGCTATGGGGATAACAGTTTCTGTTCCAAATGCTAAAGTGAATGGTGTCTTTCCGCTGTCGTCCGATACGTCCTTAATACTTCAGGAAGCTTTTCAATCCAACTTCTTTTCTTAGCATCCAGCTTTGCGTTGAGTGTATGCTTGATGATTTTGTTTACTGCTTTAGCCTGCCCGTTTGTTTGAGGATGGGTAGGTGTAGTATAGTAATTGGCAATTTGGTACTCCTTGCACAGCTGTCTGAATTTCAGGTTATCGAACTGGGTGCCGTTATTAGTGATGATAGTGTTTGGGACTCCAAACCTGTAGAGTATATTCTTTTTCACAAAATTTATGGTATTTGCTTCTGTGCTGTGCACTAATGCTTCAGCTTCTGCCCACTTCGTGAAATAGTCAATGGCTACTATGGCATACTTCGCTCCACCCCCTGTCTCAGCTGGCATTGGGCCGATTAAATCCAAACCCCACATGGCAAATGACCATAGGGATGTGAGGTTTCTGAGTTGTTCAGGGGGTTGTCGAACATCATTAGCAATCATTTACAAGTATTGCAACTCTCTGAACATCGTTGTGCATATGAGAATAAAGTAGACCAATAATAACCTTGCCTGAATACCCTGTGTGCTAAACTTTTTCCCCCAGTATGGTTTTCGTAAACTCCCTCGTGGATTTCCTGTAATTTTCGACGTGCATCTTCCTCTGACACACATATTTGAAGTGTTCGGGAAAATCCCATTCTGTATAGTTCTCCTCCGACCAATATGTACCTTGTTGATCGATACCTGATACGTTTTGCTTGTAGGGGATCTTTTGGGAGCATGCCTTCTTCCAGAAACCTTCTCATCTGGGTCATCCAACCGTCTGACGGTGTTTGGATTTCTAAAATTTCAAAGTTTTTTGGCTCAACCGTGCTCAGTTTGAGGAGGTGTGCAACCGGAATAGTTTTTAGCCTAATTGAGGTTATTGATGATGCTAGTTTGGACAAAGTGTCTGCCTTTTCATTCTCCTTCCTAGAGATCTGGGCAATCCTGTATTCTTTGAATTTCTGAAGGAGCTGTCTTGCAATGTCACAATAGGCTATCATACCTTTATCCATAGCTTGGTATTCGTCCAGGACTTGGTTGACAACTACCTGTGAATCGCTAAATATCTCGACTTCATCGGCCCCGAGAGCTATGCAGACTCTGAGTCTAGCTAGTAACGCCTCGTACTTGGCTTGATTATTGGTTGCTTTGAAGTCAAACCTCATGGCGCATTCGACATCATCTCCTTCTAGAGTGCGAACTACGATTCCTGCCCTGCTGCCGTGAATGTTTGAAGAGCCATCAACAAACAATTTTCATGGGAAATTTTTCCCAACATCTTTTTTGCTTCCAGGTTTGGCTCTGTGAACTCTGCTATAAAATCTGCCACTGCTTGCCCTTTGAGGTATGTCTTAGGAACGTAGTGGATATCGAATTCACTTAGCTCGATTGCCCATTTGGTTAGTCTTCCTGAAATCTCCGGCTTCTGTAAAATTTGCTTCAATGGGCAGTCGGTGAGAACCTGGATTGTATGAGCCTGAATGTATGACCTTAGCTTCCTTCCCGCTGAAACCAATGCTAGGGCCATTTTTTTTGCCTGTGAATACCTGGTCTCGGCAGGTAAAAGGGTCTTGCTAGTATAATACACTGGCTTCTGTACTCAATCTTCTGTTCTAACTAGGACTAAGCTTGCTGCTAGTTCTGTAATTGATAAGTATAAATGAAGTGTCTCTCCCATTTGTGGTTTTGAAAGGATGAGAGCCTGCCCTAAGTACTATTTGATTTTTAAGAATGCCTGTTCGCACTCTTCGTTCCATTCGAGTCATTTTCCTTTTTTGATTACTTTGAAAAATGGTGCATATCTATCTGTGGCCTTAGAGATGAATCTACCCAAGGAGGCTAAGCATCCTGTTAGGCGCTGTACTTCTTTTATTGTCCTTGGTAAAGTCATTTTCTGCAGGGCTTGGATTTTTTTAGGATTGACTTTGATTCCCCTTTGGTGAACTTGGAAACCTAGGAACCTTCCTAAAGAAACTCTGAATAAACACTTGTTCGGATTCAGCTTCATTTGGTATCTCCTCAAAACATCAAATGTCTCTCGTAGATCTAAGATATACTTGTCTGCCGAGACGCTCTTGGTCAGCATGTCATCAATATATGCTTCCATGTTTCTTCATATTTGTCGAGCGAAGATTTTGTTGACTAGCCTTTGATATGTTGCCCCTGTATTTTTTAATCCGAAGGGCATCACTGTTTAACAGTACAAGCCCTGATCGGTTGTGAACGCTGTTTTTTCTTCATCGGCCTTGTTCATCCTGATTTGGTTATATCCTGAGTAGGCGTCCATGAAACTGAGCAATTCATGGCCTGATGTAGCATCCACCAGTTGGTCTATCCTTGGGAGTGGGAAATTGTCTTTTGGGCATTCTTTATTCAAAACTGTGAAATCTACGCACATTCTCCATTGTCTATTTTTCTTTTGGATGAGGACTACATTAACTACCCATTGAGGATAGTTGATCTCTCTAATCGACCCTACAACGATTAGCATTTCCACTTCCTGTTTGATTGCCTGACTTCTCTCAAGATTGAATGACCTTCTCTTTAGTATCACTGGTTTTGCATTCGGGTCTATCGCGAGATGATGAGATATTATTCGGGCATCTATCCCAACCATGTCTTCAAGACTCCAGGCGAACACATCCTTGTATTCTTTAAGCAGATCAGTGAGGCTTTGTTTAACTTTTCCTTCCAGATTGGCCCCGATCTTGATCTTCTTATCTGGTTCATCTTCTTTCAAGATAATTTCTTCGACGGTTCATTTTTGGACTAATTCGACTCTTCCCTTGGATCAAATTCGAATGACAGTGACTCTTTGTTCTGGCTCGGCTGCGTTATAGTACATATCTGTTCACCATCTTTTTTATCTTTGTATACTGACAGGTTAGCTCTTCGGGCCATCTCTTGGGATCCCTTGACTACACCGACCCCCTGTTCGGTCGGGAACTTGATCATCAGTGCATAAGTGGTTGTTACAGCATTAGTTTTATTTAAGAATGGCCGACCCAACATCGCATTATACGGCCAATTGTCTAAGTCTACCACCACAAAGTCGAGCAATACAGTTCTCTAACAAGGTGCCACTCCAATCTTTACGGGTAGCTTTACCGTCATGAGTGACATGACCTCAATTCCTTTAAATCCTCTGAGTGGAGTATAGAAAGGTTGTAGATCCTTTCGGTCCAACCTGAGTTAATAGTAGACAGCTACATTGAGAATGTATGCCGAACTTCCATTATCTATCAAGATTCTCCTGACTTTTCGGTAACCAATCCGGTCACTTATGACCAGGGCATCATTTGGCCAAACGTCGACCTCATGTGAGTCTGTTTCTGTGAATATTATTGGGTCCTATCATTCCTTTACCCTTTTCGGGTCTGGCTCGACCGAGTTCAAGTCAAAGTTATGTCTTGCCTCCACTGCTTCTCTGATTTCCTGCGTTCGCTCTCGATTACTTCTCCCAGTGGATGGTCCTCCAAAGATTATTTGTATTACTTCATTGGCCTCTGGGCTGGCCCTTTGATTTCGACCAGAGTTGTGATCGGCCCTGATCTATTTCTTTGTTTATGACTTCTCATCCCTTTTCAAGATTACATCCTGAAGGTGTCCCTCCCGAATGACGGTTTCTATGTAATCTCTAAGCTGGTAACATTTGGAAGTCTCATGACCGGTTTCCTTGTGGAATCTACAGTATTTGGTTGTATCTCGCCGAGCAAACTGAGACTGTCGGTGTGGCTTTTTTACTAGATTTTTCTCTTCAAGTATGGCCAGAATTTCCTCATGCTTTTTTCGAAGTGGGGTGTAGTTGGCGTATCTACCTCAGAATTTCTTCGTGGTCTGTTCGGTATTATGCCCGTTTCCCTCGTCCTTGCATATTTGTTTGCTATTTCCTTTCTGTTTTCCTTTCTGGTTATGCAGCTTGGACTCAACGTCCTTTTCGAGTTTTTCTCCATGCATATAGCATCCTCCCGTGGCTAATTCTTCTTCTTCGGCTAATGCATATCCTCCCACCATGTCCATTATATTTGAATATCTGGTTAGACGGGCTATTCTTAAGTAGAAAGATAGCCTTCCATTCTGTAGATTGTTGATGAATGCAACAATTATCGCTTCGTCGTTTGCACTGCCGATTTCTGATACCGCTTGGCCGAACCTCCCTAGGTATTTCTTCAACGACTCATCTTTTCCTTGTTTTATCTGAGAAAGGTAAGCTACTGATTTTTTCCTGTGAACGTTGCTCAGAAATTGCCTTGAGAAACTCCTGCTTAGTTCATTGAAGCTTTCGATGCTCGCTGGGGGCAATCTCCCTAACCATCTTGAGCCTGTGTCTCCTAAAGTTTATGGAAAGTTGATGCATAGTAAGGGATCGCTGTGGGCATACTGGGCCATAACACTTTTATAGCGTCTGACGTGTTCTTTAGGGTCTGTATCCTTTTTGAACTGCTCCACGTGCGGCATCCTGAACCTTTATAGGAATGAAGTCCGTACGATTTCCCTAGTGAATTGACTGTCAGAATCTTCGTCAGTTAAATCGTTATACCCATAACGTCTGACCAGTGCGTCCATTTGACACATATTGTTTTTGATGCCTATTGTTTTTGACTTCTCGAGGTAGGCTCTGAATTACGACGTCTCTGTCTCCTACCGGACTTCCATGATGGTTAAACCGATGGGTGAATGTCATTCCTCTCTCTGGCTCTTTATTTTGATACCGAGTTTCACGGGTTGATTCTTACAGGTGTATGGTTCCGTGATGACGCTTGCGATGGTGCCGATCGCTATCTTCTTATGTCTACCGATCCCTGTACCGGTCATGTTTACGGTGTATTGCACAGGCTGTCTGATCATGGTTTTACTTCTGGCGTGGTTGTTCCTCTTCGGGTGTTTCACGTCTTGCCTGATTAATTGGAGTAGAGTTCCTTCCAGCTTCCGGTGTATTAAGTTCTGGCCCCACTACAACCGAGCGAAGCCTTGTAGGTGGGAGGTTAGGAGGTTACGCTTCTTCTACAACCAGTAGATCAACTCATTTCTTTGTTACGTCTGCCACCAACTGTTGCAGCGCCTCG
The DNA here is from genome assembly GCA_032871835.1 of Dipteronia dyeriana. NCBI lineage: Eukaryota > Viridiplantae > Streptophyta > Magnoliopsida > Sapindales > Sapindaceae > Dipteronia > Dipteronia dyeriana. Next base: position 86,441,727 of record CM065297.1, on the reverse strand, counting down.
CGGAAGCGATGTGTTAGGTCTTCGCTGGTCGGAGGGATTTGTTGAATCCCTGCCAGGTATGTTGGTTGGTTGGTTGCGGCGAGATCTCGTGAACTACTACCAATATGGACATTATTTGGAGATTTTTCACATCTCCATGGTTGTTTCTACTTCCCGCCATTACTTTTAATTAAATAGGAGGTTCAACACCGCCCTTCTTCTAGCACCAATTGTTGACGTCGATTTCTGGATGTATGAAAAAAGTCAACAAGAATTGGATTTTAACTGTGATTTCAAAGAGAGAGAAGGAGAAAGAAATCGGTCATAATTTTTACGTAGTAAAACTCTGATGACCGGAGAAACGTCCACCGGTGGCTGAATAATCAACCAAGCCAAAATCCACTATTGAAAAGATTTACAACTCTCGATCTCTCTTTTTCCCTCTGTATTTTTCTATATTTTATGTGTCTTTTGTGACGAGATTATGAGTCTATTTATATGTTCATAGAACCCTAATCCTCTTTGTATAAGTAATAAAAGATCTTTGTATTTAACTATGATTGGTTACTTGTTTGAAGTAGTCTGTCTTCTTTCCTATTTCGGAGACTTGTATTGAGATCGAATGAGACTCTAGTGATTCAGTCCAATTAGGACTTATTTCCTTACAAGAGCGTAGTCTTTTTGAAGAAATAAAACTGTTGCCTAATTTAGAATATTTTCTGTTAGGTATTTTCTTCTTCTTGGAATTCCTCTTTGATATGGATACGTATTTTAACGACTCGACTCGTGTGAGCTATGCACTGGGCTTTTTATTCTATTTTCTTCATGTTTGTCCTGAGTAGAACATGATATTAGCTGGTTCCGAATGACGTCATCTAATCCCGAGTAGAAAATGTCATCAACTATCCCCGAGCATCTTTAACTGACCCCGAGTAGTATATGACGTCAGTTGACCCCGAGTAGGTTTTGTTCAATACTTGTTTACTCGGGCTTCTCTTCTTTGTTGATGTCTTGTATGATATTTTCTGAATGCCTATTTGGATGTCCACCTGGCAATTTTATCCTCTTTGTCAATGACGTGTACGTCTGATAAAATTTACATACGACAATTACTAAGCTTGTTATAAAATGTAAATCAATTAAAATTAAAATTGGGGCTAAGGGATCCACTGTTGGTAATTCGAATATGATCCAATAATTAATATTTAGTCCAGATTAATGGGAGGGTATTCCACTCCACTGACCACTCTCTGATAGATATGGGTAAAAGTACTCACTGTGCTAGACAACATCTGTCTGTCTACAGTGAGTCAAAACTCCACAAAGATCAGAGGGGATAAACCACTCTCTGATAGATATGGGTAAAAGTACTCACTGTGCTAGATAATATTTGTCTGTCTACAGCGAGTTAAAAACTCCACAAAGATCAGAGGGGAGAAACCACTCTCTGATAAATATGGGTAAGAGTACTCACTGTGCTAGACAATATCTGTCTGACTACAGTGAGTCAAAAACTCTATAAAGATCAGAGGAAAGAAAACAAAAAAATAATAAACTTACCATAATTTGATCATATTTTCCATACCAACAGTATCACCTTTGGCCCCAGTTATATAAAATTAGCCAGACATAATTTAACTAGAAAATAATTATTTTATTTAAACTGAGAATTTGAGAACAAAAGAGAGAGAATTTCATACATCTAATATTAGATTTGGATTCAGAATGTGTAAATTAGGGGGGAGAGGTCCCCTATTTATACAAAATACAGATAAAAATTGACTATCGGATGAATTTAGAATGGAACGTCCAGATTTTGCCACGTCATTAGTGAACAGTGAACAGTGAACAGTGACAGTAACGCATCCGTGAAAGTCAATAGTGAACAGTGCATCGGCTTCTAGAATGTGATTATCTGTAGCCGCGTGTACGGTGTGCACTTGCAGTTCATGCCAATTGAATTGTGCCACGTCATCGGTCAATAATCTTCTAGAAAGTCAACTATGAACAGTGCATCGACTTCTAGAATTTGATTCTCTGCAGCCGCGTGTACGGTGCACTCGCAGTTTGATCCAATAGGAATGTGTCACGTTATCATGAACAATGAAAGTCAACTGCGAACAATGGATAGTTAAAATTACAGAAATGCCCTTCGTGGCCTTCCTAAGGTTTTTGACGTTCTAAACTTGAAAACGATGTTTGTTTTTCCATCTGACTTCTCCATAATTATGAATTGATCGAATTACGTCTGAAATACAAAGAAAATACACTGATTACTACACAACACATTTATTTAAGCGAGCGAACGAAATTATGTCTAAATTGGGGAATTAATCATATTGGAAGTGTAAAATGATGATATTATTCCTTAGTAAACATACACTTTTCAGTGTTAATAAAGTACAAATGATTTTTATATTTGATCACCTCACATGCACTTTAGCAAAAATGTACATGATTTTGGCCCTTATTTCCATCATTTAATGGTGTACATCAAGTGTTTTAAGGAGTATTTAGGCCATAAGGGCATTGGTGAGAAGTGGATGAATTATGGTGCAAAAAGTGTTAAAAGAGGAAAAAGAGAATTGAAGACAGGGCATTTTCGCAACTATGTCACTTGGAAGCAACAACGACCCATTCTAAAGGCTTTTCGTGATTTATGTGTCGTTGCAATGACATTTCGACAGAGAAGAGAAAAGTTAGAAAAGACAATCAGATGTAATGTCGTGGTTTATGTGTCGCTTCTAGGACACCGCGACAGAGATGAGAAAATCCAGATTTTTTAGTTAGGTGTGATGTCACTGCTTTGGTGTCAAGGTGTTTCCAACTGCAATAGAAAAGAGGAAAATTAAGAAATCAATAAGGTCCAGTGTCTCTACCTATATGTCGTTACTTAACCAACTACGAATGAACAATAAGATCTCAAATCCAAATGTCGTTATCTACATGTCGCTGCCTCCAAGACCACGAGAATGATGAAATGGCCGTCGATAACCAAATCAAAGACCGTATAACCATCTATCATGGTCACGTTCACGATGGTCATACAGTGACAATCAGACAGTGACACATGCCACCTCAGTGAATCTAGCGGCTGTACCATATAAGTAGTTTTCTTCCTTATTTTTGATAGACATAGATAATATAGAGCAGAAGAGAAAAAAACGAACTAGCAAGAAACTTGAGAGATTTAAATCTATTTTCTCCAATTCTCACCGTCCTCAATTTCTAAACTTGAACTACTTATTCTCATCCAAAAACTCAACGAAACTTATCTAGATTCTCCCCATAACCATCCTCTCTTTCCATTCTCTCTACACATCTCCTTTGTTACTTTTCATTAGACACCCATCTCACTACATATCTTCATCTACCACTTTTTGCACAAGGATTCAATCAAGGAAGCATCAAAGGGATCAACCTTAAAGAAGGTCGCATATGGGTGATTTCCTCATCTTTAACCCTTGTTCTTTGATTGTAATTATGTGTAACTATGTGTTCTTCTTTTGTGTTCTATTCATTTTATAACTAGATCCTACTCTTATGTGGTTGACTTTGTATGCCACTGGTTGATTGCAATATTGGTAGGATTCGTTTGGATAAAATTAATTGAGAATTGACAACCTTAATTGATTGTAGCCCATAGTGAGAAGGATATGTTAATTGGTGGATATGCCAACTCCAGTTGCCTAGATCATTATTGGTCAGTATTTGTGAAAGCAGTTCGTTAATGAGGCCATTAATGCATTGCTTAGGGTCTATTGTTGACTCTATCAACCCTTTAAACTCTTTTAATTGATTAATCCATTTCACTTATCTAGGTTGTTAATGAAATTGTACAAACACGGTTAAATTGCCTTAAGCTAACCTAGAGAGGGATGATGGGTTTTTACACCTTTTTTCAATCCCTTGAAACAAATATATGTTTGTCCTTTTAACTAGCTTGAATAACAATACTTTAGATAATAAAACATATGAAGATAAACAATATGTATTATTATAACAAAGTATTGTCAAGCAAGCATACACGTTACTAGTGAAAGGATTAATACCTAAGACTAAAAACAAACAATACTTATATTCTCAAGACTATTCAATATTTACAAGTATTCAATCAATGACAATTATATACAAGTATATCAAAATACACATACAAAGATATTTACAACTTTGATCAATTGAAGTGCTTGCATATCTCATGTAACAACAATCATGTTTTCAAGAGTATCTAGAAATGCAGTATGTGATTCAAGATACAAACATATACATACAAGTATATAAGAGAGAAGGATAGATATAGTAGAAACACTATGTTTACATGGTAAAACCTCCATAGAGGACATATCCACGGGTTGAATACAACCATCGAGTACTTTTATTATTGGAAAGTAGACAAGACATTCCTCAAAAGTGCCCAACAAATAAAACACTCTATAGTGGACTCTGAAAATACAATCACGGTTAAATGCTCAAGGCTAACCTAGAGAGGGAGGGGGGAGGGGGGGTGAATAAGTTAGACACCTTTTTCGACTCCCTTAGAAACAAACAAAAGTTTGTCCCTCTAAATTGCTTGTATCACAATATATAAAGTAAATAAAGACAATTAATCAATATATAAACATAAGTAAAGTGCGATACAAACAATTAATTGTAACACATACACAATCAATTTTATAGAAAGGAAGTCAACATACATAGAGAGTTCTATCCATAATACAAATATTAGAGAGATAGTGAAAGAGAAAAGTTGACACAAGATATAACATGGTAAACCTCTGAAGAGGAAACATCCACGGGCTAGCAGCCACCGGCAAACAAAATCCACTAGTAGATAAGACAAGTACAATCTCTCAAGTGACCTCTTCACCTAGAAACTACCCTCATATCCTACTCTAGACGTTGCCGCCCTATTCTCAACAATCCGAGGCTTCACACCTCTTGTCAAGACTTCCTTACTCACCTTATCCTGGTCCTCATGACCCAAGGCAAGACTTCTTGCTCAACTAAGTCCTCACGACTCTAGTCAAGACTTCCTTGCTCACCTATCCGAGTTCTCCCAACTCTAGGTAAGACTTCTTGCTTGACTATCTGGATCCTCCCGACCCTAGCCAAGACCTTCTTGCTCGACAATCTAAGGCTTCACACCTCTTGCCAAGACTTCTTGCTCAACACCATAGGTCTCACACCTATTGTCAAGACTTCCTTCTCACAAGGCATCTAGGTGATCATGAATGCAAAACGTAAACAAACAAGTAACATAAAATGCTATGATCAACACATCCTATGGAAAATACTTGACATGAGCATGAATGCACAAATCACATATAGTCTAGTTTATCATGCATGTGTAATCAATCTAGATTATGCAAGATATGTTCAATATTAATCACAACCTAGATACATGCATAGATCTAAACTTAAATCACAAGATATGTTCAATAAATAACAAGATCAAGTTTAAATCACACAAACCAAAAACATGCTAAAATCATATGACAATGTCAATAAGATTTAAGCTAAAGTTCTAAAGCATATTACTAATCATAGATTCAACAAATCACATGAATAGCTCAAAAGAACATAAGCACATGTATTATGTGAGAATTTCGGCCAAGAGAGCCTAATACATATGAAGAACTATTTTTCACAAAATCAATCAATCAAAGATCATAAAATAGTCCTAGAATCAAGGCTAGCACAATACAATCCCAAACATGTGATAACATAGGCAAAATCAAAACCTAAATCAACATGTATGATTTCAATTGAAACTCAATCTAGCTTTGAAAGTGTTCAAAACACAGATCAAAACACTCACAATATACAAATATATGTAGAAGAAGAAAACCCAAGGCAATTGACCAAGTTTTAAAAGAAACCTTTGAGAGAAAATCAATACCTTAGTTGATTTAGGTGCAGTCCCGTTTTTGTATGATTAGACACCACAAACAGCAGCAAAACTACTCAAACCTTTAGAGAAAAGATGGAGGATGAATAGATGAACACTCTCAACTTTGAATCACTCAAATCGGAGTTCAAATAAAGAAGTTATGGTGTTTGGAAGGTGAGAAAATTTAGAGAGAAAATTTCTGCACACTTGTTATAAATTTCTTCTTAGAATGAAATGTGAGAGGGAAAGAGTTTATAAAGGAGTGGGAAACTTGGACATGTGAAATGACCAAGAGGGGCAAGAAGAAGCCAAACAAGCTTGCTGCCCAAGATGGCGCGTGGGCATCTCGGGGCAGAAGGCTTTCTGCCCAGAGATGGCCACGCGCCATCTCGGGAAAGAAGACATTGCTTGCTTCTTTCTCCTTCTACCTTCCTTCGCGTTCTTCGACCGTTCTCCGGCCTCCTAACTCGGAATTCGAATACGTTTGTGGATTACGAACCTTAAATCTCACACGGACATGGAAATATAAGATACTCAACCCAGAAAATAATAATTCTACTCGATATATGAAGACGAAGACAATATATGAAACAGGAGTTGAAAGTGTAGTATCTTTTGACTTAGAACTTGAAATCAATAGTATGAGTAACCGAAATGACCAGAACTCAATTAAGAATGATTTAAGACTAAATCCAAGTTCAATATACATGTTATACAAACATATACACACACAAACACAATTCACACTAGAATGCAAACTACATAGAGATAGTTTCCAATCATGCATATTCCAAAACATGTTATTTTCATACCAATGCATGAGCATTCATCTTCAAGTGTGTGAATGTGTTATATATGGTGCACAACGATGCAGGGACACATATGAATGAATTGTATGTGTGTGCCTATAATGGTGCACAATGATGCATGGACAAAAATGTATGATATGTGTGTGTGTGCCTAAGCCTTGTAAGAGAAAGATAAGGTCTTAGTATACCTTTGTAGAACCATATTGCATACTTTCTCTTGAAGACTTAGAACTTGCTTTGACTTATTGTTTCTTCTTCCTTAAAGCTTGAATCATCATGAATCTAAACAACTAAATTATTACAAGTAAACATCATTTTGATATGGAATTAATGCCAGCACAAACTAAAACCTAACAATCTCCACCTTTAGCAAATTCCATGTCAAAACACCTATACATTTATTACAAATATAAAAATGAAGATAGGTCACAAAATCACTCCCTCACATTACAATGAGTAAGATTCCTATAACTAATCTTCACCAATTCTTGAACTTCATCTTGATCTTCTCTTGAAGCAACCTATAAATCATCTCAAAGCACAATGCATATACAAGAGAAAAACAACAAATGGCAACATATAATATGGATAAGAATATACAATTAAGTCCACAAATACATATATCTCCCCCTCAATACATGCCAAATACAAGAGTTCTTAACCAAATCTTAAGACTAATTATTATATGCCATTGAAAGTTCAAAAGTTCACAAAAACAACATAAAAAGGAAACTAAGTAACTAGCAACTCTTAACAACTCTTTCTCCCCCTTTTTGACATGAAATGATGCCCAAAGGTAAGAAACATACCATGAGACTCAAATACTACCTACTAGATCCACCAAAGAAAGATGTGCGTGTAGTTGACCTAACATACTCCTCCAACTCTTTTATTCTAACATCTTGTTTTTCAACTATAGCACTAAGCTCATCAACCTTCTTCTTCAAATGTAAAACCCAATCTGGAAGAGTGTTTATGCTAGTCTCTTAACAATCAACTTGTGAACTACTAAATAGTCCAAAAGTATCACATGTCTTACCCTTATCCTTATATGACATGAATGACACACGTTTATCACTATAATTTTCCAAGGGTTGTACCAACATATCATCTCCACTACTTTGAACACCACGAGCTAAACACAAAGAAGTTATAAACCCCGATAATGCAAGCTTCTTATCTCCTCTAATTGAAAAAGCCGCATTATCTAAGTAAAACATAAGCAAATCCCCAAGGTTTATAGGTTGATTAGTCACTAAGGCATATACTATTTTGATCTTGTCTTTATTCAACTCGGTTGAATTCGAAGATCCAATAATATTTGTGCAAATAAAAAGATGCCAAAATGCACTTGCCTTAGTTAACTCATGTTGACTAATATATGCTCTACCTTTCCACTTAAAATAAGCATTGTCACATAGAGTTCTACCCATGATATTAAGATTCTCAATGATATCAACATCTAGAAAGTTTAAATCAATATCACTAGATAGCCTAAGAAACTTGTTAATGTTTACCGGGTTAACTCTAAACACAACACCACTAATCTCCATCAAAGCATCCAATAAGGTGGCACACTCTCTATATTCATGATAAAATTCTGTAACAATAGTGTCATTCACTATTCCTAGCATGCTCACCCAATATTCCCAATTTCTATCCTTAATGCATTTATGAACATAAGAATCTTTACATTTACCTAAGTCAACGCCTCTCTCTTGAAATATCTTTTTAGTTGCAAAGATCCCTAAATCCTTTGACCTTGAAGCTTTGGATCCCTTTGAGGTAGACTTGGCTTTCACAATGGGATTTGATTGATTTCCACTTCCGGTAACCTTAGTTCTTCCCATTTGTTCTTGTGAAATGAGATGCTATATACATACAACAAAAGTGAGTGAAAGACAAAACAAACATATTAGTCACAAATATATAAACACAATGACATATGACTTAAGAATGAATCATCATGCAAGACAAAGATAGTGAGTAATATCTTACAAGTATCATTAAGTCAAAATATGCCAACATGTAACAAAATGAAGCATGTGAACATTTCATAAAATAGAACAGTGTCTAGCATACAATGCTCCCCCTTGATAAATGCTATAACTAAAATTCATGATAGCATACGGTTCACAAAGATGTTCACACAATCACACATTCAAGCAATTTGAAGAAATATCAACAAAATAAGTTTCATATGCTAAGAGAGATACACAAAGATTTTTCAAGTTCTCTCATAATTCTTCAACAATTGCAAAGATATCATCATACTCATAAACAAAGTGTGTGTGAGAGAGATATGCTTCAAATATATATCAAGAAGTAGTTTGATAATCAACATGCAAACAATTTCCAACAACTATTCATCTTATGCTTTTTCCATAAAAAGTCAAACCGATTATCATCCAGAATTTTTGCTTTTAAGAGAATATATTTCAACACATGAGCATGTGTGTGCATGTGGCTCGTCATCCCATTTCTGTTTTTCAACCAGAGCTCATTTGATTTTCAACTAAACTCCTTTTTAAGCCTTTCTTATTTTCTTTTTAAGCTTTGAATCAAAGATTTTTTTTTATAAATTCCTTTCAACACTTCTTTGATTTTTTCCATTTTTTTTTACATTAACAAAATTCACTTCATGATGGCTTTCACTCATCACAATGGTGTAGCTCTTTCCATCATTGGGTAGCTTTCACAACCAATGTGTGTAGCCATTTTCATGAAGGTGCTCGTTGAGTTCTATGTAATTGCCGAAGCAAAATAGATACTAACCATAGGTCATTTTAAATGTACTTAAGCACAAAAACTTCAAGGTGTATCCAATGTTTACATATTAGTAAACTCAACCTACTAGCAAAACATATAAGAGAAGAATAGTGCAAATTTTAGAAACCAAAATTTTATGGCTCATAAGCACATGATCTAAGAGCAATAAGTAGAGACTTATTCAAGATCATTACTTCTCTAATGAGTAGCTTTCAAAGAATATGAAGCTTATATTTTCAAAAGTAATGCCACTCAATATACTATACACAAACAATCATCAAAGTTAAGATCAATGTGAACAATATCACTATTAGATCCTAAAATAGCAAATGTCAATGAAAGCCATATGTATGCTATACAAAATTCTCTAATATGACATGCTATGAGATGTATGTCAAGAATTGAGTCAAAAAATGAATATCTAAGAGAACATGCATTAGAGTATAGAGATACCTTTTTGCACATTATATTCACCAAATATCATACTTCCGCCCTTTTTATGAGCACTCTTGCGTTGAATGTCCTCATGACACCAAGTTGACGATGTTTCACAACAAGAGTATAAAAAGCATAATATATTAACCCAATCAACACATATAACAAAAGAACTTCTTCAAAGTTAATCAACAAATTTGGACCATCATAACAATCATGATGTGAGATAACCAAGTTCATATCAATACATGGAGTATTCAAAGCTAGTAAGCAAGAATTCTCAACACAATTGATATATAGCCTCAAAGCTATCTCACATGTGCTTTTTATTTTAGTGATAAGAGCACTCACCCTTGAACCACTTGTTCTTGGGTGTACCTACACAAACATTTCCAATATCATCCTTGACAACAATGTTAAATCTATAGTAAAGTCCTTCAATGACTTGATTAACAAGAATATCATTAACACACTCTTCCTTAACATTTTCAACACAAGCTTTGTCAAGTTGAACAAGATTATAATTCTTTCTACTCCATAAATTTTTCTCATGCTTAGCAATTTTATCATGTTTCTCAACTTTCAAGGCCTTAGCATGTTCAAGTTGAAGTTTAATCTCCTTATCCCTAGATTCATTTCCTAATTTGCATTTTTCAATATATTTATAACACCTAGGCTTAATGTGATCTATTGTGTTGCAATAATGGCAAATTAGAATAAAAGATGAGATTGTACCTTTTGGAGTTGAACTAGTTTCACTAGAAGTTTTCAAAGATACCTTGTTTCTAACTTTTTCTTGGCTTTTGATATTCTCTTCTTGTGTGGTTTCTTATCAATCACGACATCATCAAAATGTGTAGGAAGTGATGCTTCCAAGAGCTCCTCTTCAACTAGAAAGTAGTCTTCACCACTATGAGAGTTAACAAGATTCCTAACACTAGACACACTAACCGAATCATTTACTAAATCCTTGATAGCCTCCTTAGCCGTGTCTATTTCTTCCATCAATTCTTGTTCTCTCTTCTTCAAAGAAGATGTCACATTATCTTTCTCAAGGTTTATCATTTCAAGTTCTCTAAACTTCTTCATAATATCACCTTTTTCACCAAGAAGTCTACAAGTAACAACCACAAACTCATCTAGTTGATTCTTAATCAAATCATCCTTCTCAACTACTTCTCTTTGAGCATTGTCTCTAGCTTCTTCAAGCTTTTCTACATTTTTCAACAACTCATGATTAGTAGGAATGCATCAAGGTTCTTGTTCAAAGATATTGTACTACCAACATCTAGTGGATAATGAGAAGCCGTTAGAGCTACAAAGTTGCTCACCAACTCTTCATCACTTGAAGATTCACTACTAGAGCTCTCATTGTCACTAGAATTATCATCACTTCAAGTAGCCGCCAACACTTTGCCTTTCTTGTCTTTCTTAGATGGCTTCTTGGTGCACTCACTAGCAAAGTGACCAAAACCTTGACAATTATAGCATTGAACCTCTTTCTTGTTCATGGCTTGACTATTTATCACAATCCTTGGAGATGATGTTCTCTTGACTTATTTTTCCTTAGAATACTTGCCTTTAGGCTTGGCATTCTTCTTTAGAAACTTCTTGAACCTTCTAACCAAGAGTGTCATTTCTTCATTTTCATAATCACTCTCCTCCTCTATAGCATTGAGAGCGATTCCCTTACTCTTGATCCTTGGCTTCAAGCACATCTCATAAGTTTGGAGAGACCTAAGCAACTCATCAATATTCATACTATCCACATCCTTGCTTTCCTCAATGGCCGTCACCTTTGATTTGAATCTCTTAGGAAGAGACCTAAGGATTTTTCAATTTAAACGCTCTTTTGAGATAGGTACTCCAAGTGCTTGACATTGGTTAGCTATGTTAAGAAGCCGAAATTGGAAGCCTTCAAACTTTTCTTCCTCACCCATACTTAAACCTTCAAATTGTGATGCCAACATTTGAAGCCTCGATTTCTTCACCGTTAAGGTTCCTTCATTAGTTACTTGGAGAGTATCCCAAGCTTCCTTTACGGATTCAAGATCTTGAATATAGGAGAATTGATGCCCATCAACTCCTCCAAAGATGGCATTCATAGCACGATAGTGCCATTTAGCAACCTCAAACTCATTCGTTGTCCATTCACTCATTGGCTTGAGTATCATGGTTCCATCCTCTTGAACCTTGGTAGGATGACTATAACCTTCTTCCACTACCATCCAAGCCCTTTCATCAATAGAGCGGATGTAGGCTTTCATCCTCAACTTCCAATACCCATAGTTAGTGCCACAAAGTAATGGTGGCCTAGTATTTGAGGCTCCTTCTACCATTACATCATCTTGTAAACCCATGACTTCAAACACCTTGCAAAAACCGTGAAAGTATCATCCCGGACTCACACTAAGTGCAATCTAGTGTCCTGCTTTGATACCAATTAAAAATACAATCACGGTTAAATGCTCAAGGCTAACCTAGAGGGGGGGGGGGGGGGGTAAATAGGTTAGACACCTTTTTCGACTCCCATAGAAACAAAAAAAGTTTGTCCCTCTAGATTGCTTGTATCACAATATATATATTAATTAAAGACAATTAATCAATATATAAACACAAGTAAAGTGTGATACAAACAAGTAATTGTAACACATACACAATCAATTTTATAGAAAGGAAGTCAACATACATAGAGAGTTCTATCCACAATACAAATATTAGAGAGATAGGGATAGAGAAAAGTTGACACAAGATATAATGTGGTAAACCTCCGAAGAGGAAATATCCATGGGCTAGCAGCCACCGGCAAACAAAATCCACTAGTAGATAAGACAAGTACAATCTCTCAAGTGACCTCTTCACCTAGAAACTACGCTCATATCATACTTTAGAAGTTGCCGCCCTATGCTCAATAATCCAAGGCTTCACACCTCTTGTCAAGACTTCCTTGCTCACCTTATCCGGATCCTCATGCCCCAAGGCAAGACTTCTTGCTCAACTAAGTCCTCACGACTCTAGTCAAGACTTCCTTGCTCACCTATCCGAGTTTTCCCAACTCTAGGTAAGACTTCTTGCTCGACTATCTGGATCCTCCCGATCCTAGCCAAGACCTTCTTGCTCGACAATCTAAGGCTTCACACCTCTTGCCAAGACTTCTTGCTTAACACTATAGGTCTCACGCCTATTATCAAAACTTCCTTCTCACAAGGCATCTAGGTGATCATGAATGCAAAACGCAAAAAAACACGCAACATAAAATGCTATGATCAACACATCCTATGGAAAATACTAGACATGAGCATGAATGCACAAATCACATATAGTCTAGTTTATCATGCATGTGTAATCAATCTAGATTATGCAAGATATGTTCAATATTAATCACAACCTAGATACATGCATAGATCTAAACTTAAATCACAAGATATGTTCAATAAATCACAAGATCAAGTTTAAATCACACAAACCAAAAACATGCTAAAATCATATGACAATGTCAATAAGATTTAAGCTAAAGTTCTAAAGCATATTACTAATCATAGATTCAACAAATCACATGAATAGCTCAAAAGAACATAAGCACATGTATTATGTGAGAATTTCGGCCAAGAGAGCCTAATACATATGAAGAACTATTTTTCACAAAATCAATCAATCAAAGATCATAAAATAGTCCTAGAATCAAAGCTAGCACAATACAATCCCAAACATGTGATAACATAGGCAAAATCAAAACCTAAATCAACATGTATGATTTCAATTGAAACTCAATCTAGCTTGAAAGTGTTTAAAACACAGATCAAAACACTCACAATATACAAATATATGTAGAAGAAAAAACCCAAGGCAATTGACCAAGTTTTAAAAGAAACCTTTGAGAGAAAATCAATACCTTAGTTGATTTAGGTGCAGTCCCGTTTTTGTATGATTAGACACTACAAACAGCAGCAAAAATACTCAAACCTTTAGAGAAAAGATGGAAGATGAATAGATGAACACTCTCAACTTTGAATCACTCAAATCGGAGTTCAAATGAAGAAGTTATGGTGTTTGGAAGGTGAGAAAATTTAGAGAGAAAATTTCTGCACACTTGTTATAAATTTCTTCTTAGAATGAAATGTGAGAGGGAAAGAGTTTATAAAAGAGTGGAAAACTTGGACATGTGAAATGATCAAGAGGGGCAAGAAGAAGCCAAGCAAGCTTGCTGCCCGAGATGGCACGTGGGCATCTCGGGGCAGCAAGCCTTCTGCCCAGAGATGGCCACGTGCCATCTCGGGAAAGAAGACATTGCTTGCTTCTTTCTCCTTCGACCTTCCTTCGCATTCTTCGACCGTTCTCTGGCCTCCAAACTCGGAATTCGAATCTATTTAAGGATTACAAATCATAAATCTCACACGAACATGGACATATAAGATACTCAACCCAGAAAATAATAATTCGACTCGATATACGAAGACGAAGACAATGTATGAAACATGAGTTGAAAGTGTAGTATCTTTTGACTTAGAACTTGAAATCAATAGTATGAGTAACCAAAAAGACTGGAACTCAATTAAGAATGATTTAAGACTAAATCCAAGTTCAATATCCATATTATACAAACATATACACACAAACACAATTCACACTAGAATGCAAACTACATAGAGATAGTTTCCAATCATGCATATTCCAAAACATGTTATTTTCATACCAATGCATGAGCATTCATCTTCAAGTGTGTGAATGTGTTATACATGGTGCACAATGATGTAGGGATACATATGAATGAATTGTATGTGGTTGCCTATAATAGTGCACAACGATGCAGAGACAGAAATGTATGATACGTGTGTGTGTGCCTATGCCTTGTAAGAGAAAGATAAGGTCTTAGTGTACCTTTATAGAACCATATTACATACTTTCTCTTGAAGACTTAGAACTTGCTTTGACTTGTTGTTTCTTCTTCCTTGAAGCTTGAATCATCATGAATCTAAAAAACTAAATCATTACAAGTAAACATCATTTTGATATGGAATTAATGCCAACACAAACTAAAACCTAACAGACTCAACGTCTACCCAATCCATATTGGTAGATTGGAAATTCCTCATAAGTGGTCAACAAATGACTCACTCTCTATTGGAGTCCACTCTAACCAACACCGTTAAGAAATTTGAAATTCCCCAAGAGTGATCAACAAATGACAAACTCTATCTATGGACTCCATCGCATCTTAACATCTCAGGTCTATTAATAAAAAGTCTATTTTCTATCCAAGGCACCCTTGCATCTAGAAAGTCTCTCTTTGCTTAATTATCTGGACCTTATGACCTAACTAAAACTCCTTGCTTAGCGATCTGGACCACATGTCCTAGCCAAGACTTCATGCCTTTTACAAGGACTTCCTAATCGTGATCAATGAATGCAAAAATACAAACAAGCACTCAACATAGAATATGATGATCAACACATCCTATGGGAACTAGACATATGCATGAATATTCACAAAATAAATGTAGTCTAGTTACTATTCATGTATGATAATTCTAGAACATGTGAAAACACCACAAACACATTTGATACCTAGAATCATTCTTGAAACTAAAACTTGAATCAAAGCATATACACTTAGCACTTCATTCAAGATTTTAGTATCATACACAAAAACATACTAGAATCATGTGATAATATCAATTAAGTTTCTAGCAAAACCTAGAGCATATTTTATTCACAATATTCAATTAAAGTTAAAATAGCTCTAAGAACTCAATCAAATGTGTTATTCCAAAATATATTCAATTAAGTGAACCTAACACATGTAGAGACTATTTTTATCAAAATCAATTAATTAAAGTCCAAAAATAGTCCTAGATAGAAAGCTAGTACAATACAATCACAAACATTTGAAAACATTGGCAAAATCACTCAACATATAAGATTTCAATCGAATTCAAACCAGCTTCAAAAGAGTTTAAAACTCTAATTAAAATTTATACAATATACATACATGTATAGAAGAATAAAACCTAAGGTAATTGAAAACTTTGAAGATCAAATGATAAGAAATTTTCAATACCTTAGTAGAAAAAGTGCAGTTCCATTTTTGATGAAAAACCACCAAAAACAAACTTGAATTAATGACCTCAAACTTCTTGAAAATGATAGAGAATTGATATACGAACAATCTCCAACTGGAATTGGAGTTCAAATGAAAAAGATATGGTGTTTGGGAGATGAGAAAGTTGAGAGAAAATTTTCTACACTCTAGTTTTTCAATTTTTCTTCTTAATGGAATGAGAGAGGGAAAGTGTATTTAAATGAGAGGGAAAGAGAGAAGAAAAAGGACCAATTTTCTCCCATCTAGAGATGGTGCATGGGCATCTCGGGGGCAGGGAGGGTTCTTCCCCGAGATGGCCATGTGCCATCTTGAGATGGAAGGCTTGGTGGCCTTTTGGTCACTTGCTTCCTCCCTCGCACACCTTCGCTTTCTTTGACCGATCTATGGTTTTTGAACTCCAAATTCTAATATTTTTATGAATTACGAACCAGTACTCTCTCATGAACATGGACGATTATGAAAATTAGACCAGAAATTATGAATTCGACTCGATACACGAAGGCGAAGACAATGCATGTAAAGTGATCAGAAAGTTTTGT
The DNA here is from genome assembly GCA_032871835.1 of Dipteronia dyeriana. Classification (NCBI taxonomy): domain Eukaryota; kingdom Viridiplantae; phylum Streptophyta; class Magnoliopsida; order Sapindales; family Sapindaceae; genus Dipteronia; species Dipteronia dyeriana. Next base: position 86,425,206 of record CM065297.1, on the reverse strand, counting down.
AACTCTTGACTCGGAACTCAAAATCAAATGTATGAGTAACTAAAATGACCGAAACTCAACAAAGAACAATATAATACCAAATTCAAGTCCAAGTTCCATATTATATAAACATATAAACACTTAACACACAAGAATGTTATTTCCTAGACATAGTCCAAAAACTTGCAATATACAAAACGAATTATTTTAGCACTAATGCATGAGCATTCAATATCAAGTGTGTGAATGTGTTATATAAAATGTACACAACGATGCAAGGACACATGTGGATGCAATGTGTGTATGTGCCTAAGCTTTGTAAGATAAATGAGGTCTTAAATATACCTTTGTTGAACAATAAAGCATATTTCTCTTTAAAGACTTGAACTTGCGTGATAAGTTGCCATATCTTTTTTGAAGCTTGAATCATCATCAATCTAAGACAACTAAATCAATAAAAGTGAAACATTGTTTTGATATGAAATTAATGCCAACACAAACAAAAAACATAACAATCTTCCCCTTTGGCAAATTCCATGTCAAAACACCAATACATACACTAATACAAATACAAAGAAGATTGGTCACAATGATTTACAACGAGTTACACACTCTTAGACTAATATTCAATAAATCTTGAACATCTTCTTGATCTTCTCTTGTTGCCACCTAAATCAACTTAAGGTATAATGCATATCCAAGAGAAAAACACATAGGGCAACATATACTTTGGTAAGAATAAAGCAATTAAATCCCAAATGAATAAATGAATCATGTATCTCCCATTTAATACATGCCATTTCAAAAATAATCTAACCAAATCAAAACACAATATTACATGCCATAAAAGTTCAAGTTTCCACATAAAACTAAATTAAAACTAGAATAGAACAACCAAAATGAGAGACTAACACATAATTCTCTCTAAATACATACACGATTGAAAGAAACTCGGAAAGCTAGCTCATCTAACTTCGCTAATTTCTCCCCCTTTTTGACATGAAATGAAGCCAAAAGGATAAGAGAAGAAATATACCTCATGGTTATACCACTAGCCACTTGTTTCTTCAAAGAACTTCAAGTGGTTCGTAGATCTCACATAGTGCTTTAGAGATGGTCTTGTGTTTGTAGAAATACTATCCTCCAACTCTTTAATTCTAGCATCTTGTTGAGCTACCCTTGTATTGAGTTCTTCAATCTTCAAGTTTGACTTCTCAACCTCTTCCTTCAATTGAGTAGCCCATTCCGGAAGATAACTTGTGCTAATAACATGGCTTGCATCTTGAGATCCACTGAAGAGTCCAAATGTATCACAAGTCTTTCCCTTATTCTTGTATGACATAAAAGTCACACGTTTATCACTAAATCTTTCCAAGGAAGGTAAAACCACATCTTCCTTTTCTATCTTTACACCATGAGCCATATACAATTATTGACAAGGCCGCACTATCTAGATAAAACATGAGAATCTCTCCAAGGTTTATGGGTCGATTAGTCACTAAGGTATGCATAATCTTGATCATTTCTTTGTTTAACTCTGTAGTATTAGAAGAGTCTACAAGATTAGTACATGTAAAAAGATGCCAAAATGCACTTATCTTAGTCAACTCACTTTGACTAATGTATGCTCGATTCCTCCACTCAAAGGTAATCTCATCACAAAGAGTTTGACCCATGATATCAGGATTTTCTACTATGTCCACATCAAGAAAATCAGACTCAATATTATTGGGAAACCAGAGGAACTCGTTAATATTCTCCGAGTTGACTCTTAAGACAACACCCCTAACATCTATTATGTGTAGGGTTGATAGTTCTACAAGAGATTGAAGATTTGAAGTTTATTTTTTTATGTTTATCTCTTTGTAATGTAGAATATCTTCCCAGTGTTTTATTTTATTTTGTGAGGATCAATGTGAGTGGTGGTTTTGTCACGAAATAGCCAAATGGGGAGATTGTAAAGTCCTCAATTGTTGATTGGCCTATTTTGTGAACAAATCACATGTTTAGGGTTTTATGTAAGGGTAGCTTAGGCTCTCAAGACCTCAAGAGGAGAAGCACCGAAGGTAAAATTCTTGTGCTTACTTGCTTTGAAGAGATAGTTGCACACACTCACATATTCATGCATAACTCTTATTCATATATGTTGTGTGTTTATTCTTGTGTGCATATTGATTTAAATGACTCTTTTTGATTTATTTGCATCTTGTAATCAAAGTTTATGTCATGCTAGGCATTAGAATATGATGCATTTTTCATCACTCTTGAACTTATTGATTTTGTGTGTTTGAGTGTTGAAAATAGGCTTTGCGCTAGTGGTGCGCTACTCGACCAGCGCACCTCACAAGTGCAACATTCCAGTGGATCGTCGCATGTGTTGCGCCACTGAGCTGCGTTATTGCACCCGTGCACAGTTGAAAAAAGTGGGCGTGCCTACTCGACTAGTGCAGCCTTACCAGCACAAACATTCCAGAGATTTGTGCATGTGTTGCGCCACTGGGATGCACCACTCGTCCATCGCCTATTGTAAAATTAGGTTGTGCGCTGGTGGTGCGCTACTCGACCAGCGCACGTCACCAGCGTACACAGAGGAAGCTGGAACATTTTTTACAAAACGATCTCACTTTGTTTGGATCTCATATATATATAACTCTTTGGTTTAAGGTCGTGCATGAGTTCAGAATATCATATATTTTCCTTAGAACACATTTCAAAGGAAAAACTCTTCCAAGAACTCATTTTTAATCACTCAAAGCATTCCCATGTGCATAAAAACTTCATCTTGCATCATCTAAGTTCATTTAGAGTGCATCAATGGAAAGGTTTGCTTCATCACATCTTGTTTGGTAAGTTCTTCACTATCTTCTTACAAGTTAAGTGTTTTACTTGCTAAGCCTTCTCTTTAATTATTTGTATGCTCTTAGAACATTTTCTAGATACAAATTAGAGATTGTTGTGATGCCATGATTGAGTGTTGTATTGTGATAGCTTCATAGGATTGTTTGATCTATGTTTAGCTAAGCTTCTTGAACATGTCATTTAGCTCTTGATATCTAGGATTGCATTAATTGTCATCTCATTATCCTACATAAGCATATAGGGTTTCCTAGCCTTGTTTGTTCATTGAATATGACCATATATTCACATATGACATTTTATCTCTTCATTGAGAAGTAAGACTTGTGTTGCTTCCGGGAGTAGGTAGCTTAAATCGCAAGCAAGATGGACTAGTTTCACTTATACCGAGATTAGGTAGTGATGGTGAATTTAAACCGGGATTAGGTTGTAATTCTCTTGCCATTAGTGGATTCGAGGTTCTAGTGTGGCACACTCATCAGCCTATGGTTTTTCCCATTTGGAGGCTTTCCACGTATATCTCAAGTGTCTTTAATATTTTCGCAATCTTTACACTTGTGATTTTGTTGTAATTAGCTAGGGGCATTTTCGTAAACTTGACCTGTAACGAAAATTGGGTAAATTTGTTTAAAATCTATTCACCCCCCCCCCCCTCTAGATTAATATTATACACACCATAATATTTGTTTCAAAGTGCATTTCTCTTTGAAGACTTGAACTTGCTTGATAAGTTGCCATATCTTCTTTGAAGCTTGAATCACCATCAATCTAAGAAAATTAAATCAATACAAGTGAAACATTGTTTTGATATGGAATTAATGCCAACACAAACAAAAGCCTAACAGTTAAGTCTTCTATTTTTCTTACCATTCAATTTTATTGCTCTCTTGTTATCTTGCTTGCTTGTTCCTTTGTGTGTATGTTTGTTGGTTTTCCAAAACACACTATCAATACAATCTATGGTTTACTTTTATGTTAATCAAGAATAGTTAATCAATCCAATTGTTAAATTCAAATCCCTACGGAATAATCCCTTGCTCACCACATTACTAATTTAATCTAATTAGTGGTTACAAGTGTTGAAAAAATTGTTTTGCAATCAATCTAAAACTTCATTTTTGACAAGTATTTTAATGACAAAAATGGCAGAGTCAAAAATTGACGCCACTGCTGGGATTAGGCGTTTTGATTGATTGAATTGCTTTACTTTTCTTGTTAGATTAGATTTTTTATAGTTTGCGACTAACCTTAGCATTTATTTATTACTATTAACTTTTTATGTTTTCATAGTTCTTTTTACCTTTTGTCTTGTTCTTATGTTCTTTTATTCAATTTTTAGGTACTTAGGTTGATGCATGGAAGACGATCACTAGGAAGAGCTTTACATCAACCGTTAGATGAGTTTGGCCGTGTAGGAAGACTTGTGAGTGAATTTGAAGAAGTTACAATTCAAGAACCAAGGATGGAAGATCAAGCTCCACCTAGAAGAGAAGAACAACAAGAACCTCTTACTAACCAAGGTAAAAGGATGACCATGGGAGAGTATTCTTTCCCCACAATTGGAAACCAACTGTCACCAATTGTGTTAGATCTAATGGTGACGGAACGGATTTTTGTCGTTAGAAAACACTCGTCAAACAAAATTTATAAACCTCAACTATGCACCTATAATGTATGAAACAAGTATATGTGGCAAGCTTGGGTATCATCCACAGAGATCGACACAAGCTATGATTAAATTGAAACTATAGTGGTTAAAAAACAATAAAACTAAAATGCAATAAGAGTAACATGATATGATTGTTGCTTTAAGATAAACTAAATGCAAACTAAATATAAATAAACTAAAATGCAACGAAGAAATGATAGGTGAGTGAATTTATGATATGTGGACTAGGGAGTTGATGGATTCAATAGGTAAATGATGGGCAAGGTTGAACTCAACCATTAATGAACATTAAACTAATCTAACAAACCTAGATGTATAGTGTTGGTTGTATATCTCTCATGGGTTTCCAATCTAGATGTATAGAATTAGCCACCCACAATTGATTGTTCATGAATGTACATCTATCAAATTAGGGTAAATCTTTTTATAAGATCATCAATCTAGATGTACAGAATTGATGCTTAATCTTTCACAAGCAATCAATATAGATGTATAGAATTGATTACCCATTGAGATTAGTTAAGAATTAAGATTATTAAACTCGGGTTTCACTTGGGGATGTACTATTGCTTAACCCTTTCATTCAGTTGAGCTAGAGGAGATTAAGTAGATGTTTACCCAATCACCACTTAATTAGTTTCCTAAATAATTTTGAAAAGAGAGGAATATACAATCTTAAACAAATCATCTTTGAAATCAAGTTAAACCATTGAATGAAACACACTTGATAGATTGTTATATAATAAAGAGTTCATTACAAAGCCCACTATTCACAAATGAAACACATCAACCCCCTAGTAGGGTGATTAGCTACTCATGACAATCATAAGAAAATAACAAATATAAGAGGAATAGAAAGGATCCATGTGTGACTTTCTTCTTTTTAAGCTTCAATCTTCTCTCCAATGTCTTTATTGAGCAACAATTGATCGTGTGAAATGCACGGGTGTAGCGCGGGAAGAGATCCGCACTGTTACCCGTGCAATCCTCTGGAACCAAACTCTTCATCTTCGGTGCGCGGGCACATGCACGACCACAGCGCTGGTGTTACCCACACAATGACCTGATGCTAGATTATTCACCTTCAGTGCGTGGGCAAATGCGTAACCATAGCGCTGGTCTTACCCGCGTATTCTCCTTCCTTTAATTTCTTCAACATGTGCAAAGGTGGTGCGCAGTTAAGGACCCATGCACTGAGTTTTTCTCTTTATTTGTTTTTGGATCCCTTTTTCACACAATTCTATGTTTTTTTATCCTTTGTTCCAATTTGTACTTAATTGCCAGCAAACACATAATACAAACCGCAAGAAAACTAAAAATGTACGAAAACAAGACAAAGGAACTAGATTCGAGGGCCAAAATGTATGACATTTTTGGCTAGATCAAATACCCCCAAACCGAACATTTGTTCGTCCTTGAGCAAACTCTAAAACAAAACAAACATGACATGAACAAAAACTTGACTTAATCTGAAAATTTCCTAGACCCAAAACATTTGCGGCAACACTAACTATTTGTGAGATAAATAATAGAGAGTGGGAGTGAAGAATATGTTAATGAAAAATGTTCTAAATAACTCTAAGGTATCGTAAGGGGAAACTCACACAACACTAATCCCATATGTAAAGCATCCTTGCCTTGGAAACTACTCACTCTCATGCCTCAAGCATAATTTGCTTCGTTTTGAAGTCCTCACATGGAATCTCTCTTCTTTTTTCCTCATGGAACCCAGGTTCACACTCATACAATATGTATGCAAATGAAGTCATGTAATGTAATCAAATTAATTGCATACATTTAATATAGAATGAAAGCTCTTTCAAGTGAATGAGTCTCATGAAAGAATCAAGTGTCATGAACATGGAAAGAGCATGTTTGGACTAATATTCCCAATCTAGACTTCACCTAAGATCAAATATGTCTTTTCCTTTGGTTGTAATGAGGCCATGTGGTTAAGTGTGGTGAACAAAGAAATAGGATAATTTTGAGTTCAAGGATCACCAACCATGTCTAAGCATCCTCACGCACCCCATACAAAGCTCTATTACACATTAATTACACTTTAGCAACTAGGCATTTCTTTACATGCACATTTGTGCTTCACAATTGTACTCTTCTTCATAAGTACTTAACATTAATTTTATAGAGCTCTTTCTTCCTTTTTATTTTGTTGCATTTTTCTTTCTTTTTGCTTCATTTTTCTTTTCTTTGCTTTTCCTTGCACAACATCATATATCATTTCACACTATGGCTCTTAAGTGCAATTTGGGCACTTTTACATTTTTGAGCCATTATATACACAATTACATTGTTGCCTACATACATACTATTCCACATTAGAGCTCATACCTTTCAACCACACACAACACACATACATCCTATATGATTGGTAATTTACAAGTTGGTCTGTGTTTGACTTATGCCTATATGGTTTAATATGGTTCCAAGTGAAAGGTAAGTGTTTGGTTGCAAAATTGGCTTTGAAGCAAAAGGACATAGGGATGTGTTTGGGCTTTTCAAGTAGTTAATGCACACACATTGCCTAAAATCTCTTCAAAGATTCCATTTATCAAGTGAATAAAAGTTTCAATCAAGCAATCCACAAATATGATCCATGTTCTATGACACATGATGATTGTTGATGTGATGAGACTATGCATGGTGTTTAAATAGTATTTAAGATTTGAAAAATGTTTCCCTCTAATGTATACTCATTTGGCTTGTGTTTGTAATCTCACGAGGGTATCTCCACTATTAGAACAAGGTGCTTGAGCACAGAGTCCCCTCAACTTAGAGACTAAAAGATAGAACTATCCCACGAAATGCAAGTGAAACCTCTAAAGTGACAAAGAGATATGAACAAGCATACCAAGCATACATAAATTCACCACAAACACTATGCTCAAGGTATCTCACCAAGCTAAATGAAGCTTGAAAATTTTGGCAAAGCGACAAATTTTGAATAATTTGACACAAAAAATGACTCAAGATGTAAAAAGATGCAAAACAAAAAAAAAAACAAAAAGATGACTCACAAAGGTGTCTACACCCTCAAACCAAAACTCAACATTGTCCCCAATGTTGGAAACAAGAGAGCCCGGCCTGATGGCACACACCTAACAAGACACAAAACAACCAACCTAGGCACTAATAATGCACAATCATGCACAATCAATGCCTAACAACACAAAAAAACTCAAAATAGGCTCATCATCAAAAAGGCAATTCGATACATTATAAATTGAAGCACATGCACACAAATTGTAAAAACCAACCACAACTAGCATAATCATATCACAAAATTGAACGGAATGGGGTACCTCAAACCGATTAACACTATACGCTCATCCTTGTACAGGTATACATAAATGTCCACCCTTAAACCGAAAAGGGCACTGTATTCCAATGAAAGCACCTGTACACTCATTCATATATCCTAGTGAGCCTGCGGCTTATCATGTCATTCAAACTTAATATAATCAAATAAATCATCATTCACTCAAAATTGTATTCAATATGCACAAATTAAATTCATCACAACCATGCACTAAAGGTATTCACAATTAAGTGCACCACACAAAATTGAAAGCATTCACAAAGATATACAATGAAATTTAAAGTGGCAAGGTGGTAGGAACTCCTTTTGAAGATATGGCATTTTGCTTTTTTTATGAGCACTCCTGGCTTGCTCGTCCTTTTTGACTTGAAAGTTGTTTTTGGATCTTCCCAAGAGATAAAAAGAACCCTGGTTGAGCACTTCACAACCAGATGCCAACATTCACCAAAACAAATGAGATAGACAATATGTTCAAAAATATGTCTGTCTCCAGATACAAAGCAAAATAATATCCAAGAGTATCCCAAAATAATTCCAACAATAATATCCAAATGAAAATAAAATGAAAATAAAAGCATCCTAGCAACTAACACTAGACTAGAAAAATGAACCGAAATAGAAATGAAATGTAAAAACGAATGAACCTCTATGGGTTGCCTCCTATAAACGCCTTATTTATCATCTTGGCAAGACGATGTTGGATGTTTCAATCATCACTCATGCATATAGATCCAACTCCCTCTAAAGCATCCTCAACACCTCTGTATGGTTTCAATCTATGTCCGTTCACTTTGAATTTTCCATCATCTTTTAGACTCTGGATTTCCACCACTCAATTCAGTAGAACGTCAACTACTCTATATGGCCTCGGCCATTGTGATCTCAGTTTTCCAGTTAAGAGTCTCAAACGAGAGACATGAAGTAATAGAAGAATTCCCGGGTGAAACTCTTTCCTAATCAAGTTCCTGTAATGGATAATCTTGGTCCTCTCCTTGTAGATTCTTGCGTTCTCATAGGCTTGCATCCTGAATTCCTCCAAGTCATTCAACTGTAGACTTCTCTCTTCTCATGCCTTGTCATATTCCCAATTCAACTTCTTGATAGCCCACCAAGCACGAAATTCCAACTCCATGGGAATATGGCATTCATTTCCAAATACCAATATATAAAGACTCATTCTGGTAGGAGTTCAGTATGCTGTCCTATTTGCTCATAAAACATCATTCAATTTTTTCGCCCAATCTTTTCTAGAGGAATTGACCGTCTTTTCAAAAATCTGCTTGGTATGCATGTTGCTGACCTCGACTTGTCATGAAGTTTGTGGATGGTATGGTATGGCTACTTTTTGATGGACTCGATATTTCTTTATCCAGTTGCCAAAAAATTCTATTATAGAAATGGCTACCTTCATCACTAATTATGACACATGGAGTCCCAAATCGAGCCAAGATATTTTCTTTTATAAACTTAACTACCACATGACTGCCATTTGCCCCTGTTGCAACTGCCTTTACCTATTTAGATACATAGTCAAACCCTACCAAGATATAACTGTTCACTTTTGATGGCAGAAAAGGTCCTATAAAATCAAGCCCCTAGGTATCAAATATCTCCATCATAAAGATCCCTGTCTATGGCATCTCATTCCTTTTCCTAATATTTCTTGTGCGTTGGCATCTATCACATGTTGCGTAAAACTGATAGGCATTCCTAAAAAGTGACTCCCAAAAGAAACCTGATTGAAACACCTTTAAGGCAGTCTTTCTTCCACTGTAATGTCCTCTACACTATAATTCGTGGCAAAATCTCAAGATATCCCTCTGCTCAGACTCTAGACACACCTTCGGATCACTTGGTCAGGACCATGCTTAAACAAACATGGCTCATCCCAAAAGACTGTCTTGCTTTTTCTATTAACCGTTTCCTTCTTTTTGAGTCTTACTCTAGTAGGAACATCTTGTGGGTCAAATAATTAGCCGAATCTACATACCATGGCTCCTTATCCCGTACTGCCCAAAGTTGCTCATCAAGAAAGTCCTCTCTCAAAGGTATCTCATCTGTCCCTACCAAACACTTCTGAACCAGTCTGCTCATGTGGTCTACCACCATATTTTCACACCATTTTTTTTTATCGTTGATCTCCAAATCAAACTCTTGTAGCAGAAGAACCCATCTGATCAACCTCGATTTTGCATCCTTATTCTACAACAAGTATCTGAGAGCTGAATGGTCTGAGTACACTATCACTTTTGCACCAACTAGTTGCTGCCTGAACTTTTCCAATGTAAAGATAATAACCCACAACTCCTTTTCTATTGTTGAATAGTTTAGTTGGGCCTCATTCAAGGTCCGTGATAAGTAGTATATCACATGAGGGACCTTGTTAACCCTCTACCCGAAAATCGCACCTATTGCATAATCTGAAGCATCACACATTAGCTCAAATGGTAAGTCCCTATTATGTGGTGCCATCACTGGTGTTGTGGTCAAGGCTAACTTCAGTGACTCAAATGCTGCCAAACACTTCTCATCAAAAACAAGTTCCTTGTCTTTCTGGAGGAGCTCCAATAATAGCCTAGCTATCTTTGAGAAATCTCTGATGAATCTCATATAAAAGCCTGCATGACCCAAGAAGGACCTGATGTCCTTAACAGATCGATATTGAGGCAGGCTCTTGATCACTTCAACCTTTGCCTTGTCTACTTCAATCCTCCAGCTTGAGATGACATATCCCAAAACTATTCCATGATACACTATGACATGGCATTTTTCCCAATTCTTGCACCTTTTCAAAACTTAGGACAGGTTCTCTAAGGACAAACTAAAGGAATCACCAAAAAATGAAAATTCGTCCAATAAAGACTACTATGATCTCCCCTACCAGGTCTGAAAAAAATGGAAGTCATGCACCTCTGAAACGTCCCTGGAGCATTACACAACCCGAAAGGTATCCTCCTGTAAGCGAAAGTACTGAATGGACATGTAATGGTTATTTTCTCTTGATCCTCTAGCACTATCACTCTCTGATTGTACCCTGAATACCCATCTAGAAAGTAGTAAAAGTTGTGTCTTGCCAACCGCTCAAACATCTGATCGATGAAGGGTAATGGGAAATGGTCTTTCTTGGTTGCTGAGTTCAATTTCCTATATTTTAGACACACACGCCATCCTGTCTGAAGCCTTTGAGCCACTAACTTTTTTTTTTCAATCTTTACTACTGTAATCCCAGACTTTTTTGGCACCATATTAATTGGATTGACCATCAACTATCTAGTATCAATCACATGATTCCTGTATTCAATAGCTTAAATATCTCATTCTTGACAACCTCCTGCATAATGGGATTAAGTCTTCTCTGTGCTTCCCTGGATGGCTTAGCATCCTCCTCCAACATAATTATATGCATACAGATGGTGGGGCTAATCCCCTTTATATCCTCTATGGTCCATCCTATAGACTTCTAGTGCTCCCTCAAAGCCTCCAGTACTTTACTCTCTGGAAGTTTATACAAACTTGCAGAAATGATCACCGGGTGTCTTCTATCCTCATCAAGGTAAACATATTTCAACTCAGAAGGAAGTGGTTTAAGTTCTAACTCTGGTTTCTCTCATTGTGTACCTATTTTCTCTTCTTTCAAACCTTCCAAATTAGCTCTCAATTCTTCTATGTCTTGCTCTGAACCCACATCATTATCTTCTAGGCTAATTTCTTCTTCCATGTCAATCACTACAAAATCGGTCGGGATTATCAATTTCTCAACTTGAATTAAAACATCCTCCACCATTCCTTTCGGACTCCTCGAAGATGAATTGACTAAGACAAGTGACATGGTGGTAGGCTTGAGATCAATGAGACCTAACTTTTGATAGATGGAAAATGGCATGAGGTTAATACTTGCCCCAGAATCTAGCATTGCCCTCTCCCGACTAGCTTCTCCTATGATGATGTCAATTATCAAACTCCTAGGATCCATCATTTCTACGGCAAAGACTTCTGGATTACTGTACTAACATTCTCGTTCAATCTTTCTTACTGCTTTGGCTTAAACCTCTCTATGTTCTTGCTTAGTTCTTTGAAGAACTTCCCATATGTAGGCATTCTCTGAATAACATCCGATAGAGGCCAGTTCACATCCATCTTGGAGAGAATGTCATAGATATCTTGGAAAGATTTCTCAATTTTGAATTTCTTTATTCTCCCAGGAATGGTATATATGGACTGTAGAGGATAGGTGCTTTGTGAAGTAGTGGCCTCAGTTCCGGCTGAGTCACCTCATCCTTATAGTCTTCCTCCCCCTTATTCTCACTATTGTCTTCTTCCCGAGTGATTTCTCGATTTCCATTTCCTAGTACACACCCACTTCTAAGGATTGCTCTTGCTTGTTCAGGTTGGTTAGAGAATTTACCTTTCTCCTTTTCTCTCAGAACTTCTTCCAACTGTCCTAAATGCCTCTCAATATTCTGTATAGAACTCTCTAGCCCAATCATTCTTCTATCATTCTCCCTAATATATCTCTGTAAGTTCTCCCTAGTTCTTCTCTCCTTATCTTGAATTTCTTTTGCTACTTGTTGTGTTAACTGCATGAAATTTCTCATTTTCTCTTCAAGAGGATTCATACCTAGTTGATAAGCATTACTACTCTCTTAGTATTGGAGGCACTCTTCATATGATGTTTGTAGGGTTTACCTAACTTGGTAAGGTGCCCTGAGCTCTTCACCTAACCAATTATGAGATTTTTTAAAACTATTCACCATGTCTTTGAGAGAAAAGGCCCCAATCTCACAAGTGTTCCATTGAAATTCAGACCTATTTCCCCACTCTTGATCATAGGCATTGTCACACTGACCATAATTTTGACTTGAATCTTGCCAAAAATAATCCATAACTTCTGAAACAAATTGGAACATGAATACTAAGAGAAGTAAAAAGAAACCAAAGGGACTAAAATACTACTAAACAAATACCTTCAAATCTATCAAACAACAATAACAGAGCAATTGAAAACTAAATGTCGTACTACTATCTAAACTACTAACTAAAGTACAATCTAGTCATAGCAATGTACGCCAATCCCTGACAGTAACACCATTTTGACAGGGCCGGTTTTTGTTGTTAGAAAACACTCGTCAAACAAAATTTATAAACCTCAACTATGCACCTATAATGTATGAAACAAGTATATGTGGCAAGCTAGGGTATCGACCACAGAAATCGACACAAGCTATGATTAAATTGAAACTCTAGTGGTTAAAAAACAATAAAACTAAAATGCAATAAGAGTAACATGATATGATTGTTGCTTTAAGATAAACTAAATGCAAACTAAATATAAATAAACTAAAATGCAACGAAGAAATGATAGGTGAGTGAATTTATGATATGTGGACTAGGGAGTTGATGGATTCAATAGGTAAATGATGGGCAAGGTTGAACTCAACCATTAATGAACATTAAACTAATCTAACAAACCTAGATGTATAGTGTTGGTTGTATATCTCTCATGGGTTTCCAATCTAGATGTATAGAATTAGCCACCCACAATTGATTGTTTATGAATGTACATCTATCAAATTAGGGGTAAATCTTTTTATAAAATCATCATTCTAGATATACATAATTGATGCTTAATCTTTCATAAGCAATAAACGTAGATGTATAGAATTGATTACCCATAGAGATTAGATAAGAATTAAGATTATTAAACCCGAGTTTCACTTGAGGATGTATTATTATTTAACCCTTTCATTTATTTGAGCTAGAAGAGATTAAGTAGATGTATGCCCAATTACCACTCAAGTATTTTCTCAAACAATTTTGCAAAGAGAGGAATGTACAATCTTAAACAATTCATCTTTGAAATCAAAGTAAACCAATGAATGAAACACACTTGAGAGATCGATATATAATAAAGAGTTCACTACAAAGCCCACTATTCACAAATGAATCACATTAACCTCTAGGTGGGGTGATTAGCTACTTATGACAATCTTAAGAAAATAACAAATAGAAGAGGATTGGAAATGACCCATGTCTGACCTTCTTCTTCTTTAAGCTTCAATATCCTCTCCAATGTCCTTATTGAGCAACAATTAATGGATATGAATGGTGGGTTTGGATCGTTTTGGGAGAAATGGAATTTCTATAACTAGATAGAGAAAATGTGTGTTGAATATATGTGTGTCTCACTGTGTGATATAACTATTGCATCATTAAATATGATTCCAAAAATAGGTTTGTTATACTTATGCAGACAAATAGATTGTGTGAAATGTGCAGGTATAGCACAAGTAGAGACCCGTGCAGTTACCTACACAGTCTTTTGGAACCGAACTCTTCATCTTTGGTGTGCAGGAACATGTACAACCCTAGCGCTGATATTACCTGCGTAATGAAATAATGCTAGACTATTCACCTTTAGTGTGCGGGAAAATGCACAACCATACTACTAGCCCTACCCGTGCATTCTTCTTTCTTTAATTTCTTTATCGTGTGCATGGGTGGTGTGCAGGTAAGAACCCACACAGTACCCGCGCACTGAGTGTTTCCCTTCATTGGTTTTTGGTCCCTTTTCCACGTAATTTCGTGCTTTTCAATCCTTTCTTCCAATTTATACTTAATTGCCTACAAATATATAAAAAAAGTCATAACCTAACCAAAAATGCATGAAAAAAAGATAAAGGAATTGGATTCGAGGGCCAAAATGTATGGCATTTTTGGCTCGATTAGTTGGCAAGAGGATATAAGTTGAAGAGCATGCATATGAACTTGCTTCCTTTATTCTTTGGGCTACCGAGTGAAGATTTCTTACAATTTATAAAGGAATATAGTGCTATCATCGAGACATTCCCAATCATGCAACTCTTTTGGGAGCAACTTCATATGTGATGTTTCCAATACTGCTTGAAGGATCGTGCTAAGTAGTGGTTGATGGCACTCAGGCCGGGATCACTGACAAGTTAGGACCAAGTGTGCAGAGTATTCTTTAACATATTTTTTCAAGCAAAGAAGGCTAAGGAAATGATGTATGAAATCGTGTTACAAAAACTAAACTCGCAAGTGCACGAATCGTGAAGATAAGTACACCGACAAGTAGAGATTGTTCCTACGAGGAAAAGTGATATATTGATTGAAAACTAATTTTAATTAAAGTTAGATTAAAAAGTAACCAAAGTTTTATTTGAGTATGATCAAAATAAAAATAATTACATTGAAAGAAAGAAAGCAGTTGAAAGAAAGTTATCAATTGAGAGAAAACACTAAGTCATCAATGATCCTCAATTATAAATACTTAATGTATGGAAAACAAATTCAATAAATTCAAGGATTCATTCTTAATCTTAAGTATGACTATCATCATATGATCGCAGGATGAGTCATGTATTCCCGATTATTATTTACCCTTGGTATACGGTGTGAACAACGATCGAAAACCCGTTAAGGATAAGAAATATGAACCAAATTCTATACTTTGCTTGGCCAATGCTAAAGATAAAATTTATTCATTCAAGTGAGCATTAATCAAGATACGTATGATTTATACTCAAACCCTAATTCTCTGATAATCTTAACCCTAAAATCCTGTCAAAAATCATCCACCCTTGGTCTATGGTGTGAATAAAAATTAAAACTAATGAGGATTAAGAAATTACGCATAATGAATGAATCAAGAATTGAATTGATAAAATAATAATAAATCCAAATGTGAGCATTCACAAGAGTTTCACATCGATTCTCTAGTTATGGAGTTAGTTACACATTGTAGAAAGAAAGAGAAAAGAGTTTAAGTAGAGAAAACCCATGATGAACACCAGAAAGCTCCTCCAAATCTTCATGTTCTTCCTCCTAACGATGGATGGATGGATATGTGGTGATGGATCGATAGAGGATGGCCCCTTTGGTGGCTTGGGACCTCTCTTGGCTGATATATCCCAAAATTAGGGTTAAAAGAGGTTTAAATAGGCTTTAGATGTTAAAACTAGTCTTTTTGGAATTCAACTCCTTTGAGAATACTCACCTTTTTGGAATTCTATTTCTTTTCTAGTCCATTAAAATTGATTACTTATTGAAGAAATATAAGGATTAGGTATCTACTTGCTTCCCAAGACTCTCATATATGTGAAAGAAGGTAATATTTCCTGATCCAACAATTTCCAAAACAAATCCCGTAATTATTCATGGAATTATGACCGACTGATTTGCGCAATAGTACTAAAATAGGCATAAATTATTCTTGAAAATTTGGACCGATGAGACATAAACTGGGTTGGAAACTAGACTTCTGGGGCTTCAAATCCATAGGTGGCAAGACACATAGTTCAATCGGAGCTAGGAGATATGGCCCTTGCAACACGGCTGACCTGCACAGTCTTAAGAAACCGATGTGAAAGCCACATCGGTTTTCACAAAGAAAATCACTGATTTCACACCGTTTTGGGTACCACTGTGGAAATACACAACGGTTTTCATGGAGTTTGATGGTAAATTGCATATAAGTCTATTGAATCTTCCAAAATCATATTTTTCCTTTGAAATACTTTAAACACATCACTTAGGCAACCTGAAAATGCTCAAACAAACAAATTAAACACCTAAATGGCTCGAGACACAAGCAATTGATTGGAGAAATGGGGATGACAAACATATACAAATAATGACCGATCAACTACCCCCAAACCTATCTTTTGCTAGTCCTCGAGCAAAGCTAAGAAAATAAAAATTAAAAACTAAACTAAAAATAGTCATTTTCATAGGAAACACAATAGCATTGAGCATAGTCTACAAGCCTTTAAACCTCTATGTATCCCTAGTATGAGGAGTTTTGTCTCCTAACGGTTTACAACTATGACACCCAAAAATATATCCTGCAAAAACCAGTTATCTAAGATACAGTTCAAATGTGACCATATTGAAACAATGCATGCAAATGCAGTAAGTAAATACTAAAATGTTGTCACGAATTTGAATGTAATGCTCAATTTTAATGAAAAACCCAGGCTCAAGATATTCTAGCTTCAAAGTCACATTCGATAAATACCATAGGTGTAATTCTCATCGACTCTAATTCTCACAGGATATCACTCATTAATTCACATAGAACTTAGGTAAATTCACTCATCAAGCATATGTGAAAGAAGTTATGCACAAGAAATTTTCAAGTCTTGACCACATATGAATAGATCAATAAAAGGATGCTTGATTTGTATGAAAAGATCTTATGAAAAGAATCAAGCATTATGAATAAGATAAATACATGTTTCACTTTTACTTTCATAGCATGGATAACCAGCAAATCAGATAGACTTTATTAGGGTTGTAATAAGGGCCATTAGGTGAAGGTTAAGAAAGAAAGGGAATAAATGAAGAAACCTTGTATTCTTCAGTGAACAAATGGGGTAGGCATTGTGTCAAAAGCAACTGGTATCTCTCCCATGCCTAATGAAATAACTCGCCTTCTTCCATAAAAAAGTAGGCAACCTGAACCTTCAGTTCTTGATCGGTACCACTTAGGTAACTAATTTGTTTGTTTGAGAATTTTCAAGTTGTTGGATCTAAGTGATGTGTTTGAAGTATTTTAGAGGAAAAAGGTGATTTTAAAAGATTCAATGGACTTATTTGTAATTTGACACAAAAATCCATGCAAACTGTAGTGTATTTCCATACTGGTACCAAAAGGGGTGCAAAATCAATGATTTTCATTATGAAAACCGATGTGGCTTTCACAACGGTATGCATAGCGATTTCCCAAGACTATACAAGCCAACCATGTTACAGAGGCCATATCTCTTAGTTCTGATTGAAATGTGTGTCCTACTACCTATGGATTTGAAGCCCCAGAAGTTTAGTTTCCAATCCAATTTACATCTCATCGATCCACATTTTCAAGAAGAATTTATGTCTGTTTTAGTACCTGTTGCGCAGATTAGTCGGTCATAAATCCGTGAATAATTACAGGATTTGTTTTACAAATTGTTGGATCGGGAAATATTACCTTCTTAGACATATGTAGGAGTCTTAGGAAGCTAGTAGACACCCAATTCATATATTCTTTCAATAAGTAATCGATTTAATGGATTAGGAAAGATTAGATTTCCAAAATGGTAAGTATTCTCAAAGGAGTTGATTTCCTTGTTGGTTAAAGACTAGGTTTAACATTTAAAGCCTATTTAAACCCCTTTGAACCCTAATTTCAGGATATACCAGCCAAGGGAGGTCCCAAGCCACCAAGGAAGCCATCCCCCATCGATCCATCACAACACATCCATCCATCCATTGTTAGGAGGAAGAACAAGAAGATTTAGAGGAGTTTTTTGGTGTTCATCATGGGTTTTCTCTACTCAAACTATTTTCTCTTTCTTTCTACAATATGTAATTAATTTCATAACTAGAGAATCGATGTGAACCTCTTGTGAATGCTCATGTTCGGATTTATTATTATCTTATCAATTCAATTCTTGATTCATTCATTATGCCTAATTTCTTAATCCTCGTTAGTTTTAATTTTTATTCACACTAGACCAAAGGTGAATGATTATTTGGCATGATTTTAGGGTTAAGATTATCAGAGAATTAGGGTTAGAGTAAGACCAAACCTAGTCTTGATTAAATGCTCACTTGAATGAATAATTTTTTTCTTTAGCGTAGGCCAATCAAAGTATAGAATTTGGTTCTTATTTCTAGTGCTTAACGGGTTTCCAATCATTGTTAACATCATAGACTAAGGGTGAATAATAATCGAGAATACTTGACTCATCCCGCTATCATACGGTAATAGTCATACTTAAGATTAAGAATGATCCCTTGAATTGATTGAATTTGTTTATAAGTTAATTCCATACATTGAGTATTTATAATTTGGGATCATTTATGACCTAGTGTTTTCTCTCTGTTAACCGAAAAGTTGTAGATAGGTGGATTTCCATTTAACACTTTTGAATTGGGACCTTGGAAGGTCACAATTAGAAAGGAACCATCTGGTACCAGAAGATTCACTGTAGAAATAAGGAAGTATTAACCGAAATGATAAAAAATAGAGCGCGATACGTAAAAACTTTCTTATATACTCTATTGGAGAATTTAATCATTAATTACATGGAGTCTTCAATTACCTTTACGGCTTCACACAAATCTCTTGGTCTTCATTGTAAGTGGAAAACTACCACTTACCACTGTCCAATTCTTCAAAATTCACCATTATCTTTGTCAAACTCTTTTTGTGTAGATATAAACTTTGCAATCTAATTGATTTATTGCACTCATAATCAATCTATTCTCAGATTCACTATGCACAACATTTTTTTTTTGTCAATTTTTTTTTCTTTTTCTTTTGTTTTTTGTTGAAGTATAATTATTTCATACTTGAGAATCAGAGAATTACATAAAAATTGATAACTTTCAGACTTACACTTTTGGATTGAATGCATAAAATTACATGCCGAACTGTTACATCTTCTTCACTTTCTCATAGCATTATCCCAATCTATAAGGTTTATCTATAATATAGGCTTATATGGGTTACAACTAATGTGGTGAAGAAAGAAAAAAACTTATTCACTGTTTGGCTTCAAATAGGGCTATGGGGCATACACAAGGGTAGGAAATATTAAAGGCCTTTTATGTGAGTTAAACACACATTGCCTATATCACTTCTAATGGTTCAACCAAAACAAGAGCAAAGTCCACATGTGACATCTTTTATAATGAATGTTCTTTAATATCCAATGCATAATCTATTGAGATAAATTGTAATACGAAGAACTTAATAAGTGTTTAAGATTAGAAATAAAAGAACCCTTTAAAATGATTTTTACATAACACTTTTTGGCTTAGTGAACTCACAAGGGTAGTCTCCACTATTAATCATGGCAATTCAACTAAGCATCCTATTCACCATTACATCAAGAGCATGTTATAAATTTTGAAAAACATAATGCAATACTCTAAGTGGCAAGACGTTAGCCTAAACTCAATGAATAAAGCATACATTATGGCTTTACAAACACAAAAGAAGCATCTAAAAATGGAGGAAAAAAATGTTAAAAACTGGTGAGTTTTGAAATCGACCTATGTATGTTCTTTAATGCATATCTCTCAAAATACTCTAGAACAATTAACCAATTTTAACACAAGAAAATAGACATGCAAATTCACACTTTTCATTTAGATAATATTTCAAAATTCGAATTAGAGAATTGAGAAAATGGACGTAGAAAACAGTTCACGTGCAAAATTGAAAAAACAGGGCATCGCTCATGACCTTTAGTCGAATAAACAATCATAACTTTTAAACAACTACCTAGAATTTTACGTTCTTTATACCGTTAAATTTGTATAAAAAAATCAAAGAATATAAGGGATAGAAAATTTTATTTCCCTACCAATGAATACTGTTTTAAAGAACTTTTTCCTTAAAAATATTTCAAAATAGGGCACTTTTTCGCAAAGATGAACAAAGACTCGAAAAATAAAACAAACACGAATCAGTACCCCCAAAACTAATCTAAACATTGTCCTTAATGTTTATATGACATTAAAAGCATGGTCAAAGAATAAATAAAAAAGCATGGCATGCATGAACTCAAAACACAAAAGAAAACTAGAAACTAAAAATTAAAACGAAAATTAAAAAAAAATTACCTAGGTGGATTGCCTCCCACCAAGCGCTTTATTTAATGTCTTGGCAAGACGGATGCAAGGACGAATAAACCAAATTCTAATTTCTCAAATTTAAGCTTGCACGTGATCATATCATGGAAAAAAGTTTCACGCGTCGGCATTTTCCTATACATAATATGCAAAGGCAAGTAAATGTTCACTGCAAAGTGTGGTGAAATATGTTCAGGAAACTACATATTCTGTTTGCTATTGTGTAGGCGGATAAGAAAAGTAATGGGAGAGACATAAGGCTTGAGTTCCTTGTATAGGAGCGGTGTCTCGAAAGGGAAATCTTCTGCTTCCTTCACTTTTTCTTTCTTCTCCTCATTTTCTACATCTTCACTTGCAACACTAGACAAATCATCAGAAAATTCATGGCTGATTTTGGTATCATCTTCTTGCTCAAGTTGACTCGAGAATTTTTCAAGCTTCACTTTATAAGAAGCTTCTGCTAGTTGTTCGACTTGAACCTCGATTTTCCTTATTGAAGCGTCCATGTTTTGCATCCTTATGTGTTTCTGATGCATTCTTTGATCCAATTTTGGTGATAAGCCTTAGTTAGAACTTTGTTGCAACTCTTGGATACTTTGTTGGATGGCTTGAATGCTTTGAGCAATAGCTTGATCCAGATTGTAGGAATTCAAAGGTCAATCTTGCCTTTTAGACACTATCAAGAATTCTTCTTTCAAAGGATAGATTCATATCTTGTCCATTCCATATATCTTGCAAGCCAAAGCCTCCACATGTTCTCTCCCCGAAGTCATCGAAATCAATCTTTCCATTTGTCAATTTAAATCACCATCAACGTGTTGCTCGAAGAAATTCATTGTACCTAAAAGAAATAAAAAAAATCCAAATAAAATCCAAATAAATTATTAACTAATGACATGACTACTAAAAAAAATGAAACTAAAACTATTAACTAAAGCTAAAACTAGAAATAACTAATAAAATCAACTATTCCTCGACAACGGTGCCAAAAACGTAATATATGAAATCGTGTTATAAAAACTAAACTCACAAGTGCATGAATCATGATGATAAGTATAGCAGCAAGTAGAGATTGTTCCCACGAGGAAAAATGATATATTGTTTGAAAACTAATTTCAATTAAAGTTAAATTAAAAAGTAACCAAGGATTGATTTGAGTATGATTAAACTAAAACTAATTAAATTGAAAGAAAGAAAGCAGTTGAAAGAAAGTTGGTTTGTGTTCAATGGAGAGTGTTAACCGCCTAAAAAGGTAGAGGTCTAAAGAAGAATTTTCACTCCCTACTGAAACAGCTTGGAGTAGAAGAACATTACAAAGAGAGCATCAGGTCGACCCTTGATAGAGCTGGGATTGGCACACCCACGGTGACCATGTATGAACCAGGACCGGGTCCAGAGATACCTCGATTCCCCGGTATCGAAAGCCGTTGATACCAAGGTCCAGAGAGCTCCGATATCATAATACACAAGTTCCCGGATATCAAAAATCCACGGTACCATGGTACCTATCCTGGACCGGTCCTACAAGTACCTCCCACCCATTCAGCGTGGGAAACAATAGTGGGAAATTCCCAACACGTCAAGAGAAAGATCACCCAGGAAAAGGGACTAGTATGCCAAGGGGCCAACCTAGAACAAAACCACGAATAATGCTTGTAGTACCTTCCAACCAAAAGAAGGGAAAGTTGACATCTCCCACCATTCATGAGCACCATTATCAGAAACAATCAATTCATCAAATCCTACCAAAATGGAAGTTGTCTACTTAATTCAAGGGATAATTTCTGCACTTAAATACAACCCCCATCAATGCCAAATCAGTGTTTCGATGATTGTTAATTGATTGACCAAATTATCAGGAATGGATAGCAAGAATTGGAACCTATAAATATGACAAAACTCTCTCAGGAGAGGGGTCCACTTTTCTACAGAAAAAAGACAAGCACCTTCGCCTAGCAAACCAAGTTCTACTTATCGACTAACACAAATTCGCCATCACCTATTGTGTCAAGAAAAATCCCCTTAAACCATCATTGTACACAATCACCAAAGAAGAAGTGCGGAAGGGTCAACGTGATGATCAAACTATTTAACATGAGTAGCCAAGATGGTGAACAAGGTGTAGGTCATTCTGAGATGGAAGAGCTAAAAAATGAAAATCAAGAGCTCAAGCTTGAAATGGAGGTGCTCAAAGCTGAAAGGATGCTATTGTGTAAATGGATGAAGACTTGTCTAGGAAAAACCACACATTGAAGAAGATGAGTAGGGTTCTCTCTGAGGAAAATGAATTGGTTGTGAAAGAATTGGAGGACCTAGCCAAGCTCACTGAAGAGTTTGAGTAGGAGGCCTCTAAGAAGTTGAGAAAGACCCTAATGAGTGTGGAAAGAAAGAACAAGTCATTAGATGAGGTTAAGGAATAATTGAACAAGAAAGATGATGCATTAAAGATTGTTGAGGTGAAGGAATGAGACTTCATTGTGGAATTAGATCGTATGGAACAAGTCGTCAAATCCCTAACTGAAAGCAAAAATTAACACCTTAAAGACCTATGCAAAAGTGGAGATCTTTCTATTCTTCTTTAATTTGTTATTTATTCTTTAACTTGTTATTTCTGCGCTAGGAAGGGTCATATCAAGTTAAATTGCTCAAAATTGTTGATCTTTAAAGAGCAAGAGCATGCTAAACCTAGGAGGAGTCCTATTTTTGTAAAGAAAATTTGGGTTAGAAAGGATTTGGTGGACCAAGTTAGAGATAGGTCTTAGGGGTCTGTTTGGGTAGTTAAGAAAAAGAACAATGTTGTTTTGGTTAACCCTAGTGACTTGGACTATAGACCTAGCATGCATGATAGGAAATAATTTTCATGCTTTGAATTAATAAGTTGTGTGTTTAGGTTAGGTTAATTTGTTTTTGTTTTAATTTCCAATAAGTGTTCTTTTATCCTTGAGAAGAATTGAAAATTTGTGTGGTGATTTTGAAAAAGTTTATAGGTGTGCCTTTATTTTCCAGGATTTACCTAAAATGTGATTATTATGGTCGATTCGATGTGGTTCAACCGCGACACATTAACTGCGACAATGTCGCAGTGGTAAGAGGGTGATAAATGGAGCGACAACGAAGAAGTCACTAAGAGAAGGGTTCACGGTGTGCAAACCGCGACACCAAGCCAACGACACTACACCTGATGGGTTCATTGGCATGTCGCCGCCAACTTCGCTGGGAGGCCAACCACAAACACGCAAATAACTTATTCAAACAACAGTGTTTTGGTTGTCACGACCTTGTCGCCGTGGTAAAAATTACGATAGTTGGGACTATGACATAGGGTAAAATAGTGATAAAGTTGTTGCTCTAGGGCTGAATCCTCACAACTCAAATCACTAAAACTTTCAACATTCTCAAGAGCGTGGAAATCCAAAAATGGTAACTCTAATCTCTAGCTTTGTGATTTCTTAATTACTTTGGGATTTAGATAACATCTAGAGATACTAGAGGTGGTAACTTGTGTTGATTGCATTGAGTAGTGCCTAGGAGTGAAGTTTGTAGAGTTTGTGGTATATTTGGAGTGTTTTGTGTGTTTGTGGTGATTTGGTGGTGGTGGTATTGTTGCAAAACTGTTGTTATGTTGTCGAATTTTGGTTAGAATTTTATGGGTACAGTTTTATTAGGTATAATTCCAACGATGAAGTTACCGAGCAAGGGTGGTAAAGGTAGCAAGGCTCCTACCTCGATGAAACCTAGTTTAGAGATGGCACCGAAAAAGGAAGGAGCCAATTTGTGTCTTGAACAAGGATTTCGATGAGCGAATAAGTGTGTTCAATAAGAAAAAGTTTTTGGTGGAAAAACGGATCACCGTGAGCGAGTTAGGGAACACCCCAATTCTTAGAGTGGTCAGTCTTAAATGATGGTTCATTTATTTCTCCATACCCCTCCACCATACAGTGAGGATGTAGTTAGGGAGTTTTATGCAAGGATGAACCCCGAGATTACATGACAGGGCACCCGGTGTTGATTAGAGGGGTCTTAGTAAGGATGGACATTAATGATATCAACAGTCATTTAAGGATAGTCCTCATAGATTGCCTGGAGTTAAGAGAGAACAATATGGAAGGAATAACGAGGAATGAGTTGTTTGTCAAGCACAGTGTGGACTTTGCCGACATCTTGGGAATCAACCTTATGGTCTTTAGGTAGCTAGATCACATCCACTCAGGGAAGCCAATATAAAGGTCGAGTTAGCGTTCTTGCATATATTTATATTTACAACCTCAGACCCATTTCTCACAAGACTACCGTACCATTTGAGGCAGCTCGTATCCTTCACAACATTATGAAGAACCAACCTATTGATGTGGGTGTCTAGGTGAAGTCTGAGACCCAGACAATCGTTAGAAGTGAGTCAGACTCAGATTTACTTCCTTTCACATGCCTCATTATAGAGATGTGCATGCATGAGGGTGTGGACCTATCAGGGGATAAGAAGAAGACTTGACATGGAAGATATGGTACAATTTGCTTAGAGGCAGAGGTATAGAGATGTAGAGAGAGGTTGAGAGACAGCCTATGAGGAAGAGGAAGTGAGCGAGTAAATTAGAGGATAACACTAGTGCCGAGTTTGAGAGGATAGATCAGTAGGATGTGTCAGGTGATAATCTGGGATCTGATGATGATGCCCACACTTTAGAGGATGGCATGAGCATACACATAGGCCACATGATTCATGATGTTGTGAAGTGTTGGGATTATGCTCGATAGCAAGAGTATAATAATGTATTTGACAATCTTGTCATATTAATAAAGTGATTTCTAGTATAACAAATCTTATAGTATTTATAGTTTAATTATTATCATTGTCAAAAGTAAATAATCTTAAGGTCAAAAGACTATGAGAAAAGAAGAATTGTTCATACATCTAGATATGTATAAGGTAGACACAATTCTTTAGTTAGTCTTGAATAATATTCACAACTTAAGATAAAGGTTGGGCGCCTTTATCTTGTCAAAGTTGTAGATTCTTTTGATAGCATTTGAGTGGGATCAAATGTGTTATGATGAGTCTAAAATCATCAAAGTGTGATGTCTTTAGGCAAAAAAATCTAGTGCACTAGGTGCATTAAATACGATCACAGTGAATTACTTTATCTAAAACCGTCAATGGATAAAAGTTTTCATTAGAAGACAATCGGAGAGTCTATCTCAATCCTGAGATAAATGATGGACTTATGGTTGCAAGTGTTATCATTTGACCTATCAATGAGTCTGATTATATAGCATGGTTTGTCCTCGATAGTTTGGTGGTATTCATTTGTTAATCGATAGAGGACTTCATTTATAGATATGGACATCGTGGCTCCATTTATTAAATGAGAGTAGAATATCCTCATATGGATGTTTTGAGGTATTTGATATTAAATCTTAACGTTAAGTTTTCAATAGTGTCTATTGAAATATGGCTTCTGGACAAGTCAAAATATCCAAGTTCAAAATGTGGTCATACGAGTAAATATGGTAACTTGGAGAGCTATAGGCGGTCTATGAGCTCTTGGGGATTACTGATATTCTTCACGAGGATACACTTTCTCCATTAAGATTGTCTAGGGTATGAATAAGTAATATTAACTTATTCTATCTTTATTTAAGAGTTCAATTTTAGTTCTTTAGTGAAATGAACTAAAATTAATAGATCGGACCTAAGTGAATCATTTATTGGTTGTGATTAAGTTGTGTCTATTGGAACTTAAATTTAGATAGCCCGTCAAGATCCCCAATCCACACGAACTTGCATGGATCACTTGATATATTCTACCGGACCAATTTATGGGTCCATTTAGAATTGTATTGAGGCATGTGAGCTTGTTTCTTTTTGTACGAAGGGGTCTAGTTCACATGTGGACTTTTTATTTAGGTCCAATGGATTTAATAAAATAAGAAAAATAATATATATGCCCATGTGTGGTCTTTGGCGGCAAGGCTAATTATATTAGCTTAATATATTGTTTTTTATTGTATTATTTAATTAAATGGAAATTTATTTATTTATTGATTTATTTATTGATTAATTAAAAGTCAAAATATTTTTCCTAGGAGGAGTAGGTCTTCTATTGTCATATTATTGCTGGTAATATGATAAGTATAAAATACTATATTTGGTAAGTAGATAAATAATATGAATTTATTTATCTAGTCAAATTAGGAAGTATTTGATTGGTATTAAAACTCTAATTGACTATTGATCAAATTAGGAATTTTTAATTTAGTCACAATTTAATTATATTAAAAAATTGGTTATTGAATAAATACACTATTTGCATTGGATTAGGAGTCTTAGTGTAGAAAAGAATTCTTTTTGGAAAGAGATTCATGGTCACCAAGTAAATCCACCTAAGGATAGGATTCTTGCCCACCAAGTACATCCTTCTTAGGAGAGGATTAGGTCTCCTAAACTAAATACATTAGAAGTCTTAGTGTGTAAAAGAAATCCTTTTTTTTAAGAGGATTGAATCCAAATTTTGATAAGAGTCTTGGTGAAGTAGAAATCCTCTTTCTAGGAGGATTTTCGACCACGTATATATACTCTTATATATAATTTCGACCAAGCCCTGATTTTTTGTGTGAGAAGTTGTTTTTTATTTGTTTTTTATTGTTATATAAAAAAAACTTCGTCCAACTCATTGTGTGAAGAATTCAGCCAAGCATGGAGAAAAGAGGGAACATTTTTGTTTTCGATAGTACACTAGTATCATTTGCGTCAAAAGGGTTTTGTGTACAATATCGAATCAAGGTTCACGCGAGTTTCAATCAAATTGATTGATAATTCACAAGTGACCGAACGTTCTTGGTTTTTCTCTTGGAGGATTATTGTGACTAACAAAGAAGAAGATTTTATTTGTTTCCGTCATTAGGTATACAATTTAAAGAAAGGGAGCCCACACTCCTAGGTGATGCACATTCGTGATTGGATTGGAAGATCTTACAGATTTAATTCGACGCTAGTTCAATCGTCACGAAAAAAAAGGTACAACACTTTTAATATACATTAATTAATCTAGGGTTAAGGTTCTTTCTTTTAAAGGGAATTTTTTTTAAATATGTTAAAACCATAATTTCACGCTTCTGTTATGCGATTTTCCCTACAATTGGTATCAGAGTCTGGTTGTACCATTGATTATTTGATGTATGTGTACGTGAATCTTTTTCTTTTTATTGTACATATGCATGTTTTAGAAAGATATGATACTCTAGGTATTCACATATATATTTACATTGGAATGTATGGATATATATATATATATATATATATATATATATATATGTTATATATGTGATTTGTTATTGCTCAATTTTGGTCATAGGATTTCAATGTATTTTTGTTTTGGGATTGTAACAAGAAGGGTGACCTATAATCGCCATAATTTTTTTTTTGGTAGTTGCTAAGTTTTTTTATTTATTTTGTTATTGTAATAAAAAAATTTGCACTATATTGTAATAAAAAAAACTGCAGTAATTTTTTTATTTAAAATTCTTCTGTAATACATTCAAGTATCGAAGACTCGAAGTTTTGAAGAATTGGAAGCAACCAGAACAAGTTTGGTATAGTGCGAGCCATAGCAACAAACGTGCATGCGAAGAGCATGAGGCCACGATTGTTGTGGCATGGGTTGCGTACGGTAACCCAATGGAAACCATGGGCTGCGCATGGCAGCCCTTTACGGGGTTGTGAGCTGCGCATGCCCATGGGAGGGAGCCAATGGTGCACACGCCTATGGGAGGGAGCCAATGGTGCACACGCCCATGGGAGGCAGCTGAGGGAGTCCAAACGACGAAGGTCGCGTGAAAACTTGTTCCAAGAAAGGAGTTTTTTTTGTATTCCAAGACATATGTAATTTACTTGCTTTTCTAGGATTTACCAAAATTGTAAATATTTATATTTTTGTAAATATTGCAATATTTGTCATTGTTTGATAACATGTCATATATAATAGGAGTGCCACTCATATATCTCTTTTGGTATGAACATGCATTGAATGGCTTAGGAATCTAATTAGCATCTAGATAACTTGGTAAATCATTTTTTGGAATTCGATCACACGCCTTAAATCATTGAGTGGGAGAAGTTGTTTTGGAACACCTACGGCCTCCAAGTTTAGTTGAGCTTTATGTTTCATATAATAACCTCCCAAGGGGCATTCATGGATGGAATTTTATGAGATACTTCCTTATAAGGATATACTAGACAATTAACCCAAACGATATCTACTCCCAAATGAGGGATATTTGTGAGGGAATATATTGAAGGTCGATAACTTGGAAACACACTCAATGTGATTTTACTAATATCCTCCCAAGAGTTCTTGTTAACGAAATTGCAAGGCTAAAATTGAAAACGCTGGTTGTTATGTTAACAATTAGGTGGGGCCTAGTCCAACTAGTAAGTGGTGCGAACTCCCAAATGAGGCGTGACATTTATAGGTGTTGGATCACCGTTGAATTTTTACGATTGAATTATTTTATTTAATTCAACATAAATATTCGAAATTACTTTATAATGATTGTTTACTTATATAATTTTTGTTATTAAAAAGAAATCATGACCCCATCCATAGTCAAATATCCTAAAAGATAATACTTAAACCGATGATAATTATGTCAAATGGAAAAGGAAAATTGGGTTGTTGTTGCAAGTTGAAAAACCATAAGTTTGTTCTGTCAATTCCTAAAACACCTACTCATATTAATGAATCTAATGAGGAGCAAAGAGATAAGTAGCAGTAGTGGAAGTCTTCAGATGAGATGGCTAAATGTACGTTACATTATTGCCACCATCTCTGACGTGTTGCAACAACAACATGAAGGAATGGAGACTGCTACCGATATAATGTTGTCTCTAGAAGAGATGTTTGCTATGAGGTCTAGGACGACTAAGAGAGAGGCAGTGACTGCCTTTATGAATCTTATGATGAAACCTGGATAGGCTGTGAAAGATCACATTATGAAAGTCATAACACATCTCAACATTGCTGAATTGAATGGTGCTGAGATGAAAATTGACACGATTGTCAACTCATTGTCGGATTCCTTTGATCAGTTCAAGGAGTACACCTTGTAAGGCCTGATGCAAGATGTTCAAAGTGCCAAAAAGATTCTTATGAAAGGCAAGGGTCAAGAGATTCATATGGTTGGTAAAGTTGCTACTGTTAAGACACGTCAGAAGGTCAAGAAACATCAGAAGAAAAAGTAACTTGGGTCTAACTAGAAGGGGTTCTGGGAAAGGAAGAGACTTAATGAGAACGAATTCAACTTGCATTTAGGCAAAAGAGTGTTGGTGTCTGCCAGTGAAGTGGGAGATATTAGAGTCAATCTAGATTCTAGTTGGCATTTAGATTTAATAAACATTTATTATGTACAAAATTCAAGAGGAAATTAATTTCTGTTTCTTGTTTAAATAAATTTGGATATTCGGTTACTTTTAATAATGGTTTTATTATTAGTAAGAATAACAAATTTGTTTGCCAAGGTACATTGGAAAACAATTTATTCTTTTTACATAGAAATATCTCTCACTTGTTAGACACGACAGAACCTAATCATAAAAGAGTAAAATTATCAAAAGATGAAACCAACCTATGACATTTACGCGTAGGTCATATTAACCTTAATGGGATCAAAAGGTTGGTTATTGATGGACATTTAAGTGACTTAAAGATTGATGATCTACCAACTTATGAATATTGTCTGGAAGGTAAGATGACCAAAAAGTCTTTCATGACCAAAGGCACAAGAGCCACTGAATGTTTAGGATTGATACACACTGATGTGTGTGGACCTATGAGCATTCAAGCTAGAGGTGGATATGAGTACTTCATCACTTTCACGGATGCTTACTTAAGATTTGGCTATATGTATCTCATAAGACATAAGTCGGAGGCTTTTGACATATTCAAAGCATTTAAAGCTGAAGTAGAAAATCAGCTTAAGAAACATAAAAATCTTGAGGTCTGATCGTGGTGGAGAATATCTATCTGGTGAGTTTCAGCAATATCTTATTGATAATGGGATAATTTCTAAGTATTTTGTGCCAGGTACACCTCTGACACGTCATAAAGAAGTGTTCCTACTCCCAAGTATAAGAGTATCATAGTAATAAACTAACCGGTAAGACCTGGTCGAACCATGGGGAGGTTGTTCACTTGTCCAATTATCTAGATTAATTACTAATCTTATTATAAAATGTAAATTAATTAAAATTAAAACTGGGGCTAAGGGATCCACTGTTGATAATTCGATTATGATCCAATTATTAATATTTAGTCCATATTAATGGGAGGGTATTCCACTCCACTGGCCACTCTCTAATAGATGTGGGTAAAAGTACCCACTGTGCTAGACAACATCTGTCTGTCTACAGTGAGTCAAAACTCCACAAAGATCAGATGAAAGAAACCACTCTCTGATGGATATGGGTAAAAGTACCCACTATGCTAAACAATATCTGTCTGTCTACAGTGAGTCAAAAACTCTACAAAGATCAGAGGGGAGAAAGCAAAAAAATAATAAACTTACTAAAATTGGATCATATTTTCCATACCAACAGTATCACCTTTGGCCCCAACTATATAAAATTAGCCAGACATAATTTAACTAGAAAATAGTTATTTTATTTAAACTGAGAATTTGAGAACAAAAGAGAGAGAATTTCACAAATTTAATATCAGATTTGGATTCAGGATGTGCAAATTAGGGGGAGAGGTCCTCTATTTATACAAAATACGGATGAAAATTGACCATCGGATGAAAATTGACCATCGGATGAATTAAGAATGGAGAGTCCAGATTCGCCACATCATCAGTGAATAGTGAATAGTAACCGCGTCAGTGAAAGTCAACAATGAACAGTACACCAGCTTCTAGAATATGATTCTCTACAGCACGTGTACTGTGCACTCACAATTCGGGCCAATAGAAATGTGCCACGTCATCGGTCAATAATCCTCCAGAAAGTCAACTATGAACAGTGCACCGACTTCTAGAATGTGATTCTCTACAGTCGTGTGTACGGTGCACTCACAGTTCGGTCTAATAGAAATGTACCACATCATCAGGAACAATGAAAGTCAACTGTGAACAGTGAATAGTCAAAATTACAAAAATGCCATTTGTGGCCTTCCTAAGGTTTTTGACGTTCTGAACTTGAAAATGATGTTTGATTTGCCATCTGACTTCTCCATAATTCTAAATTGACAGAATTACCTTTGAAATACAAAGAAAAATACACTGATTACTACACAACACATTTATTTAAGCGAGCGAATGAAATTATGTCTAAATTGGGGAGTTAATCATATTGGAAGTGTAAAACGATGATATTATCCCTTAGTAAACATACACTTTTCAGTGTTAATCACCCCCCCCCCCCCCCCAAACCAGCTTATTGCTAGTCCCTAGCAACTAAAGCAAAAATAGTAAAAACTCAAATTCAAATCTAAAAAAACTACCAGATAAACAAACTCTCCCAGACCTCTTTCCTCACCCTTTATCAATCTGTCATCAATCGAGATATCAATCAAACTTTCTTGTGCTCAATAAAGATCAACGCAATAACTATGAGATTCAATTGAAATCGAACAAGATTTTCAATCCGAAATCTCATCAGGGCTTCTTCCTTAGGCAGTAGTTTTATTTTCTTCTTCTATTTATTTTCTTTAAAAAAAAAACTAGAAAATATAACAAAATTGAAAACAAACATTCCATCTTTAATATATGTAGCGAGCTTTAGGTCAATGACTCCCAAACCAGTTGGCTTTAGGGCATTAAATGTTAAAACACTCCTACAAGCTTAATTACTCGGATTGCAGATGTATTTTTTTAGTACAATTCCCTTAAGCTTTCTCTTTAACCCGTGTAACGAGCTTTGGGTCAATGACTCTCAAACCAGTTGGTCTTAGGGCATTAGCTGTTGAAGCACCCCTCGAACTTAATTGCTCGAGTTTAAGAGGCTATGAAACTGTACTTTATTCTTATCCAGACTCCACCGTTTTACGTGAACACTCTATGCTAACTGAGGCATAAGGCCCGGTTACTAAGTAAGAGTTTTGGTCAAAACACACAAAATTATTATTATTATTATTACTATATATATTTTAAAACAAGACCATTGCCTTCGGTTGTTACACTTGAATGATGTTTTAGAACTAAATATCGCAAAATCTCAACTTACTGCTCATAATCACGTGTCAATGTGCGTGTGCGTTCAGAATAGTTCAAAAATTTTCTCAAGATGACTTAATGAACAAAAGGATTAGTCAATGATATCACAATTGAGAGTTTATAAATTTGAATAGTCAGAAGAGAGGAAAAAAAATGCATCAGAACTACAATAATACGTCTCAGAATTATCTAAAAGATCTCCTTACTCAACCATCTTTACAAAAAAAAATTGGTCAGAGTTAGTTTTTTTTTTTTTTTGAAAAACAAAAGTTATTGAATCAACTATCCCCTCCCCCCAACCAGAACGAGACATTGTCCCCAATGTCTTTAGAAAGAGTTAAGGTTTAGAAGATATCGCCTGAACAACTTGAAAGACAACAAAATCCTGCAAAACAACAAAAGAAATACAAAATAAAGGAAAATAAAATGCATAATAACCATGGGAAAATTACAAACTGAGATTCAGATCAATTATGCGTTTCTTTTTCTATTCATCAATGGACCAATTTATTTTAGAGGTTGAGAGATCTGGCTCATAATTAAAGGCTTGTAATTGGTCAATCAGCTTATAAGGACTTGAAGCAGAGATAAAGATTTTTTGGATTGACGGTGGAATGTAATAATTTTTCTGAGCATGATCAAGAAATGAAAGCAAACCATCATAAAATTTATTAACATTCAACAAACCAATGGGTTTCTCATGAATATGTAGTTGCGCTCAGGATGCCATTGTAAAGATTTCTTCTAAGGTTCCAAAACCACCTGGCAAAGCTATTAATGCGTCAGCATGATGTAACATAGCAGACAATCTTTCAGGCATACCTGAAACAACTAGCTCTTCGCCATTTGTCTTTCCAATGATGTCTGCTGTGGCCATAGGTTTTGGGACAATACCCAGAACTTGACTAGCTCTGTCTCGTGCAGCTAGTGAAATACACCCCATTAATCCCAAGTTACCTCCTCCATACACTAGGTGTATTTTTCGTTCAGCCAAAACCTTACCAAGATGAGTTGCAGCCTCAACAAACTCTCTGTATTTCCCATAATTAGTGAAACCAAACACACAAATGTTTGTGAATCGTTTAGTTGAAGGTGACGCCATTAATGCACTCTCTGGTTTTTTCTTTTGAATGTTTATGAGTGCTTTGAAGCAAAAAAGGAAAACAAATGCTTGTATTTGTAGATTCCGAAAAGGTAACACAATGATACACCTATATGTATAGGGCGGCGTATTTGTCAATGATATTAGATCCAAATGGTTCAAAAATCAAAAGTAAATAACAATAATTACAAAAGACATTAAATGCAGAAGGAAAAAGATAATAAAAACAAAAGGATATTTACTGGTAGTTGTGATTGTGACTCACATCTTCCTATGGTTTTATGTCCAGAAATGGCTTCAACGCCCTCTATGGGTTGGAGATATGCTTCCCATTCAATTTTCTTATAAATTGGCAAACAGGATCTTTTAAAGTCAGATTCCCAAGACTATATTTTGCATGTTCTTTTTGAAATTGTGGCCATAATCGGTCAATTGCCATTTGCACATATCCACTAGGATGTGCATCAAGAGTCGTTAGGAAATTATCCAATGAATCCCTATGCAAACCATGCCTAATGAATAAAATTTTATCTTCCTGATTATTAGACACCATTCCTAAAGAACGACAACGTGTGTTGCATGTTGTACGTGCAAATTTGTGACAAGTATCGCCTAACTTCTTAGCTCTTCTTTTTCTTGCAAGGTTACTTCTTCCAAAACCAGACATGTAAGATATAATTGAATTAGCAGACTCACCTGCTAGACGTTCCTTAGCTTCGATCAACCAGCGAATTTCAATAGAAATGTTGTTTATCATCAGTAAGCGTAATCTTTCGGAACTTGCTTTGTAAATCTTTTTTAAGAGCATTTTGAGGCAACGATGGAAAATGTTTTCGCAGGTTTATGAAAATTACATACATGCCTTGTTTTAGGGGTCAGTTATTTGGAAAACTGAATTAAACCGACTTGAATTGTCACGGAGTACCGTTATCCGCCACTTAACCGGGGTTATATAGCAAAACACACCAAACAAAAATTGAACCTAGAAATTAATCCTGCAAAAATTCAATACGTAAAAGCGAACAAAAACAAAAAATAATAATTGCGAACACAAATAAAGTCAAAAGCAAAAGATTTGTTTACTCACCTTTGTAATAAGGGTCAGAAAGGACAACCGAGTCTTTTTTAAAATCAATATTTTCTAAGAATGGTTTCACACATTGTCCATTTACTTTAAACACATTACCATTCCTAGGATTCTCATTGTCAAGGACACCATATGGATACACGTGTTTCACAACAAATGGACCACTCCATTTTGATTTCAATTTGCCAGGAAATAAATGAAGTAGAGAATTATAAAGCAAAACCTTTTGACTAACTTCAAATGATCTTCTTAAAATTCGTCTGTCATGAAAGGTTTTAGATTTTCTTTAAGAATTTTTGTATTTTCATATGCATCATTTCTTAATTCTTCAAGTTCATTTATTTGCAACTTGCGCAATTCACCAGCATCATTTACGTTAGAATTGAAAGCTTTAATGGCCCAATATGCTTTTTTTCTCAAGTTCAATAGGTAAGTGGCAAGGTTTTCCATAAACTAAACGATAAGGAGACATACCCAAAGATGTTTTGAATGCAGTGCGGTAAGCCCAAAGTGCATCATTTAGTCTAAGAGACCAATCTTTTCGATCAGGGTTAACCGTTTTTTACAAGATATGTTTTATTTCCCTATTTGCTAACTCAACTTGACCACTTGTTTGAGGGTGGTATGGTGTGGCAATTTTGTGTGTGACTTCATATTTCTTCATTAAAGACTCAAAATGTTTGTTATAAAAGTGTTTGCCTCCATCACTTATAATGGCTCGAAAGATTCCAAATCGACTCAAAAGATTTTCCTTTAAAAACTTAATCAATGTATTGTAATCATTATTTCGACAAGGAATTGCCTAAACCCATTTTGACACATAATCAACGGCAACCAAAATGTACAAAAATCCAAATGACAGTGGAAATGGACCCATAAAATCAATTCCCCAACAATCAAATATTTCAATGACAAGAATGGGGTTTAAAGACATCATGTTTTGCTTGGAAAGGATCCTAACTTTTGACAATTTTCATAGGTTTTATAGAATGTATGTGCGTCTTTAAACAAGGTGGGCAAATAAAATCTACACTGCAAGATTTTTGTAACCGTTTTCTTTGACGAAAAATGACCACCACATGCTTTAGAATGACAAAATTCAATGACACCACATACCTCATTGCCTGGAATACACCGTCGAACAATTTGATCAGGACAATACTTGAATAAGTACAGGTCATCCCAGTAAAAACGTTTTACCTCGGTCAAAAATTTCTTTTTATCATATGCATTCCAATCGAGTGGCATCATTCCTATTGCAAGATAATTAACAGTCAGTATACCAAGGCAAAGTTATGATAGAGAATAAAAGATCATCAGGAAAAGAATCATTGATGGGTGCTTTATCAAATGATGACTCAGCGGTGAGTCGTGATAAATGGTTTGCAACGACATTTTCAGCACCTTTTTTGTCCTTGATTATGAGATTGAATTCTTGTAGCAACAAAATCCAGCGAATCAATCTTGGCTTTGCATCCTGTTTAGACATTAAATATTTCAAAGCAGCGTGATCAGTAAAAACAATACAAATATGACCAAAATTTATCCAATGCAAATATCACAACAAGAAATTCTTTCTCGGTGGTGGTGTAATTCATTTGTGCACAATTCAAAGTCTTACTTGTGTAATAAATCACAAAAGGCTTACCTTGTCTTCTCTGTCCTAAGACAACTCTAACAACAAAATCACTCGTATCACACATTAATTCAAAAGGCAAGAACCAATCAAGGGATTGCATGGTACGAGCAGATGTTAAAAGGTCAATTATCTTTTTAAAGGACTCTTTACACTCTTGTGTCCATTCGAACTCTGCATATTTTAATAAGATGTTACAAAGGGGTTTAGATATGACACTGAAATCTTTAATAAACCTCTTATAAAATCCTGCATGCCCTAAAAATGACCGTACATCTTTGACTATTTGTGGTGGTGGTAACTTCGAAATGACTTCAATTTTTGCCTTATCAACCTCGATTCCTTTAGATGACACAACATGACCCAAAACAATCCCAGATATGGTCATATAATGACACTTTTCCTAGTTAAGCACAAGTCCTTTTTCTATGCAAAGTTTCAAGACTCTTTCCAAGTTATTCAGACACTCGTCAAAAGAATTCCCAAACACAGTTAAATCATCCATAAAGACCTCTAAACAATGTTCAATAATGTCACTAAAAATGCTTAGCATGCTTCGTTGAAATGTGGCTAGAGCATTACACAAACCAAATGACATTCTTCTAAATGTAAAGCTTCCAAAAGGACATGTGAATGTGGTCTTTTCTTGGTCTTATAATGCAATGGGAATTTGATAGTATCCAGAATACCCATCAAGAAAGCAATAGTAGGGATGTCCTGCTATTCTTTATAAAATCTGGCCAAGGAATGGAAGGGAAAAATGATATTTTATAGTGGCATCATTTAATTTTCTATAATCAATGCATATGCACAAACTAGATGGAACACGAGTTGGAATTAACTCACCCTTTTCATTTTTAACAACAGTGATTAAAGATTTTTTTAGCACAACTTGTGTAGGACTCACCCACTTACTATCAGAGATAGGGTAGATAATTCTCACGTCAAATTATTTAAGGACTTCAGTCTTGACAACTTTTTTCATGTGTGGGTTAAGTCTTCTTTGGGGTTGTCGATATGTTTTATCATTTTCCTCTAAATTTATTCAATGTGAACAAATCAATGGGTTAATACCTTTCAAATCTTTCAAAGTCCAACCAATTGCATTCTTATTTTTCTTTAAAACATGTAGCAACTTACCTTCTTGCTCTTCTGTGAGGTTAGAAGAGATTACCACTGGGTAGGTCTGCCGTCTCCAAGGTACGCATATTTGACTCCTTCTGGTAAGGGCTGCAAATCCAGTTGAGGTGCTTTTTCTTCTGGCTTGCCAACTTTCTGTTCCAATTCTTCAAAATCTAAAGTGTCTCCTTCTTCTTTGGCAACCTGCAAACAATTGGCAAGATGTGAATGCGTGCATAACTCAGGTGAATTGATTAAACAAACTTCAGATGAGTTAAAAAAATCCATCTGAACATGATCTTCAACAATGGTTTCAATAATGTCTACATCTTCATCCTCATCTTCATCATCAAATGGTTCCTTAGATATGTTGAAAACATTAAGCTTAATTTCCATATTTCCAAATGACATGTTCATTATTCCATTCCTGCAATTAATCAAGGCATTTGCAGTAGCTAAAAGTGGACGAACTAATATAACAGGAATTGATTTGTGCTCATTAACAACAGGTTGTGTTTCCAAGACAATAAAATCTACTGGGTAGATAAATTTATCGACTTGTACTAACACATCTTCCACTATTCCTTTTGGTATTTTAATTGACCTATCAACAAGACAAAGTGTGGTTGAAGTCGGTTTTAACTCACCAAGTTTAAGTCCTTAAAAAAATGAGTATGGGAGCAAATTTACACTAGCACCTAGGTCAAGTAAAGCATGCTCAATTTTACAGTTACCAATTATGCAGGAAATAGTGGGACAACCAGGATCTTTATATTTCAAAATATTTTTATTGGAAAGAATGGATCTTACATGTTCAGCCATAAAGACTTTCTTTCTTACATGATGCTTCCTTTTCACAGTGCATAGATCCTTCAAAAATTTGGCATATGAAGGTACCTGTTTGATTGCGTCCAACAAAGGGATATTGATCTTTACCTGTTTGAAAATTTCAAAAATCTCTAGGGGATGCTTCGATTTCTGTGAATTTTTAAGAGCCTAAGGATATGAGAGTGTAGGTGAGGATTCAATTATTTCTTCGTCAATAGTGGTTTCATCAACCCCTTCCTTACCTTTGGAAAATGACTCTTCATCATTTTTACCAGAATCAATAATAGGTTTTTCGATGAACTTACCACTACGAAGAGTGATAATTGATTTGACTTGATCTGAGCGTTTGTTATTATCATAGGAACTTGACTAACTCTTGGGATTTGGTTGTGGTTGAGATGGAAACTTACCTTTTTTCGTGTGTGGTGAGTGTAGAAGCAATCTTTGCCAAAGTATCTTTAACATTTATCAAGGTTTGTGCAATTTGGTTGTTAATGGATTCTTGCTTCTCAATGAATGAGTGCAAAGTGTCTTCAAGGTTTTTCCTAGATGGTGGGATATAAGGCGCATAACCTTGAGGGTTTTGGAAATTCTGGTGTGTTTGTGGATGTGATGGACCTGGTGGTTGTGAAGATTGGGCTTGATTGTTGTTCCTCTTACTAAAGTTTGGATGATTTCTCTAACCCGGATTATAGGTTTGTGAGTATGGGTTGGAATTTGGCTTGTTGAAAGCGTGCAAAACTTTGGCTTGTTCATGAAGGCAATCTTTCAGAATCACATACATGGCATGCAATTTATTGCACATATTTTACATGTTCACTCTTTTTAGTTTCTAAAGCTCCAACTTTCCTAGTTAGGGATGCAAATCTAGCTTGAAGGTCATGGTATTCCCTAAGATTGTAAATGACTCCACTAGATGGAGATGGTTGTGGTTTGCTTATGGACTCATAGTAACCAATGGTGTCCCAATTTTGAGCATTTTCAGCAATGTGGTCAAGATAGTTAAGTGATTCTTCGGGATTTTTGCCCCTGAACTCCCCATTACACATCATCTCAATGACTTGTCTACTTTAGGGTGTAAGTCCCTCGTAGAAATATGACACTATCCTCCATGTTTCAAAATCGTGATGTGGACAGACATTTAACAACTCTTTGAACCTATCCCAACATTGGTAAAGTGTTTCCTCAGGTTTTTTTTGGTAAATGAAGTGATTTGCCTCTTAAGAGAGTTTGTTCTATGAGGTAGAAAAAATTTCTTTAAGAACTGTTGTTACATGTCATTCCAAGTTCGGATTGATCCTGACCTAAGGTTTTGTAACCAAGTTTTAGCTTTATCTTTTAAGGTAAAAGGGAAAAACTTAAGCCTGGTTATATCCATGCTAACATTTTGGTCAGTGCAAGTGTTACAGACTTCCTCAAACTCCCTAAGATGTAAATATGGGTTTTTATATTCGAGACCGTGAAAATTGGGTAAAAGTTAAATGATTCCCGGTTTAAAATTAAAGTGTGATGCATTTGGTGGGAAAGCTATGCATGAAGGTGCTCCAGTACGTGTGAGGTTCATGTAGTCTCTAAGATTTCTATGTGGATTGGGGTTAATGTGCTGGTCAAGGTCAACATAAGG
Organism: Dipteronia dyeriana; assembly: GCA_032871835.1. Classification (NCBI taxonomy): domain Eukaryota; kingdom Viridiplantae; phylum Streptophyta; class Magnoliopsida; order Sapindales; family Sapindaceae; genus Dipteronia; species Dipteronia dyeriana. The sequence continues at coordinate 86,385,126 of CM065297.1, read as the reverse complement.
CGGATGGTTGTTGTGTTGAGATATGTTGTCAAGGTTGTCTAAAAGGATCTCGGCTTGGTTTCGTGCTAGATGTCTAAGTGGGTTTTCAGCCATGTTATTAGTGAATGTGGGTGATTGTGATATCCTAATTAACCTAACACTAGATGTTCGAGACCAACGTCTCATGCAAATTTAATGAGGGTTCATGGAGGTGAAATAAAAAAAAATGAAGAAAATAAAAGAAAAAGTGATGAAAATAACATGTAAAAATTCTAAGGGTGTAAATGCAAATATACACAAGCGTTGGGGTGAAAATGCAAATACCTATAAATTTAAGGACTAAAGTGAAATATGAGAGATAAGGGACTGATCTGCAAAAGTAAAAACTAAAATGACCTATATACAAATACAAACTAGATCTAGGCTAAAATGCAAAACTGAATACAAAATGAGAACAAGGAAGATTAGAGAAAAAAAATAGCAAAGCTAAAATAAAATTAAAAGAAATTATTTCTACAAAGAAAATGCAGACTTACCTCCTCGGCAGCGGCACCAAAAACTTGACACGTCCTAAAGAAGTGTTCATACTATCAAGTATAAGAGTGTTATAGTAATAAATTAACCAGTAAGACCGGGTCGAACTACGAGGAGGTTGTTCACTTGCCCTTGTAGAATTAATTATCTTGATTAATTACTAAGCTTGTTATAAAATGTAAATCAATTAAAATTAAAATTAGGGCTAAGGGATCCACTGTTGGTGATCAAATTATTAATATTTAGTCCAGATTAATGGGAAGGTATTCCACTCCGCTGACCACTCTCTGATAGATGTGGGTAAAAGTACCCATTGTGTTAGACAACATCTGTCTGTCTACAATGAGTCAAAACTCCATAAAGATCAGAGAGGAGAAACCACTCTCTGATGGATATGGGTAAAAGTACCCACTGTGCTAGACAATATCTGTCTGTCTATAGTGAGTCAAAAACTCCACAAAGATCAGAGGGGAGAAAGCAAAAAAAAATAAACTTACCAAAATTGGATCATATTTTCCATACCAACAGTATCACTTTTGGCCTCAACTATATAAAATTAGCTAGACATAATTTAACTAGAAAATAAATATTTGGTTTAAACTGAGAATTTGAGAACAAGAGAGAATTTCACAAATCTAATATCAGATTTGGATTCAGGATGTGCAAATTAGGGGGGACAGGTCTCCTATTTATACAAAATACGGATGAAATTTGACAATTTGATGAATTTAGAATGGAGCGTCCAAATTTCACCACGTCATCAGTGAACAGTGAATAATGAATAGTGATTATTGAATAGTAACCACGTCAGTGAAAGTCAACAGTGACAGTGCACTGGCTTCTAAAATATGATTCTCTACAGCACGTTTACGGTGCACTCACAATTCTGGCCAATAGAAATGTGCCACGTCATCGGTCAATAATCTTCTAGAAAGTCAACTATGAACAGTGCACCGACTTCTAAAATGTGATTCTCTGTAGTCGTGTGTACGGTGCAATCACAGTTGTCCAATAGGAATGTACCATGTCATCAGGAACAGTGAAAGTCAACTGTGAACAGTGAAAGTCAACTGTGAGCAATGAAAGTCAACTGTGAACAGTGAAAGTCAACTGTGAACAGTGAATAGTAACATTATATAAATGCCCTTTCATAGCCTTCTTAAGGTTTTTGACGTTCTAAACTTAAAAATGATGTTTGTTTTGCCATCTGACTTCTCTGTAATTCTAAATTGACTGAATTACCTCTGAAATACAAAGAAAAATACATTGATTACTACACAACACATTTATTTAAGCGAGCGAATGAAATTATGTCTAAATTGGGGAATTAATCATATTTGGAAGTGTAAAATGATGATATTATCCCTTTAGTAAACATACATTTTTCAATGTTAATCAACCTCAACAAATTGGGGTGGCAGACAGGAGAAATAGAATTCTTTTATACATGGTTAAGTCTATGTTGAGTTATCCAACGCTTCCTAATTCTTTTTGGAGATATGCTTTATAAACTATCATGTAAATTCTAAACGATGTACCATCTAAGTTGGTTCCTAAAACACCGCATGAGTTATGGACCGGGCGAAAGCCTAGTTTACAACACTTAAGGATATTTGGATGTCCTACGCACGTGTTGAAAGGAAAGACAGAAAAGATGGAGTCTCGTTCAGAAACATGCATATTTGTAGGGTATCCAAAAGGAACCAAAGGATATTATTTCTATAGTCCTTCAGATCTTAAAGTATTTGTTTCGACAAATGCTAAATTTCTGGAAGAGGACTATATGAATAATTTTTTACCTAAAAGTAAAACTGTCCTGAATGAGCTTTCAGGAGATACAATTCCACAAGAGGTTTCACAACCTAGCCCAGTTATAAGTTCCACACCAATACAAGATCAACAATCTACCATACCTCGTCTTAGTGGGAGGGTTAGAAGACAACCCGATAGATACATCGGTCTAAAAGAATCTGTAGAGAATCTCCTAGACGATGATGATCCCTAAATGTACAAGGAAACAATGAAAGATGTTGATTGTCACCATTGGCAAATGGCAATGCAATCCGAAATTGAATCTATGTTCAAAAACAAAGTTTGGTCACTTGTAAACTTGCCTAAAGGGATAAAACCCATCGGGTGTAAGTGGGTGTACAAGAGGAAAAGTGGAATGGATAGAAGTTGGAAACCTTTAAAGCTAGATTAGTAGCTAAAGGTTACACACAGAAGGAAGTATCAATTATGAAGAAACCTTATCTCCTGTGGTCATGCTTAAATCCATTAGGATACTCTTATCCGTTGCGGCATTTCTAGACCTAGAGATTTGGCAAATGGACGTCAAGATAGCTTTCCCTAATGAAAGTCTTGACGAAAGCATCTATATGATGCAACCAAAAGGATTGAAAAAGGACAAGAGAAAAAGGTATTCAAGTTGTAAAAATCCATATATGGATTGAAGCAAGCATCCGGATCCTGGAACATAAGGTTTGATCAAGCCATGAAAAGTTTTGGATTTATTCAAAACCTTGATGAACCATGTGTATACAAAAGGATTAAAGGTGACAAGTTGGTTTTCTTAGTTCTTTACGTTGATGATATACTACTCATCGGAAATGATATAAGTGTATTGACGTGAGTAAAAGAATGGTTAGGAAAATAATTTACTATGAAGGACTTAGGAGAAGCAAGTTATATTCTTGGTATCCAAGTCATAAGGGATAGAAAGAATATAACGATTGCATTTTCTTAAGCTTCATACATAGATAAAATCTTGTCTAGGTTTTCCATGCAAGATTCCAAGAAAGGTATGTTACCTTTCAGACATTGAACCAAACTTTCTAAGGAACAAGAGCAATTTATGAGTAAGGTTTCATATGCATCAGCAGTTGGAAGTCTCATGTATGCAATGCTCTGTACTAGACCAGATATTTGTTTTATTGTGGGAATAGTCAGCAGGTTTCAATCAAAACCTGGTCTTGATCACTAGACGACAGAAAATCATATTTTCAAGTATCTCGGGAGAACGAGAGATTATATGCTTGTATACTTTGGAGGGGATTTAATTCCCATTAGGAATACATATTCTAATTTTCAATCAGATTCAAACTCTAGGAGATCAACATTAGGATCTGTGTTTACTATTGAAGAAGGGGCAATCATATGAAGGAGTATCAATCAATCTTTTATTGATGATTCCACCATGGAAGCTAAGTATGTTGCCGCATACGAAGCTGCTAAAGAGGCTCTCTGGCTCCGCCAATTCATGATTGACTTGGAAGTGGTTCCTGATGCGAATAAGCATATCACAATCTATTGTGACAATAGTGGAGCAATGGCTAATTCGAGAGAACCAAGAAGTCATAAGAGAGGGAAACACAATGAAAGAAAGTATCACCTTCTGAGGGAAATTGTGCATAGGGGTGAGGTGACGATTACCAAGATCGCGTCAGCAGATAGTCTAGCTAACATAGGGATGAGAGATATGACACCTTTGCTATAGAGCAAGTGAGAGATTGTTGGGATTATGCTCGATAGCAAGAGTATAATAATGTATTTGACAATATTTTCATATTAATAAAGTGATTTCTAGTTTAACAAATCTTATAGCATTTATAGTTTAATGAATGTAATTGTCAAAAGTAAATAATCATAAGGTCAAAAGACTATGAGAAAAGAAGAATTGTTCATACATCTAGATATTTATGAGGTAGACACAATTCTTTAGTTAGTCTTGAATAATATTCACAAATTAAGATAAAGGTTGGGTGTCTTTATCTTGTCAAAGTTGTAGATTCTTTTGCTAGCATTTGAGTGGGATCAAATGTGTTAAGATGAGTCTAAAATCATCAAAGTGTGGTGTCTTTGGGTAAAAGAATCTAGTGCACTAGGTGCATTGAATATGATCACAGTGAATTACTTTATCCAAAACCGTCAATGGATAAAAGTTTTCACTAGAAGACAATCGGAGAGTCTATCTCATTCCTAAGATAAATGATGGACTTATGGTTGCAAGTGTTATCATTTGAGCTATCAATGAGTACGATTATATAACATAGTCTATCCTCGATAGTTTGGTGGTATTCATTTGTTAATCGATAAAGGACTTTATTTATAGATATGGACATCGTGGCTCCATTTATTAAATGAGAGTAGAATATCATCATATGGATGTTTTGAGGTATTTGATATTAAATCTTAACGGTAAGTTTTCAATATTGTCTATTGATACATGGCTTCTGGACAAGTCAAAATATCTAAGTTCAAAATGTGGTCAAATGAGTAAATATGGTAACTTGGAGAGCTATAGGCGGTCTATAAGCTCTTGGTGATTATTGGTATTCTTCACGAGGATACACTTTCTCCATTAAGATTGTCTAAGGTATGAATGGGCAATATTAACTTATTCTATCTTTATTTAAGAGTTCAATTTAGTTATTTAGTGGAATGAACTAAAATTAATATATTGGACCTAAGTGAATCATTTATTGATTGTGATTAGGTTGTGTCTCTTGGAGCTTAAATTTAGATAGCCCGCCAAGATTCTCAATCCACACGAACTTGCATGGATCACTTGATATATTCTACCGAACCAATTTATGGGTCCATTTAGAATTATATTGAGGTATGTGGGCTTGTTTCTTTTTATACGAATAGGTCTAGTTCACATGTAGACTTTTTATTTACGTCCATTGGATTTAATAAAATAAGAAAAATAATATATATGCCCGTGTGTGGTCTTGGGCGGCAAGGCTAAATATATTAGTTTAATATATTGTTTTTTATTTTATTATTTAATTAAATGGAAATTTATTTATTTATTTATTTATTAATTGTTTAATTAAAAGTCAAAATCTTTTTCCTAGTAGGAGTAGGTCTCCTATTGTCATATTATTGTTGGTAATATGATAAGTATCAAATACTATATTTGATATGTAGATAAATAATATGAATTTATTTATCTAGTCAAATTTGGAAGCATTTGATTGCTATTAAAACTCTAATTGACAATTGATCAAATTATGAAGTTTTAATTTAGTCACAATTTAATTATATTCAATAATTGGTTATTGAATAAATACACTGTTTGAGTTGGATTAGGAGTCTTGGTGTAGAAAATAATTCTTTTCACCAAGTAAATCCATCTAAGGATAGGATTCTTGCCCACTAAGTAAATCCTTCTTAGGAGAGGATTATGTCTCCTAAACTAAATATATTCGAAGTCTTGGTGTGTAAAAGAAATCCTCTTAAAAAGGAGGATTGACTCCAAATTTTGGTAAGAGTCTTGTTGAAGTAGAAATCCTCTTTCTAGGAGGATTTTCGACCACATATATATACTCATATATATAATTTCGACCAAGCCCTAATTTTTGGTGTGATAAGTTGTTTTTTATTTGTTTTTTATTGTTATATAAAAAAAATCTTCGTCCAACTCATTGTGTGAAGAATTTGGCCAAGCACAGAGAAAAGATGAAGTGTTTTTGTTTTCGATAGTACACTAGCATCCTTTGCATCCAAAGGGTTTTGTGTACAACATCGAATCAAGGTTCACACGAGTTTCAATCAAATTGATTGATAATTCACAAGTGACCGGACGTTCTTGGTTTTTCTCTTGGAGGATTATTGTGACTAACAAAGAATAAGATTTTGTTTGTTTCCATCCTCAGGTATACAATTTAAGGAAAATGAGCCCACACTCCTAGGTGATGCATGTTCGTGAATGGATTGGAAGATCTTACGGATTCAATTTGACGCTAGTTCAATCGTCACGAAAATAAAAAAAAAGGGTACGACACTTTTAATATACATCAATTAATCTAGGGTTAAGGTTTTTTCTTTTAATGGATTTTTTTAAAAATATATTAAAACCCTAATTTCACGCTTCCGTTGTGCGATTTTCCCTACATGAAGCATTCAAGGGAGGCGAACATGGATCCAAATGTTGAGTTGTACAATGAGTTGAGATTAGTAAAAAAGAGACAACATAAGATATAGGAGAAGCGGGATGAGATCCTGAAGAGGCAGTCAGCGTTAGAGGCACTTATGAGAGCTATGGCCAAGAAGATGGCCAATGACTTTGTTGTCTCTAGAAAAAGCTGAAGGTCACCCCAACATGAGGAGGAACATGAAGATAATTGACCTAGTTGTTCTCTTTGTACCCAGTACCTTAGTTGATCTACCTACTACTGATGAAAAGACTGCTCAGTTAGAGCTTGCACTTGAATGCTCATTACAGGATACAAGGGTCTATTCCACATGAGGTCCACATATTAGAGATGAGGCAGCTTAGTTGAGGCTAGCTAAGGAGAGCATAGAGGTTGTAGCCAGAGAGGTCGAGTTGAAAGACGTGAAAGGGAATGGGCAGCTTATGGAAACCGAGCAAGATAATGGGTCGTTGAATGGTTCAGTTCTGACAGCTTTATTCCCTTTTTAATAGTTTTTGTTGTTGTCCCAGCTTCTTGCGAAGCCTGGCAAGCTCAGACCCCTCTCTCTCCTACCAGATTGTCCCTAGGAACCTTCTTGGCTACCTCGGGAATGTTTCACCTGCTCTTGCTTCATCGCCTTCCCAGATGAGATCTAAGATGGCTATCCTCATATTGCGGGATGCTAAAGCTCTAAATCAAGGAGGACCTGCTCTCCAGGCTGTTGATACGGCCACCTCCGTTCCCTCGTCTGTGGCCCCCACTATAGCTGCTGCTTCTTCAGTCACATTATCCACCTCTTCAGCTAATCCCTCTGTATCTCAAGCGGTTTAGGCTTTAGGGGATCCCGAGGCTGATATTCCTGAGATTCCCCCTACTCGCCCCCACCATTAGCCGGGCTCGGTTGGTCAGGACAAAGTTTTGAAGCAGTTTGTCAAGTCTTGCCCTGGTGGTGGGCTTTCCAGTATGACCTCAATGCCCGTGGACATCACGATTACCAAGGGGTCTGCCCTTATGGCCAAGGTAGTCATCGCCTTTATTTTCTGTGATTGCGGGCTTTGATCGCTTTCTAACCTTTGTTTCATATTTTACAGACTTTCAAGTTTAATGTAGCAATGGGTCACCAGGTATCCTTTCTCCGAGATCGAGCAACTAGGGCTGATGCGGAGGCTGAGCGAGCCATAGGATTGCTGGCACAGGCTCAATCCTTGCTCCAGGAGATGACTTCCAGCCAGAGGGGAAGGGAAGCATAACTTGTTGAGCTTCAGTGCGACCACGAAAGGCTGAAACGGTACTTTGATCAAGAAACTCTTCGGTCTAAACAATGAGCTAGCCAATGGGATGATTGGAAGGAAGAGACAAAGGCACCGGATGCTGAGAACCAGGCTTTGCAGGTCAAGTTGCCAAGTTTCAGGCTGATGTGGAAACCTCTTTCAGCGAGAGATATTTCTATGCCTTTTTCCAGGTCGCGGAAGCCCTCCCTATTCCCTTCAACCTCTCTAGTATCGCCGACTGAGATAGAGAAGACATCATGTCTCGAGTTGTAGAGATGTCTCGCCTCAACAATGATGAAATGGGTCCTTCTGCTGGAGACGGAGATAGGAAGCAGCCTGAACTCTGAAGTACCAGATCGTCCTCCTCTTGTATTGACCTTTCCTGTGCCAGGTCCCAGAGAATTTTTGAGGCGGGTTCAACCCATGGGGATAGAAGAAGGAGAGATAAAGCCAGAGTCAATAGCTTATCTTCTTGATGCACCCATACCACCTGAGGTCATGGCAGTGGTCAGTGAGGTTTTGAAGGAGGACCCAGCTGAGAAACAGGTCATCGAGGGGCATCCTCAGGGAAAGGTGGCAGAGGCAGCTAACTAGGATGAGCGATCGCCAGCAAGAGGAGCAGGGGGTGAGGTTCACCCTAAGGTAGGGGAAGCAGGAGGTCATTAGGAGGATGCAGCGGTCTGAGTGCATTTTCTTCTAGCTTGTTCGAATGCCCGGAAAGAGTGGTAGGCATCTCGTCCTTACTTATGCTTAATTATCATCATCATTTTTTTTGTAGCCCGAAACCAGGGGTTGGGCTCCCTGCTCAATTGTTGTAGCCTTATCGAGGGGATAGGCTCCTCACTTTATTAATGGAATCTAACTTTAACTCTGGTTCGAATTTTGATTGGCATGTATTTGCTTCATTTCTGACCTCGATCTAGGTACATCCTCTGAATCAACTTGACTTAATTTGAGAAAGCAGCAAGCTTAGAAAACTGACTAAATGTGAAAGTATATGCCTAACTCGAGCTCTCACATCTCAACAGAATCTTGTAGCTCGGTGATTTCAATCGATAGTCCCCTTGCTTACTTGTAGACTAGTCCGCACCTGTCACAGCAAGCAACCATATGTACACGGAGAATTACCAACCAGTAGTAAATGGGACATTAGAGTAAAAGAGCCCTCCATCCACGAGCTCTTCCAGAGGGTTATATTCCGAATAGGGTATCAATGAGAACTGTCTAGCCCTCTTATAGGCTGGAGATCGGAGATGGCTACCGCGCTCTTAAACTCGAATCCTTCTTGGGGGTTATAACCCGTCCAAGGTATCAAGAGGGCTATATAGCTATTTCCTGGTCTCGAGATCTGGATGGCAACTATGCTCTTACAATTAGACCCTTCTTGGGGATGGTATCCCGACCAAGGCATCAGGAGGTCTATCTAGCTATTTCCTAGTCTCGAGATCTGGATGGCAACTATGCTCTTACACTCAGACCCTTCTTGAGGGTGGTAGTCCGACCAAGGCATCATGAGGGCTATCTAGTTACTTCCTGGTCTCGAGATCTGAATGACAATTATACTCTTATACTCAGACCCTTATTAGGGGTGATAGCTGGACCAAGGCATCATGAAGGCTATCTAGCTATTTCCTGGTCTCGAGATCTGGATGGCAACTATGCTCTTACAGTCAGACCCTTCTTACCAGGGGGTAGTGCCCGGCCGAGGCATCAGAGATAGCGAGAGGGCTTTCCCGACTAATACCTGGTCTTGGGACGATATTGTCAAATTTTCCCATATAGACTCAAATCATTGTAGCACATAGTTAAAGATGGAGAAAAAACATGCTTTATTGATAAAAAGAAAGGAGTCCATTATTGATGGAGATTAAAAGCTAGGTGGAAGTAGCCTGCTCATGAGTCCCATGTTCAGGGGCAGAATTTTCTCAAGTGATCTGCATTCCAGGTATGATCAATGAGTCGGCCATTCATGTCCTCGAGATTGTAGACCCCATTGCAAATCACCACCTTTACCAAGTATGGCATTTCTCAGTTGGGCCCCAAAACCCCATCTGACCTCTTTCTGGTATTCAACGTCACTTTCCTAAGAACTAGGTCCCCTTTCTTAGAGTTTCGGGCTTTAACCCTACGGTTAAAGTATCTAGCAATTCTGCTCTGGTAAACCGCCACCTTCTCAGCTACTCGATCTTGTTTTTCCTCCAAGAGATCCAAGCTAGCTCGAAGCTTCCCCTCATTGCTCCCCGATTCAAAATGTAGGACTCTAAAAGAGGTCAGTTTGTGCTCAATGGGAAGCACCATTTCAACCCCGAAGGCTAGGGAGTAGGGCATTTCCCCGGTAGCTGTTCTCCTCGTAATGCGGTAAGCTGAGAGGACCTCGGGAAGCTCATCAACCCATCTACCCTTTTTCTGTTGTAGTTTCTTTTTCAACAGTTTTTTAATAGTCTTATTGGTAGATTCCACCTCCCCCGTTAGTCTGGGGGTGGGCTACCAAAGTGAACCGAAGGTCGATTCCTAAGCCTTCGTAAAAATCTTTGAATCGGCCATTATCAAACTGCTTTCTAAGGTCAGCTAAAATGGCAAGAGAGGTTCCGAACTTATAAACTACATTATTTTTGATGAACCTTGTTGTGTTTTCATCTGATATCTGGGAGAGCGGTCCGGCTTCGACCTATCTTGTGAAATAACCAATTGCCACCATAGCATGATTGGCTTGACCAGAAACAGTAGGAAGCGATCCGATCAAGTTGACTCCCCATATAGCAAAGGGGTATGGCGAGCTAAAGGACGACAACCGCTTCGGTAGGAGGTGACTCAAGTTTGCGGAGTACCTGATATGCCAGAGCCTCCCCACCAATGTGGTTCCCGCATTCCCTGGAGTGAACCTCTCTCAATGCCTACTTGGCATCTTCAGGATGTAAACATCGGAGTAGAGGAAGGGATTTTCCCCTCCTGTATAGGTGCCCATCCACCAAGCAATACCGGACCGAGAGCCTTTTGACTTTCCTAGCTTGGTTAGGCTCCCCGGGAAGTCTCCCATCTTGTAGATAATCCACTATTGGGTTCATCCAGCATGGAGGTCGATCCAAGGTATAAGTCTCATTACCTGCCACTGTGCTAGGAAGGGGGATCACTTGAAGAGGTATCCCCTAGGGTAAGGTCTGGCCACCATTTGCAGCTATCTTGACAAGGATGTTAGCTCGATGATTCTGTTGTCGAGGTACCTGCTCGATCTTAAATCCTTTAAACTTGCTCTTGAACTGTTGAACCAGCTTCAGGTAAGCGATCATGTTATCCCCTTTTGCCTGATAATTCTGGGAGACTTGGTTGACTATGAGTGACGAGTCACTCTTAACCTATAGGTAATCAACCCCGAGCTCTGTGGCCGCCTTTATTTTGGCTAAGAGGGCTTCATACTCTGTCTCATTGTTAGTGGTTTTAAATTCAAATCTGAAACAGTGACATCACTCAGTCCCTTTCGGGTCGATTAGGACTATACTCATTCCTCCCCCAGCTTGCCCGGATGCTTCGTCTGTGTAGAGGATCCACGACTTGCAACCTTATTGCCAGTTGTCTGACTCTGGAATCCCCTCAGGGGCTATGTTCGTTGCTGCAGTGGTTGCTTGGTCTGGGGACATTGAGAGCTCGACTACAAAGTCTGCCAAAGGCTGGGCTTTGATTGCGGTCATGAGCTTCTACCTTAAATCAAACTGGGTGAGCTCCAGAGCCCATAGAACCAACCTTCCGGAAACATCCGGCCTTTGTAAGAAATGACGGAGGGGTTGGTCCGTCACTACTGTTATAGAATGAGCTTGGAAGTAGGGACAGAGCTTCCTTCCCGAGGTCACCAAGGCATAAATGAGTTTCTTCAAAAGGGTATAATTCTTCTCGGGCTTGGTTAGAGTATGACTCACGTAATAGATAGGTCGTTGGATCCTATCTCCACATTTCTTGACCAAGGCCCTGCTTACCGCAGTTTCTGAAACGGCCAAGTAGATTTACAGTTCTTCTCTAAGGCTTGGCTTAACCAGTAGCGAAAGGCTTGACAAGTATTTTTTTCAAGGCCTGAAAGGCTCGTTCACTCTCCTGGTCCCACTTCATATTTCTTCCCTGCTTAATGGCTTTGGAAAATGAGAGACATTTATCGGTAGACCTAGAAATGAACCTGTTGAGCGCTGCTACTTGCCTGGTCAAGACTTGAACCTGTTTAAGCGACGTGGGGGACTCTAGATCTAGGATAGCCTTAATCTTTTCCGGGTTAGCCTTTATGCCTCTTTCATGGACCAAGAAGCCCAGAAACTTTCTCGCGGTCACCTCAAAGGCGTATTTGAAGGTGTTCAATCTCATCTCGTTTTCCTTAAGATCATAAAGGTTATGCGAAGGTCGTCCAAATGGCCTTCAGAGGTTGATGACTTGGTGATCTTATCGTCAATGTATACCTCCATTGATCTTCCAATTTCGGGCTTGAACAGTCGATTGACTAACCGTTGATATGTAGCTCTTGCGTTCTTAAGCCCGAAAGGCATCACCTTGTAGCAATACAGACCCCGTCCGGTGATGAAACTGATCTTCTCCTGATCAGCGGGGTGTATCATAATTTGATTGTACCCTGAAAATGTGTCTATGATGCTCAAGAGCTTGTTTCCAGAGGTCGAGTCAACTAACTGATCAATTTTTGGTAGAAGGAAACTGTCTTTCGGGCATACCCTGTTGAGGTCAGTATAATCGATGCACATGCACCACTTCCCATTCGCCTTTGTGACCATGACCCCGTTGGCGATCCACTTGGGGTAGCGTGCCTCTCTGATGAAGCCTGCTTGAGTTAACTTGTCCACTTCTTCCTGGACATCAATATTTTTTTCAGCGTTGAAGTGGCATCTTTTTTGTTTAATGGATTTGAAGGTCGAATCCACTGCCAATCGATGAGCGGCCAATGTCATCGGGATCCCAGGCATCTCATCGTGACTCCAAGCAAAAATGTCATTGAACTTTGTGAGAAGCCTGATCAAGTCTTCTTTCACTTCCGGCTCAAGGGTGGCTCTGACTTTGAGGACCTTCGAGGGATTGCCTATTCGAATAGGAATCTCTTCTAACTTATCAACTGGATTACCGATTGCCCATTCCCTTCTCTGCTCTTCCTTGTCTGGCACTACCGGGTCATCCTTAGAGTGATTTGTGGGCCCTACATCTCCTAGAGTCAATACAGGGGTTGCCCTACCTTGGATCGTTGTCACCTAGGCAAGTTGTTTTGCTAGAGCTGTTGGGTTGGCAGACACTGCATAGCATATCCTGGCTGCTTGCAGATCACCCCGAACTTTCCCCACCCTGTCTCTTTCTGGGAACTTCATGACGTTGTGGTAGATGGATATGACCCCTTTCAAGGATGATAAAAATGGTCTTCCTAATATTGCATTGTAGGCCGACGAGGTATCCACCACCATGAAATCTGTAATGATATTCTGCTGGAGAGGTATGGCCCAGCGATAGTTCTGAAGCCCAACGATCCTTCCGTGCTTCTGCGGGGTAGTTTTATGGTACACCCGAGGTTTAATGAATGTCGATTTTGGGCTTCGATTCGGGTTAGAAGTGAAAATTTTCTCTTTGACCCCTAGCCAAATTTTACTATTAACACTAACATATTTACCACGAGCAAAACTTGTAATATGTAGTGTATTCAATACAAGCGATGCCCATTTTAAACATATTAACATCAGGTATATAATGTTTTCGATATGACAATTATAACGGACATTCCCTATTTTAAATAAGGTATTTATACGTGTTATACACATTGTAAATAACGTATAAACAATGCGTAATGTGTGTCGTTAATGTGTTACCGGCCACGCTGATTACAATGGAAAAATTCTTATTGTTGAAACGCATCCTTTTCCATAACAACATAATAGATAGTGGGACTGATGCCCATTGTGGATACTCCTCTACAAGGACAACGCCCGTTGTGGATGACCTATTTTCTAGTGGTGATTTATCATGTTCAAACGAAAAACTCCTAAATTTGCTTTTATAGGAGCCATAATTAACGAAATTGAGGGACAACAAACAATCATCACGAAACCCATGCAACAAACATCATTCACAAACTGAAAAAACAAACAAACATTCTTAAAAATAGCTGTAACAAATCCCACTTAGTTCTTTCTTCTCTGAAACTTTGAGTGGTAGTGATTGATGAACAAAATAAAGTACTTGGAACGGTTCAAAATCTAGTCATGAATTGTTTGTTTGCAATATTGGGTACTGATAGGGTATTTTTTTTGGCGCCAAAGAAGATGAAGAGTTGGAAAGTGTAAGAGGAAAAGAAGTAGAAAACGGTTGGTATCGTTGGAATGTGAAGGGGCCACCACAAGATGCCCTAATTTGTTTATTGCAACGGGTGTAATAATAGATGACATGGATTCATCTAAACCTATCATCTATTTCTCAGTTGTTTTATTCAATATGATATTTCTCAATTGTTTATTCCACAATATTACTTCATTTAATATCTCAATTTACTCTTATGCTCTTTAGATATGATGCACATTCCCAAACAACATGTTATTTTACTATCTTATCTTTCATAATTAATGGCAATTGTTTCTTTTAATGAAAAAAGTGATGGCAAAGGGGAGCATGGAGATAAATTGATTTACAGGGGGAATCTAGATAATGTTGAAACTAGAAGGGGAGACTAGAGAATAATGTAAACTCAGGGCAGAATGATTATTTCCCTCATCGTTAATTTGTGATATACACTATTGAAAAGGCCCAAACGGGCCCACTTGTTTTAGCTTTACAGTGTCCTGCTAATGATCATCAAGATTGTTCCTTTTACAAATATTAGCCGTGTGTCACTAGTAGAAACCCTAACCCAAACCCTAAAACCCCAAACCCTCTCTCTATATAAAACACCCTCTCTTAACTCTTTCACTCGACTGCCACCCTCCCTGCCTCCTCTGGAAACCCATTTAGAAAGATTGATTACATTTTTTTTTCTATCTGGCTATAATCTTAGAAACCCTTTTTTTAAACTCAATTTTCATGATTTTATGTTCACAGCAGTTTAAATATTAGAATGATTTATATATTCTCTTTTGTCAGGGACGAGTCGTATACCATTTTAGCAGATTCAAAAGTGCTTTTGGAATGAACAAATCCCTTATATGTACTTGTCATCCATCCCAATCACTTTGTCAGCAGTCTACTCTGGTTTCTTGATGATCATTAGAGGGTGGGAAATCTTTTTATATTTTATTTTTAGTTTTTATTACACTGCTGATTACTTGATTTTGATATTTGATAATGGTTAGTTTATATATAATGTTATTATAAATGATCTTTGTAGTTATAGGCGTGGTTAATATGCATTTAGAGAGAAAAAAATGTATGTACTTTCTTTTATTATTGATTCTTTAAGCTAGTATTTAGTTTTTAATAATTGGTCAATTTGCTTGTTTATGATGATGGAATTGTTTTATTATAATTATTATGGTTTAAGAATTTTGGTTTTTTTTTATTGTTGATGATGATAAATCCAAAGGCTTGTTTCTCAAGACATTTGCAGTGGCCGTCTAAGAGCTTTCGCCTTTTGCCGGGCTTGAGAGCTTGTGTTGTTTATATCCTTCCTTGGATGTTCGAAACTCCAATTCAAATTGGTCACATAAGTGTTTTTCATGTGGGTTTGATGCATTTTTTTCATGTTGTGTTCTGTCATATAAATGCACCATTGATATTGATTTATTGAAGAATTCATTGGTATGTTATGTGATTTGGATGTGGCTATAATAGGATATGTTTGTTGTGAATTCAATGTTTATTGTTGATATTAACAAATTCTAAGGTTCGTTTATCAAAACATTCACAGTGGCTGTGTAAAAGTTTTTGCCTTTCCTGGGCCTGAGAGCTTGTGCTCACGGCATGCCAATTTTCAAGCCAAGGATTCCAAATACAAGCCCACAATTAGGCCAAAGTCCTTATCTTGACATTTAACAAGTCATGACATTGTGCGGCTTTTATCCTTCCTTGGTACGATCATTTTATACTTCCTATGAAACCTACGACAAATAGGTATTATAACACCAAATTTTAGGAATTACACTTTGTTGGTTTCAACTTTGTGGTTCTAAATAATCAAACTGGTTTCCAGATTTAACCTTGAATGGTTTCCAAATTTTGGTGCTATTATATCCATGTAGGTATAGTAGCCAAGCTCCCTATTGTAACTGTTATGATGTTCGCATAAATGAATCAATCATTGTTATTGCTTTATAGAAGAATGCTGTTGATTGGTATGTTCTGTGTTTTTTATGTGTATCATAGGCTGGGTTTCTTGTGCATTTAAAGTTTGTTGTTTATGATGACAAATTCTAAGGTTTGTTTCTCAAAACATTAAACAAAACATTTGCAGTGGCCGCCTAAAGCTTCTGCCTTTGGCCAGGATTGGGAGCTTGTGATGCTTTTATCCTTGGATGTCTGAAACTTTTATAACTATCTACTACTTGTTTGAGATTAGCACTAGAACTTCTGTTTGAAATTTTCAATTTTTTGCTCAAGTGTGCATTGTTCTTTTGGCATGATATTTGCTCGACCTTTGTGTGATTAAACAACTACGTTGTTCAGTTATGACATCTCTTTAAGGCTTGTTTCTCAAAACATTCACAGTGGCTGCCTGAGAGCTTTCGCCTTTCGCTGGGCTTGTGAGCTTGTGCTGCTTCTATCCTTCCTTGGATGTCTGAGACCTATTATTTAACATAAAAGAAGAATGTTTGTTACTGTTTGCAAGGAATTAGCTTTTTGCATATCTATTTTTTTGGATTCGTTTCCTAAACGAATTTTGGTTTCATTTGTACGTTTAACTCCTACCAGATGTAAACCAATGCTGTTTTGAATATGAATTTGACAATTTCTTTTATTATTCTCCTGAATGAAACCGGAACTAGTAGACCTTTCTAGAATGGTATATGCTTGTTTTCTTCTATTATTCATGAAATGAATGTGTATCTAACTGAAATGAAAAATAAGGGTGAAAGGTTGCTGTTTTTCAATCCATTTTCATTTTTATATTTTTGAAAACTATTTTGCATTCACGTTCATTACTTGTGTTTTTTTGTTTTCTAAAAGCAAAAACAAAATAAAAAGCAGAACTATGAAAACACAATGTTTTTCATGTTTTTCATTTTGTTTTCTTTTTTTTTAACTCATTGTTTCCCACTTTTTTTTTTCTTCCTCGTTCGTCAGACTCACAGGTCTTCTTATCAGGAGCTAACACTGGAGGAGGATCTCACTCACCTCATCTGGTGTTGGAGACGCTCGATCTGCTCTTTGGATCAAATGCTCCTTCCAATTATTATTTTTTTAAGTTTTTTAGTTTTGTTAATAAAGATTTTAGATTTTTGAGCTTGATGATTGAGAAGCTATTAGTAACCAATTTGTAGTGGAGATAATCTTAAGACTAGATGTGGCTCTTGATTTGATTGTCAATAGAAGTGTATTTTTGCATTTTTTTGGGTATTGTGGTACCAATTATAAATTTAGGATTTTTAAGGAATTTTGTTACTGGGTTTGGTTTTTTCTGGATTCACGAGTGATTTTGGGATGTATTTTTTTTTTTAAAGTTTTTGGTGAGATGTTTAGTTTGTTAAATAAAAATTAATTGGGTATATATTATTGGAAATTGTTAAAAATAACCGTAACTATTATAAAATTTTTGTTTTTAACTACATAGAAAAATTTATTTATTAATAACCACTTTTTTGAGAAATTACTTGAATGATCCTATATAAAAACCATCCCTAAACATTTTTTTTCATTTCTTTTTTTTCTTCACTCCTTTCCAATCTCTACCCGATCTCTCTCTCCTTTCCTCTCTCTCTCCCTGATCTCTCTCTCAAGTTGGCGGTGTGTCGACGAATTGTCGTCGACCTTCTCTCTCACCCAATATTTTTTCTCTCCCTCTCTCTCTCTCACACGTCGACGGCTTGTCGGAGTACCATCGTTTGGGCTTCACGACCGTCCAGCAACGCCGTCGAGCTCTCTCTCCGTCAGTGATTAGATACTGAAAAAAAAAAACGAAATATTAGAAACCCATAACATTTGAAGTTTGAATATTTCAATTTAGTTAAGATTTCAAGTTTTAATATTTCAATTTAAACAAGATTTCAAGTTTTAAAATTTGAAAACGAAAAACTTAAAAACCCATAATTTAAGTTTTAACTTTCAATTTAGTTAAGATTTCAAGTTTCAACATTTCAATTTAAACAAGATTTTAAGATTTAAAATTTTATTTTTTAAAACAAAATTTCAAGTTTTTAGTTTCCAGTCGTGATTTCAAGTTTTGTTCTAGATTTTAGTAATTATTTCAGGTTTGCTTTCAGTTTTAAAGAAAAAATCAAATTCATCGGTATTTTTGTAATTTTTGGACATACACTGATTTTTTTTAAAAAAATTGGCTATTAACAAATAAAATTTCAAAAGTTGTTACAAACAAAAGTTTAGGATCTGTCCTGTAAGTGTTTTTCGGTTGCTGTTTTTAAAAAATAAAAATGAAAATTAAAACAGTATTTTTGGTTTCATTTTCGAATTCTGAAAACGCGTCTGGTAGCAAATACTGAAAGTTGTATTTTGAAAATATAAAACGGAAAAACCACGTCTGGTGGGTTAACCGAAAACTATTAAAAATTGAAATATCAATTTTAGTATTTTGTTTAATATTATTATAACTATAAACAAATTGATTAAATAATTAATCAATATAATTTTTGTATCGTAAATTTTAAATTAAACAAAAGTAACATATCAAAAATTAATTTAAAAAAACATATCAAAAAAATGAATTAATCAAAACTAAACTCTTAAATTATAATATATATATATTATTATATAATAAAAATATAATTGTATATATTATATTAATATATATATACATATTATAATTACATATATTATAATTATATTATGATAATATATATTATTTTATATATTAAAAATTATTTTATTTTTTATATAATATTTATATATATAATAATAATATTATATAATATTATATATATATTATTATATATTTATAAATATATATATATATAATTATATTAATATATACATAAAATATATTATATATATAATATTATAATATATAATATATATAAGAGGGACACTTTGGTAATTTAAAATTCTTGTTCTAGACATATCAAACGAATAACAGTACAATTAATAGCTTAAGATTTTTTTTAATATAAAAAAATTGAAAAACAAAACGAAAAACAAGTATTTTGTATTTTTTTAATCTTTCGCTTTTAATACTGGTTTTGTTTTTTTGTTTTTGTTTTTGTTTTTTTGAAATGAAATGAAAAACGGTTAACGAACATGTTTTCGAAATCGTTTTTGAAAAATAAAAATAAAAACGGACTGAAAAACAGTTACAGGACAGGATCTTAATATTTTTCATGACTATTTTTTATTTTCTCTCTATATATATTAATATATTTATGAAAGTATGTGAAAATTCCTTCATGACGACTGTATTAAAAGTAGATATGTGCATATTTGTTTACTACCAAAATTATATTATTCGGTTCATGTAAGCACTTGATCAATGATTTGATAATCGGTTTCAATGCTATTGTTGTCTGCACTGTTTTACTCTTGAGTTGTAAATAATGAAATCTTCTCGACCCTTCTCTCTCCATTGTTATTCATATATTGATTTCAGTGACAAAACAAGACCCTATATATAATAATAATAATAATAATGATAGTGTTTTCTTTCACGTGGTGATTATAAATCATTTATATAATAATAATAAATTTTCTTCCATTTATACGGTTGTCACATGTGACGATTTTTTATAAACGTTATTTATATTTTTAATTATATCATATATATTACTTTTGATATTGATATACGGTAATGTTATTAATTTTTTTTTATTTCTTTAATATATAATATAATCATATATTTATATTTATATAATATATAAAAGAATTTTAGATTTAAATGTATTAATTTATATATATTATCAACGCAAGGAGAAGGGTCGGCCATTAATCAATTTATTTGGTCATCAATAATGCATGCACTGTTGCACTCTTGATAGTTATTATCATGATCAACAATAGAATACAAAAAGTTTATCGTATTCAATTTTAAATCAAAGTTTTCGTTATATAATTAATCCACATAAAACAATAAAAACATATCATATTCTCTATTAAATAAAATTTCAATTTATATAGACAATTAAACCATATAATCATAATGCTACCCACAATCTTTATTTAAAAGTCCTCATCTCCCTCAATTTGTTCAATAAAAACCATTTAAAATCTTACAATTTCTCCATTGCATTCTACTGTCTCTACCTCACAGATAAACTTGCGGCGGTCAACGGCTTTGACAGATATCGAAGTTGTACGGATGACGATAACTGTCGTGGTTGAAGCGATCTCAGGCCAGAAGTTGGTGAGGACGAAACAGAGACCGAAGCCTGGACTTGATGCGATCTCGGGCAAGACAGAGAACACAAACGAAGTCGAAAACGAAGAGAGAGTGGTGGAGTTTGAGCTGGGTTTCATGGTCAGCTTTCGCGGGTGATATGTACGACCGAAAGAGAACTGGTTGGAGTCGTTGGTGCCATCGGTGATGGTGCCGACTGCCGAAGGAATTGTAGAGAAAGAGAGAGACATATCAATTAAATAGATGTTAAAATTGGAAAAAAAATAATTAATTAAATGATTTGGACAAGACAATTACGGGTAGTGGTGACCACTTGTTAATTGTTAGACTCACTGAATCATCTGCACGTACCACCAGCTGTTATCAACTCCAAGTCTTCAACTACCGTATTATTTATTATTTATTATTTATTTGAATTATCATGATCCCTCGTTAAGGAGTGAAACATTGATACTTTCTGATGACATAAAGTATGACATGTTTAACTATGAATCGTGGATACGAAATATCTTTATTAGTCAAATTTTAATGATGAATTAAGATTTTAATTGTGATTTTGGATCGGTAATTTGATATTTATAGATTTGGAAAGAATTTTCTTTGAATGTATCATTTAATAATTATAATTCGTTTGTAACTGTGATTTCCGAATAATCCCAATTAATCGCAAACTAATCGGTTTAGGTGTTAAGCGTTCGGTCTCCGTTGTCGTATAGTAAGAAAAAAAATACCTAAACTTTTCTTAAATAATAATAACAACAACAAGCCCAACAAAATTCATAGCACGATAAACAAATCTGAAACAACCCGGTTAATAACTTCTAAAACGATACGCAAATTGATTTTAATGCCACGAAATGGAAAGGTTCAAGTTGTTAAATATATAAGAGGATGCTACTACTATACTTAATTTCGATGCAACACTCCATTAATTCTTTAAACATTCAGTTTTCTATTTATTTAGTTTTTTTTTTGTTGGTAAAAGTGGTATAAAAAAATTGGAAATTGATTCCAATTATTTCTATAAGGAAAAAGCTTGGGTGCTGACCGGTCAGTAACCAGCTATACTGACCCTCTATGGGATGTTGTCACGTGGTAAAAATTCTTTCATTTTTTACCATTTCCTCTTTGTTTTGGGTTACGTTGCAACCAACCATCAGCATAACTGGGCACTAGCAATGTCCTTTCTATAATATACTAAAGTTGAGCTCTAAAGCTCATGAATCATCGGGCACTACGTATCTTCACGAGAGAGTTTTGACCTTAAATTATATATATATAGAGAGAGAGAGAGTTTTTAAACTATTAATTGTACTGTTATGCGTTTGATATGGTTAGGACAAGACGATACAAGATTTATAAATGACCAAAGTGTCCCTTATATATATATATATATATATTCCAGGATAATTTATTTCCAACTACAACTAAAAGCATATTAATATTCTATAATATATAGTATATATATATATATATTTATATAATATTATATATGTATATATTATATATAATATAATTTTATATATATTTTATATATTATAATATATATATATATATTATAATTATTTATTTATAATTTAAGAGTTTAGTTTTGATTAATTCATTTTTTGATATGTTTTTTAGAAATTAAATTTTTATGTGTTGCTTTTGTTCAATTAAAAATTATAACACAAAGGTTATATTGGTTAATTATTTAATCAATTTGTTTATAGTTGTAATAATATTAAATAAAATACCAAAATTGATATTTCAGTTTTTAATAGTTTTCGGTTAACCTACTAGACGCGTTTTTTCCGTTTTCATTTTCAAAATACAGCTTTCAGTATATGCTACCAAACGCATTTTCAGAATTAGAAATTGAAACCAAAAATACTGTTTTTATTTTCATTTTCTTCAAAAAAACAACAACTGAAAAACACTTACAGGAAGGATCCTTATATTTCTAAAAGTTAAATGATCACAAACAATCAATTCTATTGTCGGTTTGTCCACATCTATACCACTTAAAATTGATGATAAAAAGTAAAATAAAAAGAAACCATTTGAACCCATATTAATAAAGGAAAAAACATTTAATGCATTTTCTTTCTATTTTTTATTAATTTCAATCCTAAGATTATGAGTGGTGCTATTAACATCCCCACTATTGAACTATTTATGCCCCAATTTTTAAAATTTTAATTTAATTATATAAAATTAAATGGTTTTATTAATTTTTTTAATTTATTTTCTAAATTACTTTTTTACATATTTTCAAACTTAATACACCACATATCTTTTAAAAAAAAAACACTTTTTTAATATTTATATTCAGTTTTCTCACATCCATATTTGTTTTTTTCTTCTTATTATTATGATGAAGTCATCCTTATTAAACGAGGTTTTTTTTCTATAATCGATTGAATTGTTGGTGGTAGATTGTGAGTGTGATATTGATCGTTTCATGATTTTTTTTAGCGATTGAATTAGGATTCGGTGTGATTTTGTTTCGTTAGAGATTAGGTTTTATTGGTTACGATTCTTGGTGTGGATACAGATCATATAATGCATAAAAATTCTAAAAACAAATAAACCGAGAGAAAAAAAATAACAAACATGAATCCGAAATTTGAAAAGAAAAACAAAACAAAACAAAACAAATATGTGGAACAATATAATGAAAAAAAAATACTAAACATGGGAAATATGAGATTGAGATCTGAAAAAAAAAACAAAAATAGTAAAAATTCAATGATTTAAAATAATCTATGTTATTAGGGTTTTGAAATAAGAAAAATGATACTAAACATGGAAAATATGAGATTGAGATCTGAATATATATATATTAAACATCAATTATTTGAAATAATATATGTTATTAGGGTTTTGAAAAAAGAAAAGTGGAGTTTTATTAGTTTTATTTTGTACGGTATTTTTTTTAATAAAAATTATACATCTATTTAACTAATTTGACAAA
Organism: Dipteronia dyeriana; assembly: GCA_032871835.1. Lineage (NCBI taxonomy): Eukaryota > Viridiplantae > Streptophyta > Magnoliopsida > Sapindales > Sapindaceae > Dipteronia > Dipteronia dyeriana. The sequence continues at coordinate 86,362,017 of CM065297.1, read as the reverse complement.
GAAAACAGAATGAATATATAATTTTTAAAATAGAATATTCATAGTTCAGTAGTAAAAGCGTCAAAGATTATATCTAGTATATTATTTCTTAGTTTACTAAAAGAAGAGTTGTTTCGTGTTTTTATCACTTTTGTTTCTTCCCCTTTCAGAAAGACTGTTTTTAGATTTTAAAAAAAAAATATAATTTCTTATAATTGAGTGTTTTTAGGAAAGTATTGTGAAAAGCAAAAAAGGATTGTAAGGAGAGAATGTCGCGTAGAATTAAAAAATACACAAATAAACTTAGTGTGATATTTTTGGATTATACGCGCAAAGAATATTTTTTTTTATATATATATAAAACCTCCATTCTCAATACTGTTTTTATGTTTAAACATTTTCAGTTTATAAATAACAAAATGTATTTAAAATAAATATATATAATAAAACCCATGCATCATATGGGTTGATTATTATATTATATATTAGTTTTTTTTACCATTTTTGATGTGATTGTAATATGTGTCGATTATAAATGTTATTATTATTATTTTTTAAATTTTAAATATATATATATATATATATATATATATATATAAGTTGACCCTCACAGCGCCATGTATCGTAGTAAGAAAGCTTTAGCCTTAATTATTTTTATTATATCAATTTATCTATTGTTTTATATTCATTTAAATTATATATTAATTAAACAATCCTTTATTTTATTAAAAACCCATATATAAAAAACATATATATATATATATTATAATATTTGGTAAGTCTAAAAGAGAAATAAGAACCATCCAATGTCCCTAGTCATGCATAGTAATGGTATCTGGTGTACTTGCACCCAGAAGCCCGCAGTTGTGAAAGAGAAGGACTCCATCGTCTCTTTCCCTGTTGGTCTTACCGGTGCAATCAGCGCATCGTCAAACTCCAAGGATCCCCCGATAGTATTCGATTCCTATCATCCTCCTCCTAATATGTTCCCTGTCACAGACTCAATTACCACTCCTCTCTTCACTTGCCAAACCTTTCCCATAACTCTAATGAAATTTTCCTTGAAAGAACCTTCGCCACCAGACACAATGTCATCCTTTCTAGAGCCGCTCTTTTTAAATTACCATCCAGCTTTTTGATCGGCCCATCCCGTTCAATAAGCGATAGCGAACCACACAAATGAACAATATGCTCTGCATCCATGATCCATCCTTCACTAACCTCCAGAGTTAAAACTAGAAAAACCAAGCCCCACAGAAGTAAAACTGGTCTATACTGAAAGGAATACACGCCACCCTACTTTCACACTATTTTCCAGAGAAAAATAGAGGAGAGACTTAAGATTGCTCACATGAAAAACTTTGTTTCTTTTTAGTTGAAACTGATAATAACTTCAAAATTTCATATTTACGTAATTGGTTTTTTGGTAGCGTTTCAGGTGATAGAATGTTATACGGTAGAAAAGTTAGTTAAATATTTCTCATTTATTGACGATTGTCCGGATTGTGCTATGAAATGGAACTTTTCATTTTTTATGTTTACTGTGAATTCATCTTATGGTATCAGTTGATCACTGTAAATTATTGAGCTGGAAGATGTTTAATTTGGTGTAGATTTCCCTTTTTTTAGGTTCGAATTGATTTAATATGTATATGTGAGGAAGTTTTGTCGTTAAATTCAATAGAATCTATTTATCTATAGTTTTATGAGCTTTGATCCATTAATTATCCATTATATAATATGAAGAATCCCTATAATTTAATGTTTATACACATCATATTTAATACTGAAAAAAATAAATAAATTACATCATATTTATATTTTATTATATTATATGAAGATATAAAATATGAAAAGTCCTTATTAATTTTAATATAATATATAATATGAAATGTCTTTCTTATATGAAGGGTCCCTATTTAAATGTAAATTAGTTATATAATATGAAGTATCCATATAATTATATAGATATAATCCCAATTTAATACTAATTAGTTATTAATTATAATATATAATATATAAAATGAAGTTTCTCTAACCCTATAAAAAATTGAATTGTTTAAGTCATGGTAATGGCCGGTCAATTCATATTTATAAGGATAGATGGCTTCCTTCTTGTTATGTCTCCTCCGATTATGGGGGACGAGGCCACTGTTGATTCTCTAAAACTGCATCATGGACTATGGGATGAGGTTGTTGTGCGTCAATCCTGTTCTAAGGAGGAGGCGGGTATGATGTTAAATTGTTAAGGCTTCCTCTAAGAGGTTTCGATTTGGAAGATAAGACTCTTTCGGCTTTTGAGACAACCTCGTGTTATTCACTCTTTCAAATTTAATATAAAAATGAGTCAAATACTATATATGGCATAATAAATTAGTATTGTGTTCCAATGCACAATGCTAAAAGTTAAACTAAAATAAAATTTATAAAATTTAATTAATACCATTAATGCATTAATGGATAACCATTGAACTTCTTAAAAATTGTTACCGATGAATAAAATTAGATTGAAATAACATAAATATGTATTAAATTTAAATAATTTAAAATATTTAAAATATATAAATAATGGTATTTTTATAATTTAAAAAGGGATATTTATTGTTAGCATTGAATGTAAAAACCTTCCTCTATTGTATGACCAAATACCATGTCAAATTTGATATATGTTATACTGTGTGTCAAATTTGGTACAAAGTTTAGCATATGCTAAATTTGGTATGGTATTTGACACTGTATTGAAGGAATATTTTTATACTTAATACTAAATTTTAGCATTAACACATAATTTTGACATAACATTAGAGATACTCTGATTCTTTGGGAAATTATTTGGTTCGTAGTGGCTATTGGATTGCTAAAACCTCTGTTTCGAATCCTAGCTGCTCTGTTTCGAGCTCTACTGGTTCTTGGTGGAAGTTTTTTTTTTTGGAAGCTTCACTTACCTTCTAAGATTAAAGTGTTTTTATCCTTATAAGAACTAACTTGCAAGCCCGACCCTAGGGGAGTCCAGTGAGACGACCGTCTAGAGTCTCCGATTTGTGAAGGCCTTCAAAGTCTTAAAAAAAAAATTGATTTTATATATAATCCTTATATGAACTAATAAGCTCGTTAAAATGAGTTAAAAAAAATCTATTGAACATCTAATTTTTCAAACTAATAAATCCATAAAATGAGTTTAAAATAAACCCACCGAATATATTTCTTAAAACTCAATTATTAGAGTGTGTTGAATACTTGAATCATAATTACAACAATAATTATCTTTAATATATTATAAAAAACAGAATAACACTCTTATTATATTGATATTTACAAACATTTATCAGGGAAAAAAAAAATCTAGTAAACATTGAGGCCCTCATTTGTTTGTAATTCGTCTCGGATCCCAAAAAGCTCAGGGCCGGCCAGCCCTGCCTACTTGGTTATGCATGGAATGAAAATGGAGATTGGGTGTCCAATCTGTCGCCAGAAGAGTGAAACTTCGATGTATGCTCTGTGGTGTTGCTCTTCTTTGAGGAGTACTCGAGCTGCTCTTGGTATGTTTGGGATGGACAAAACTCTTGACTCTGTTCCGTTCTTAGATTTTGTGGTTTCCTGTAAAGAGAGGGTTCTAGGGAACCTGAGCTGCTCTGTGTTGTGTGGCAGCGTAATTGACATAGAAGAAACCAGATTCTTCACTCTTCAACCTTGTTGCCTGAGATAGATATTTATGATTGGGCTGTCAATTTTCTTGAGGGGTATAGGAAAGCTAATAAGGCAAAGCTATCCGACTTACCAGGCTAAGCGTTGGATTGCGCCTCCTGTGGGTATCTTCAAAATCAATACCGACGCGGCCTTGAATCATAACGAGAACGTTTCGGGTATTTGTGTGGTGATTCGCGTTTACAAGGGTTATGTTATGGCCTCTCTTTGTCAGAAACTAAAGGTCGGTTTTCTGCCCCAAATTTCTGATGTTATGGCTATTCCTAGGGTTCTGCGTTTGGCTTTGGAAACTGGCTTGGTCCTGGCTATTTTGGAGTCGGATGCCTTAGAGGTGGTGACTATGATCAAGTCGATGTCTGTTCCCAGCTTGGAGATTGGTGAGGTCAGGTCATTCATGACATTTTAAGTATTTTGGGGAGTTTTGTTTTTTCTTATATTATTTCTGTTCTTATGTTAGTTGACAAGGTTGCTCATGTTCTTGCTAAGCTTGCGCTTAAGCATGAGGGTGAGTCGGTTTGGTTGGAAAACTGTCCACTGATGGTGGTGAGTCTGGTATTGGGTGATTACCCGATTTCTATGTGATTGTTTCTTTTATTTAATGAATTTTGTTTCAATTTTTTTTTTGAGAAACCTAAGAGACAACACTTGGAGTTGGAGAAGAGAATGACCATCGATTACCATTTATGTATTGAATCAATTCAGTCAAACATAAATCAATTCTCTAAATAACTATTTGTTTTTGGACTTTTAAAAAAGTTGTACCCTTTCATCATTTTGATACACAGAGAAAGAGCGACTTAAGCAATAAAAGTCTTGGTAAGTAGTATAGTTTGCTAAATATGCTTAGGGGTGGGTATTGAGTTGCGATTCGAACCGAAAAAATAGTATTCGATTCGATTTATAAGGATAATTCGGTTTAAACCGGTTTAAAAATTAAAAATCAAAAAAAAAAATCAGTTCAAACCGGTTTGATTTTCTTAAAACCGGATTGAACCGAATAAACCGAGTATATAAGTAAAAAAAAACACCTAATATATTTAATATATTTAAGGGTAATATGTTTTTAACTGATTTAATTTTTTTTAATATATTTTTAAGTTAGGTTTGATTTGGGTTTTTTGGTTAATCTAATGTCCAAAATTAGTATTTAACAACCCATTAATGTTAAAAAAATTCAAAAAACCCATTAAGCTAGCCGGCCCATTAGCCCAAAACCAAATTAAATCGAACCGAATCGAATCGATTAAAATAGGTTCAATTCAATTCGGTTCTCATTTCTTATTAGGTTTAAACTGGTTCAATTTTGGATGAATCGAAATATTTTAGGTTCAATTGAGTTTGACCTAAAATCGAATCGAATCGAACCATACCCACCCCTACTAATGTTGTATTAAAATTTATTTATTATATATTGAAAATTAGTGCAGGTTTCTCAGGTTTTTAAATTAACTTATTATGTAGACCGGATGCTGGAGATGACAAAGAAGTAAATTTAGGGAAATGCCATTAGAACTATTCTTGGACCAATTGAATTATTATTACATTATATTTTACGGTGCCCGTAGATGTACGGGTTGTAAACTAGTAATATATAAAAACTGACTCTCACAGCGTCACGTGTCGCCGTGATGAAGCTTTGAACTTAAATGTTATATATTCATTTCTATTTATATATCTATATATAAATCTATTATAATTGAACCATTAATTATTATTTTTTATTTTAATCATTAATTAGATGTTTTGTCTATTATTATTATTATTATTATTTTATATACTCCTTAATTTCAATATTTTAAGTCTTTCATTTATTTTCTTATCATTTTCGTAATTTGAATTAGAAATAATGTTCAATAAAACACCAAAACCCCATCATATTCTCCTTTAAATAAGACTTTAAGTTTTGACATTTAAACCACCTAATCATAATATGCCTATCACAATTTTTACTCAAAAGCCCTCTTCTCTTTTAGATCAATTTTCTCTATAAAAAACCATTTAAAATCTCACAATTTTTTTCTCATCTCATTCTATTGACTCTCTCTCACAGACAAATTCAAAACATCCAAACGGTGGGAAATTGGATGGTATTGGGTGGTGAGAGTAATTTCGACATATTTTTATTTATATTTGATTAAATGATTTTAATCTTTTAGTTTTGGTTTTTTGTTTTTTTTTTTTCAATTCGTGGTGATTGTCAAAGACATCTTTCAAACAACATTCTCAGGTATCATTTTCTTATTAAAACAAAGCATCTCTATATGTTTTTTTGTTTTAAACACTTTAGAAGTTTTTTGTTTTTCCGTTTATTTTTATGATATACTTATGAGTTGTAAAGGTAATTTTTGATTGATTATGTTTTGATTTATTTTTGAATCTTTAATAGGTGTTCAATATATTGTCCGCTATGCAACACTTCGGTAAGACTAGTATCATGCTTATCACCACAAATGTAGAAAATCAATGGGACTGGTTGAGAATTGTGAAGTGCTCTGTACAAATGTAGCATCCTGCTTATCACCGACTTTTGTTACATGTTTTTTTCTTCTTACAAATTTTAGCCTGTTTTATTTTCTTTTTGGCTTTTTATAATATATTAAATATGCATTAAATATACTATGATTGTTACAAAAATAAATGTTTTTGAATTTTAACTATTCTCATAAATAATAATAAATAAATATTTTTAAAAACAAATTAAAATATCAATTGTAATACCAAATTAATGGTAACCTGTTTTATTATATAATTAATGGTAAATTTTAAAAAACATATCAATTGTATTGTATTAATGACATCATACAAAAAATTAAAATAATACTTTTTATTTAAATATTAATGGTATTACATTAAAACATTAATTCTTGCATTCAATTTAATAAATTCTTTTTCTAATTTTTTTTATAAATGGTAATAAATATTTTTTTAAGATAATAAAAAAAATATCTACACTCCTATTTAACTCCTTAATTTAATTTAAAATTAAAAGTATTCTTATTAATAAATATTTTTCTTTTGATATTCTTCCGATTAAACATAACTTTAGCCATTAATTAGTTTTTTTTTTGAAACTTAACTATTAATGAGTTGTTTTGGACTTTTGATTTTTATTATTAATAATATTTTATTTTTATCATTATATATAATGAACCTGAACACTTTTATACTCCTTAATTTAATATAAAATTAAATATAATATTATTTATAAATGTTTTGCTCCCGTATTATATCTCCAAATCAATTTGGTTTCATTAGGGGCCATCAAATCGGAGATTGTATTGATGATGCTTCCGAATGTTTTAATGTGTTGAATAATTGTAGTCGCGGTGGACACTTGGCTTTAAAAATAAACATTCGAAAGGCTTTTGACTCCATCAGTTGGCCTTTTATCTTCGAAGTCCTTCGGTGTTTTGGCTTCTCTGAGAGTTTTATTGGTTGGGTTGCATCTATTTTTGATTCTGCTAGGATCTTAGTTCTTATTAATGGATCCCCTCAAGGTTATTTTCCCTGTTCTCGTGGAGTTCGGCAATGTGATCCTCTTTCCCCCCATCTTTTTTGTTTGGCGGAAGAATTTTTGAGCAGATACCTTACGCATCTTGTAGACTCGAGCTCTTTGATTTCTATCTCTTCTCCAGTTGGGATTCGTGCCCCTTCACATTTTCTATATGTTGATGATGTTATTCTCTTCTGCCGGGCTTCTCCTCAGAATTTACAAGTAATTTAAGGTGCTTTGCACTTTATGACTCTCCCGGGTCAGCAAGTTAATTAGGAAAAATCTTTTATTTTTTTTTGCAAAGGCATATTTGGGCCTCGTTTTGCTAATTTTCTTTCAATGTCCGAGATGCATAAGGACGAAGATTCAATGATGTATCTAGGGGTCCCTCTTTTCATTAGGGCGTCTAAGCGTCGGTGGCTGATCCTATGGGCTGATAAAATTAAAAGTAAAATGGAATCATGAAAGGGTTTCTCTCTTTCAATGGTAGGTAGGTTATGTCTTATTGATTCAGTGATTATAGGTTCCTTCCTGCATTCCTTTCAAGTTTATCGTTGGCTTTCATCTCTTTTGAAAGATTTAAATGCTGCTATTCGGATTTTTTTTTGGACTGGTTCGATTGATGGTGGTAAATCTATCCAAGTTGCTTGGAAATCTTGTTGTAGGCCTAAGGATGGTGGTGGTCTTAGTGTTAAAGACCTTGGTATTCTTAACAAGGCCATGCTTAAGAAATTCACTTGGAGGATGTTGACTGAGGAGTCCCTCGTTTTCATATATCTTCGGGCTCGGTTTTTTACCCAGGATCACAAACCTAGAACGTGGTATGTTGTTTCTTCTGTTTGGCCAGGTCTAAAATTGCATTATACTCCCCTGATGACTGAGTCTAGATGGTTGGTTGGTTGGTCGGTCATCATTCTAAGGTCCATTTTTGGTCGGATAACTGGTTGGGTTATCCTTTGATTGACTTGGTTGAGGATAGGTCTTCGTTACAACCTCCTCTAGATTCTGTTGTGGGTGATATTTACTCAAATGCTGCGAGTTGGAATATTCCTACTTCTTTTAAAGTTTCTTACCTGGATGTTGCTTTTGAGATTGAGAATGTGGTGGTTAGCACTGATCCAAGCTCGTTAGTTTGGACATGTTCCTTGGATGGTTCTGCTTCCTGTAAATCTGCTTATACCTCTCTTTCTAAGGATAGGAGTTCTGTGTTTTGGGGTAAGCAGATCTGGGCGTCTTTCATTCCTCATTCTCGCTCTGTCCTCATTTGGCAGCTGTTTCATGGTAAGATTCCTATGGACATTGCGTTACGTGCCAAAGGTTATATTTTTCCATCTCGTTGTCGGTTTTGTTGTGCTGCAAATGAGGGCTTAATGCAACTTTTTCTTGATTGTCCTTTTGTTCGTGGATTGTGGGATGCTGTATCCTCTACTTTTGGCCATAAACTTAAGTTTGATGGTACTTGTTTGGACTTTTGGTAGGAGGCAATGAGAATTGTATTTAGCACTCAACTGAAAACTCTCTGGCGGGTTTCTATCATCACGGTTTTCTGGGTGGTGCGGTTCTTCCGGAATCAAGCTACTTTTGAGGGTGGCAAGATTGTCCTTGCTGATGCTCTTTCACTGCTTTGGCGTTCTGTTCGCAAGGCAGACTCTCTTCAGTCTGGCACTATGAAGAATTAAGTGGATGAGCTTCAGATTCTTTAATGGCTTCATATCTCTGGTCGCCCTCCCAAGGCTCCTCGTATTTTAGAGGTTAATTGGCATCCTCCCCCATCGGGTTGTCTCAAGGTTAACATGGACGGAGCTGCTTTTGGTAGTCCTGGTATTGCTAGTTGCGCATGGGTTTTTCGCACATGCAGGGGTTTCGTTAAAGGTTGTTTTGCTATTCCTCTTGGTGTCTGCTTTGCTTTTGAGGCTGAATTGGCTGTTGTCGTTTACGCTATTGATTATGCTTGGACTTTTGGCTGGCGTCTGTTATGGTTGGAGAGCGATTCTACTTTTGTAATGGATATCCTTCGTTCTAGGTCTCGTAAGGTTCCTTGACGTTGGCGCTCCGCTTGGGATAGGTGTTTGAGTTTAATCTCTCAAATGGATTTTGTTGTGACTCATATTTATCGAGATGGTAATCAAGCTGCAGATAGTTTAGCTTTCAGAAGCCCCAGTATTGTCTCTCCTATATGGTGGTGGAATGCTTTGAATTTTTGCAACCCTTTTATTTTCAATGATTTTTGTAATAGACATTCTTTTAGGTTTTGTTGATCTGTTTTCTACTTTAATTTTCTGTCCTGTTTTGTTCTCTTTCTTTTTCTTTAATAAAATGTTAGGTTAACACCCCCAACAACCTTATCAAAAAAAAGTATTCTTATTCTTATCATTATATATAATGAACCTGAACATTTTTATACTCCTTAATTTAATATAAAATTAAGTATATTATTATTAATAATTTTTTTTAATAGAATACTTATTTTTCTTTCGGTATTCTTCCCAAATCAAGAGCCAATTAAGAGACAATCCCGTAAATCACAAACTAAAAAGCAATCCTATAATTATTGGAAATGATGGGACATTGTAATTCTTTTAGATTTATTTGATTCATTGAGTTAGTTATGTATTGGTGGGATATGGGATTTTTGATTAGAGAAACTAATGAGTTGTTTTTGATATTTTGTAAAATTGAGATCTATGATTTGGAGTTAAAATGAAGATGGATCATTATTTTTTTTTTCCGTTTTCTTTTTTGTACAACTTTGGGAAGTTGGTGATTGAAAATTTGAGGCCTATCAAAATGCTATTATGAGTCATTTTGATACATTATTTGTTCATATATTTTTTTTTTGTTTAGTGTTGTGATGACTTTTTATATATATATATATATATAATTCAATCTAGGTTTTGGGGTGGCTGTAATACGTGACAATCATAAATTTTACTGTATTTTTAATTTTTTTGAAATATATTAATTCATCATGTATAATAACATAATAAAAACATTTTTTTTATATTGTGACATATAACAATCATAAATGTTACTATTTTTAAAAATATATATATAATAATTCATAAATAATAATATACTAATAGTTTTTATTCTACTTTTGATAGGGTTATGACACATGATAATTATAAATGTTACTTGTTAATAGTGAAATTTGGTCAGGGTCAAAGAGAAATTTTCCACCCATAATCGACAATCATGAAGCCTGGAAAGACTGTAAAGCCACTCCGCAGGAGCTGGGAAGGCCGGCTCGTCTTCAAAACTACCAGAAAACAAGCCAGGCACGACTTAGATGAGCCCCCACGAGAATACTGGAACCCGGGCTTCTCCAGGCCATCTATCAGGGAATCTCAGCTCTGAGGTCGAGCTCTACAACCGTCCCGTGAATGCCAGGGGAAGTCTTCAAGCTCAAGAGACATTCAAAAGAAGCCCGCCAACCTCTCCAGAAGCCCGCTGTCCTTGCTGGACATAAAGGGATAATCACGCCTAAATCTACATTACCCCAGCTACCTCTCAGGAAGGTCTACAAGAGCACCTCAAGCCCCAAGGGTTAGGGAAAATCCATCTTAAGCTTCTCCACCCAACAACTTCAATGAGGGAAGCCCAGGGTAAAGAGGAAGAAAGTCAGCAAAGCCCTCGAGCGAACCCCCTCCGAAGAAGGAACCGGGTAGAGGTCTTCAGTTCATCAGAGGGATCTGATGGTGAGGAATCCGAGATCGACTCAAGGAAATCCGAATGCAAGTGACTTAGGGACCAGTTGGCAGAGCTAAAGAAAGAGGTCTAATTGATGAAGAATAGGAAGTACAAGGAGGACAAGAAAGATCCTCTAAGTGAAATGAACACCCCATTCACCAGAAGGATCCGGGAGGCAGAGCTCCCGCCTGAGTTTAAAATGCCAGTTGACAGGTTCTCTGGGACTGAAGATCCTCTGAGCCACTTAGAGAGCTTTGTTCAACAGATGGAGGTCCAGAACACAACCAGAGCCGCTATGTGTCGAATGTTCCTCACTACACTCACTGATTATGCTAAGACCTGGTTTAGGAAACTGCCCCTGGGAGCGTGGATTCCTTCACCAAGTTATCAACCGATTTCTGCTCACAATTCCAAGGAGTTAAGCCCCGGCTGAAGGATACGATCCACCTACAATAGGTGATCCAGGAGAGAAGGGAAAGTCTCTGGGCTTATGTCGAGCGTTTCCACAAGGAAGTCATCCAGATGAGGGTCTTTACCGAGAAGGAAACACTCACCAACTTCAGAAGGAACCTGTGGGCAGGAAAGCTTTTCCGGTCTTTCGCTAAGAGACCTTCAGAAACTTACCAGGAAGCCTATGATCGGGCTCTGTAGCAAATTGAGGTCGACGAGCAGCTCAAGGTCAAGATGAAACATGACGACATGAGAGCCGTAAAGCGACAAAAGAAGGAAGCTCCTGGACCCGAGCAAGCTCAGAAAAGCCAGAACAAACCCCCTAATAAATCAACATACAGCTTCGCTTTTCCTTAGCCCAGATCGGAAAGGTATTCAGATAAACGGGCTCCTCCTCAAGCTTTACCACCACCCAGGACAGTGGCCCCTATAGCCCGCGATGAGAGGGGGTACAACCATTACACTCCCTTAAATGCATTCCGAGAAACAGTCTACCTCGCCATTCATGACAAGGGTTTGTTACAGAAGCCCGCTCCTATGATAGCCCCGGTCTATAAAAGAAATCGTTATAAATATTACGACTTTCATGAGGACATAGGGCACAACACTTCAGAATGCTACAACCTGCGGAACCAGATTGAGGCTTTGATAAGGGGAGGATGCTTGATAGAGTTCTTACAACAAGTTATGGAGAACATTCAGACTGGAACGGAGGTACATGTCGAGATCCGAGAACATGCTGAGAAGAGGAAGGGAGAGCAGGTGGACCTGATGCAACATATTCAGATAATACATACTATCAGCGGGGGTCCCACTCTGGCCGGCACCTCCAATAATTCCAGGAAAAACCATATGAGGAAGGTCCCTCGTACGGACGAGGGGTGGGATATCTTCAAGGTTGATCAGAGACCGACCAACCCTTCTCAGTTATCACAGATCATCTTCACCAAAGCAGATGTCTATAACACCGTGCAGCCTCATGATGACCTCATGGTCATCACAGTACAAATTGCCAACTTCATGGTGCACCGCTTGCTCGTCGACACAGGTAGCAGCGTCAACGTTCTGTTCAAAGACACTTTGGAGAGACTAAACTTGAAGCAATGGTGCTACAACAGTTGTACTATTATATGGTTTCACTAGGGACTCCATCACACCCGTAGGATCAAAAATCCTACCAGTGATCATCGGAGCCGTATCTCTCCAGCAAAATATCATGACCGATTTCGTGGTGGTGGATACCCCGTCGGCCTACAACGTAATATTAGGGAGGCCGTTCCTATCATCCCTGAAAGGGGTCCTTTCTATTTACCACAATGTCTTGAAGTCCCCGGTAGGAGACAAGGTGGGAGAGGTTCAGGGTGATCAGCAAGCAGCTAGGAAATGCTACGCAGTGTCAGCTAACCCAGGAGCTCTAGCTAAACAGCTCGCCCAAGTGACGACTATCCAATGTGGGATAACCCCGACACTAAACCTGGAAGACGCGAGCTCCACCGATTATCCCAAAAAAAGGCTTTGTGGTGCCTAACACGGAAGAACAGAGAAGGGAATGGGACAGTGGCCATCCAGTCGATAAGTTAGAAGATATTCCTGTCCGAATAAGCGACCATTCGAAGGTCGTCAAGATCGGAGCTACCTTTGAGCCAGAAATGAAAGAGGGCTTGATTAGGCTCCTCACATAGTTCAACGACATTTTCGCCTGGAGTCATGCGGAGATACTGGGGATCCCGATGACATTAGCTGCACATTGACTGGCGGTGGATCCGACCTTCAAGCCAATCAAACAGAAAAGGCGCCATTTCAACACTGAGAGAAATGTGGCGGTTCAAGAAGAGGTGGATAAACTCACCCAAACAGGTTTCATTCGAGAAGCCCGCTACCCCGAATGGATCGCCAATATGGTCATGGTCACGAAGGCGAATGGAAAGTGGCGCATGTGCGTGGACTACACCTAACATGCCCATAGGACAGTTTCCCTGTCCCAAAAATTGATCAGTTGGTCGATTTCACTTCCGGGAACAAGCTTCTGAGCTTCATGGACTCGTTTTCCGGCTATAATCAGATTATGATGCATCCCGAGGACCAAGAAAAGACCAGCTTCATCATCGCGCAAGGCTTATACTGCTACAAGGTGATGCCCTTCGGGCACAAAAATGCTAGAGCTACTTACCAGCGGTTAGTCAACTGTTTGTTCAAGCCCGAAATTAGAAGGTCGATGGAGATGTATATCGACGACATGATCACTAAATCTTCAACCTCGAAAGGCCACCTGGATGACCTTCGTAGGACCTTCGTGATCCTAAGGGAAAACCAGATGAGGTTGAACCCTTCCAAATGCGCATTTGGTGTAACTGCGGGGAAGTTTCTGGGCTTCATGGTCCATGAGAGAGGCATAGAGGCTAACCCGAAAAAAATCATGGCTATCCTGGATCTGGAATCCCCCACATCTCTTAAACAGGTTCAAGCCTTGACCAAACATGTAGCAGCGCTCAACAGGTTCATCTCCCGGTCTACCGATAAGTGCCTACCGTTCTTCAAAGCTATCAAGTAGGGAAGAAACATGAAGTGGGATCAAGAGAGCGAACAGGCTTTCCAAGCTTTGAAAAGATATCTAACAAGCCCTCCACTGCTGGTCAAGCCAAATCCTGGAGAAGATCTCCAAGTATACTTGGCCGTTTTAGAAACCGCTGTGAGTGGGGCCTTGGTCAAGGAATACGGGGATAGGATCCATCGACCTATCTACTATGTGAGTCAGGCTTTAATCAAGCCCGAAAAGAACTATACTTTGTTGGAGAAGCTCACTTATGCCTTGGTGACCTCGGTAAGGAAACTCCGTCCTTACTTCCATGCTTATTCAATAGCAGTGGTGACGGACCAACCCCTCCATCAGTTCTTGCAAAAGCCGGATGTTTTTGGAAGGTTGGTTCTATGGGCCCTAGAGCTTACCCAGCTTGATTTAAAGTATAAGCCTAGGACCGTGATAAAAGCACAAGCACTAGCGGACTTTGTAGCCTAGCTTTAAGTACCTTTAGATCAGGCAACCCCCGCGGTAACAGATGTCACTCTTGAGAGGATTCCAGAATCTGATAACTGGCCAGAGGGCTGTGAGTCATGGACTCTCTACACTGATGGACTTCCGGGCAGTCCGGGGGAGGAGGGGGCATAGTCCTCATAAACCCAGAAGGAACTGAGTGCTGCCATTGTTTTAGGTTTGAATTTAAAGCCACGAACAATTAAACGGAATACGAAGCCCTGCTAGCTGGGATAAAAGCTGCCATAGAGCTCGGGGTTGATTACCTGAATATTAAGAGCGACTCTTCACTCGTGGTCAACCAAGTTTCCGGGTATTATCAGGCCAAAGGGGATAACATGACCGCTTACCTGAAACTGGTGCAACAACTCAAGATCGGATTTAGGGGATTCAGAATCGAGCAGATACCTCGACAGCTAAATCATCGGGCTGACATCCTAGCCAAGATAGCTGCCTATGGTGGCCAGACCCTACCTCACAGAGTCCCTCTTTAAGTAATCCCCCTACCTAGCATTATGATTGGTAAGGAAGCTTATACCCTGGACCGACAGCCATGCTGGATGGATCCAATAGCGGAATATCTACAGGACGGGTAGCTTCCAGGGGAGCCTATATTGTATGGTGGATGGGCATTTATACCGAAGGGGGAAATCCCTTCCCTTGCTCCGATGTCTACACCCTGAAGATGCCAAGTGGGCTTAGAGAGAGGTTCATTCCGTAGAATGCGGGAACCATATTGGTGGAGAGGCCTTGGCATATCCCCCGAATGAGGTATTATTGGCTGACCATCCATCAAGATGCTAAGGACTTGGTGCAAACCTGTGAGGCATGCCAGAAGGCCGCAAACCTAAGTCACCTCCCTCCGGAGTGTTTATCGTCTCTTAGCTCGCCATACCCCTTTGCTATGTGGGGAGTCGATTTGATTGGACAGCTTCCTACAGCTCCGGGACAGGCCAAGCACGCTATCGTAGCAATTGACTACTTTACAAGATGGGTTGAAGCCGGACCACTCTCCCAGATATCGGAAGAGAACACAACATGGTTCATCAAGATCAATGTAGTCTGCAGGTTCGGAACCTCTCTTGCCATCATAACCAACCTCAGAAAACAGTTTGATAATGGTCAATTCAGAGATTTCTGTGAAGGTTTGGGAATCGACCTTCGGTTTACTTTAGTAGCCCACCTTCAGACCAATGGTTTGGCGGAATCCACAAACAAAACCATCAAGAAGTTGTTGAAGAAAAAGCTGCAACAAAAGAAAGGCAGATGGGTAGAGGAGCTTCCCGAGGTCTTCTGAGCCTACCGTACTACAAGGAGAACAGCTACCGGGGAAACGCCCTACTCGCTGGCCTTTGGGGTTGAAACGGTTCTACCTATAGAGCATAAGTTGACTTCTTTTAGAGTCCAATGATTCGAACCAGGGAGCAATGAAAGCAAGCTCCGAGCTAGCTTGGACCTCTTGGAGGAGAAGTAAGATTGAATAGCTGAGAAGATAGCGATCTACCAAAGTAGAATTGCAAGATACTTCAACATGAGGGTTAAAGCTCAACGCTTCAAAGAATGGGACTTAGTCCTTAGGAAAGTAATGTTGAACACCAGAAAGAGATCATACGAGGTCCTAGGACCCAACTGGGAAGGACCATATCTAATAAAGATGGTGATTCGTAATGGGGCGTACTCGACCATACTTGGAATGCAGATCACCTAAGGAAATTCTACCCTTGAATAGGGGACTCAGGAGCAGGCAACTTTCGACTAGCTTATTTTTTTTTTTCTGACAGTAGTGTACTCCATCTTCCATATCAATAAAGCTTGTTTTTTCTTGTTTACTCCTTCTTCAACTATGTCCTACAATGATTTGGGTCTACATGGAAAGTTTTGACATTATCGCCTCAAGACTAGAGGTAAGCCGGGGAAGCCCCCTCGTTACTCCTGATGCCTTGGCCGGGCACTACCCCCGCCAAGAAGGATCTAAGTATAAGAGCATAGTTGCCATCCAGATCTTGAGACCGGGAAATAGCTACATAGCCCTTCTGATGCCTTGGTCGGGCTACCACCCCCAAGAAGGGTCTGAGTGTAAGAGCATAGTTGCCATCCATATCTCAAGACCAAGAAATAGCTAGATAGCCCTCCTGATGCCTTGATCGGGCTACCACTCCCAAGAAGGGTCTGAGTGTAAGAGCATAGTTGCCATCCAGATCTCGAGACCAGGAAATAGCTAGGTAGCTCTCCTGATGCTTTGGTCGGGCTTCCACCCCCAAGAAGGATCTCAGTGTAAGGGCATAGTTGTCATCCAGATCTCAAGACCAGGAAATAGCTTGATAGCCCTCATGACGCCCTGCTCGGACAACCACCCTTAAGAAAGATTCGAGCTTAAGGGATAAATCCTTCACTAAATACCTCACTCGGGTTTACAGCCCCCTAGAGGGACTCAAAGATAGAAGGCTCGACTTCCTTAAATTCTAAATATGCTAGTAAGTTACTACAGTAGACCCACAATCAAACAAGGGGACTGTCAGCTAAAGAAGTTGAGCTAGGAGTTTCATTAGTATGGGAGCTCAATGCAAATAGCCTTTTTTCTTATCTTATCCCCCCCCCCCCCCCCCCAAGATAGCTCGTTTCGATATAAAAGTTGGACGATCAAGCAAGTACATGCAAGCCAGAGTTAGATCTGAGATTAAAATTTTATTATCAAGTAAGGGAGCCTATCCCCCAACGAGGCTACAATAAGCAAAGGGGGCCCAATCCCTGGTTCCGGGATACAAAAACAATAATAAAATGGCAAACACAGTTGAAGATGAGATGCCCACCCCTTTTTCCGGGCATTCAAAATAGATTACATGGGAGAGAACTCAAGCTTCTTCGTCTTCCTGAGGGCCTCCAGCCTCCTCCTCCACAGAATGAACCTCGCCCCCTGCTCCCCTCTCCGATCGAGGCTCGTTCTGGTCAGTTGCATCTACCGCCTCCGTCGCCTCCGCAACCTCCTCCTGGGGATCAGCCCCGGCTGCCTTGGAGTCAACAGAATCCTCCTCCATGATTTCATTGATCACCGCCATAACTTCAGACGGTATAGCTGTATCAAGAAGGTTGGCCACTGACTCAGGCACGTTCCGGTCTTCTGTTGACTCCATTCTTGAGAGCATTAAGGGGGATCTTGGGCTTCAGCAAAGCCTCTTTCTAGCTCCTCATTGTGAATCCCCTTCGATGATTTGTCGGGACCAGATGCTGGAAAGGCTGGAACAAGAGGAGGCATATCTGGCACCTTCAACTGCTTCCCAGCTCCCTCCCCAGAAGGACCAACTCCATCAGTTTCGGGGCGAGACATCTCCACAGCCCACGATATGACCTCTTCTCTATCCTAGCTAGCAATGTTAGAGAGATCGAATGGGGGAGGAAGAGCCTCTGTAACCTGATAAGAGGCGTAGAAATACCCCTCGTTAAAATAGGCTTCCACCTCGGCCTGGAGCTGGGTAATTTGAGCCTGCAAGGTTTGGTTCTCAATATCCAGGGCCTTTGCCTCTCCTCTCCAGTCATCTTGCTGGCTAGCCCGCCTCTTCGACCGGAGAGTATCCTGATCAAAAGCCCGCTTCAACCTCTCATGGTCGTATTGAAGCTCAGCTAGCTGCGTCTCCATTCCTTGTTGGCTGGAGGTCATCTCCAGGACCAAGGTCTTAGCCCACGCAAGCAACCCCATGGCTCACTCAACTTCAGCCTCAGCCTTGGCTGCCCTATTACGGAGGAAGGCTACCTGATGCCCCATGGCCATCTGGAACTTGAAAGCCTGTAAAATAAAATCATGTTAGAAAATGACAAATCAAAATGCTGAATGAAGAAGTGAAAGCGACGGTTACCTCGGCTAGAAGGGCTGACCCTTTGGTAATCATGATGCCCACGGGTATCGAGGTCATCCTAGAAAGCCCGCCGCCTGGACAGGATGTGACAAATTCCTTCAGGACCTCGTCTTGACCCGCCGAGCTCGATTGCTGGTGTGGGCGAGAATGGGTGACCTCAGGAATATCAGCATCGGGATCCCTGGGAACTTCAACTGCCCGGGTTACAACCGGATCATTAGAGAGGGATGATGTGACTCGGGGAGCATCAGTTGAAGCAGAGGCTACTGGTAAGGGGGCAGGAATGGATTTATTGACTACTTGAAAGGCAGACCCTCCTCGGTTTAGAGCCTTCGCAGCCCGAGATGCAAGAAGAGCCATATTGGACTTCACCTTGGAAGGAGGGGGAATGAATGAACAGAGAGCTCCCGGGGACGATCTGGAAGGAGGGGGAGGGATCCCAGCTCGCCGGGCTTCGCGAGAAGCTGGAGCAATACCAAACACTGTTAAAGAGAGGAATCAAGATGATCAGAACTAAACCATAAAAAAAAAACAAGATAGATCGAGATACTTACGAGGGGGTAGCATCGGATATCCGTAGGTACCTGTTTACCCTGCGGGGATCGAAGAGGTCGGCGGTTGGAAACTTCAGATTCAAGTAGTTCTGAGCCAGGATGATCTTCAGCACGGCTTCAGACTCAGAGGGCAAGGAATCCCGACCCCATATGGGTTTGTCACTAAAGGCGGTGGGAACCTAGAGCTCATGCCCGCCGACGAAGACGGAGCTCCCTAGTCTCCCCCCGCCAGTACCCATTCCTCTTTCCCAGCAGGGGCCTTTTTTGAAGCCTCGGGGATGATAAAGTTGAGTCTATTCTTGGCCTTGGCATAGAATTGGCCTCGTGGAACCCCAGCAAGGCTACCTATTTAGAAAATGAAGACGAGCTTCTCAGCCCCGGGCTCCTTGGTTACGCTGCTCAGCTCGCATTGCTCCATCCATAATACAAGGAAGTCGACTAGATACCTCAAGAAGTCGGGCGTCAGTTGAAGTAGAGCCAGTTGAAGAGCATTGAGAGCCCGCAGAAGGGTGGGGTAAAGTGGGAGTTTCACCCCGCTCTCAAAAGTTGCGACGTGGATAGGGAGCACGCCTTTGGACGGGCTAAAAACATCTTAATTTCGGTGGGGGACAATTAGAGAAACAATGTCAAAAATACCATACTTGTCCCGTAGAAGGCCGATCAACTGAGGGTCCACAGTAGAGTCGGGGATGACCCTGGGTTCGAAAGGAAGTGTTACCACTGAAGGAAGCTCCGCCATAGTGAATTGAGCCCTCCCGACCGCATCGACTTTCTCCCCGACATCAGAGTCTTCGTCGACTAGGTTCAGAGGATTATCAGGCTGGTTCGAAAAGCCAGAGCCGATAGAGACGTTCCTATTAGAACAACGACGCTGGCGGAGCCGGGAAGATTCCTCATCGCTCGAAATCCCTCGCACCCGCTTGCAAGGAGCTAGGTTAGGGCCTCCGGAGCCCTCAACCAAGGCATCAACACTATCTGTGGAAGTCGACATTGATGTGTAAGGAAGACTTTAAAGTAAGCGGAGGCAAGCAGGGAATTCGGCAGAGAAAACAAGGAAGAAGAAATTTGAAAATTTTGAGATTTGAGGAAGTATGAAGAAAGTGATGGTCAGGCCGGGCTTAAATAGAGGATTATCGGTGATATCCTCGGGAATATCACCTGGAGCCGTATTGCAGTCGTTTATCTTCGAATAACACTCAGTTTCAAATTCAAATATTGGGTAATTAATGAGAAATTTTCACCCTCATTAATTATCTTTATGGCGGAAAACTTTCTCAATTAAACAAAGAATCTGACTCCAACCCCAACTCTACCACCGATGTTCAAGTCAGAGGGGACTTTTGTTAATAGTGAAATTTGTCCAGGTGTCAAAGAGAAATTTTCCACCCATAATCGACAATCGTGAAGCCTAGAAAGACCATAAAGCCACCCCGCAGGAGCTGGGAAGGTCGGCTCGTCTTCAAAACTACCAGAAAACAAGCCAAACACGACCTAGACGAGCCCTCACGAGAGTACTGGAACTCGGGCTTCTCCAGGCCATCTATCGGGGAACCTCAGCTCTAAGATCGAGCTCCACAACCTCCTCGTGAATGCCAAAGGAAGTCTCCAAGCTTAAGAGACATTCAAAAGAAGCCCGCCAACCTCTCTAGAAGGTCGTTGTCCTTGCTGGACATAAAGGAAGAATCACGCCTAAATCTACATTACCCCAGTTACCTCCCAAGAAGGTCTACAAGAGCACCTCAAGCCCCAAGGGTTAGGGAAAATCCATCTTAAGCTTCTAATAACAGAGCCAGAGCAGGGATCTATCTCGTTCTACGGGCAACAGGCAGCTGGCAGGGTGACCTCCATGAAGATTCATTGCACAAGTGCACACATGATCGTCTCCACGTAATATTTACATGCACGTTAAGAGTTTGACTCAAATAAGGGAACAAACTTATCTCCATCAACGATATCATCGAATCCAGTAACAATTCAAATTTAAATGGCTAATCCCGCCCGATAAGGAGAGAACGGATTCATGGGATCACGGAAAAGTATTTACGGACTAAAACCTACTTGGGCGATATATATATGTGAGGCCAAGCATGGTAACAGAAACAAAATCATACACAGGAAAACAGAGAACAACAGATACAAAAATACGACAAAGATTCGACAGACTGGGAAGGCCTAAATTCTGGATTCAGAATACGGTCACTTTTATCTCCACTAATCGATAGGCACCGAGTTGCCACCACCCTACACCTCCGAGAGACTGTGAGCAAACTAGAGAGCTATTTGTACCTTAAATAAATCAATAATAAAGCTCCCCCTTACTGTTATTATGTTCCAGCCTCTCGTCTTTCTCTTAAACAGGTCGGGAACCAACGGTACCTACCCCGGGCACCACTTTCGTGGTAGTGGTAGTGGTCTCGAAGGTGTTAACAAGAATTTCTCATCCCGAACAAATTTCCCGTCAACACTTACTAATATTTTTAAAATATATTAGTAGCTTTTTTATACTTTTATTGTAGTTGCGACATGTGCCAATCATAAATGTTACTAATTTTAAAAAAATATAAGAAAAAAATATAAGAGAAAAAAATATATTACTATATGCTATTTTATAAACTTTTCTTCTTTTAGTGATAATTTTATCAAGATTACATTGTGATTTTTTCGAGGTGACTATTAATTAATTAATAGAAAATACGAAGAGATTGGTGAATTAAAAAACCTAATAGTTTTTTTTTAAAAAAAACCGTACATCTTTATCATTTAATTAATTAATTTTCTCTATGATTTAGAAAATATGATTAATTCCTATTTTGTTAGTTTGTTATATAAGGGCATCACTTTTTGGCTCCCGGAGATATCAAGTTCATTCGATCATAAAAATATATCATAAAAGACATAGGGTTTACCATTTGATCTTCCAAGTATATCATCCCAAGAATATGTTTAACTGGTGAAATTTGTAGTCAATTAACTTCAAACGTATAAATATTATATTATATCGATATTTTAAAAAACAGTTTACATCATAAATAAGTAATGAAATGATCAAAATTGTCACAAAAACATGTTAAAAATGTTGATATAAGAGGCATTTGAAGAAATTAGAAATTGAAAAAAAGAAGAAGGAAAATATTAAAAAATCTTAAAACATAAATCTTATGGTGAATGTTTTATATTTGACCGTTGTGCGAGCTACAAGCTAGTATATATAATAATAGTCTTTTCTTCCACTTTTGATGTGTTGCGACATATGATAATCATAAATGTTACTCATTTTAAAAAAAATATAAATATCATATATAATAATATAATAATAATTTTTGTTTTTTACTTTTGATGTGGTTGAAACACGTGACAATCATAAATGTTATTAATTTTTTTTAAAATATAAACTATAATAACAATCATATAACATAACATATATCATATTATATATCATATGTAATAATATACTGATTTTTGACGTAATTGTGACACGTGTAATTCATTAAACGTTAATAATATAATATATCATAAATAATCATATATCTTCACAATATAATAATAGCATTTTTCCTTATTTTTAACGTGGTTGTGACACATATTTATTAATTGTTAATAATAGAAAAGTATATATAATTATATAATAAATCATATATCACATTTAGGATATTAATTAGATAGTTGCAACTCTATATCTTCATTAATGCATTTAAACGTTAACATATTTTTTAATAGTATTAATATATATTTAATACTTGGTATTTTTCCTAATCATTAATTTATTAATTATCTTAAACAATTTGATAAATTCAAGAGACTACATTAATAGTTCGTATTAAATAGATAATAGTGTTTCAGCTCTATGTCTTCATTCATGCATTAAAACATTGATATATTTTTTAATAATATATATATATATATATATATATATAAATATTTATCTCTTCATATTTTTCCTATTAATTTACTAATTAATTTTATTAAATAATTTGATAAATTCAAAGAGGCTACATTAATAGTTTCGTATTAAACTAATTGATAATTATTATTTAAATAATCTCAAAAGGGTTCACATTCATTGGAACACCAATCATTTACTCAAAAATCTTATCACATCTCTCAATTTTCTTTATAAAAACCATCTCAAATCCCATATTTTTCCAAACTCATTCCATTGGCACTTCACCGCAAACAAACTCAAAACATCGTAAAGGTGAGGACTTAGATGGTCTCAAATTTTTTTAAATATTTTAATCTTATTATTTTGTTGAATGATTTAATTTCTTGTTATTTTGATGAATAATTTAATTTTTGGTTTCTTTTTCAGTTTGCGATGATTGTCCAACAACTTTTTCAGAAAGCCGTATACCATTTTAGCTAACTGTTTGATTCTAGCTTCAATTCTGATATTTTTATGCTTTTGGAAAATTTTGATTATGTATGTTCATATATCTATATCTAATTGCCATCATTAATTTCTATTTAATCTCATATAGTAACTCATATATTTGCCAATTAGTTTATAGGTGCGCAACTTGCTTAGACTGTTATACTCTATTTTAAAATCAAACACACAAGGGAACATTTTAAAGGTTGCTTTTGTGGCCTTACTCAACCTTTTAAGCAATAAAATAGTTTCCAAAATCCTGTTTGACGGCACAAAAAAAGACGGAGACTTTTTTATCTTCTCTATAATAGTGGCCTAACTCAACCTTTGTTTTTGTTGGTTATCTCTTGGATTATGGAAGTGATGGAAGTGATGATAAAGAAAATAAGTTGGATCGACTTCATAGAGATAACATTAAAGCTTTCATATTTTTAAGTTCCATCATACTTTATTATACTATTATGATTTATTTTCTTGGAAATAATTTTTTTAAAGGACACAAGTTAATATAATTTAATGTTTTTACTAAGACTGTTTATAGCCGCTACAGAAACAATCGCTAACATCATTGCATGTGTTATCACACAGTGATGGGATAATTGAAGTGTTTGATGGTGATTGAATTGAAGTGCCTCCCATGTATCAAAAGCATGTACCTTACAAAAACTTGGAGATCTCATAAACGTTGTATTTGGTGACTTTCATTTATTTTTTATATAACTGTTTTATAAAAATTGATGTCATATATCATTTAACTATTAATTACATCATATTTATTATATTTCAAATAATAATACATATTTAATGTTGTTAATTAGTTACAATATATGAATAGTATCCCTATTAATTGCAATTTATAATATGATAATTAGGAGTGTCCTTATTAATTATATCCTATTTATTACTCTTAAAAAATTATATCATATTTATATAGTATTATTTAATATGATAATGATTATATAATATGAAGTGTTACGGTCTAATGTTGTTAATAAGTACTATATATGAAGAGTCTCCATTTTCCATGTTCAAAGACATTAATATTAATCAACAAAAAGAAAACATTAATAGAAAAAATGATATTATTATTAATCAGCTAAAAAAAATACATTAATATTTATTAATTAATCATATTAATTAGTTAATTATTAAAAAATATAAACGAGTCGGTAAAAAACAAGAGGCACCCAATATCATATGAAGTATCACAATTACATAACATTTCAATTACAGTATGAAATATTTCAAAACAATGCAATTTAATAATGTTTTTAACAAAGCCCGATGCGAAGCCCGTGTATCGTATGGATTGACACACTAGTAATATATATAAGTCGACTCTCACAATAAAACGTGTCGCCGTGAAGGAGTTTTAAATATATATGCATTCATTTTTAAAAAAATATAAATGTATTCATTAATTTATTATATATATATTACTAAGGCAAAATGAAAGGAGTTTTATATTTAAAATATATAAAAGCTGACCGTTACAACACCACGTGTCACCATGAGGAAGCTTTAGATTTTAATTAATTCATTTTTTTCTTTTTTAAAATATAAATGTATTCATTTCTATATATGTATTAATAAGGCAAAGTGAAAGGAGTTTTGGATTTAAATGCATTCGTCTCTTTCTTTTTTACGATATATGTGTATTCACTTATATATATATATATATATATATATATATATATATATATATATATCAGAGCTCTTGATGCCCCCAGGCTAAGCGACCTTCGCAGCAGCAGACGTAGCTCCTGATAAGGTCCTAGGGTCCGACAGCTGGCCGGAAGGTTGCAAGTCGTGGATCCTCTACACTGATGGAGTCTCTGGGCAAACTGAGGGGGAGTGGACATAGTTCTAATCGACCCAGAAGGAACTGAGTGCTGTTACTGCTTCATATTTGAATTTAAAGCCACGAACAATGAGGCAGAGTACGAAGCCCTTCTAGCTGGAATAAGGACATCCACAGAGCTCGGGGTTGATTACCATATATGAGGAAATACCTCTTTTTAGTCAAAAAATTAGGAGGTTTATTGTTTTTACCAAAATTAGTATTTTTATTGTTTTTAGACAACAATTGGCTATGAAGATTGAAATGCCCTTCATTTATTGATTGTTTTATTTTATTTTTATTTTTATCTTAAAAGTTTCTCTTCTCTCTCTATTTGTCAGGACATTAAGACAATTTCTCTCTCTCTCTCTCTCTTTGCTTTTTCACTATCTTTCTCTTTGCCCTATTTCACGTTCTTTTCTCTCTCTCTTTTTCTCTGAAATTGGGTTCCTAACACAAGCATCTTTAGTTTCTTCAAATCACGAACACAAGCATCTTCATGAACACAACCATCTTTAGTTTCTTCAAATCACGTGCACATGCATCTTTAGTTTCGATCTTCAATCTCATGGATTTTGCTTCAAATTAGAAACGTATTTCATGGATTGAGATTCAGATTTTTGATTTTCAATCTTCAATCTACAGTTTTGATCTTTAGGAGATTCAGATTTTACTTCGAATTTCATGGATTGAGATTTGCATTGCACAGATTTGGCTTAGGTTGTTATGATGAATTGAGATGCTCCAGGACCTTCAGGTCTTTTTTCTAGAGGTATGTATTAGAAAAATTTGTTTCATGTGCAGATGTAATGATGAATGAAGGTTAAAGGAGATTGTTTACTTTGGTGTGTTTAATTGATAAGTTGTGGTGTATTTAATTGATTACACTTTGTGTGTTTAATTTATTATCTCTGGTGTGTAATTTGTTTTTTCCTAATGTGTGTAAATTGCTTTGTCTTGGTGTGTTTAATTTTTTTTCCATGGTATGTTTAATTGGTTTTCCCTGATATGTTTAATTGGTTTGTCGTTATGTGTTTAATGTGGTGTGCATTGGTGTGTTTAATTTGGTATGCCATGGTGTGTTTAATTTGGTATGCCATGGTGTGTTTAATCATTTTGCCCTGGTGTGTTTAATTTGATTTGCCCCTAGACATTTAATTGTTGTTTTCCTCGTATTGAATTGTTGTTTCCCTGGTGTATTTAATTGGTTTGCCCTAGTGTGTGTAATTGGGTTCGCCTGGTGTGTTTAATTTAGTTGGCCTGGTGTGTTTAATTTGGTTTGCCCTGATGTGTGTAATTGGGTTCGCCTGATGTGTTTAATTTAGTTGACCTCATATTTAATTGTTGTTTCCCTGGTGTATTTAATTGGTTTGCCCTAGTGTGTAATTGGGTTCACCTGGTGTGTTTAATTTAGTTGGTCTGGTGTGTTTAATTTGGTTTGCCCTGGTGTGTGTAATTGGGTTGGCTTAATGTGTTTAATTTAGTTGACCTGGTGTGTTTAATTTAGTTGACCTGATGTGTTTAATTTGGTTTACCATGGTGTGTGTAATTGGGTTTGCCTGGTGTGTTTAATTTGGTTCCCCTGATGTGTTTAAATTGTTGCACCTTGTATAATGTGTGACTGATTTAATAAATTGAAATTTAAATGTGAGATTTTAATTGGTTGAAATACAGGAATAGACCCATTGAAATCGGTAATCACTTATGGTGGTAAATGGGTGGGAAACTGATGTGTAAATTCGTGTTGTAAAAAGAATACTCCCAAGTGCACGCATCATGAAGATATCGTACGGCGGCAAGTAAGGATTGTTCGCACAAGGACTAGAGATTTACTAATTGAAAACTAGTTCTAATTAAAGCTAAATTAAAGTAACCAAAAGATTGTTTGAAGATTTAATTAAAACTAAAGCTAAATTAAATTAAACTAAGAAAGTAATTGAGAAGATTGAGTTGTGATCAAGGATGAGAAAACACTAAGTCATCAACGATCCTCAATTATGAACACTCAATGTATGGAGTAAATTTGTAAACAAAGTTCAATCAATTCAAGGGTTCATTCTTTATCTTTAATATGACTATTACCGTATGATCGCGTGATGAGTCACGTATTCCCAACCACTATTCACCCTTGGTCTATGGTGTAAATAATGATCGAAAACCCGTTAAACGCAAGAAATAAGAACGAAATTCTATACTTTGCTAGGTCTATGCTAAAGATAAAATTCATTCATTCAAAAGAACGTTAATCAAAGTTAGGTTTGATCTATACTCCACCCTAATTCTCAAATAGTCCTAACCCTAAAATAATGCCAAATAATTATCCACCCTTGGTCTATGGTGTGAATAAATATTAAAACTAATAAGAGTCAAACAATTAAGAACAATGAACGAATCAAGAATTGAATTGATTAAATAATATTATTTACCCAAACATGAGCATTCACAAAAGGTTCACATTGATTCCCTAGTTATGGAATTAATTACACATCATGAAAATAGAAAGGCAAAAGAAAGAAAAGATAAAACCCATTGTTGTCAGGTCTTCAATTGAAATCCTTTTCGTCTTCGAATCTTCGGATGTGCAAGAATGGTTGAAAGAATTGCTGTGTTTTTAAAGGTATGGAGAAGCAATATTGGCTGGGGATCTCTTCAAAAAATTGAAAATATGTATATATAGGTTCTCTCCAAAATAGGGTTCAGAATTCCATAGACAACCGCGGCACAGACAACTTGCATAGATCACGGCATATGAAGCGGTGTGCTATTTGGGAAGTTGCGTTGCGGAGACTGCTCTGGAGACATGACTTGGATAGTGGTACAGACCGCGGTTTTGTACAATGGCTCGACTGTGATTCTCCTCTCAACAGACCGTTGTGGAGACTTTGCTTGGACAACGACCTCCGCAGCGGTAATTGATAAAATTGCCCCTTTTTGCTTCATATATTCCAAACACAACATTAAGATCCAATGTCCTGAAAAATGCTCAAACACACAAATTAAATACCTAAAAGGCTCAAGAAATAAACAATTGATTGGAGGAATGGGGATTAAAAACATATACAAATAATGACCGATTAAATACACCCAAACCTATCTTTTGCTAGTCCTCGAGCAAAACAAAGAAAACAAAAACTAAAAATTAAACCTCAAAATAAAAATCCTAACTAACTAAGCCACTTTCGTAGGGAACACGATAGCATTGAGCGTATGCTACATGCATTTAAAGTACCAATCATCTAAAATGCATTTGAAATGTGCCCGTATTAAACAATGCATGCCAAAGTCAATAAGTAAGACTAAAGTTAAGTCACAAAACTTAATGCATTGCTCAATTTTTAATGAAAAGCCCATTCTCAAGACGTTCAAGTTTCAAAGTTACGTTCGTTAAATGTCATAGATGTAATTCACCTCGACTCTAATCCTCACAGGGTATCACTCATTAATTCTTACAGAACCTAAACAAATACACTCAACAAGCATATGCGATAGAAGTTATGCACAAGAAATTTTACGCTATAATTGCATATGAACATATAATAGAAAGAACACTTGATTTTATATGTAAAAGATCTCACCGAAAGAATCGAGCATCATGAACAAGATAGACACACTATTCACTTTTACTTTCATAGTAAGGATAACTAGCAGATCAGTTAGACTTTCAATAAGATTGTAATGGGGTCATTGGGTGAAGGTTAAGAAAGAAAGAGAAATTAGGAATTCAAAAACCTAAGACCATACCATGAGAGTCTTCAATAACCTTAATGGCTTCGCACAAATTTCTCTCACTTTATTACTGGTGAGATAACAACACTCTCCATCGTTCTAATCTTTAAAAATTCACCATTCTCTTCATGTCAACAACTCCTCTTGAGTATATACAACTTTGTACTGTAATGACTTAAGACTCATAAAAATCTATTCTCTGATTCCCTTATTAATTTTATTAATATATATATATATATATATTAATTACTTTTTTTTAGCAAGAATCAGAGGATTATATGAAAATCATAATTATCAAACTTACTTTTTGGATTGAATGCAATTCTTTTTCATTGGTCTCTGATCAAAATATACACAAAAATCACTTGCAAGAATATAACATCTTCTTCACATTCTCAAAATATGATCCCAAGCTATAAGGTATGGCTAAATTATGGCATATTGGGTTATGGTTAATGTGCTGAAGAAAGAAAAAGGATAATTCAGTGTTTGGCTTCAAACAGGGCTATGAAGCACACATCACACGAGCAAGAAATATTTATGGCATGTTAAGTAGTTCAAGCACGCATAGTCTAATCATCACTTCCACTGGTTCGATTTACTCAAGATCAAAATAAACATGTGATTTCTTTTAAAGATGAAAGTTCTATAATGCTCAATGTACAACCTATAGAGATCGAATATAAGCTAAGAACCTACTGAGTGTTTAGGAGTAGAAACAAAATATCTCTCATAATATATCATATATGTACGTTTTTTGGCTTGGTGAACTCACAAGGGTAGTCTCCACTATTAATCATGACAATTCAACTAAGCTTCCTATCCACTATCACATCAAGAGCATGTTATAAAATTTTGAAAAAAAATTGCAATGCACTACTCTAAGTGACAAGAAGTTAGTGTAAACTCAGTGATTAATGCATATTATCTCTAGGGCACATATCAAAACATAATATCATGAATCACACCCCCAAACCTAGACTCAACATTGTCTCTAATAGTGACTAGAGAGAAAAGAAAGGAGTGGAAAAAGAATATATAAACCAAAACTACTATTTTCAAAATCCAAATTAAAACATAAAATATAAAATAAATACGTAGAAATTTAAAAATAAAGAAAACTACAGTAAGTCAAAAGAAAACTAAAACAAGAAAAGGAAAAGAAGTGCATATCCTCTAAAGTCCTCCGTCCTCATCTGAAATGTGTAGAACCTCTGTCCCCTGATCCAAATCATGATCATGATACTGCCATAGGGTCTCCCAATCCGAAACTAGACGGATCGTATTAAGAGCTCCCTCCTGCCTGAAACTCAGGTGGGGGAACTGGAGGCTAGAAATGCACAGTACCATCGTCATCCACAGAAAACCGGGTAGCCATCTTGCATAGCTCGGTGATACTCTCCTCAACAGTGTCAAATAACATGTTCATCAGCTCCTCTAATCCTCTAAATTGATCGTCCATATGCTTCTGCATTGCCTGGAACAGAGAATCAAAATATGTACTTCCTGGTTGAGTGGCCTCTAGCTAGGAAACTGGCGGAACATCGGTATAAGTATCAGGCATAGGATCGGTAACCTCCATCTATAACTGTGCTTCTCTTTCTTGCGCTTCTTGAGCCTCTCGCTCCTGACAGCGACATCGCCGCTCTCCATACTACCCTATTGTAGGTAATCCCCGATCGTGACTCAGCTTGTTCCACACCGTCAACAGTAACATACTCGGTGCTTGCTCCTCTAATCTTACATACACCTCAATACCCGTCGCTCTACAAAAAGTTGTAATTAAACAGGGAAACACCATCGATGAACCATCTTCATAACCACTGTTGTAAATCACCCTATAAATCACACGACCAATATTAATTGGTCGGCCAATCCCAAGTCGATGTAACAGTTGGGCGGGCTCAAAGAATAACTCGGTATGATGCTGTGTAGGTCTTAAAGAGTATGATATGAAGATGTTCCAAAATGCAGCATCCCCTCTCAAATCCCTCTGATAACGGTGACCCATCTGGTTCCACTCCACTCTGTCATCCATCATAAGTACTTCAGCCAACCTCTCCAGGTGTTGATCAAGGTTGACAATTATATTTATCCTAATATTGTGATTGACTCGCACCTCTGGAGTTGTGAAATATTGGTTGATCGCATCCAGTAAAATATGGACTTCAACTCTTTGGACCAGAACCGGCCATCCACTGAGAAATCTCTCTAGAATCATGCTAGCATAAAATTCGGCCACTATACTCCTATTTGGTTTCGGGGGCCTCTGAACAAATCCTGCCCATTGACAGGTGGCTACAACCTCTGACACTGATGTCTCTCCTAGATTGGGAACCTCAATACCCTTCTCCACAATCCAAGGTCGCCTTTGGAATTTCAAAATTCGGTTACTAAAATCCTTGTTCTGAGCTAAGCGTGAAGAAGAGACCCCTTTCCCCTGGACGTGCTGCTAACTCGAAGCCTCTTACCCAAATTTGTTCTAGCCATCTGCACACAGAAAACGAACGAACAATATTAATTAAGCGAGGTGATAAAATTTGGTGGCAATTTGACTTGAATATGGACCCAAATTTTCAAATAATCACAACATTATCAAATAACACATTCCAAAGGCATCCCTTAAACGAAATAATACCAATTCCATAAAATAGCAACAAATTAGGCATTTATGCACCAAAATCAATCCTTTCTCCTTATAAAGCTAAATTTGGATTTTCAAGCATAACTAAATGAAAAGATCATCAAAAAGACTTAATCATGCAAAATTTAACAATCTAAACAAAACCCAATAACCAAGAACGCATAAAATTCATTTAAGAACACTTAATCATCACGAACCATTCTTGATAACACATACCTAAAAACCTAGATCAAATCATGCCCAAAACTAAGATAAATTTCTGTAAAAAGTAGAAGAGAAACATACCTAGGATCCTTGATAAAGAGTTCTAGAGATTGAAGAAGAGAGTTCTTGGAAAGATTTCAAAAACAATACAGAAGAGGGAAAAATCAAAGAGAGGAAGATGGGGGGGGGGGGGGGGGGGGGGGGGAGGGGGGATACGAGGTAGAGAAAGAAATTCGAGTGCGTGACCCAGACAGCGCTCTTATATAGGTGCGTAAAATTATGCCCTACCGCGGTCTGAGTCACTTACTTGGGTCGTGGTCGTGGTAGCGATGATGCCTAAATTTACTTGCCTGAAACTAAAAACACACCGTTTAATTGAATTCACTGTGGTCTGGACCACGGTGTAGGTACTCAAGCGGTTTGGACAATGGTGATTCACAAAGGATCAACGTTTTGCACACGTAGCATGGACACCTTGTCTGCAGAGCGGTATGTGCCTTGAGAAAGTCTAGAGGGTACCTGCTTGTTAGGCCACGGTGTAGACAACACGCCTCGAGAGTGGTCTGCGCCGTGAAAATTGGCAAAGCTTTCATGCTTTGCGTACCGCAATCTAAACAAGTGTCTAAATAGCGGTTTGGCCAGCGGTGGATGAATGAAATTGTTCCCAAACTTCATCTGGACAGTTCAAATACGCACATATTAGAAGCACATGTTCTTGTCATTTTAAACTTCAAGATACCCCCAAACCTGAATTAAACAATATCTCTAAACTAAGCACAAGATTAAAAATGTGATAATGTTCAATTCTAGTTGTAAAGGTTCTTGAGACACATACTAATTATGACTCAAAAATAAAGAGAAATAAAAATAAAAATAAAAATAAAATAAAAGAATTAAACCTGGGTGGGTTGCCTCCCACCAAGCACTTTATTTAATGTCTAGGCGATACGTAGGAGAGTGCTATGACTCTAATGGTGAAGCAACAATCACATATTCATCACCAATTTTCTTCAACCTAAAAGTTCCACCACTTTCAACGTTTCTTAGCTCAACCTTTTTGATCCATACTTTCTTCATATTCTTTGGAGTCGTTCTCTCTTGTTTATATTGTCTTATATACTCGTAGCATCTTGGTCGAATGTGACCCTTCCTATTACAAAAGTGACAAACGACAATAAATCTATGAATGTTACCTCTCTAGTGGTTGTTGTACAATGAACGATCTTGATTCCTTTTGTTTCTCCTTCTTCTTTTTGGAATTGGATCTTCCTTTTTGGTGGTGGAATCACTTGAATTATCATTATTCACCTCATTGATCTTGACTTCCGCCAATTGCTTCTTCTCATCCATGACTATTGACTTGATCTCTTGCTCCGCCCTTTTAAGCTCTGCAATGCTTTCAAGCTCCTTAATCTTCATAATCTCTAAGGCTTTATCTCTTTGTTCAATCTTAGCCTTCATTAGCTTCATTCGGTGATCATACTCTTCTTTGAGCTCTTCAACCTCTTGAGAAAGTGTTGCATACCTTTATAATGAAGACTCTTTTTCTTTCAGTAATTCAGTGATCCTTGTTGTCAATTCACAATTAAGAGCGACAATCATCTGTTTGTCTTCTGCTCAATCATGTTCTCATATCTTTCACAATCATATTGGGCATGTGAAATTTTGCTTATTTTGCTATTTCAAGATTTTTTTTAAGGCCGAAGTTGATTATAGACAAACTCCAGGATCTACTACTTTCACATTGAAACAATTAGTAACACCTACCGGATGTTTCAAATATTCAAAAAAATCAACATTGATTGTCTCATCAAACACTGTCATGGAAACCTTCCCATTATGCACATCTATGATAGTATTCGCGGTTGACATAAATGGTCTACAGAGCAAGATAGGAAAGTCAATTGTATTGGTGCCTTCTTCCTCCATATCCAGTATGATAAAATCTGCAGGTATAATGAGCTTGCCAACTTGGACTAGAACATCTTCCACAACTCCAAGAGGATACCTAATAGATCGATCGGCAAGTGAAAGCTCCATGTTGATTGGTTTAAGATTACCCAGCCTCATCTCTTTGTATACAGCATACGACATCAAATTAATGTTCGCCCATAGATCCAGTGTGGCTCTTTCTTTCTTTGTTTCTCCCACTGTGATGGTGATGTTAAAACTTCCAGGATCCTTAAGTTTTGGGGGCAACTTCTTTTGGAGTATTGCACTTGCTCCATTTGGAATTGGCACTGTCTCATGTGAATCAGTCTTCCTACTTCTTGAGTTGAGTTCTTTGAAATACTTTGCATAGGTTGACATCTTATGAATCTCTTCCATGGTTTACAGACTAACATTGTCATTTGACAGGATATTATAGATCCCCTTGAATGATTGGTTGATCTTGTTCCTTTGAACTCTGGATGGAAAAGGAACAGGCCATTTGTGAATTTTTGATGTATCCTTGGACTTATCTACCTTAAGTGATTCCTCTTCTCCTAGTTCATTATTCTTTTTTGAGAAACCCATAACATTAATAGAAGCATTAAATAGTTCATCAGATTTATCATTATTTAAATCTTTACCATTCCAAAGAGTTGTGATGGCATATGCTTGCTCAGTATGGCTTGGAAACTTCCTTGGTTCATTCCTTTGATTAGCTTCAGCTAGTTTCCCAATTTGTGTGCCATCTTCCTTAATGAAGATTCAATATTTGGAAATCTCACATCAGTGTCTTGGAGCCTTTTATCTTACCGATTCATTCTTTAGTTCATAGTTTGTAAAAATTGCTTCATTGTATCTTCCAATGATAGTTTCATGGATTGAGATATATGATTCTGCTGGGTACCGGCACTATACTGTCTCTGGCCATAATTGTTGTTATTTCCCCACTTGTTCCCGGTGCCTTGATTGTCTCTCCAAGAGAAATTTGGATGATTTCTCCACCCTAGATTGTATGTGTTTGTAAAAGGATCATTCTGAGGTCTAGAGTTGAAATTGTTCATAGCTTGTACTTCTTCTTCATCATTAGGTCCAGGACCTCTTGCTTGAAAAACTTCCACACCATACCTTGGTTGCTCATATCCCTTGCATTGTTCTTCTCTCAGTTATCCCACCCGATTGACAAGTACTTCCATAGTCTTC
Organism: Dipteronia dyeriana; assembly: GCA_032871835.1. NCBI lineage: Eukaryota > Viridiplantae > Streptophyta > Magnoliopsida > Sapindales > Sapindaceae > Dipteronia > Dipteronia dyeriana. The sequence continues at coordinate 86,327,349 of CM065297.1, read as the reverse complement.
TGCATTTGTGACATTTGCATTGAGTTCCCAGCACTAGTATCTACTTTATAGATTCCCTTCCTTCTCCTAGAGTTCTTCTCTTGGGAATTTCTAGCAAGTTTTTCGAAGATAGTTTGCAATTCTTTTGGAGTCTTGTCAGTCATGGATCCTCCACATACATTATTTACTGAGACAATTGAGACATTATTTAGTCCATCATAGAACCATTTCCAAAGTTGGTGCATTTGATATCCGTGCTGAGGTTAATCAAACAGAAGCATCTTGTAATGCTCTCATGCATCATAGAAGGACTCTTGGTCCCCTAAAAAGAAATTTGTAATCTTGGACCTGATCTCACTGGTCTTCTGGGGAGAATAAAACTGATCAGTAAGCCTATCTACCACATCTTCCTATGTTGTCAATGAAGCCGGAGGTAAAGTCAAAAGCCATGTCTTCGCCTTTTCCTTGAGAGCATATGGAATACATCTCATACTCAGCTGGTTTTCTGTCACCCTGGTGTTTGGAAAAGCTTGAATTGCTGTATAGAACTCTCTGAGAAATTTAAGCACATCTTCATTCAGAAGTTTATAGAACGCAGGCAGTAGATTGTAATGGAAACTTTTCAGCTTATAGTTTCTAGCTACCTCATCCAGTGCAATGTATAAAGGGTGATTATCAACTATAGGCCTGCTGTAATCCTTCATGGTCTTGATAGGTACATCTGATAGTTCCGGAACCTCTTGGATGTTTTGATTTCCATCGTCTCTCATTGTTCTTTGTCCAATACGATCAATGTTGTCATTCAACGGTAGTAATTCTCATTGCAGTGATCTTCTACCTTACATTCACCGTTGAAACCTGAAACAAAAGGCAGACACACAGTAAACTACGAAAATAAAATAAAGTAAAATAAAAACTAAAAATCTAAAATTAATGACTCTACTACCAAACTAATTAAATCTATTAACAAAGACTAAAACTAGAATTAACCAATAAATTTAACTACTCCTCGGCAGCGGCGCCAAAAACTTGATGTGTAAATTCGTGTTATAAAAACAAAACTAGCAAGTGTACGAATCGTGAAGATATCGTATAGCAGCAAGTAAGGATCATTCCCATGAGGACTAGAGATTTATTGATTGAAAACTAGTTCTAATTAAAGCTAAATTAAAGTAACCAAAAGATTGTTTGAAGATTGAACTAAAACTAAAACTAAATTAAATTAAACTAAGAAAGTAATTGAGAAGATTGAGTTGTGATCAAGGGTGAGAAAACACTAGGTCATCAATGATCCCCAATTATGAACACTCAATGTATGGAATAAATTTGTAAACAAAATTCAATCAATTCAAGGGTTCATTCTTTATCTTTAATATGACTATTACCGTATGATCGTGGGATGAGTCACGTATTTCAAACCCCTTGGTCTATGGTGTGAACAATGATCGGAAACCCATTAAGCGCAAGAAATAAGAATCAAATTCTATACTTTGCTTGGTCTATGTTAAAGATAAAATTCATTCATCAAAAGAGCATTAATCAAAGTTAGGTTTTGTGTATACTCTAACCCTAATTCTCAAATAGTCTTAACCCTAAAATAATACCAAATAATTATCCACCATTGGTCTATGGTGTGAATAAATATTATAACTAATGAGGGTCAAGCAATCAAGAACAATGAACGATTCAAGAATTGAACTGATGAAATAATATTATTAACCTAAACATGAGCATTTACAAAAGGTTCATGTTGATTCCCTAGTTATGGAGTTAGTTACATATCATGAAAATAGAAAGACAAAAGATAGAAAAGATAAAACCCATTGTTGTCAGGTCTTCAATTGAAATCCTCTTCGTCTTCAAATCTTCGGATGTGTAAGAACAGGTGAAAGAATTTCTATGTGTTTTTAAAGGCATGGAGAAACAATATTGGTTGGGGATCTTTTCGAAAAATTGAAAAATATGTATATATATAGGTTCTCTCCAAAATAGGTTTCAGAATTCCCTAGACAACAAGGAATACGCATGACCGCTCTCTAGACCGCGGCACGGATAGCTTGCACAGACCGCGGCTTATAAAGCGATGTGCTTTCTGGGAAGTTGAGCTGCGGAGACCTCTCTGGAGACACGACCTGGACAACGGTACAGACCGCAGTGTTGCACGATGGCTCGACTGTGATTCTCTGCTCAACATACCGCGGTGGAGACTTTGCTTGGACAACGACCTCCGCAAGGGTAATTGAAAAAATTGCCCCTTTTTGCTTCATATCTTTCAAACACAACATTAAGATCCAATGTCCTGAAAAATGCTCAAACACACAAATTAAATACCTAAAAGGCTCAAGCAACAAGAAATTGATTGGAGGAACGGGGATTAAAAACACATACAAATAATGACCGATCAGTAACTTTTACGAGGATGGTGAAACAGAGTTTGTCAATGTTCATAGGAATTTGAACTACGCTGAGTTGTCTAGGGTGGTACAAGGCATTGCGAATGTTGACTGAAGAAGGATTACGAGGTCATGCATGGCTAGACATGAAGTAGGCTGCAAGGATCCTGAGTGTAAATTTCAATTTCACGCAGTTAAGATGAAAGGTGGAAATTATTGAACTGTTCATAAATTTGAGGAAGATCATAGTTGTACAATTGATGATTTGCATAACCGTTTTATTTTGTTTTTCAATTTGTAACAGTTGGATTGATCAAACTTCAATTAATTAATATAAGCATTAGATTTGGTTGTCTTGTGTAATTGTAATTTTCTTTGAAACTTTCAATTAATTATTTTATTTATGCATATATCACCGAGCAAATTTATATATCATTTTTCTTTTTCTTTTTGAAAAAATATGTTTGTAAGGAATTAGAAATGGATGGTGGCATGACAATATGTGGATAATTTGATTACTGCATTGCACACTGCATTTGTCGACCTGTTGCGGAATCATTTGATTACTCGATACACCAACAATGAACATACTTCCTTTTGGTATTTCGCTCCTACTTGAAAAGAAACCACATTCGCTCCTATTTCGCTCTATAGTAGCTATGTTCTTCAACCTACAACCGACACTGATTATTGCTTTTTGATTCCATTTGTTCCTTTTTACCTTCAGATATCAGTCATAATCGATGTTTTTCATATGCACAATTCAAATAACTTGGGTTCAATTAAGTAAACATATCAGACATATCTAATTAAACACACCCGTCATACCTAATTAAACACACCCGGTCATACATAATTAAACACACCAGTTATATCCAATTAAACACACCATTTGGTATCAATAAAACACACAAGTTCATAACAATTAAACAAATCAGTTCACATCAATTAAACACATCATGTGTCATGAATTAAACACACCAGTTCAAATAATTAAATGCACTATTTCACATCATTTAAACAAACTAGTTCACAACAACTCATTGAATGGACTATTTTTCACAATCTGTCCAGTTATTAAGCTCATAAGTATTAGAAAATGAAAATCTGTCAAGAGTTGTTCATTTCACAACCCACTCAAAAAAGCCTTAAGGGGATTATTTGGTAGCATCAAACCAGAGGTACAGAGTATTAAAATAACAAGAGGCAAGAAAATTAAAGCCAAAAAGCAAGATTTTATTCAACACGAGGCCAAAAAAGGTAAAATGAGCCAAAAGAACACAGCTATAAAAACATGAAACACTCTAACACTAACCCAAATAGGGAAAGCCACCACACCACACCACACAATGAATTTTCTCGTGTTGTTCAACTAAAATTGTACATGGAAGCAAAGCTGTTAAGATAAAGTTCAACCAACAACTTTTGTCTTATTACCTTATGAAATAAACAAAAAAAACAGTAACATCTCTCCGTATAAAGGACAAAAACCAAACCAAAACTATAACAAAAACCATGATTTTTTGAGAAAAAATAAACAAAATTAAATTAAGCATGGAGTCCAGTTCAAAGTTGAAACTAACATAAAAAGTACAATGTCTTGGAAGGAAAGTGGATAGCTTACTACTATAGAGTGAAAAATTTCAATTGGATTGGTTGAATATTTTACGAGTTGAATAACGAGAGAGGATTGTGGGTCAGTTTGTTCATAAAAAAGACCAATCAATGACTTCCCCATCCAGAGCCAATACAAATTAAGAAAAAGAGCAAAAGAGCAAAAGAGCAAAAATATTTTGTTAAAAAGGCAATTTATTGATAGAGACAAAGCACAAAAACAGAGCAAACAATGGTCCCTGGCAAAGAGACCAAAACAACAACGACAACAACACTAGACCATAGAAAGAAAAAAGAAACAGAACAGCAAAACGAAAACAGATTAAACATCTCCCCAATCAACGAAGACAAATCAAACGTCTCCCCAAACTTTTATCTTAACTAAACACTGTTATCAAACCAATCAATGATTCCCCTATCCCTATCAAATCAAAATCAAAATCAAAGTTGGGGTATATAAATCAAAATGAACTCAAATCCAAATCCAAATCCAAATCAAAATCAAAATCAAAATTGAAATCGAATTTGAAATCAGAATCAACTCCATCTCAAATGCACACATGCAACCAAAAATACAAATCAAAGGAAACACTAAAATCAAATGTAAAGAGGAAGTGCAAACCTTTTCGTTTCTTCCATGTCGCCGTGGAACATGCCGATGATTCGAATCAAAGCCGGACTCCTCTCGTCTCTCTCTTCATCTCTAGTCGGTCATGGATCCTCCACATGCAATATTTATTGAGACAGTTGAGACGTCATTCGTCTCTCTCTCACATCTTTAGGTTGTCTCTTTGTTGTCTTTATATCGGGGTCTGGTAGGGTCTTGCTCGTCTCTTCGTCTTCACTGTCATCGTCGTCGGACCTTGGTCGTCTTGTTCGTCGTCGAATGTTACTCGCCGTTGGATCTTGGTGACTGGTCTCTCTTTGTTGTTTGTTTCAAACACTGAAAGGTTTTTACTTTGCTTTTTTTACGTTTATTTTGTTTATTAATATATTTTTATTGTCTTTTGTTTTTTTAGTTTAGTTTAGTTTTTTTTAATTCATTTTGGCTGAAGGGAAATTTTGTCTCGATAGTGAAAATGTTGGTAGAAACAATAAAAATACTAATCTTGGGTAAAAACAATAAACCCACTAATTTTATGGCTATTATAAATTTTACCCTATATATATGAATAGACAATTTAATTACAATTATGAAATAAGATAACAACTCTTTAAACTCTTCCTATATCTTTTTTTAAAACATTCATGGCATCCTTTCAAAAACAAAAAAAAAACTCAAAAACCCCATCATATTTTTCTTTTGGGTAGACTATAAGTTTATTCAATCCAACTACATAATCATAATAACTGAAATCCCTCTCATCTTCCTTGATTTTCTCTATAAAAACCATCATAAATCTCATATTTTTCCAATTCATTTTGTTGACTCTCAACACCCAATCGCTGGGGTATTGGATGGTATTGGGAGGTGAGAGTAATTTCTACTGTTTAAATATTTGGTTTAATAATTTTAATCTTTTTTTTTTGTTATGATGATTGTCAAATGCCTATTGCAAAAAGCCTTACATCATTCTCAGGTATCATTTTCCTTATTATTTTTTTTAAGGAAACACTTAAGTAGTTAAAAATGTAATCTCGGGTTGATTATTGTTGTGACGTATGTCAGTATCTTTATCATGTTTGTTTTGATTAACAAAACTTGAAACAAGGAATTTAAACTTTGGCGGACTTGAATTTTCAATTAGTTGTTTGCTATACAACCCTCTGGTAAGGCTAGCATCTCGCTCATCACCACTAATGCTGAAAAATCAATGGATCAGTTGAGATTTGTGAGGTGCTCTGTATTTACGGATGATGGATTCGATAGACAAACTGCTACTATAGATAAATATTAAGGTTGTAGTCTTTGGTTCTAAATCTAACGCCTATTTTTTTTAAAAAAAAAAATTGTATCTACCCAGATATTTTATAAGGAAATCTACACATATTTTTTATAGTTTTTTTTCCTTCTATTTTTAACTTTTTGGTTTTGTTTTCTTTTTGGTATTTTAGAATGTATTAAATATACATTAAATATACTATGCTTATTTCAAAAAAAAAAAATTATTCTTATACAATAAATGATAATTAATACATATTTTTCAAAATAAATTAAAATATCAATTGTAAATACTAAATTAATGATAATCCGTTTGATATGGAATTAATGATAAATTTTAAAAAAGATATTAATAGTAATATATTAAAATAACATAACAAAAATTTTAAATAATAATTTTTAATAAAATATTAATGGTAAGATATTAAAAACATTAACTATCGCATTCAAACCAATTGATTCTTTTCCTAAATATATGAAATTCACTCAATTTTTTTTTATAAATGGTAATAAATAATTTTTTTTTGGTACAATAATAAATAAAATAACTCCATTACTATTTTATTTTTGTATTGAATCCTATATGAAAGGCTGTGTGAAAAATAAATTAAAGTGAGTTTATTAAAAAAATGGAATGTGGAAAAATAAATTTATTTATCACTAGGTTTGACAATAACCTTCATGCTATGTCAAAAAAAAAGGAATTTAAAAATAATAATAATAATACTTCTACAAGTATTTCTAGAATAAACGTTTATATATATATATAAAAAAATATATATAATTATAAAACCTCTAAATATATCCCAATTTACTTGAAAATACATTTTTTAAAAGGTAATAACTAAATATATTTTTTAAAAAGATTATATATATAATCTAAATCTAAATATAATCCTCAAAGATCTCAACAAAGCAGGTGAATTGACAATTTGATTACAATTATGAAAAGGATAATGGTTGACATCCAATCCTTTTATCCAATCTTTGCATCCAACTTGATGTGTGTGTTATTAGATTTAAATACTGACTTAACAGAATGAGTGGTGCTATTGGTACATCCACCACTGAACTATTTATTCCCCACTTTTTAAATTATTTAGTATTTTTTTTCCTTTATCAAATTACTTAAATAGATATATAATTTTTATTGAAAAAATCTTATACAAACTGAAACCAATAAAACCCCACTTTCTTCATTTCAAAACCTTAATGACAAAAGCTTTAATGACATAGATCATTTCAAATCATTAAATGTTTATTATTTTTATTTATATTTTCTTTAAGATCTCGATCTCATGTTTCTCATGTTTAGTATTTATTGATTTATTACTACTTTTGTTTATATTTTCTTCGGATATCGATTTCATGAATACCATGTATAATTAGTATTTACTAATTTTATTATTTCACATATTTGTTTTATTTTTCTTCTCAAATTCCATATTCATGTTTGCAATTTTTTTTTTCTCTCGGTTTATTTTATTTCAGATCTTTCAGGTATACTATAATTTATATCAATTCTTTTGTAGTGTTTATTTCGGATCTTTCAACGTTAGTTTAATGTTATTTATAAAAAAATAATGAAATCGCACCAAGAAAACCTAGTCTGACAAAATGAAATCACATCAAAATTCTAACTTAATCGTTAAAAATAACATCAGACAATTAAAATCACATTCATAATCTACCACCAACAATCCAATTGACAAAAAAAAAATTTGCATCTAATAAAAATTGTTTTACCAAGAAATAAAAAGAAAACACAAAATGGATGTAAGAAAACTATGTATGAAGATTAAAGATGAAGTGTATTTTGTTTTAGAAATATATGAGGTGTATTAAGTCTAAAAAATAAGTAAAAGGGTAGTCAAGGAAATAAATCAAAAAAATTAATAAAACCATATAATTTTATATAATTAAATCAAAATTTTTAAAAATGTCAATAGCACCACTCTAACAAAATTTATTCATTATCGCATTAATTACGATATTTTCCCCTGATTACCTATTGATTTTGTGATTTACTGATTGCACTCTTGATTGCCTTTTTATTTGTACATTATATAGATATAAAAATGGAAGGTTGTTTAACTAATTATATAGGTGTATTGAAATTATTTATTGTATTAATTAAAATTTGACTGCTCTCTATCTCTTTAGTATATATATTAAAAAATATATATAATTCTTTAAGAAAAAAAATATTAAATTTGTATATTAAATTAATTATTTTCTTAAGTATGCAAGTTATGATAAAATAAAGAATTAATTTACATCATCAATATGAAGCCTTGGATATAAGCTTATTGATATTTTAAAACTGTTAAGCTTCTTGAAAGTTTTTTTTCAAGAAAAATGTGGAATTATTAGGCATTTGAATTTTGAAGTCATAAATAAATAGATTAATTAGTGTAACATGACTTTATTTTAGGCTTATTTAGTCTACAAATTGAATAAATAGATTAATTATTCTATCTTTTTTATATTTTATTTTTTTTTGAAAGGTTACAAATAATATATATATATATATATACATGCACCACAGGTGTTGAACCGTGGTGGTGGAGACTCTTGAGGGAAAGTTCAACCACATTGGTAAGAGATCTTGTGCTTTTTTATAATAAAAATTGAATTGCAATAAGAACCTTGACAAGTGAAATTTAAAGATAAAATAAACTTTTTAAACATTTCAACTTATTACTCAACTTATTCAAATGGTTAGAGCTAACTAATGATCGATTGAAATGTTCCAATTGTCAATAAATTACTTATTTTATCTATTATTTTTTTAAATAGTTCTTACAAACAAGTATTTTTTAAAAATAATATTAAAATACAAATTATTATTTTTTTGTGTAAGATTTCAAAATTAAACACCAGATAATAATAATAATAATAATCAGATAATAATGTAAAATAAATAAATATCAGACAATGACATTTTTTTTTAAAAAGTATTAATTATTAAACAAAAATAAGAAGCTTTGGGCATTCATGCTCATAGGCCATGGCTATTATTTCACAATCTTATATTTCTTTCATGAAATAAATAATATTCCGATAACATTCATTTCAAAATTCACTTAATCAAATAATAGACCCTTTATTTTCCAACTATTTGTTGGTGCACCCAAATAAATAATAAACCCTTCATTTTCCTTTGATGTAGTTATTTAGAAGTGTATTCTGAGTGCCCAAATTCGGGTATGGGCAAACATCGGTTGTGAGTGGGTTTATTATTATTATTATTATTATTTTTAATGATTTTGTGTTTTAGTTTATTAGTTGGATCAATTTTATTCTTCTTTTATTCTGAGGCACTTTTGTTGTTGCTTTGATATGTAGAGTTATGAGAAGTGATATATGAATTATCTTAAGTTTAGCTCTCTTTATTATTCTAATTAAGCATTAGAACAAATAATGTATTTGATGCTCAATTGTATTGTTTATTTCAGGTTTTGGTGAAGTCAAAGAGAGAGAGAGATGTGATCCTGAAGATGGTGTAGGCAACATCATAATATATCCCGTATATCCAACTAGGGAATTGGCACATCAAATTTTTTATTATTGAAAACTGTTGAGAATTGGGAAGCATCGTAATTTTATTTGCGTCATAATTTTATCTATTAAATATAGTATTATTGAGTTTCAAAGCTACATGTGTTGGCATAAGAAACTTTTGCCTATTAAGTAGTTATTAATAGTTTTTTTTTTAAATAGTTATTAATAATTGTAATAATTTTTAGTAATTTAATTTCTTTACCGTAAATCAAAGATCAATAGGTTTTTTTAATAAGTAATCAAGAGGTAATCCAGTAATTAATGGGATAATGAATAAATTCTCTTAACCAATCTTATAATTGATTTTTAATTATTATTTTTTTAAATGTATTACATTATTTTGTAAGTTTAAAAGACAAGCCATAAATTATTATTATTTTTACCAAAGCTATTAATAGTTATTAATTGTAATAATTTTTTAATTTTTTTTTTTTTTTGGTAAATCAAAAACATATAGGTAATCAAGAGGAAATCTTGTAATTAATGGGATAGTGAATAAATTCTCTTAACCAATCTCATAATTGATTTTTAATTAGCAAGGTCCGGTTTGATTTTTTTTTTGAAAACTGAACAGTGTTGAATGCTATAGAAAACTGAATAGTGACTGAAAACTAGAAAATAAAAAACATGTTTGTTTTTTTTTTCACTGAAAACTGATTGTAAGTGATAAGCTGATTGTTTTTTTAAGTCACAAATATCTGAAAATTAATAATTTTAGATGTATGTCCTTTTAACTATTTGTTATATATTTACATTTTAATATATTAAAGATAACTATAACATATAATTTAATAATTGTAAAACAAAATTATTTAGTTAATAATAATATTTTAAATTTATTTTAATAATATTAGTTAGATGCAATCAAACTCTAAAATAAAACTAATAAAACTAATTATCAAATTATGAGAAAAAAAAAGAATGACTCTTTACCGAAAGTCGTAATATAGTAGGAAAACCAGTATCTAACTGTTTGAGTTTTGAAGCAATTAGGTTTTGTGATGCTATAGTTATTTATGGTGAGAAGGAAAAAAAAATTATTATGAATGACAGTTTGACAGAAAATGAAATTGAAAATTAGTTAGATTGGTGAGGATACTTTTGAAAGTAAAAAATTGCATTAAATTTCAATGGACTTTTGTTAAATGAAAAGTGAAAAAATTTCACTTTCTAAACAAGTGGTTTTAAGGGTTCTTTAATTGATTTTATCACTTAAAAAAATAAACAAAATAACTTAATAGAGCATATTAAACGTCATTAAGTATTAAGTGGAAAAATGAAAAATCAGAGGGCCTAAGTTTTTTTTTTTTTGATGAATTATATTATTTTGTAAGTTTAAAAGACAAGCCGTACATTTTTTAATTATTAAGTTTTTTTTGAAGTATAACATTATTTGGTAAATTTAAAAGACAAACCATATATATATATTTGCCAACAAATCATAAATTCGTATTAATTTTTTTAATAAAAGTATTTTTAATTAGTTATCTATATAACATATATTATTGTAAGTTACTTAAAATAATATATTTCGTAAGTTTTTTCTTTTTTGGTTCATTAAGAGAATTTATTCATTATCTTATTAGTTATGGAATTGACTCTTTATTTTATTCATTATCCCATTAATTATGGGATTGACTTTTGATTTTTATATACTATTAATTATTTTATTAAATTCTTATTAATCGGTAAATAAATTAAGAGTCAATCCTATAATTAATTAAAAATAATAAATCACAAGCTAACCTTTCATATTCAATTTATTTAAAAAAAAACCTTTTCCATTAAATTATCTCATTTTTTATTACCAATTATATAATTTTTGTAGTGTTTGAAAAACTTGATAATTCCTATCCAAAATAAAATGTCAAAAACTCTCTTTATTATCTGTTGCTATGTTTGTTTATAACTCAATCCTGACACTCAACTACCGACGTTTATCATATTTCACCTTTTCTATTTCCACTTAAAAAGATACTTATATTTTGATATGTTATATTTTCGATGTATCCTATTTTTCAGAACATATTTAGGATTAATGGATCTCAATGGTAAGTTCTAAGTGTAAGTTGACATGTGATTTGATTTGGGTATTCTGGTTTTTTATTTTATTTTATATATCTATGTATGGTTTATGTAATACAAATTGTAACATATTGTCATGCTTTTTCTATATACTATCTCTTATTTGTTTTGTACTGAATCATAATTGTTTGACTTCATCTTTAAAATTTCAAATTCAAATCAGTCAGAACAAATAAAGAAAAGGTTTCGGGTATTGCTCATCACAAAATCACCTTGGTATTTTTAAAATTTATGTATAATTTTTTTTTTCGGTTTTATTTAAAACTATAGTGTTAATGTATTTATTCAATAAGCTCAGATGATTGGTAAGTCGATTTCAAAGATTAAGTCGTGATGTTACGTGATCGTGGAAAAAAAAAAGGTAATAATAATGAAATGATTCTTTATAAATGATTTTTACAATTAAATCTTGAATTTTAATGTTTATTTTTGGTATCAAAATCAGTATGTGCTACACTCGCTTGCCTAGGATTTGATAATGTTCCGAGCTCTAGCTACCACTGTTTTTCAGGTATTTTTACAAATAAGATAGATTTTATTATATGTAACTCTTATATATTTTATTATTATTATTCTTATTATTATTAATTTTAAGTTGTGGCTGATTTGTTTAACTTGATCTTCTTTGCAGTACCTGAGATTGAATTATAACATCAATTTAGGGAATGTAAAGCAATGATTTTGATAATTTGAATTAGAAATTTTGGCAATTTGCTAAATTTGTGGTTGAAAATTTTATTTTGCATATTTCAAATGTAACTACATAAATTTGTTATCGATTGATTTTTAGTGCCTTTTTTCTTTCTAATATATTTTAATTCCAATTTTAAGATTATATATATTATATTATATTATATTATATTAGTAGTTTGGTAAAAGAAGAGTTGTTTCATGTTATTTTTATTTTTGTTTATTCCTTTCTCACAAAATCAAGTCGTTTAAATCATAAATTGTAAACAAAATGATAAAAAAAAATGACACAATTTCAAGTTGAAAAGATTTATATAAGAAATGTTTGAAAAGATTAGAACATTGAAAATAAAAATAGAAGAATACACATGATTTTTTTTTAATTATAAATGTGATAATAATTACGTTATATTATTTTACTGTTTCTGCACATCGTACGGGATGTAAACTAGTTTTTATATATAATTGCAGTCTCGTTTTGTGATGAATTTATGTTATTTAATATAAAATTGAAGTATTTGGTGCTCTATTTGTTTATTAAATAAATTCTATAATGAGGACCTTCAATGTCCGTCACTTGTTTTAACTTCCAATTTAAACCATTACAGAGTATATTTGTAGGTTTACATATGTAATTTTACTGATTCTTTATCAAAAATGTATCAAACTTTATTCATATATAAAAAATGGTAATCGGGAAATAGAGAATCAAACTATATATGTATATATATGTCAATCGATTGTTATGGTTTGTTAAATAAAAATTAAGTTGTTCTATAATTTTACTTCAGTGTAAAAATAAAAGTGTTTTTAATGTTAATATTTTTAAATACAGTTTTCAGATAAATTCTTAAGTATTTTTTTTAAGGGAACATATTCTGGAATTAGTTAAAATGGAAAATGTTTTCATGGTCATGAAATAAACCGAAGGAAAAAAAAAATGGAAATATAGCATAGTTTCAGGTTACTTTCATATTCATAAAATGAACTGAAGAATAAAAACAAAACACAATTCACGTAAATGTGAGTGGGATTGGCTTCGGTTATAGTTCAAATACAAAAAGAAGCTAACAAAAAATATGACACAAGCAAATCAGAATCGGGCTCGAAAAATAAATGACACTATTTCAGAGGGGTGTTGTGCAAATATCACAAGTTTAGTAATGTAAGTTTGAAATACACAATTTAACGTAAAGAGACGAGAATACCCCGATAAAATTGAAAAAGAGAGAAAGTTGTCGTTTTGTGAGTATGAGAAAAGCAACAGTGAGAAAGAAACCGACGACAACGAAATCGACGGTAAGGAAATCGACGGCTAATTGATCGGAACGAGAATACAGTACATTTCACAGCGATTGACAGAGGTAAGTTCAGTTTGTTTTATTTATCGATTTGTTGTTGATAACTTATCATTACATTTTAGACTTGTTTTGTTGATTGAAATTGTAGATTAGGGTTGACAATGATTGTGGTTTTGGTTTGGGTTTGAAATGAGGTTGAATATGTTATGAGGAAGATGACATTCTGGTATCGAGCATTGTTTTTTTTTTAAATAAAATAAATCGAGAATCTTTCAAGCGAAATCGAGAAAATTTTATAGAAAGATTCGAGAAAAGTTATCATACGATCGAGATTATTTCTCAATGGATCGAGAGCATTTTCAAAGCATCGAGAATATTTTTAAAGGATCGAGAAATTGTTTGAAACAATCGAGAATATTTTTCTAACGATCGAGAATGTTTTTCAAAGGGTCGAGATTTTGTTAAATAATTGAGAAGATTTTTCAAAGGATCGAGAGGTTTTTCAAAGGATCGAGACTATTTTCAAAGGATCGAGAATTTTTTAAAACGATCAAGAATATTTTTCTAACGATCGAGACTGTTTTTCAAAGGATCGAGATTTTTTAAAGTGACCGAGAAGATTTTTCAAAGAATCGAGAAGATTTTTCAAAGAATCGAGAGGTTTTTCAAAGAATCGAGAGGTTTTTCAAAGTATCGAGACTATTTTCAAAGGATCGAGAATTTTTTCAAACAATCGAGAATATTTTTCAAAGGGTCCAGATTTTATAAAATGATCGAGAAGTTTTTCAAAGAATTGAGAGGTTTTTCAAAGGATAGAGACTATTTTGAAAGGATGGAGAATTTTTTCTAACGATCGAGAATGTTTTTCAAAGGGTCAAGATTTTTTAAAATGATCGAGAAGATTTTTCTAAGAATCGAGAGGTTTATAAAAAGGATCAAGACTATTTTCAAAGGATCGAGAATGTTTTCAAACGATCAAGAATATTTGTCTAACTATCGAGAATGTTTTTCAAAGGGTCGAGATTTTTTAAAACGATCAAGAAGATTTTTCAATGAATCGAGAGGTTTTTCAAAGGATCGAGACTATTTTCAAAGGATCGAGAGGTTTTTCCAAGGATCGAGACTATTTCCAAAGGATCGAGACTATTTCCAAAGGATCGAGAACTTTTTCAAAGGATCGAGAACTTTTTCAAAGGATCGAGAATATTTTCAAAGTATTGAGAATTTGTTTCAAACGATCGAGAATATTTTCTAATTTTTTTCTAGTTTACTGATGTATTGTTTCTGTGACATTGCAGATGACGAGCATGTTAAAGGATTTGCTTAAAAGTCCAGAGGGAGATTAGTTCAAGGGAAAATTGACCCGACACGACCATTTTGAAGCCCTCGCCCGTACAAACGATGCACTTAACCGGGTCCCTGAAGATTTTACTATTGAGGATCGAGGTAGGTTCATGGCCTCCTGTTTCGGGCATTTCATGTCGATACACCGGGAGCTGAAGTTTTTGGGCTGTGTTATTCATCAGTTGTTGTTGCTGGAGTTGGACCATGACGGGCCGACAGATGAGATGCGGTTCTTGCTAGGGAACCATGTGGTCAGGTTTTTGAAGGTGGAATTTAGCCTCATCACCGGATTACGTTTTGGAGTCGTACCGGACACGAGTATGTATGTTGCAGTGGAGAATGGCATACATCAACGGTACTTTCCTGGGCACGATGAGGTATCGTTGGATGACTTGAGGGTTGTTCTTACCCGCGGAGAGTTTTAACAGGAGTATGATGCTGTGAAGTTGTGCCTCATTTACATGTTGAACTGGATATTGATGGGGGTGTATGAGAGATTGAAGATTCCAGTTTAACGGTTTAGGTTGGTAGAGGACCTCAATGCCTTTGATGCGTTCCCGTGGGGTGCCCACGTCTATAGGCATTCTATCTTTTCATTCAAGCACGCGTTACCGCGATGATGTGAGGAGAGACGTCAGCAGTCACAGGGCGATGTTGTACATTCCGTGGAGGGGTACGACATTTACGGTCTATCACATGCCCTTTTGGTAAGAAATTTGATTTCCAACATGTACATTAAATTTCGTTTCCAAAATTGTTTTGGATTAAAACTGTACTTATCTTTGATGCAGATATTTGCTTTCGAGGTGATCCCCCAACTGGGGCGTCGACCTTTTTCCTCGTATGTTGAAGTGGGAATTGACCAAACAACCTAGAGGGAAGAAGCTGGACAAGATTTTTAGTGTTAGGGTAATTATTTAATTTGTTAATTGTTATATTACTTACTATAAGTAACAATAGCATTCATCTAACTAAGCTTTCAGATGTTTGCGAGGACTGAAATCGTGCCCACAGCAGCTGAGGAGGTGGCACCGTACCTCGAAGGCCTAAGTGAGGGGGGGAGCCCGTATGTGCAGAACGACAGGGTTCACCTTTCTACTGTCCCTGATCTGACTATTACTGTAGATTGTCCCGAGGAGAAGGATGGGGGTGGGAGGTGTAGTGAGACGGAGCCTTCAGACCCAACGGGTGCATATTTCAGTGGTATGGATACTAGCGGATCTGAGCCATCTCCTCGGCGAGTGAGACGTAGAAGGGTTCGGTTTACCACCCCAGGACCTGGTGCCGCTACAGGGGATTCCCGTGCAGGCGTTGGACGTGATGAGGAGGTAAGTTAAGATGGTAGTTTTGTTTTTATTAACAAGATCTGTTGATTGTTTTAGTACTAACAATGTTGCATGATTTCAGGCCCCATGGGAACATCAGTTCAACTAGTTACGTGAAGCCCTCTGGAAGAGTGAGGCTGATCGACAACAACAACAACAACAACAACAACAATAACACCGGGAGTTGATGGATTTGATCCGAAAGAGCGAGGAGGATCGACAGCAACAACATAGGGAGTTGCTTGCATTGATCGGGGCCTTCAGAGCTTTAGGACGCATATGTATCAGCATAAGGAGGATCCACATACCGGAGGGGAAGCTCTAGAAAGTGGGGCTCAGTCTCCCCCTCCCCCTCCCCCTCCCCCTCCCCCTCCGAGCGAATAACATGTCCCCCTCTCCCTCTGAGTGAGCAACATGCTCCTTCTCCACTTCCAAGCGAGCAATAGGCTCCCCTTCCACCTCCGAGCGAGCAATAGGCTCCCCCTCTACCTCCGAGCTAGCAGCAGGCTCCCTCTCCACCTCTGAACGAGCAACAAGCTCCTTCTCCCCCTCCGAGAGAGTAGCCAACCCCCCTCCCACTCGAAGCGAGCAGCAGGTTCTCCCTCCACCTCCCCTCGAGCAGCAGGCTCCTCCTCCCCCTCTGAGAGAGCAACCGGTCTCCCTCCCCCTCCCCCTCTGACCGAGCAGCATGCTCCCCTTCCACTAACTACTTCGATCCAGCCACACATGGAACGAAGCTCCTCATTGCAGCACACCCCAGCAGAGGGAGTTCGACAATAGAGGAGTGTACTGAAGGTTGATTGGCAGTTGCTTAGCCCGTACACAGATCCATGCCGACCTAAGAGGGCGAGGGTAATACTCGAGGAACCTGACCATGAATTTAATCCCCACGGACTGGTGGACGATGACCATTTGAAGGCTTACCGAGCCTTCAAGAAGAACGTAAACGAGGAACTGTAAGTAAATTTCTTTGTTATTTAGGTGGCAACTTTTCTTCTAATGAATTAAATAAATGTGTAGCTGATGGAACATTAATGCAGACGTGATGTTGATTTACTGGAGCCAGTTGATGCTGCATGGTTCCATCTGATGCAGACCAACTTTATGGATGTTGATGATGAGGTATGTGGGACCGTAAATTCTATTTTTAATATTTGTTTTAGATGTGTAAGCCTCCTAACACTTTATTACGTGTATATATTCCCAACATATGGACGCGTACCTCCATATTCTTTAGAAACGTCAACGGACTTTCCCAAATGTGTACAGTTAGATGATCAACATATTGGATACGCAGTTTTTTGTTAGTACTGAAATTAGTAATGATTACGTATGCTTGTAGATTTGTATGGAAAACATTAATAATTTTGAGTTTGTGTTTCTACAGTCTTTTCTGGAGCACCAGTACAGGAAAATGATGCCTCGTGATTCTCGCGAGGAGATCACCCCAGCGCGATAGAATGTTTTGAGGTCTTGGTGGAAGGATGACGACCTTACGACGGTGCTTGGTGGTGCCCCGATTGGATGCCGTTCGTGGCACGAGGTTGACATGGTAAGTGTTACTTGGTTTGCAATTACAAATGTAAATGTCTGTGTACATCCTAACACCTGCTGTTTACGTTTACAGGTCCTGATACCGTGCAACATTGGGCGCCAACATTGGCTACTACTGGTGACTGTTGACCTCACATGCGGGAAGATATTCATAGTCGACCCTGGAGACAAGAGGTCCCAGCGCATATCCAGAGGCAGTAGGTAGCCCTGTTGCGCTATTTTGTGCCTTCGATGTTGCATCAAGCCAGGTTTCATACTGCACGACCGACTGAACTTGAGAAATTTAAGAAGACAAGTAAGCCTTTCTCAGTTAGCTTGGTGTCCGAAAAACGTATCCCCAATATAAGAAATCGTAAGACATTTTGTAATATTAACTTTGAGATTGTGTTATTATAAACCTAATATTTTATTAACGCTTGTTAATGTGTCCAACTGCAGGGGTAACTGTGGTCCCCACACGTTGAGATTGATCGAGTACTTACTAGCAGACATAAAAGATTTTGATTGGTCGGAAGATGATATAGGGATCATTCGGGAGAAGATGGCAATTGAAATATTTGCAAACTCCCGGCCCGTTTAGATTTATGTAGTAATTCTTTTGTATATTTACCAATTCTTTTGTATATTTACCAATTCGTTTGTATAAAAATGTTTACATTTAAATATATACAAATCATATTTAAATACAATTGCATTTCAGTTAATGAACAAGTCATATGAGTTCAAATGATCACAATGTCATCATGATAACGCCTCAAATCATTCCACGGTGGAGTCTCTAGTAGGGCACGTTTGTCTATTGTGACCAACTGTATGACAAATACTACACTTGCGTCTGTATTCCTCAGGAATGACTCTGCTCGGACCTTCATTAGTCAAAGCTGGGTTAGAACATCTCCTCGAAGTATACCCTGGTTGTCCACATCGTCTACAATTCTGTGTAGTTGTTCTCTCCGAAGGCAAGATATGACGTGAAGCCCTCGGGCGGTCTACATGTCTCCTGGAGCTTAGATTCAAAACAACTCTCTCAGGGATGTCAGATGGCACAATCCAAATGGAAGGATGTCCAACCGGTATAATAGGAACTGAGTACGCATCAATAAGTGTTTGTCGTTTGTAGTAGTCTGCACAGAGGGATGTGAAATCCATGTTTCGGTCCCTGTTAAAACATTGAAAATGATAAGATTCACGTTTAAGTAATATTAACCGTAGACAAAATTGTACGATGTACCTTGCGGCAGCGAGAGCGTGAGAACATGGAAGAAGGTCCATTTGGAATTTGTTGCATGTGCAGGTCTTCTGGGCTAAGTCAACGGTCCACTGTTTTCCAGCCCGTTTCATCGAGAATATATTCCAGTCAACTGGATTAACGGTCATAAAATTGCACTTATCAACACATTTTAGGATCACAAGATGTGCTGTGTCGGTCAACTGATGACGCATGGATTGTGCAGCCCTATGACGATCGTGAAACCAACATTGTAGCATATTCCTAATGAACTCTGCCAAAGTCAACATAGGTAGTTGCCGTGCAAATTTTGGGCATGAGTTCATGCATTCTGCAACATTTGTTGTCATGACCCTATACCTTCTGTCGGGGCAGTGTACACGGGATCACTTGTGTGGACCGACATTAATTACATATTCATATGCATTCGGGTGCAAGTTTTGTAACTCTTCCATGTGCTGGTTATATTGCAACTCGGTGTACGCTCGGGCTGTTTTGTCCATTATTGCGGTAACATCCTTTCTATGATATTGCTTCTTAATATTTTCATAAAAGTGCCAGCAACATATGGTATAGGTGGCATAAAAAAACACTTTAGAAATCCCTGCTTCAATGCTTGCATGTCGATCAAAAATAAAAACCAAATCATCTATAATGGCCAAGGGCACCATTCAAGCAATCCAAAAACCACTCCTATGATAGGTTGTTTTCCGAGTCACCGTACCCAAAAGAAATTGGATAAATCTGTTCATTCCCATCTTGTGCAGTTGCAACAAACATTGTGCCCCCGAATCTACCATTTAAATGTGTACCATCAACGACAATAACTGGACGTATACACCTCTGGAATCCTCTGAGTGAGGCACCCAACGACATGAAAAAGTATAGAAATTTACCATTTTCATCGCACTGTAAGTCAGTAATCTTTCCAGGATTTTGTTGTTCCAACACGTAACCGAATGATGACAGCAGTTGGAAGCTTTCCTCATGCGTTCCATAGGTCAGTGACAATGCATAATTAAGGGCTTGATGTGCCTTACTGTATATTATTTTGATGCCATACATTGTTTTCATGTCGGCGATTATGTCCTTCAAACGCATTAGTCGACCATCCTGTTGTTGCAATCTAGGTGCAACCACTTCTCCAATTATGACTGCACTAACTTGTCGATGATGGCGGTGAATCTCCTCCAACTGACAATTGTGTTCGTTGATAAAAATTCTTACTTGAAAGTATGTCGCTTCATCTCTCCTAGCCGCTCTTAACTTCCACGTACAGTTGTCCATCAAACAAACCAGATGTAATGTTGTCTTATTCGACCTTTTCACCTTCCACTCGAAGTTGTGCCGCATTGCAAAATGTCCAGTTAATCTCTTCAAATCCTTTTTTAGTAGAAAAAATTGACCTTTATATATCATGCTGGTAGGTTCATCTTCTACCAAGTTCCTGCTTCCACCCATACCAAACGAGTATGATTCTGCTCCTGAAATAACCCACGTTCTGGAATTCTCAGAATCAGCTGGAGTTACATCAGGCCGAACCTCAGATGTCCCAGCTATATCTACTGCAGTGGAACTACATCTGTGTACATGTATTGCACGTATTTCCATTTCGAACGGTTCTTCATCTTCCTTATTGTTAGCTATATTATGTACCGGATGCAAATTTGGCTCATTAGCCACCTCATGGATTGGTAAGTTATGAGGTTCATTGTTCCGCTCATTATTCATGTCATTGTACATCTCATTGTATTGGTGGTTGTACTGCCCATCATTCATTTCAATTTGACAACCAAAATCATCGTCCAATTGAGCTCCAACTATATCACCATTGTCGGCTACTTCCGGTGGGACACCACATAGGTTTTTCCTACCGTCAATCCAACTTCTTTCTGTGAACAACTGGTTGCTTCCACCTGAAGATCGAAAATGTTGGGTGTTATCATGAGGAGGGATTTCTTCACCGATGACACCTCCTATAGTCCTCTCAATTAAACTGACACATACTTGAGGGATCACCCTATCTTCCCCTAGAATAAACAAAATATCGTCTTCATTTCTTATAAATATGTGACATGTTGTCCCGGGAATGATTGATATAGATTGTAGATCAGCAATGTATTTGTTCACATCGTACTTCGCAACGGTTTGTACGATCGATACGAGCTCTTCGTAAGTCATATTTCTGGACACATACATTCCTTGGTTATCGGAACCAAGAAACCTCTGACTTCCATCAGGTAATTGCTCCCATTGACCGTTGTAAGATATGACTAATCTAACCCGATCCATTGTCATGTGAAAATTATCATCACAAACAATTATTAATAAATAAATAAAATTACTTTTACAATTACTAAGAATTATAAAAATTTCTCAACTATAAGGGATCGAGAACATGTTCTTTGGGGATCGATCTTTTTTTTGTAATGGATCAAGAACATTTACAAACGGATCGAGCTTTTTGGAAAGGGATCGAGAACATTTTCTAAGTGATCGGGATTTTTTCAAATGGATCGAGTACATTTTATAAGGGATCGAGAACTTTTTCAAGGGTTCGAGAATATTTTACAACGGATCGAGAACTTTTATAACGGTTCGATTCAAGAACTTTTATCGAGGGATCGAGAACTTTTATCAAGGGATCCATAACCTTTACTTAGGGATTGAGAATTGTAAAGTCCTCATTTATTTATTGGCTTATTTCGTGAACAAATCACATTTCTAGGGTATTATGTAAAGGTAGCTTAGGCTTTCAAGACATCAAGAGGAGAAGCACCAAATGTAAAATTCTTGTGCTTACTTGTTTTGAAGAGATAGTTGCACACACTCACAAATTCATGCATAATTCTTATTCATATATGTTGAGTGTTTATACTTGTGTGCATTTTGATTTAAATGACTCTTGTTGATTTATTTGCATCTTGTAATTAAAGTTTTATGTCATGCTAGGCATTAGAATAAGATGCACTTTCATCACTCTTGAATTTGTTGATTTTTTGTGTTTCAGTGTTGAAAGAATAGGCTTTGCGCTGATGGTGAGCTACTCAACCAGTGCAACTTTCTAGTGGATCATCGCATGTGTTGCGCCACTGCACCCGCGCATAGTTAGAAAAATGGGCAGTGCGCTGGTGGTGCGCTACTCGATTAGCGCAGCCCCACCAGCGTAACATTCCAGTGGATTGTCGCATGTGTTATGCCACTAGGCTGCTCCACTCGTCCATCACCTATTGTAAAATTAGGTTGTGCGCTACTCGACCAGCGCACGTCACCAGCGCACATAGAGAAAGCTGGAACGTTTTTTCCGAAACGACCTCACTTTGTTTGGATCTCATATATATATATAACTCTTTGGTTTAAGGTCGTGTAAGAGTTCAGAACATCACATATTTTCCATAGAACACATTTCAAAGGAAAAAATCTTTCAAGAACTCATTTTTAATCACTCAAAGCATTCCCATGTGCATAAAAACTTCATCTTGCATCATCTAAGTTCATTTAGAGTGCATCAATGGATAGGTTTGCTTTATCACATCTTGTTTGGTAAGTTCTTCACTATCTTCTTACAAATTAAGTGTTTTGCTTGCTAAGCCATCTCTTTAATTATTTGTATGCTCTTAGAACATTTTCTAGATACAAATTAAAGATTGTTGTGATGACATGATTGAGTGTTGTATTGTGATAGCTTCATAGGATTGTTTGATCTATGTTTAGCTAAGCTTCTTAAACATGTCATTTAGCTCTTGATATCTAGGATTGCATTAATTGTCATCTCATTATCCTAGATAAGCATATATGGTTCCCTAGCCTTGTTTGTTATTTGAATATCATCATATATTCACATAGGACTCTTCATCTCTTCATTGAGAAGTAAGACTTGTGTTGCTTCCGGGAGTAGGTAGCTTAAATCGCAAGCAAGATAGACTAGGTTCAGTTATACCGGGATTAGGTAGTGGTGGTGGATTTAACCGGGATTAGGTTGTAATTCCTTTGCCATTAGTGGATTCGAGGTTCTAGTGTGGCGCACTCATCAGCCCATGGTTTTTCCCATTTGGAGGGTTTCCACGTATATCTCAAATGTCTTTACTATTTCGGTATTTATTACACTTGTGGTATTTTTGTAACTAGATAGGGGCATTTTCGTCAACTTGACCTTTAATGAAAATTGGGTAAAATTTATTTAAAATCTATTCACCCCCCCCCCCCCTCCCTCCCCTCTAGATTAATATTACACACCATAATATTTGTTTCAATTGGTTTCAGAGCAGGTTCCTAGACATACATAGGTGATCCTTGCTCATTTTGGTGTGTGTTGCATTTTTTTTGTGTATTGATCATTCATACATTTGCATTCATATCATTCATTCTTTAAACACAATGAGTGGAAACGGTGGCAATGAGGGAGCTTCTAGCACTAGACCTCCACTTCTCACCGGATTGAATTATGCCTCTTGGAAGGCAAGATGGAGTCGTATATTTTCCAAATTCATGACAGGGCATGGATGTCGGTTGAAGATGGCTTCACTCCACCCATGATGACTCATACAGATGGAGGAGAAGATGTACTCAAGACGAAGGCGCAGTGGAACGCACAAGAGTTTGAGGCATCAAAGTGGAATAGGAAGGCAATGCATGCCATCCTATGTGCAATGGATGAGAACCAGTACAAGTTGGTTCAAAATACTAGGATAGCTAAGGAGGCATAGGATATCCTAGAAGTTGCACATGAGGGAACCGATGTGGTTAAGGAGTCGAAGCTTCAAGTTCTCCAAACACAATTTGAATTGCTCAATGTGGATGAGAACGAGTGTTTCAATGACTTTGAAGTGAGGTTGATGGACATTGTGAACCAAAGTCATCAACTTGGTGATCCTTATTCGGATAGGAAGATTAAGCAGAAGATTATGAGATCTCTACCCGATAGATTTGAGTCTAAGGTGACGGCTTTAGAGAGAATAGTGGTTATAAGGATATGAAGTCAAGTGAAGTGATTGAGAGGCTTCTAGCTTATGAATCTGGGAAATGTCCTAACCCCACACCACCGAAAAAGCAAAATTATATTGCTTTGAAAGCCTCCAAAGTTGAGAAGGAGGAGAGTAATGACTCTGATGAATAAATGGCCTTGCTAATGAGGAAGTTCAAGAAATTCTACAAGTCCGAGAGGAAAGGTTTTGGATCCAAGGGTCAAGACTTGAAGAAAAAGGATCCCTTCAAAAAGTTTGAGCCTATGCAAGAAAAGACCGAGAAGAAATGAGTCCAATGCTATGAATATGGTGGGATAGGTCACTTTGCTCCGGAATGTGCAAATCACAAGGTCAAGAAAAAGGGAAAAGTAATGGCTGCCACATGGTTTGAAAGTGATAACTCTAATGAAGGAGATGAGTCTTTGGATGATGAAGAACTCATGGCTAACTTCATAGCATTTACATCCTCTCTTAGGAGCAAAGATACTAGTGAAGAAGAGAATGAAAGTCATGAGGAAAACTACTCAAGTGATGATGGATCTTCATCACAATCCACAAATGAAAGTGTGCATAGGATGGATCTCAAGAACTACATGGCTAAGTTTGAGAGTTCAAGGTTAAAGAACAAGAATGAAATCAAGAGATTAAAAGAAGAAAACCTAGACCTCTCAACTCAATTTGACCAACTAAACGAAGAGTTGGTGAGATCTAAGAGGAGTGAAGAAGGGTTGAAGAAAGAGCTTGAAGATGCTAGAGATTTGTTGGCCAAGATGAACTCTAGCACCAAAAAACTTGACCATATGCTAGATGTTGGAAAGAGGCAAAGTGATAAGAAGAGGCTTGGGTTTGAAGATGATAAGGTGTCTTCCACTCCAAGCAAGATCATTTTTGTAAAAAGCATGAAATTTAATGGGTCATCTTCTCATTAATCACCTAGGAAGAAACTTGACCTATGATAGTGTTCAAGTAGTGCTCAAGTGAATATGGCACCAAGAAGCCTACCTCAAGCCCATCCTACAAGGGCTCTTCAAGTTAACTTCCCTCAACCGAAAGCTCATAAAGGGAAGATACCTATCATAAAAGCTCAACCAAGGAAGCAATCAAGTCTTGCTCAACAACAAATACGGAAAGCTCCTCATCAACAATCAAGACAACCACAAAGACATTGGAAGGCTCCAATGCATCCTCAAGGATATGGTATGATTCCTAACTTTATTCCCACATGTCATTTTTATGGTATTAATGGTCATATTAGATTAAATTGCTTTAGATATATCAAATTGTGTAGAATTGAAAGCATGATAGAGAAGAAAAAGGCTAGAGCCATGATGTATGTCACTAGGAAAAATGGAACACTTTTACATGATCCTAGGACATCTAGAGCCATGATGCATGTCACTAGGAAAAATGAAACAACTTTGCATGATCCTAGGACACTTAGAGCCCATGTACCATTGACCACTAGGAAGGAAAATATTGCACCTAGGGGGATTAGAAAGGATGAACACTTTTGCCATGTTGCAGAAATTTCCTTGAATGCTCATTCTTGTGATTTTTGGTATTTTGATAGTGGGTGCTCTAGGCACATGAATGGAAATAAGAGTTTCTTTGAGACTCTTGTGATGGATGAGGGAGGAAATGTCACTTTGGTGATGGATCCAAAAAGAAGGTTAAAGGAAAGGGAACCATTTCCATTCTCGGATTACCCTCCTTGTCCAATGCTTTGTATGTTGATGGTTTAAAAGCTAATTTCATAAGCATCTCACATCTTAGTGATGAAGGAATTTCCGTCTTGTTTAGGAAAAATGATTGTTCTATCATATGCCAAATGGACAAACCTTGTTAAAATATATGAGATCTAGCGACAATTGCTATTGTCTTGAGGCTAGAGGTGTCTCTTGCAATGTGTCCAAGGATGAAAAAATTGAGTTGTGGCATGAAAGATTTGGTCACATGAACTATAGGGATTTACATATCTTAGATAAGTTCAATGTTGTGCGAGGCCTTCCCAAGCTTGGAAAAAAGGTGAATGGTGTTTGTGGACCTTGCCAACAAGGGAAGCAAACCAAAAGTATGCACAAAAAGGGCAAGTATTTATCCACCAAGGAACCTCTAGAGCTTCTTCACATGGATCTTATGGGTCCCATGTAAACCGAGAGTTTAGGTGGAAAGAGATACATTTTTGTGTGTGTAGATGACTTCTCTAGGTACACTTGAACTTATTTTCTTATAGAAAAATCTGAAAACTTTGACAAGTTTAAAATTCTTTGTTCCAAAATTCAAAATGAAATGAACTCTAAGATTAAAAGCATTAAAAGGATTAGGAGAGACTATGAGAAGGAATTTAAGAATGCTCATTTTGAAAACTATTGCAATAGTCTAAGCATCTCTCATGAATTTTCGGCTCCTAGGACACCTCAACAAAATGGAGTTGTTGAGAGGAAAAATAGGGTTCTTCAAGAAATGGCACCGTGTGATATTGCTTACCAACAAAGTCCCTAGGAATCTTTGGGCCGAAGTCGTCAATATGGTGTGCTACATAGGAAATAGAGTCTTTCTAAGGCTCTATACTAGGCAAACCTCCTATGAGTTATGGAAAGGTAGAAAGCCAAATGTTAGCTATTTTCACACCTTTGGAAGCAAATGCTACATTTTGAATGACCGTGATCAACTTGGTAAATTTGATGCTAAGAGTGATGAGGGTATCTTCATTGGCTATGCCTTGAATAGTAGAGCCTATAGAGTTTTCAATCTAAAAACTAGGACCGTAATGGAATCATCTAATGTTGTCATTGATGATACTAGGCTCAAATCTACTGACCATGAGGAGGAGGTAGATCTAGTTGATGACTCCCCTTTGAAGAAGGTTGTTGATGTTTCTAATGTTGAAAAGACTAACCTTGATGATGACATAACACAACCTATTAATAGGATTCCTCTCTTGAACTCAAAAGAATCTATTCCATGGGTTAGGAAACTCCATGAAAAAGATGACATCATTGGAGAGGTTAGTGAGGGTGTTAGGACTAGACATCAAATGGATAATCTAATTAGCTACACTTGTTACACCTCTCAAATAGAACCCAAGAAGGTTGATGAAGCCTTAAAGGATGAATTTTGGGTTCTTGCCATGCAAGAAGAGCTTCATCAATTTGAAAGGAATGAGGTTTAAACTCTAGTTCCTAGGCCTAAGACCACCAATGTGATAGGCACCAAGTGGGTATATAGGAACAAATCCGATGAGGATGGCAATATTATGCGAAACAAGGCTAGGCTTGTAGCACAAGGGTACTCTCAAATTGAGGGTATTGACTTTGATGAGACATTTGTTCCCGTTGCTAGGATTGAGTCCATTAGGCTTCTTTTATCCATTTCTTGTTTGCACAATTTCAAATTATATCAAATGGATGTTAAGAGTGACTTCCTCAATGGTTTATTGCAAGAAGAAGTGTTTGTTGAGCAACCCAAAGGGTTTGTGGATCCTCACCACCCTAATCATGTCTATCACCTCAACAAAGCTTTATATGGGTTGAAACAAGCACCAAGGGCTTGGTATGAGCATCTCACCCAATTCCTTATAGACAATGGCTACACTAGGGGTAGTGTTGACAAGACTTTATTCATCAAGAAAGATAAAGATGAGCTCTTTATAGCTCAAATCTATGTTGATGATATAGTCTTTGGCTCCACAAATGACACCAAAGTCCAACAATTTGTTGATGTCATGTCTCATGAATTTGAGATGAGTCCTGTTGGTGAGCTAAGTTACTTTCTTGGTTTACAAATTAAGCAAATGGATGATGGGATTTTCATATCCCAAGCTAAGTATGCCAAAAACCTAGTGAAGAAATTTGGCCTTAAAAGTGCCAAACATTGTGATACACCCATGAGTACCACTTTGAAGCTAAGCAAGGATGCTAGTGGTAAAAGTGTGGACCAAACCTTATATCGTGGCATGATTGGTAGCTTGCTCTATTTGACCTTAAGTAGGCCCGATATCTCTTTTAGTGTGGGTGTGTGTGCTAGGTACCAATCGGATCCTAAGGAGTTCTATCTCTCTTCCGTTAAGAGAATCATTCGATATGTGAATGGGACATCTAACTATGGAATTTGGTACTCTTTTGACACTAATGTTAGTATTGTAGGCTTTAGTGATGCAGATTAGGCAGGAAGTTGTGATGACAGGAAAAGTACATCGAGCGGTTGCTTTTTCCTTGGGAATAACCTTGTCCCTTGGTTTTGCAAGAAGAAAAATTCGATTTCCTTGTCCATGGTTGAGGCCGAATACATAGCTGCTGGGAGTGGATGCACACAACTCCTTTGGATGAAGCAAATGCTAGTCAACTATGGATTCAATCAAGGTACGCTTACTCTCTTTTGTGATAACATGAGTGCAATTAATATTTCCAAGAATCCTGTTCAGCATTCTAGAACTAAGCATATTGACATCCGTCATCATTTTATTAGAGAACTAGTTGAGAACAAATGCATAGTACTTGAGCATGTAGGTACTAATGATCAAATAGCGGATCTATTTACTAAACCCTTAGATGCTACTCGATTCAAGACTCTTAGTAGATCTATTGGGATTTGTTTAATGGAGTGATGAGTTGTGGTTTTTGACCCCATAAGGGGAACTCAAGCAAAAAGAGCTATTGTATACTTGTTGCATGCAATTTTTTAAAAAAAAATGTTTATGCTCCTTTATTGATTGCTTGAGTAGCTTGGTTGCATTTATACTTTAGTATATTGTATTTTCTTCAATAAGTGTGAACTTTAATTTGATTACAATCCATGTCATATTTATGTTCAAACATGCATTTTTAGACTAGGGGATCTACTTAGGAAGTACATATTGAATGACCTATAATTATCTCCATGACATGATGATTCTTTAATGACATGCTAATGAAAAATGATAAAGCATGAATTGATGATTGCAATTGTTGAATGCAAAATATTGTGTGAAAAGAAGCTAGTGAGACTAAAATGTTGCATCAATGTCTCTCTTTCTTTATTAGTTGAACATGGCTACTATCAAACGGGTATCCTTCCGGAAAAATCAAATAGGGTTCAAAATTGCTCATGTCATGTTTAGCTTATAAAGTTGGATATAGTGCCATTAAAATTTGATATCTATAAAAAGCTCTATATTTTTGCTTCTCTCATGACAAATGGTGAAATTGGTTTGAATTATATTGGAAACCTTTGTCATTTGCTTTTCCAAATACCATTGTTTTTGGACTTGAATGCAACATGTCTTGTTTGCAAAGCATTTTTGATTCACACATTTTCTTCAAATAAATCTCCTTGTTTCTCTCATATTAATTGAGTTGCATAAATGTGGCTTATATAATTATGCAACAATCCTGTATGCTCCTTTCTTTCTTTGCTTTGAGTGACCCGGTTGGGGACTTCTCCTTTGCCTATATCATGACAAAAAGGGGGAGTAGCATTGACCTAGCATTGTGGTGTTAAGGGAGTAGCATGTGTTGGCTTTAAGGGGAGTAGTACTTGTTTTAGGGGGAGATTACATTTAGGAGGAGTAACCCTTTGAGGGGGAGCATTGCATGATGTGGTGCATTTTTCATATTCTTATATGCAAATGGTTTTGTTTTCTATCCACTTGATCATCTCACATGCACTTGGTTTGGAAAGCGTACTTGTTGTTTGCCTTGTGTGTAGAGTTGATGATTCTACAAGAGATTGAAGATTTGAAGTTTTTTTTATGTATATCTCTTTGTAATGTAGAATATCTTCCCAGTGTTTTATTTTGTTTTGTGAGGATCAATATGAGTGGTGGTTTTGTCACGAAATAGGCAAAGGGGGAGATTGTAAAGTCCTCATTTATTGATTGACTTATTTCATGAACAAATCACATTTCTGGGGTATTATGTAAGAGTAGCTTAGGCTCTCAAGACCTCAAGAGGAGAAGCATCAAAGGTAAAATTCTTGTGCTTGCTTGCTTTGAAGAGATAGTTGCACACACTCACAAATTCATGCATAATTCTTATTCATATATGTTGAGTGTTTATACTTGTGTGCATTTTGATTTAAATGACTCTTGTTGATTTATTGGCATCTTGTAATTAAAGTTTTATGTCATGCTAGGCATTAGAATAGGATGCACTTTCATCACTCTTGAACTTGTTGATTTTGTGTGTTTGAGTGTTGAAAAAATAGCCTTTGCACTGGTGGTGCGCTACTCGACCAGCGCAACTTTCCAGTGGATTATCGCATGTGTTGCGCCATTGCACCCGTGCATAGTTGGAAAAATGGGCAGTGCGCTGGTGGTGCGCTACTCGACTAGCGCAACCCCACCATCGCAACATTCCAGTGGATTGTCGCATGTGTTGCGCCACTAAGCTGCGCCACTCGTCCAGCGCCTATTGTAAAATTAGGTTGTGCGTTGGTGGTGCGCTACTTGACCAGCGTACGTCACCAGCGCACATAGAGAAAGCTGGAACGTTTTTTCCAAAACGACCTTACTTTGTTTGGATCTTATATATATATATATATAACTCTTTGGTTTAAGGTCGTGTAAGAGTTCAGAACATCACATATTTTCCTTATAACATATTTCAAAGTAAAAACTCTTCCAAGAACTCATTTTTAATCACTCAAAGCATTCCCATGTGCATAAAAACTTCATCTTGCATCATCTAAGTTCATTTAGAGTGCATCAATGGATAGATTTGCTTCATCACATCTTGTTTGGTAAGTTCTTCACTATCTTCTTACAAGTTAAGTGTTTTGCTTGCTAAGCCATCTCTTTAATTATTTGTATGCTCTTAGAACATTTTCTAGATACAAATTAAAGATTGTTGTGATGACATGATTGAGTGTTGTATTGTGATAGCTTCATAGGATTGTTTGATCTATGTTTAGCTAAGCTTCTTGAACATGTCATTTAGCTCTTGATATCTAGGATTGCATTAATTGTCATCTCATTATCCTAGATAAGCAAATAGGGTTCCCTAGCCTTGTCTGTTCTTTGAATATCATCATATATTCACATAGGACTCTTTCTCTCTTCATTGAGAAGTAAGGCTTGTGTTGCTTTCGGGAGTAGGTAGCTTAAATCGCAAGCAAGATGAACTAGGTTCACTTATACCAGGATTAGGTAGTGGTGGTGGATTAAAATGGGATTAGGTTGTAATTCTTTTGCCATTAGTGGATTCGAGGTTCTAGTGTGACGTACTCATCAGCCCGTGGTTTTTCCCATTTGGAGGGTTTACACGTATATCTCAAGTGTCTTTACAATTTCCGCATTTTTTACACTTGTGGTATTTCTGTAACTAGATAGGGGCATTTTCATCAACTTGACCTTTAACGAAAATAGGGTAAAATTTATTTAAAATCTATTCACCCCCCCTCTAGATTACTATTACATACCATAATATTTGTTTCAAGAATATTTGTCAAATTATCGAGAACGTTTTATAACATTTCGAGAACTTTTAACAAGTGAACGAGAACTTTTAACAAGTGAACGAGAACTTTTCTAAGGGATCGAGAACATTTCTAACGGTTCGAGAACTTTTTTAAGGCATTGAGAATATTTGTCAAATTATCGAGTACTTTTATCAAGGGATCGAGAACATTTTCAAAGGAACCGAGAACTTTTATCGAGCATTTTTTTCAAATAATCGAGCTTTTTTCAAACTAAACAAAAGCTCGTTCTAATATAAAATAAGATCGATTCATCTTAAAATATTCTCGGTCACAGAAGAAAAAAGCTCGGATCTTTTCAATGTTCATACATGTTCTTACAAAGACGGGAAATAACATATATTATCGAGGAATGGATACATTGTTAACCCACACAAAAATGAATGTAAAATATCTGAAATGCATAAAAGAAATTTAAATGAAGATCATAAATATTTGTTACCTTCTAGTGCAGAATCTGCAGAGAGACAACTTTTTTAGAGAGAGAGACAACTTTTTCAGACAACTTTTTTGGGAGATGCCGACGAGTTCAGAAAGTTGCTTTTAAAAAATTAAAGTTTATGGGCAATTTGGATAGTTCACCATAATATGTGCCTTTTAAATTTAAGTTATTAAAAATGTGACATCATCACAACACACGTAAAACTAACATATAGTAGAAAATTAACTTATATGTTTTGTTATTGATAAGTCCAATTTGTATAAGAAATCCAAGAAATTCAAAAGATAACAAATACAGATCAGATAGAATGAAAATCCTATCTAGCAACCTATTGGAATTTAAAATTAAAATTAAGTTTTATTTATTTTTATGAAAATAAGTGATCGTAACAAATGTCACGTGCACGTTTTTATGATACGAAAAATAGATCCTGATTTGCTTTAGAGGGAAACCAGAATTTCCCAAATGTTAGAAAAAAATTAACACACGATAATAGAAAATTATATGTTTTTATTTTTGGCAACAAGTTCTGTTTATACAAGAAATACAGAAAATTCAATTGTTACTGGTCAAATCTAAAGGGATTGATAGGTCAATATTATTACCAGAGAAAACGGTGATTAGATATGTCACATAACCAAAGTCAACCAAAACAAACCAACTCAAGTTGACCAGTAGTTTATCTTAAGGCTCCGATGAGATCTAGTCAAGTTTAATCTGATCGATCAGATAAAGATAACCTGACCAGGTTCATTAGATCGATCGGGTAGAGATAGCCCGATCAGGTTATTTAGTCGATCAAATAGAAAAACCTGGTTCGGTGAGACAATTGAACAGATGAAAGTTACACCATTCGAGGTTAAGTAATTGACCATGTAAATGAAACCCTATGTGCCCCTCGCAAAGCCGGTAAACATATGACATATCACATTGAAAGAAGGGAGTGTTTCTTGAGGAGAGATGGTCAAGATGATCGGGGCCGTAGAGAGGATAATCACCAAGGCAATGAGAGCTATAAGGGAAAAGGTAACCGTGATGAACGAGATCATGGAGAGATCGGTCATCAGGAGGACGTAGGAAGATATGATCGTGATCGAGTTGGGTATACCTAGGAAGACCGTTATGGGGGTGACTGAAAGAGATCTCAGTCTGTCTTGATTGATGAAGATGTTCTGCCAATGAGACGTCGGGTGGCCAGCCCTCCGGTCAGATTTAATCGACGTAATGCTTAAATCAAGGGGTGTATACTAAGGGATCTTTATGGGATCACCATTCATCAAAAGTTTGATGAACAAGGGGAACCAAATGGTGAATGAGAAGTCTTGTTACGAATGATAGAAGTGCTGGAGCATAGGCATGGCCAAAACAATATGTTGATTGGCAATTCTAACTTTCTATTCTCCAATGTTATTCGACGAGCTCGCTTCTTAGAGAAGTTCTGCTAAATACGCCACGTCATCAAAGTCAGCAAGAAAAGACCAACTCAAGTTGACCAACAGATGATCTCATGACTCAACAATACCCAATCAGATTTATCCGAGGGATCGGGTAAAGATGATCTGACCAGATTCACTATATCGATCTGGTAGAGAAGGTCCGATCTAGTTTAATAATCGACTGGATAAAAGAGTCTGGTCAGGTGAGATAATTGAGCAGACAAAGGACATACTGGTCAGGATTGAGTAACCGATCAAATTAAGGAGACCCGGTCGGGTTAGATATTAGGTCGGCCAACGATACGTGGAAGATGTTAAGTCAAAACCAACCACGACTCAAATACGTAGAGAAATAATCCTATCCAAGCAAGGAACCACGAGATAGGTTCCTGTAAGGAAACAAACTTCCTTAGAGATATTAGATCCCGAATTCAACGGAGAATCTAGTATCATTAAATGAGCAGAAAATGCAAAACAAGAAAGAAGTTAAAGACGACTCCGATAAGTTAGAGTCTTACTAAACATTGTCATATTTCCTTGTACATTAATATTTAGGGTTCTACGCATGTATAAATAGACCCTCAAATACCAATAGACTGGTGGTGTAAAAAATGTATAACTGTAAGACTGTAAGAGAGATTGAGTGTGTAATTCATCCTTTCAAAGTGAGATCTTTTTCTCGCTGCCTCTATGTAAAACCTTCTGTTTTGCGTGATTAATTTTATGTCTTGCTTTACAGTTCTAATTGTTAATTCATATTAACTTGTTAGATGCATGGTTAATTTATATAATCCAAAAATCATCGTCAATAATTGGCGTTATAAGGAGGAGGAGAATGGGTGGTAACCGTGTTACGGAATCACCTCAAGAACTCGTGAAAAGCTAACATGGCAAACAGAAGAGATGAGAGCCACTCTCCACAAGATATTTATATCTTAGGCCTGATAAATGGCAGTGTCACAGGAGGAGGATTGTCTTCTACGACCCCAATCACAGATGGCCATACCGTGATAACTTCCATAGGTACCCTGGTTGGGATCTCCCTAGACGCATTCCAATGTGTTCAAGAATCCCCCGCTGAGTTATAGAGGATGTTGCTAGGTAAAGGATCACCATACCGAAGACAACCAACCTCACTTCCCTGTATCAGTTGTCGACATCTGTAGTAGCCCAAGACCTTAAGGTGTGTTCGGAGATAGTCGATGTAACCCCTATTGGCCCTCGTAAATCCGGTTGAGATAAGACACGTCATTGGTAAAAGTTAAAGAGCTGACATGTCAGCATTATCACTAAAAAATATGGTGATTATGTATGTTACATCAGTAAAAGTTAGCTAGAAAATACCAGCCTAAGTTGACCAAAAAATGATCTCAAGACCCGGTCAAGTTTACCCAGATGGTTGGATGAAGATAACCCGAACAGGGTAACAAAACCGATCGGGTAAAGATGGTCTGATCTGGTTTAACTAACCGATCAATTTAAGAATCTGGTCGGAGTAAAAGAGGTCTAGTTAGGCTAGATGATGGGTCGGCTAAACGACACGTGGAAGCTATTAAGTTCGGAATAACAACGACTCAAAAACGCAGTTAATGAGTCTTACTTAAACAAGGAACCATCAAGTACACTTTGATAAGGAGAATATTTCCTTAGAGATACCAAAGTTCAAATCCGGTAAAACATATAATTCATTTAATGCGTGAGATACACAGAGCGAGAAAGTGTAGGGAAAATCGCACAGCGGAAGCATGAAAATTAGGGTTTGGTATAAATAAAAAATGCTCCCTTTTAATAACAAGAACCTTAACCCTAGATTAATTGATGTATATAAAAAGTATCGTACCTTTTTTTCGTGATGATTGAACTAGCGTCGAAAGATCTTCCAATCCAATCACGAATGTGAATCACTTAGGAGTGTGGGTTCCCTTTTTTAAATTGTATACTTGATGATGGAAATAAACAAAATCTTCTTCTTAGTTAGTCACAATAACCCTCCAAGAGAGAAACCAAGAATGTTCGGTCACTTGTGAATTATCAATCAATTTGATTGAAACTCGCGTGATTGAATCGATGTTGTACACAAAAATCTTTTGATGCAAATAGGGATGGCAGCGGGTCTGGTTCGGGTGGGTTTTGTAAAATCCAAACCCTCACTCGCAAAAATTTTCCTCACCCACGCCCGCCCTCGAACTGGCGTAGGTAAGCTGGTTCGGGGCGGGTTTGAACCCGCGGGTTATGGCTGCACCCATACCCTCACCCGTGAACCCGCGAAACAATGTAGGTTCATGGGTGGATAATTCACCCAAGGGATACCCAAAAACCTGCAACCAACGAACCCGCGAACCAGCGATTTGTCATTTGTAAATTTCCACATGTAATCAGCTATTGGATACTTAATTGAATTATATTTCTATTTCTAATTCCCTACTTGATACATTACAAAACAATAATAGCTATAAAAATAAAACGATCAGAAATAATTCAAATGTCTATGTATGTTTATATACAAGTATTTTATTTATACGGGTTCGCGGGTCTAACCCTCGGGTTGGTTTTTCCTATCCGCACCCGTCCGCTAACCCACTGGGTTTTTTATTAAACGGGTTCGCGGGTCGTAAATTCACCATCCACACCCGACCCTACATTGTCGGGTTCAGGCGAGTGCCAGCGGGTGTGGGTCAAATTGCCATCCTTAGATGCAAAGGATACTAGTGTACTATCGAAAACAAAAATGTTCCCTCTTTTCTCTATGCTTGGCCGAATTCTTCACACAATGAGTTGGACGAAGTTTTTATTTTTTTTAAACAATAAAAAAATTAATAAAAACCAATTTCTCACACCAAAAACTAAGGCTTTGTCAAAATTTACAACCTATATTTATAGGTTCACAAATCTTCTCCTAAAGAGGATTTACTTGGTCGGCAAGAATCCTATTCTTAGGTGGATTTACTTAGTGGCCAAGAATCATTTTTCAAAAAAAATTATTTCCTACACTAAGACTCCTAATCCAACTCATTAGAGTATTTGTGACCATATTAAAAAATTCCTAATTTGACTAGATAAATAATTCATTTTATTTATCTACTTATCAAATATAGTCCTTAATATTAATTATACTACCAACAATAGTATAATATTAGGAGACCTTTTCCTATTAGGAAAAAGATTTTGAATTTTAATTAAATAATTAATTAATCAATAAATTAATTAATTTCCATTTAATTAAATAATAAAATATAAAATAATATATTAGGCTTTTATATATTAGCCTTGCCGGCCATGACATTATATAGGCATATATATTATTTTTCTTATTTTATTAAATCCACTGGACCTTAATAAAAAGTCCACAAGTGAACTATACCCATTCTTACAAAAAGAAACAAGTCCACATGCCTTAATACAATTCTAGATGGATCCCTAAATTGGTCTGGTAGAATATATCAAGTGATCCATGCAAGTTCGTGTAGATTGGGGATCTTGGCGGGATCTCTAAATTTAAGCTTCAATAGACATAACCTAATCACAATCAACAAATGATTCACTTAGGTCAAATCTATTAATTTTAGTTCATTCCACTAAAGAACTAAAATTGAACTCTTAAATAAAGATAGAATAAGTTAATATTTCTCATTCATACCTTAGACAATCTTAATGGAGAAAGTGTATCCTCGTGAAGAATACCAGTAATCGCCAAGAGCTCATAGACCGCCTATCGCTCTCCAAGTTATCATATTTACTCATATGATCACATTTTAAACTTGGATATTTTTTCTTGTCCAGAAGCCATGTTTCAATAGACACTATTGAAAACTTAACGTTAAGATTTAATATCCAATACCTCAAAATATCCATATGATGGTATTCTACTCTCATTTAATAAATGGAGTCACGATATCCATATCATAAATGAAGTCCTCTATCGATTAACAAATGAATACCACCAAACTATCGAGGATAGACTATCCTATATAATTGTACTCATTGATAGCTCAAATAATAACACTTGCAACTATAAGTCCATCATTTATCTCAAGATTGAGATAGAGTCTCCGATTGTCTTCAAGTGAAAACTTTTATCCACTGACGGTTCTAGATCATGTATTACTCTGTGATTTAATTCAATGCACCCAGTGCACTAGATTCTTTTGCCCAAAGACACCACACTTTGATAATTTTAGACTCATCATAACACATTTGATCTCACTCAAA
Organism: Dipteronia dyeriana; assembly: GCA_032871835.1. Taxonomy (NCBI): domain Eukaryota; kingdom Viridiplantae; phylum Streptophyta; class Magnoliopsida; order Sapindales; family Sapindaceae; genus Dipteronia; species Dipteronia dyeriana. Next base: position 86,289,887 of record CM065297.1, on the reverse strand, counting down.
TGCTAGTAAGATAATCTACAACTTTGACAAGATAAAGACGCCCAACCTTTATCTTAAGTTGTGAATATTATTCAAGACTAACTAAAGAATTGTGTCTACCTCATACATATCTAAATGTATGAACAATTCTTCTGTTCTCATAGTCTTTTGATCTTATGATTATTTACTTTTGACAATTATAATAATTAAACTATTAATGTTATAAGATTTGTTAAACTAGAAATCACTTTATTAATATGAAAAGATTGTCAAATACATTATTATACTCTTGCTATCGAGCATAATCCCAACAATCTCCCACTTGCTCTATAGCAAATGTGTTATATCTCTCATCTCCATGTTCTCTAGATGCCCATCAAAACTCTTTTATGGAAGAGCCTTTGTAAAGGGATCAATTAGATTTTCTTCTGATGTGATCTTGGTAATCGTGACGTCACCCCTATGCATAATTTCCCTCTGAAGATAATACTTTCTTTCAATGTGTTTCCCTCTCTTATGACTTCTTGGTTCTCTCGAATTAGTCACTGCTCCACTATTGTCACAATAGATAGTGATCGGATTATTCGCATCAGGAACCACTTCCAAGTCAATCAAGAATTGTCAGAGCAAGATAGCATCTTTAGTAGACTCGTATGCGGCAACATACTCGACTTCCATGGTAGAATCAGCAATACAAGATTGCTTAATACTTCTCCATATGACTGCCCCTCCTCCAATAGTAAACACAGATCCTGATATTGATCTCATGGAGTCAGAATCTGACTGAATATTAGAATTTGTATAACCAAAGGGAATTAAATCCCCTCCGGAGTATACAAACATATAATATATCGTTCTCCTAAGATACTTAAAAATATGTTTGACTGCCGTCAAGTGATCAAGACCAGGTTTCGATTGAAACCTGCTAACTATGCCCACAGCAAAACAAATATCTGGCCTTCTAACTGCCAAAGCATATGGAACACTACTCATGAATTTTTCTTCATGCTCATTCTTAGGAACTTGTTCCCTAGAAAGTTTGACTCCATGTTTGAAAGGTAACATACCTTTCTTGGAATCTTGCATGGAAAACCTAGACAAAATTTTATATATGTTTGAAGCTTGGGATAATGCAATCGTTCCATTCTTTCTATCCATTATGACTTGGATACCAAGAATATAACTTACTTCTTCTAAGTCCTTCATATCAAATTGTTTTGCTAACCATTCTTTTACTGATGTCAATACACCTACATTGTTTCCGATGAGTAGTATATCATCAACATAAAGAACTAGGAAAACCAACTTGTTGCGTTTAATCATTTTGTATACACATGGTTCATCTAGGTTTTGAATAAATCCAAAACTTTTCATCGCTTGATCGAACCTTATGTTCCAGGATCTGGATGCTTGCTTCAATCCATATATGGATCTTTGCAACTTGCATACCCTTTCCTCTTGGCCTTTTTCAATGAATCCTTCTGGTTGCATCATATAGATGCTTTTGTCAAGACTTCCATTAAGAAAAGCTGTCTTGACGTCCATTAGCCAAATCTCTAGGTCTAGAGATGCCGCAATGGATAAGAGTATCCTAATAGATTTAAGCATGGCCACAAGAGAGAAGGTTTCTTCATAATCCATACCTTCCTTCTGTGTATAACCTTTAGCTACCAATCTAGCTTTAAAGATTTCCACTTTTCCATCCATTCCTCTTTTCCTCTTGTATACCCACTTGCACCCAATGGGTTTTATCCCTTTAAAAAAGTCAACAAGAGACCAGACTTTGTTTTTGAACATATATTCAATTTCGGATTGCATTGCCTTTTACCAATGGCAATAATCAACATCTTACATTGCTTCCTTATACGTATAGGGTCATCGTCGTCCAAAAGATTCTCTACAGATTCTTTTAGACCGTTGTATTGCTCGGGTTGTCTACTAACCCTCCCACTACGATGAGGTATGGTAGATTGTTGATCTTGTGTTGGTACAGAACTTACAATTGAGCTTGGTCGGAAAACCTCTTGTGGAATTGTATCTCCTGAAAGCTCATTCAGGATAATTCTACTTTTAGGCACAAAAAGTTCCTTCTATTCATCCTGAGCCATCTCGGAACCAAGCTGATCCTCCCGTTGATCGGGCTCCTATCGATCCACCTGTTCAACCTCCTAAGAAAACCCCTATGTAATTTTCTATCAAACGGCAGATAGTTTTCACCAACTCTGACTCTGACTCTGACTCCGATCATGATGAACCTACCTCAGAAAAAAAAAAAATTGTTGATGAAGACGTGCTAGATGGCACTGAAGAGTGATCATCTCTTCTGTTGGATAAAATTAGGGCCCTACTGCGGCTGCCAACTTGGTCTGAGATACTGGGACCAGCCAAGCTGGGAGTGCCCTTACTAGCGCATCTCCTATGCCCCATTGTCGGGATGATGTAAGTGAAGGTCAAGTCTTTGAAGGGTAGGAACTCGGGGCCCCTACAACTATTCTTCAGGTTGGAAAGAGTGGTGAAACATCATGGATGCAGAGTGTGTCAGGCCTGAACATTCCAGTAGTGCCCCCGACCATCTTTATTTCTGGTCGTGATGGGTCTACTCCATCGGCTTCCACGGCTGCTCCTATTTCTAGGTCTTCTCAGCTCCCCATTTCGAGTAGCTCTCATGTTGACCCCCTTTTCGATGCTTTATATTATGTCAGCTGGCAAGAAGTATATTAGTGACGGATACATAAGGGAGGCCAGTGCTGCTAGTACCTCCAAACGAATCCATATGATCTTTAAAAATGGATTTTTGTAAGTGCCTTCATGCTTTACTTTTCACTAATATGCATCAATATTCTTAGTTTTCTCTTTATTTTCCTTTCAGGCAACAAAGGAGCTGACCCAGGCCCTGACAAATTAGAAGAAGCAGGTTGTAAAGATTTCCCAGTTGAAAAATGCCCTTGCTGAGAAGGATGATGCCCTTAAGTCCTTCTCAGCTAGTGCATCCAAAGTCAGGTAATGCAAGGAGAAGCTGAAGAATCATTCTATGACTGAGGTTGCTCTGATGAAGATTATTGCCAATGTTTAAACCAGAGCCTCTGCAGCCGAGAGGACTCTCAGAGAGCTCACCACAAGGAATGTTGAGCTAGAGAAGAGGGTTGCGAGGGCAGAGTTACGAAGCGCTAAGATGAAATCGAGAGACATCCTCGCTGAAACAACAACGAATAAACTCAAAGAAGAGACCCAAATCCCCCAAGACACTTTTAGCTCTACTCATCAAGTCATGCTTGAAATGTAGTAGGCATCTGAGAAGGCTCAGATTCGTTACGAGCAACTGGTGAAAGATCTGAGAAGGCTCGGATTCATTACAACAGGTCAGTATGGAAGTTCTCTCCCAAGAGGCCAGGCTAACTCTTGAAGTCTAAAATATGAACCGTTATAAGAGCTCTCCATCTTTTGAGGCTGTCATGCTGATAGAGTTTGAGAGAGGTCTAGCCACTGCTCTGATGTTCTTTGGTTGTAGGGACCGCGGGGGAGGCTCATCGAAAATGGGACAGGACTATCAAGAAACACAAGAAAGAATCCCTAGAAGCCATAAGGAATCAAAAGGTCAGATTGAGGGCTTATTGCAGATCAATCATGAAAGACCCCCACCTGATGCACTTAGAGCTTCCCTCTAAATCCTCCATGGTGGCCTTCCATACTGGGGAAGAGAGTGGCAATTTAACGAAAGGGATCGATGTCGGATCCTTGCTTAATACAGACTATTCCCCTTTTATGGTCGATATCCCTTGCTTAATACAAATTATTCCTCTTTTATGGCCGATATCAGTTGGCTATATTTTGGAGACATGACTAAGGGACATGGAGGTGATGACCTTCCACCTAGAGGATCTGGTTCTGGAGGTCCCTCGAGCACCCCAGATGCTTGATTTTTCTTATGAGATTCTCTAATCATCATTTTTGTATTTTCTCTAAGAATTTCTTATGTAACTTTCAGCCTTTTAACATGAATAATACCATTCTTTTTAGCCTCGACTGTTGTTTTTACCTTGTCTCACATAACTTAAATCGCATGTTGGTTTGCATACCTTTAACCGATCATTTTAATAATGGTCCGATTCATGAACTGAATGGAACTGTGCGTGTTGCCTTAAACTGAGTCGACTGACTCAATTGAGACCATATTAACGAGTTTGGTTGTAAACGTTTTTTGATTAGTTGTTCGTTTTTTGGTCATGCTTGACTTGGATACACCATCTTTAACCAAGTAATCTTAGCATGGCCACGACTGTTTCTTAACTTAAACTATATGCATTAAGTTAAATGTCATAACTTCAACCAAGTAACCATACGTGATAGGGTTTGTCAAGACTTATTTTTAGGCAGTGTCGGGTAGACCATTTACTTTGACTCGATTGGTTACTTTGTTCCCTGACTGCTTCACAGCTTTTATTCTTCTATCAAGTAGTGTTCTTTTATAAACCATTTACATGGTATCTAGTTTATAGAAGCTTGTTTTTTAATTGTCAACTAAGTCATTGGGACGTCTCCCAATAGTCTGTTGATCAAGATTCGTTGCATTGGGGTAGCTTATATTATACTAACTTTATAAGTGCTTAATTTTTTTTAGCAATTGTTTCAAGCATAGATATTTTGTTCCCCATTCAACTCTTAGCGTATCCCATCAGGTGATGATGGTCTAAAGGCTACCTAACAGTGTTTCAATACACCTAGTTAGTTTCGGTGAGTATACACTGCCTTTACGGTGTGTGTTTTTGGTCCCTTCACTGGGCCTCCCGGGTGCTCCTATTAGCATTAAGCGATTTCAAGGTGTCCCTAGATGCTTTTATAAATGAAAGCAAATTTAGAACACTATTCTTGACTTCTTGAATTGTTCCCTCAAGGGGACTTTTATTGAATGCTAAAATGAGACATCAATAGATTAGCTAATCATTGAAAACAAAGCAAAGTAATTTCTAAGCTAAAAAGAAATATTTAAAAATGATAAATCCCTAGGGATAGAACATCTTCATGTTGCATGGCCTAGGCAGCTCACCCCCTTCTGGTCGGACAAGTCGGTATGCTTCATGATCGGCCAATCCGACCACTTGGTACAGTTCTTCCCATTTACCTGTCAGTGATCCATCTGATTTCTCCCTTGTACTGGGTGACACCCTTCTGAGAATTAGATCTCCGAGTTGGAATCTCCTGACTTAGACATGTGAGTTGTAGTATCTGACTGCCCTTTACTGATAGACAGCGTTCCTTATCCTCGACATGTCCCTTTTTTCCTCCAACTCATCTAGGTTTTGTTTTAACATTTCCAAATTCCCCTCGAGGTGAAAGAGTTGTATCCTTGGGGAATTATGAATTACTTCAACCGGGATTATCTGTCCTGAATGCTAGTGAATAGGGGGTCTCTCCTATTGAAGTCATTTCTATGGTTCGGTATGCCCACGAGACTTAGTGTAGCCTATCTACCCAATTCCCTTTCTTAGCATCCAGCTTTACCTTCAGGGTACACTTAATTATCTTGTTCACTGCTTCCATTTGGCCATTGGTCTGAGGATGGGCCGATGTGGCATAATAATTCTATATACAGAAATTCTAACACATGTCCTTAAGTTTTCGTTATCGAACTGGGTCTCATTGTCTGTGATTATTGTGTTCAGGATTCCAAATTGGTAGATAATATTCCTTTTCACAACACTAGTCGTGTTAGCCTCGGTTATATGCATCAATGCTTCTTCCTCTGGCCATTTTATGAAGTAGCCTACAATATAGATGACGTGTTTTGCTCCTTCTTTGGTTGCTGCTGGCATTAGACCAATCAGATTTAGTCTCCTCATGGCAAACGACCAGGGTGATGTAAAGTTCTTCAAATGCTCAGGCGGTCTTTTGATGTCATTGGCTATACTCTGACAATTGACGCACTGTTCTGCGACAGCCTGAGCTTCTTGGAATAGGATCGACCAGAAGAAGCCTTGTCTAAGAGTCTTGTGTGCCAGGCTTTTACCCCAAGATTGATTCCCATACACCCCTCCGTGGATGCTTTCTAATATCTGCCTACCTTATATTTTGCAGACGAACTTCTGTAAAGGCTTTGGAAATCCTCTCCTGATCAATTATTCTCTAACTATCGAATATCTAGTGGCTTTGTATCTGAGGTGCTTTGTTTCAATTACCTTTGTTGGAAGCATTCCATCTTCTAGGTATTCCCTTATCGGGGTCATCCAGTCGGTTTATCTTTCTTTGATCACTCCTATCTCTGATGCTCCCTCTTCATCTTCGATGCTTAGTCTTTTGAGGTGAGCAATTGGAATAATCTTTGATCGTATTCTGATCGTTGTTGATGCCAACTTTGACAGAGCATCAGCCTTCTCATTCTTTTCCCTTAGGATTTGAATAATCCTATAGGCCTTGAATCTCCCAAGCAGTACCCTAGCTATCTCCAGATAAGCAGCCATGTTGTTGTCTTTGGCCTAATATTCATCCAAGATTTGGTTCACCACCACCTGTGAGTCACTGAATATCTCTAGCTCATCCGTTTCTAACGCCGTGCAGACCCTAAGTCCTATCAAAAGTACGTTATATTATGCTATGTTATTAGTGGCTTTGAAGTCAAACCGTAGGGCACACTCTATCTGATCACCTTCTAGAATGACTATCACTATGCCAGCCTTATTGCCGTGTGTGTTTGACGACCCATCGACATGTTGTTTCTAGGAAAATTCTTCATTTTCCTTTTCCCCGAGCATCTTGATCACCTCGCCATTTGGCTCAACGAACTCGATGATTAGATCAACTATAGTTTGCTCTTTTATTGCGGCTCTTAACAGGTATGTTATATTGAATTTACTCAACTCTGCTGCCCATTTGGTTAACCGCCCAAACACCTGTGATTTTGACATAAACTGCTTCAACGGGCAATCAATGTAAACCTCGATCTTATGAGCTTGTAAATAAGGTCTCAGCTTTCTTACTATTATTACTAGTGCTAGCACCATCTGCTCAGCCGTTGAGTACCTCGTTACTGCTGGTAGTAAAGCCTTGATTGTGCAGTACATTGGCTTTTGTACTCCCCCATCCATCCTAACAAGCATCGACCTGGTTGCCACGACCGTGACTGATAAGTACACTTCTACTATGGTTTGGACAGGATCGGTGCTTTTTCAAGATACTCCTTGCTTTTCTAGAAGGCCTGCTCAAACTCATCATTCCATTCTACCCCTTACCCTTCTTGATTGCTCTGAAAAAGGGCAAGCATTTATCCGTCGACTTGTTAATGAATCAACTCAAGGATGCTAAGCAGCCCGTTAGCCTTTGAATTTCTTTTAGGGTCTTTGGGGATCTCAACTTGTCCAATGTTTTTATCTTCTCTAGGTTTTCTTTGATTCCTCTCTGATGATCTCGAAAACTGAGGAACCTTCTTAAGGGTACCCTGAAAATGCATTTCTCTAGGTTGAGCTTTATACCGAACTTCCTTAGTACCCTAAACCTCTCCCTAAGATTTGCTGCATGCTTTCAGAATGTTGTGCACTTTATTAACATGTCGCCCACATATACCTCCATATTTTTGTCGATATGTCAGGAAAACATCTTGTTTACCAGTTTCTAGTAGGTTACCTCTTCTTGAGACCAAAGAGCATTACTTTATAACAGTATAACCCCTTGTCAGTTGTGAAAGACGTTTTTTCTTCATCTTGCTCAAATATTTAGATATTATTGTAACCTGAGTAGGCGTCCATAAAACTCAACAGTTCGTGACCAGTCGTTGCATCTACCAGCTGATCGATTTGGGGCAATAAGAAGTTGTCCCTCGGGCATGCTTTGTTGAGGTTGGTGTATTCTACACACATCCTCCACTGACCATTTTTCTTTTTAATTAATACCACGTTGGCACCCCACTCGAGGTACTGCATTTCCCTTATAGACCTTGCCATCAGCAGTTTCCCTACCTTTTCCCTAATCGCCTTGTTTCTCTACTGGTTAAACCACTTTATCTTTTGGATGACCGATTTCTAGTTGAGATCGACCACCAGATAATGAGAGATTACCTTCGCATCAATTCAGGGCATATCTTTGTATTTCCATGCGAACATGTCCTTGTATTCTTTCAACAGACCTACCATTTCATCCTGAACTTACCCCGCCAATCGAGCCCTAAGTTTTATGGTCTGATTGGGGTTGCCATCATCAATCGCAATTTCCACAATCGGCTTATCTTCTTGGGTCTTCTCATTTTATGAAGATGGCTCCATTGGGTCCAAGTCAAACCAAGTAGGTGTTTCTACTCCAGTTTCTCCTTCATCCCTTCAGATCTCCCTCTTCCTTTTAAATGTCTATATACATTATCCCCAGTTCTGCTTTCTCCCTGTATACAGCCAGATTCGTCATTCTCGCCCATTCTTGAGCTTTTCATGAGGCATGCCCAAGCTTCCGTTGGGAACTTCACAATAAGGCATAGGTGACAGTTACAACATTTGACTTGTTCAAGAAAGGTCTGCCTAATAAGGCGTTGTACGACCAATTTTCCACATTCACGATCATAAAATCAAATATAACCATTTTGGTGCAAGGATAACTCCCGATCTCCACAGGTAGCTTCACTGTTCCCAATGATTTTACTTATATTCCTCCAAAGCCTCTCAGTGGGACCTTTTACGGTTGAAGGTTTTTTCTCTGTAGTCTCAACTGATCGAACACTTCCAAACTCAAGATATCTACTAAGCTTTCGTTGTTGATCAACACTCTTCTCACTTCCCTATGACCCACACGAATCGACATAACAATCGCATCGTTCAGCCTTACCTTCGGCCCATGTGTGTCTGCCTTGGTGAATATTATCTGGTCCTATCCTTGTTTGAACTTTTTCTGATCGGGGCCCAGCAAGTTTATTTCCAGATTCCTCTAACCATCTATTGCTTCTCTAACTTCGATCATTCTCTCCCGACTGTTACCCCTAGTGTATGGCTCACCAAAGATAGTGTTGATTGCCCTACTGTCTGAATTTCTTATGGGGCTCCTCTGGCTTCTATCACGTTCATCCTTCGTTGTGTCCTTGTATTGGTCATCCCCATTTCTCAGGATCATATCCTTGAGATGCACTTATTTGATCAACTTTTCGATGTAATCCCTCAGCTGATAACATTTAAAGGTTTCATGGCCATTCTCCTGGTGAAATCTACAGTATTTGGTGGTGTCTCTCCTCGTAAAGCTCTACTATTGGGGTTTTTTGTACATATTCTTATCTTCTATCACATTTAAGATCTCCTCTTGTCTCCTAGCCAATGGGGTGTAATTGGTGTATTGCCTTTTAAAGTGCTTGCCACGATTATGGTCGCCATCCTTGTGTCCATCCTTACTTTTTCCCCTATTACCCTTTTGGTCATTTTTGGTGACACTCTTCGACTTACCATTTTTGGGTTTTTGGTTGTTCTCCGGCAGACCTCCATGTATAAGCTCCCCTCCATGGGTGATCTGTTCTTCCTTTTCCATGGCATATCCTCTGACATCATCTATCATGCTTGTATACGTGGTCGGCTCCTTCTACCTTAGGTTTAGTGATAAGTTAGTGTGATGCAGACTGTTGATGAATGCAAATACTACTGCATCATCATTGGGGTCTTGTACTTCTGACACTTCCTATGAGAACCTGTTTATTTTAAGGTTGACAAGACTAAAATAGATTTTCTTCGCTGGATATTCCCTATGAACTGCCTAATGAATGCTAGTATAAGTTCCTCGAAGTTTCTGATGGATCCTGTCGAAAGCCCTTCAAACCACATGGATCCCTGATATTCTAAGGTCTGGGGAAACATTCAACATATGAAGGCATCATCATAATCATATTGTGCCATTATGATTTGATATCTCATGGCATGCTCCTACAGGTCAGTATTGGCATTGAATTGTTCCACATTTGGCATCCTGAATTTGTCTGAAAAACAAGTTTTCCATATAGAATCAATGAATGGACTCCCGGAGTTATCGGTCAGCAAGTTTCCCCAGCTTTGTCTTCGTTCCAAGGCCTCTATTATTCTGAGAAGAACCTCCCACTCCCTGTCTGGCTCTCCATGTTCATCAAATTTCTGGCGAATGGTGAGCCCGTATAGATCGCCAGTGACTCGCCCAGTAATCTAGGCACCGTACGGGTCGCGCCTGATCACGGAGGTTGGCTCCCTACGTCTTCTAGTGGAAGTTTCATCATCACTCGAAACAGAACGAAACCTTTTCCTCCGGCCATCATACCTACCTACCTGTTCGGGGCAGGTTTATCCTCTATCATATCTCCTCGCATCTTCATGTGAACTGGACTCCCTGTGCTGCCTTATTCCCCGGTCTTCTTGGTGGTTGTCCCTTCTTCGTGAATGTTCCCTTCTTTCACGATGTTGCGCCCTATCTCTTCTGAATTTTGAGGGAGATCTTGAAGTGGTCGCTACTATTTCAGAATGTATCCTAGGATCTTAGGCCACCACCGGTGTAGATAGCTGGTACAGTGAACTCAGATTGGCAGTGGCCGTTATGTTGATTCCCTGTCTAGCGGTATCGTCGATGACTTTTCGCAGGGATTCCTGCAACTCTAGGAATGCATCTAGGGAAATACCAGCGGTTACATCTGTGGATGTAAGAATGTTAGGTCTGGCAGACGGTGAAGTTCTTGAGGGTGCAGCTTCTTCAACGGCATTGACATCGACAGGATTGGAGATGTTGGCACCGCTCGAGGCATCAGAGTTACATGGAGATTGACTTCTGTCTCTACTGGTGGCCATGATATTTCCGCAAGCTTTTTTTTTTAAGAATTAAATATCCAAATTCAATGCTGACGGAGGTTCACCCCCTCATTCTAGTGCCAGTTATCGACGGTGATTTTTGAATAGATTACAATTCACCATGCGTCACATAAAATGGATTTAAATAAACATGAATAATAAATTGCAAAAGTAAAAAGGTAATAATAAAGACAATACTTTATGTGGTAAAACCTCAGGTGAGGAAACATCCACGGTTGTCGTCGACGACGAGAAAAATTCACTATGTAGATAGTAATTACAATCCTCAATCTCTCACACTTTTGTAAGCAGAATTTGCGTTCACCCCTCTATGGGTGTTATTAGGGTCTATTTATACATACATAGAACCCTAATTCTTGGTGTACAAGTAAGCTAAGTTCCTGTAGTGGAACCAAATTCTAACTTGTTGGAGTCTTTTTATTTTTTTTTCCTTGTTTTGCACTGGTTGTATTTTAATGGTATTATATCTCTTGCCTAATTTGCACCTTAATATCTATAAGGAAGTTTATTTTATTATCAAAGTGTTCTTTGAGATGTCTTGTTTGGGTCGGATTCCTCTTCTACGTATCAGAGTCGTAACTTTATTAAATTTGAATATTGTACACGTGTCAATCAACCGATCATTTTCCAATTTTAACCAAAGTCCTTTTTCTCGACCGGTGGTTTTCCCTTTACCCCGACCATCTTGATGGTCACAATCGGGTCTTCTTACCCGATCGTCTAGGTCATCTTAGTCGCGGGGGCTTATGGGACTTCTATGGTCAACTTAGGTTGGTTTGGTTTGGTTTGGTTTGGTTTGTTTGAATTTCTGTGACATGGCATCCCCGACCATTGTCTCTTACTGACATGTCATGCTATCTAAATTTCACCAATAACAATACCCCCTTAAACATACAAGATTGAGTATCTCATTCCAAAAGGGAACCTGCTCGGCGAAGTGTGTTTCATTTGTTCTTCCCTTTTGTCTCGTAGCTCATTAATGTGTATTAAATGCTTAATAGCTAAGCGTTAACCCCAACCACATCCGTTTCGGTTGACACAATCATTAGCAACTTTTTGAATTTTGAACAACGTGTGATTTTCCTCATTCGGTGCAACTGACCTCTAGAGGCGAGCGCGCTGTTTGGAACCCTCCACCTGGTGTTGTTGTTTTTTACGAGGCCATGCTGTCTTCTGAGGTCACTATCCCCATTCAACCCTTCATTGCTCGATTATGGCTAATGCGGGCATCGCTCCTGCACAACTGACCCCCAACTCATATAGGGTGTTGATTAGCTTGTGGTGCTTGTGGAACAAGATCGGGGCCAAGTTGTTAGGGTTTATGCCCTAAAGATGTAATTTGTAAATGGATTTATGAAATAAATAAAAGGAAAAGTTCAATTCATTCATGTTGTGTTGTTTATTTTATAACTTGTGCTTATATTTAACATCCAAGATTACCGGATGTAATCTCGAACTGTGTGTATGAGTGTCATATACGGATGGATATAGTAAGAGACGTGCAATCTAAAGAGTCCATAGATAGCAAATAAAGTTGGGTACTTTATTTGTGGTTAATATATAGTTACGGTCAATTCCGTAATGTATGGTGATTCTATCCTGAATCATTCATATGGAGATATGAGAATGGAGGCACCTTGTATGATGTGATCATATAGGACTGGGTCATGATCTATATGAATCTCTCACCAAGAGCCGTTTACCGATGAGATTCATATATATCAACTAATGATGGCTATTGGGCGATCCTAATCCTGAGTGTCTTATCGACTCCTTCAAGTTAAATCGTGGTCTTTGATATACCATGGGTAAGGTCAGATGCATTTTCTGATCAATATTCTCCGTATGTTGAGATTACAGTTTGGCATGTGACTGGGAAGGTTTGTACACAATAGTGGAATCCACTCATTGTGAGAAGTAGATGGTAGTTCCCTTAAGGGTTGATTCGGGGTTTGGACAATATGAGCGCTCTCCTAATTCCGTGAGGAAATATGATTTATTATCCATTAGAGAATCAATGGTACTTAAAGGATATATGTAATTAGAGGGGTATAACGGACATTATGACCCAGCTCTAATTATGAACTACTGTGGAGGATCACACCATATATAATAGTTATATTGATGGACACCGAGTTGTATCGGTATGTGTAAAAGCGTCCACAGTTGAGAGAATGCAGCTTCGGGTTTTTAGTGGAATAACACCAGAATTAATAATCAAGGAATATTAATTAAAGAGTTTAGTTAATGATTCCGAGAATTGCTGGAGCTCAAAATACCGTGGGTCCATTAGGTTCCCTTGCTAGCCTGATCGATTTAGGTAACAAGGGTCATGGTAAATTAATTGGATTGTCCAATTAATTGTGTTATAAATGTGGCACGTATATATTCGGGAATTAATTGAATAATGAGATTATTTAATTAATGAATGTTAATAGTTAAATTAATTAAATAATTAGATTATTTAATTATATTGATAATTATGAATTATTATTTAACTATTAATTGGAGGATGTTAGTTGATATATGGATTTAGGTGAAAATAATAGGATTATTTTATTTTACTAAGTCATTTATCTAAGTATTTGAATTTAAGTTTAAATTTAAAATACTTATTATCACTTTTAATATATTAGATATATTTGAAAAGGATAAATAATATATATATATATCAATTATAACACAAAAGATTGCATTTGATGCAAATTGGTGTGTGTACATATATAAGTGTTTGTATAGGATACAAACAAGGATATATATATATATATAATTGATAAAAATAAATAAAAAGAAATAAAAAAAGTGCAGGCGTGATTTTTGTTTTCTTTTGGAGAAAAAGTTGATTTTGTTTTGGTGTGTACCTGATACACACGAGAAAGAAAAAAGAAAAAAAAACATAAGTTTTGCATGAGATGCAATTTATGTGTGCATTAAATCAATACACCGATTGAGAAGAAAGTTTTTCAATAAGTATTTCTCTACATCCTTCATTCAAGTTCCTGAGACCGTGACGTGCCCACACGCAATTACCAGTTCAGGGAGATAGCAAGGAAGATCGAGTGGTTCAGACATGAGCACATCGTAAAGTGAATGAGTCTCCAAACATTGGTAAGAGTGGTTCAGACAGGAGCATATCATAAAGTGAAGGAGCCTCCAAACGTTGGTAAGATTTTCTTCTATTGATTATATTGATTACAATTTTCTGTGATTACATATTGTATGTATTAGTTTCAAAAAATAATTACGATCTCAAGTTCACTGGTCCCAGATACAGATTATGATCTATATAAAAATTTTAAAACCTACTTCCGTTGCGTGACCGGTGAACGGGGTTCCAACAATTGGTATCAAAGCCAATTTATTTTTCGGAACAGGAAATTGTTTTCGGTGCTTCTATATGTATGAATGTGTAGGCACCATCTATATGATTGTATGAATGTTAATAATTAAATTGTTTAATTTAAACATGGTTGATCGTATTTTTTTATGGTAATGTGGTTTTAGGGTTTATGGGTTGTATAATTTTTTATTTTTTTTTACTGTTATTGTATTATAAATAATAATAAAAAAATTGTAACCTGTAAACGAAGAACTAGAAACGTGCGCGACGGCGGCACTGTTCACGGCGTGTACTGTTCATAGGCACTGTTCACGAGGGGTGGGGGGGGCCATGTTCACGGCGGGTATTGTTCATACGGTACTATTCACATCTTGCACGGTTCCGTTGGCAAGTGTTGCCTAGTGCGTTCCGTGTAGATTTCCCATTTCGGATTCATGAGATGAATCGGAGTGACCTGAAGAGACTGGAAGATATCTGAAGTTACTAGAAGATCAATGAATGCCTTGGGAAATTTTTTGTAATTTTAGATTCCAATTTTTTAGGTTAAATAATCCACAGTACTCGGCCAATTCATGTATGATTTATATTATGTGATGATAAAAGCATTTCCATGCATACGTATGTCATTTAGATTAGATGTGCCTACACAAATATATTTGATATGTCATACTTGCATCATAACCTGATATTTTATGTAATTTTTTTTAATGTGATTAAAATGGGCAACTATGAATAAGGAGATTAGTTTTTTAATGGTTAGAAAGCTTGATAATTCTCATTAATATTAATTTAGTTATTAAAGAGTTTAATAAGTTAGATTAATATGGTCATTTATTATAATTAGGATTAATATGATTAATTACCTAATAATAAATTAACCGAATAAAGTGTTAGAGTTTTAATTGTTAAAACTTGATAAACACTATCATAATAATCTGGCCTTAGTAAATAGTTTACTGAATCTTAGATTGTTCACTAATACATTAGATTTTTAATTGTTAAAAATAATTAATAATTTAATAATAACCGACCCCAACCAACGGCTGACCAGGAATTGTGCCCCGAGCTATGAAACAAGACTGCACTTTTGATGAATCGGAACCAGGCTAACATGAGGTAGTTTTGCAGTTGAATTCGATTTATGGTAGAAATGCTATTGAACCGCTAAAATATGACATTTTTACTAAAACCCCATGTTTATATTTAAAAATTTGTAAAATTCCCTCTTTTTGAAAGACCAAATTACCTCTGTACGATTCCTACCCGCCAAAATTAGTTGACTACCAAACAAATTATCGTTTTGTACAAATTTCAAAACACCAAAACACAGTAACACATTTCCTTGATTACACAGCCCAAGTCTTCGATAATGGAGGACACATATAATAAAATAAAAAGCAAAAACACAGCAATACAAACCAATTTCTTCTCTATAATCTTTGCATAAATCCAAACCTATGCCGACAACTTTGTGATGAATCAGCATTGTCTTTCACATCCACTATTGATGATCACAAAAATGTTAAAAAAATCACACACGCTTCTATGTTATGTCATCTAGCAAACACTGTAAAAATTGTTCTCTGCAAGAGTTTTGAAGGGTTCTTTTTTTTCTTTTTCTTTTTTGGAGCTGATGGGGTGTGTTCAAGCCAAGAGCTCTACTTATTCGCCGCCTCCGGTACTTGAGAAGCTGAAATTGGAAGGTGGGTATGTCAAGGGAGTGAGCGGGGGGACAGTGATTGTGGTGAAGAATGGTGGTGCTAGTGGAGACAAAAGGGTTTCTGGAGAAGGTGCCGGAGGAGGTGGTGGTTCGCGGAAGAGTGTTAGGAAGAAAATTGGAGATGATGAACTTGTTGACGGTTGGCCCAAATGGCTTGTTGATAACATCCCAAGAGAGGTTTTGACTGGTTTGGTTCCGAAAAGTGCAGATTCTTATGATAAACTAGCAAAGGTTGGTATATACAGTCTTTCTCTGCTCAGTTCGTACGTCATTATTTTAAAGTAAATCAATTTGTTAGAGTCGTGACAGTCTGTTACAGGCGATCAATATAATTCTGAAAGGATATCCTCTATATGTGCATAGCCATTTTCTGAGTTGTGAATTCTCAAATTTTTTTATAATTTTGAAGGTTGGCCAAGGAACCTACAGCAATGTGTACAAAGCCCGAGATAGAGATACAAGGAAGATTGTTGCTTTGAAGAAGGTCCGATTCGACACATCGGAGCCTGAAAGTGTCAAATTTATGGCAAGAGAGATAATGATATTGCAGAAGCTAGATCATCCCAATGTCATCAAGCTTGAAGGACTAGCCACGTCAAGGATGCAATATAGCCTCTATCTTGTTTTCGATTATATGCAGTCAGATTTAACGAGAATCATCTGCCGTCCTGGCCAGAGGCTTACTCAACCACATGTCAGAATTTCTCTTTCTACTTATAAACCTAAAATTTCATTTCTTGTTATTGAATTTGTTAGAGTATTTAAATACTATTGCTGAGTCATTTCATATTTCATAACAAGTGTCAAGTCTAACGGTTACTAACATGATATTAGAGTCACATATCACCTCTTAGCAGAGATGATTGTGCACCTCCTTTCCACATTGGTGGTCAAGGGTTCGATCCTTACCATAGACATTTTAGAAACATATGTGAGGAGTTTTCACCTAGTTTGTGAGAGTAAATTCAGGCCGCACATGTATCGTATAATCTTAGCAGATCCCGACAGTTATGTAATAGTTGTAATTCTTCCACACACAAAAATGATATTATAGTCACTTTTACGAGAAACTCCATGGTTTGAGTTTAGCTGGTCTTGCAAGTAAGGGGTGTGTTAGTGCTTAAATACAATGGTTTGAGTTTAGCTGGTCTTGCAAGTAAGGGGTGTGTTAGTGCATAAATACAACTGTTGGCCATATTCAAACAACTTAAATTTATAGGTCTAACGAGTTTACAAACAAGTTCTATAGTGATGAACTAAGAAATCTTGATGTGATTAGACTAGTGACAGCTTGTGGTGCTCAGCTAAGTGAAATTTTGTATAATTTGGCTTTGTAATAGAATATATAATGAAGATTTTCCTGTTTGATAAAAGTACTTAAATTGCAGGTAAAGTGCTATATGCAGCAGCTGCTTTCAGGTCTGGAGCACTGTCATGAAAGAGGAATTTTGCATCGAGACCTCAAAGCTTCCAACTTGTTGATAGACAAAAATGGGGTGCTAAAGATTGCAGACTTTGGCCTTGCAAATTTCTTCATTCCTAAACCAAAACGAGGCCTCACAAGTCGAGTTGTGACACTCTGGTACAGAGCTCCAGAGCTACTTTTAAGCTCTACCGATTATGGAGTTGGTATCGATCTTTGGAGTGCTGGATGCTTATTAGCTGAAATGTTTATAGGAAGACCAATTATGCCCGGGAGGACAGAGGTAATTAAAACTTACTTGATGCATGGAAGTTAACACTCTACAAGTTTGTTCAAAGACCAGTGTAAAATGAAAATGTTTGATATTATTGCATTCGAGTAGTCTTTTTGGTACCTCAAATATGCTCTAATGTGTAATGTATTCTAACAATTCTCGCGAATGCATCATGCGGAACGCGAAAATGAGGAAAACAGTACATATAAATGATTTGTTTTTTGCTTGTACATCTGATAATTATTGTATTCAGTGTCTTAAGCTTGTTTTCATTCAGGTTGAGCAACTTCATAGGATATTTAAGCTCTGTGGTTCTCCCTCAGAAGATTATTGGAAGAAATTAAAGTCATCAACAACGTTTCGACCAGCACAACATTATAAGCCTAGTTTCCAAGAAGCATTTGGAGACTTCCCTTCTTCTTCATTTGGTATCTTAACCACACTGCTGTCTCTGGACCCGGCATATCGTGGCACTGCTACTTCTGCTCTCCAAAGTCAAGTGAGAGAGTACTATTTCTGTTCATTTCTTGATCAATCCTATCTGTGTTGTTTTCTGAATAGCTCTTTTTGGATTCAGTTCTTTAGTTCAAGCCCGTTGGCTTGCGATCTCTCGGGTTTACCTGTAATGAACAAAGATGAAGATGAGCCAGCTCAAACAATCAAACCAAAGAGGTATGTTAAAGCATGGAGTGTGGATTTCTATTTCCTGCTTTTGTTTTCCTACTATAACCAGTAGTACCATATCGCGCTATTTGGATATCTCCACAGAAATTGCATTGTACCATGATATTTGCAATTTGCAATTGCATATAAAGGCAGAACTTTGTTTATTTGCAAGGAGCCATTTACAACTTGCAATTAATGTACATTATTCCAATGAAACCATTTCTGTATTCTACAAGTATGATGGATTTTGTTTGACAGGCCATTAACATGATTGTGCATTTCCACCGTACAGGCGAAGGAGTTTAAAATCGAAAAAATGCTCTCATAAAAATCAGGAAGATCATGGAACTAAGGATCCAACTACAGAAAATGCCAGAGGAGGTAGTGAATCTTCTAAAGAGGTGAATTGAATTATATAATATCTTTTTGGAAGTATCATTTTTCAATTAAAATTGATGAAAAAAAGTTGCTTATACAATGTACCACCATCAAACCTAAAAGTTCTATAGATAGTATTTAAGCACACTAACAATTTTAACCCGTGGTTAGCTTTAAAAATGATGGCATTTATTGGAAAATCATTGGCACAACTTTGTTTTCTTTCAGATGGAGAAGAATACAGAGCTGAACATTGCAAGCAGCAGCACTTTCTCTACTTGGAAACCAATTAGGCGGCATGAAGAGAGCTTGCACAACACCTCCCTCTCTCCGATTGTTTGTTCGAATCTGAAAAGATCGCCGAGAACTGAGGGTCATCCTAATGCTCTCAGGAACATCCAGAACTTCACTCTTTTACAGGCCTCTATAACAGATATAATCAACCCCAGACAAGGCAATGCATTTGCTCCTTTTAGCAAGACTCTCTCTACCTTAGATTTTCGAACACTCGATCCCGAAAAGATATCAAAACTCTTTGGACTAGACAAAGATTAAGCCATGGACATTGGACAGTGATCTTAGTTCAGATCAAATTGCCTTGTATCATCGGTTAATCTCTATGTTTAATTATATCTGAATGAGCTGAGCTATATATGAAAGAATATTAATTGTGTATTCCTTTTAAGCTTTCTTTGTTAATAATTATATGAAAGAATATTAATTGTGTATTCCAGATAACAGTATTAGATATTGTTGTGGATGATTGTGGGTATATTAGTATAGACATTAGGAAATGTCTCAAAAGTAAATTCGTGCGGGATTAGGCTCAAATCAGATAATTTCATAAACAATTCCATACCGGTATGGAAGTCGATCCAAACCAGCAGTTGGTAGGCCCCAATTCAGCTCACGATAGATCCGTAATTTGAGCTCTTGAGCTTGAGGAAGTAGGTCGGGACCGTGAAGATAACGATGGTCCTTTGTTCGATGGGAGGATTCTTGTAGGTATATAATATAGATATTAGCTCCATTGGTTTGAGGCCTTTTAGGTAGAGATCCAATAATAAATCCATACGGGCTAAGTCCCAAAGTGGACAATATCATACCAATATGGAGATTGTGGATTCCATACTTGTTTAGCCCCAAAGTGGACAATACCATACCGATGTGCATATTGTGGGTTTCATAGTTATAGCAAAGTCTAATTGACGAGGGATGGAGAGATCCTAGCAGAAAGACTATTTTACAGACTATTATCAATTTCATTTTTCTGATAACTTATGCCGTATTTGAATGTTTCATACCATTCTCAATTTTCACAAAGAACATGAATGTATTAGTACAATGATTTTAATTTGTGTGGATTTCATGTAAACATTCAAATATTGTTACAATATTATTTTTACTTTCTAAGAGCTCACATTAATTGCAATAAACATTCAAATCCATGTATATATTACAGGCCTTTCTACATACACCCCTTCAATATCAGAATCACATTTGTTGAAAATAAAAGAAAAAGAAATTTGTTTAAATAACCTCACTCATCATAATAAGTATCAGTGAACTTGTTCTTGATCCATTTGAAGCTGTTACGCAACGACGATTTTAGCTTACCTTCCATGGTGTACATATTATAAGCTGCCACCCTCTTCCTCCTCTGGACCTCGGGATTGCCTGAAGTGTCTAACACATCTGACTGTCTGCTCGGACCATTGAAGCTATACGATTTGGAATGGCCCTCGAACCCAAACCGGACTTCCGAATTGGAGTTTGAGTAACCTGAAAATGATTTGCTCTTCTCCATGATCATGGAGCTCTAAGAAACGGAGATCAGGTGTTTTGCTTGCTTTTTATAGAAGAAGGGTCTTTAGTGACTTAATTACGTGCAAAATATTTGATGGTATAGGTCAGTTGGGTGCGTGTGCATAGGAACATGTAGGATAATATTGCTTTGTCTAGTGATTTAATTATAATTTGAACAAATAAATGACATGATGTTGGATGATTGAAGGCATTAATAATATGTTTAGTATAATTTGATTGCAGGATAGATTTTGATATTACTCTGCCTATCAGTGATTGACATGCAAACTACATAATTATATTAATACAATTCAATTATTTCTGTAAAGCAACCTGTGGGGTATGGGGTTTTGATTTTGATAAGGTTGACGACTTGCATTCTATTTCATTTGAACAATCTAATATTACACGATTTAAAAACAACAATATTAAACATATTCTTAAACTAAACACTAAAAAGAAAAAAAAAGATGTAATTCAAAATTTTAAATTTTAACCTAATCTTTTAAAATTGCATTTCAATCATGAATCAAAGGGATATTTACATTTTGCAATAACTTTTCTTAATTGAAGTCTCTTTCTTGAGAGATCACCTTTTTAAGCATGAGAAAATGGAAGGTAAAAAATGTAGAAGACAGTGACAGGCCACACCACCACTAAAGAAGTAGTTGGGGATCTCAACAGGTCCAAATTTAGGTTTAGAGAGAGATGGTGGAGCCTACCACTTCCTCAGCTCACTACTCAGCCGTCAGTGGTGGTGGTGACTGGTGAGTCCCATCAAATTCTGAATATACAAACCCTCCATTTCCACTTTACATTGTGTAGCTATTGGGCCCCTTAAATGGCTCAAAAACCTATTGTTGTTGAATTTGGTGGTTTAACATCTAACATTTGTGATTTGTCTGAGAAAATTAGTCATTATATATATATATATATATATATATATATATATATATGTATGTTCACTTAATTTCAAACATACTCTAGCAACATAATTTAAACAGGGTTTATATAACAATACATTGTAGTTGCAAGAGTCATTATCTATATTTATTTTTCATATTTTAAATTCTTCTTATATTTGAAAAATTGTATAAAAATCTAATAAATATTAAACAAACCTCTATAGTTCCTGAAAATGCATAGCATGACCCATCTAAACATAATGTCTTATTAGATAGGTGCTTTCTTATCTAAATATACAGAAAAAATACCTTAAAGCACACTTTAAATATAAGTTTCTTGTAACCCCCGTATTATGTTTTGACTGCAAGTGTAGCAATGTAATCTTCCATGTTCACTTTCATTTTTTCTTGATATTGTAATCGTCCACGTTTACTGAACAGAAATTTAAACTTTTGCTCAAGTTGATATATATGGACATGCTGTGCCGTTTCATAACTGTTCTCACTTTTTACCTATACTTAATGTAACTCTGCGTCATGTTTCAAGAATCAGTTCCTGCATGTACTGAGTTTTGAAGAACAAGAGCACTAGAAACTGACCGCAAAATCAAATTATGACAAAGTTAAATACATCTATTATATATCATTGCTATTCTTTAGAATATTCTGGGTGACATTGTTTCTTTTTATAACTGGGATGGGCAGGGGAGCCCCCACCTCTAAACCCCATTTGAGGGCATAATTTGCCCCTAAAACTCATTTGGGGGCCATGGGGAAATGTCCATCCCTACTTAAGGGTAGAGTACAATGAGAGATGAAGGGAGACTCATAAGTCGTGAAAGATGACAAAAATTCCAAATTGCATGTCTTTGGTAGTGTACAATTGCTTTGCCAGAACAAGGCTGCAGTTATTTACAGGCATAATTTAAAACTATATGTACTCATTCTTTTAATTTGAAGGTAACAGATTTATCTACCATGTTACAAATTTATCTAGTAGGTGAGTGACAATAGTGCCTTGACATAAATGAATTTAATTCAAAATTAAAATCATGATAAATCACAAAATCTTTGACTATCCTAAGATTTACACAACTCTTCAAGCTAATCATTAACAGAGACCCAATAGTGGCCTACAAAATGAATTGAAATTTTGGAACAGTACTACAGTAATGTGACTACACAACAGACTCATAATGGCATATTCCCAGAGGACACAATGAGTCAATTGTAATTGATAGACACATAATTGGCAATATAATGGCATCATCCTCAGCTTCCACATAAAATTGCTTCAAAGATAAACAGGAATGAAAATGAAGAAAATAACTGATCTCCATCCATTTACAGAAATGATTTGGTTCACATCAGTTTAATTGATAAGCTAATCCATATTAAGACACTGGGGACATTGGTCAACTTTTATTCCAATTAACAGACTGTACTCTAACTTCAACAAAGCTGTCATACATATTATAAGGCAGAGAAAACTATTGAGATGAGAACTTGATACCATGTACACAAAACTGAGCTTTTGCTCATATCTGAGAATTACCATATGAAGTTATTCATGATGACTATCAGAAGAAATCAGCACCATCCTCAACATCATCAGTTTTAATGCTCGCACTTTGAGCCATAAGCACTCTGTACACCCTCTTCGAGCAAACCTCACCTAATCGCCTATCACCACTAACTAACCCTTCAGTGGTCAAATCCTTGAGCAGAAATTCCTTTTCATGCACCTGCAATTTCAAGCCATATACATGTCTTATTATAACAAATGCTCCATCAGATTTGAAAGAACAAGAAAACAAAGGTTAAGAATGACACCAGAAAGACTGCATCTCAAAGCATTCGTTGGAGTAACAGAAATAGAATAACATTCAGTTGTACTCTCTTTACATCAGAGAGATCTATTGAAATTTAAAAGATGTAGTTTTATTTTATTTCAAATATAAATAACTTTGAAATTTCGGTAATTTTTTAAAAAATATTAACATAAACATTTTTATTCAATTAATCAAAGAATTGCAATCCAAGTTGCATAAGTGTCCAAAATAGAACCTGTGGACTTGTGGATGTGTTCAGTATTGTTTTCAAAATCTGTTCTCTAATTTACAATAAACATATAGAAAACATGTCTGTGTTGTGAAATTAGTGGCTGATCACTACTGTTACAAGTCATGATATTAATATACATGAGTGGCAGTACACATGTTTCGTGGCTCTTATTGCCACATGCTACATTAATATGTTGCTTTGTGGCACTATGAGTGTCAGATTTGTAATTGAGTCTCAGTCGAATGTACTGCTCATCCAACAATCAACAATAGAAATCACTTGCTCCCTATTTGTTATATTATTCTACTTACATTTACTAGTGTTCTAACAAGTTATCAGCAAGATTTATGTAAGTAAAAAAATCTCATTGCAAGTGATTTAAATTCTAGTGATCAGTAAATCACACTCAAGGTGATCCTTTTCACTTACATAAATCGTGTTGATAACCCATTATAAACTATCGTAAATATATAAAATAATGCAATGAGAATAAAGTTTTAATAGTAAAGAACTAATTGTTGTTTCTCATTTCTATGATTCCATTTACATATACATGCTTCTGATTATAAGCATGGCATCGATTTGATGCTCCCTTCAATGTATGAGAATGTTTCATTTAAGAGCACGTGTCATGATAGATAAGAACATAAAGGTTGCCACCTAATGACATATGTATCCCAAGTTGGTTTAATTGTGGGAATCCAATGGGGGTGGTGTATAACATGTGGCTTTCCACATTGAACCAACTTGGGATACATGTTATTAAGTGTCAAACTTTAAGTTTTTATCATGACACGTGCTCTTTAATGGCATATTCTCATAGGATTGAAGGGAGGTCCAAACTACTGCCATGCTAATAACAAAGGCATGTATTTGTAATTGGTATCATGGAAATGTGAACAACAATTAGTTCTCTACTATCAAACTATCAAAGCTCTATTCTCTCGTTGCTTTATTTTATATGCATTAATTTATAACAGTCTGGTATGTTATTTTAAAAACATAATATTTATCCTCAGAAATTTAGTGTAAAATGCAACCTAAAAGGCGTTTTCGATGTTTTTGAAAAATGTGATTATCTACACATGAATCAATATACATAGCATAGCCACTCGTACCAATATTTAAAACACAAAGGGATCATTTACATCTCATGAGAAAATCAAAATGCTATTATGTTATACGTAATTGGTTTATAAAATTCTTTACTGTGAGAAACGCATTTTTGAAAATGGTAATCACCAGCAACCTAAAGGTGGGGATGAAGTAACAAAACTAAACCAATTACACCACTTACTGAGAACAAACAGATTATCATTAACAGCTCCACTTCAGATTGTAACTTTCTCCCCTGAATGCTAGGTAAAAATGGAGGCATTTAATTTCTTAAGTATGTACAAACTTAACACTGCTAAATAAGCCTCCCAAAAGCAATATCCAATGACAGCACATAACAGTACGAACCTGAAATAAAAAGAGACATAATCTGTTTAACACTTACTGATTTGCTTGGGTCTAAGTAAACTCTCAAAAGAGATTTCATGGTAGGGTACTTCTTCCATATGGAAATAGCAAATCGTGGCTGTACCTTTGGAATAGATACCAAAGCCTTTAGCCTGGACACAAAAAGAGAATTTACTTCAGAGATACAACTGTAATGCCCAGACAGAAAGCAAATATGCTCCAAACTAATGGCTGGAGGTTGATTAGGGAGAAAAAAAATGAAGATATGAGACACACGGAACATGGCAGGCTAGTTGGCAAGGATGTGAGTGTGTAGAAATTTTAGTTCAACAAATGGCAGATGTATCTCTAAATGCCAATAGGCAGCCAGAGGATGACAAATCAGTCTAACACAGCATTAAAGTTACTTCTATTATCATTATCAATTCTTTGTCAAAGATGGCATCAAAACTGTTGAAACGGACAATGCGATTGCATAAATGAGACACCTACGCCACACCATATCAAATTTTATTTCCAAAAAATCTATAGGTTATAACTGGTCTAGATCCCTGGCTCTGGCTGAATAATCAAGAGTCAAGACATTGGAAAACCATATAACTTTTCACTATAGAATAGTAACAATGTAGCTGCACCTACAGATAATATGACATTATATTACCCAGTTACAAACAAGAAAATATTTTTCTAAGGACAAACAGAAAAAAGAACAAGAAAGAGTGTTATAGTCCAGAATATCAATTAGTGACAAATTTAGTCCAACAATTTCTGATTTTCAGGATTGGTGAATAAATTTAGGATAAAATAACCTATTTATATGCACAGTGGCATGTTTGTAGCACAATCTTGTCGATAGGAATTGTTAAAAACATGTAGATGGAAAGGCAAATGCATTTTAAGTTACATGATTATTAAAAAAATGCAACAAAATAAAATTACTTAATTGTTTGGATAATTTGATACTAAATATCATTTATTAAAGTTACTCACCATGGGTTCTTTTTTATTAAATCCTTATCATCAGAGTCCTTGGGGACAAGGGATCCATTGGCATTTACAGATAGTCTAGTTAATTTCTTCCTGCAATTGAAAGTAAACAAAGCTTCTGAGTATTGTGCACAAATAAAGAGGAAAAGAAAAGCTTTTCTTCTTCTGTTATTCATATTGTGGAATTTCATGTTTCATTGATACTTTAACAAAGATTACAATGGGATATATATATACACACTCTAAAGGTTTTCTCACCAACAACCTCTAACTACTACAGCAATTGTAAACCTCTACCTACTACAGCACTCGTAATGTTTCCTACTACCATTACTTGTTTTCACACACATGTCAACATGATCTTACAAAAGTCTGTGACAGTAAAAGTCCAAGAAATCCAAATATTTGTTTAATTTGCTTAGACTTGAGGGCTCTAAAAAAAATAATGTTAACAATGAGGTAGAAAACATAATAAAAAGAAATAATAAAATATAAAAAACAACCAAACACACATTACTTCAAAAATATCCGGTGTGCTTTTTATATTATGTAACTACAAGAGCATTAAACTAGTTTTCACCATCTACGATGGCGATGGGTAGAATTCTTTTGTCAACTAAAACTTGAGAGTAGCCATTTAATCATCAACATGGAACAATGTCCCTTCAACCACAACCTCCGAGTATAACTCGGCAAAATAAGGTTTTTCCTAATGGTAAAGCTACTTTTAACACCACCGAGAACTGGATTATCTTCAAATTAGGTTATTGAAGCTACTGATTTGGTTGTTGATTATATAGTAAAATCTGTCAACGTTGAAAACATAAGAAAGCCCGGATCTCTTAAAATGATAAACTATAAGTCTATAAGATTAATACTCTTAAGAGAAAAATAGAAGAACAATAAATTCCATAGGTCTAACAAATGCGTGAGAACTTTAAAAATGTACTGGCAAATAGAAAATGTTGCCATTGTCATTTATACCAAATTAACGGAACGATAAAAGATGAAATTCTATAATTTTTCCAATTTGAAGAGATTAAAACTATTTAAGTGCTTAAATACTATTGTTAGGTCATTTCCTATCAGCTTATACTTTTAATATAATGATTACTAACATGTATTAGAGTTTTGTCATCCCTGGTGTTTTGGGTTCATGTCCCCTTATGTTATAATTTGAATTTGTCATTTGTTATCAGAATTTGTTGTGTGCTTGTGTTTGGGCTCAAGCCATGTATCAAGCTAGTTGGTCTTGCTTTATTACGGTGCTTAAATACTATTGTTGAGATCTTTCCTATCAGGTTAAGCTTTTAGGTTTGATGGTTACAAACAAAAACATTATTAAGGCATTTCCTATTAGATGGGGCAAAACTAATATGTACTGTTTCTTCAATAAATATGTTCTAGTTTCCTATAAAAAAATAATAATAATAAACAAGATTACACTCATCAGTAAAACATAATAAAGTACCTAAACTGGCAAGAGGCAAGGCTACTTGTTAAACCAACAACATGTTCAGCTAGTTCAGCTTCATCAATACACTGTCTGGAATGTACCCAAACAAAATGAGTGGTCAACTTTGCCAATACCTGGGGCACAAAAAAATTCAGATACATACTGTACTTGGTAATAAACATCGACTACTTAAAACATGTCCAAAGCATGAGAGCATTAATTTGTTGGCAATAGTTTGCATTCTCAGTTAGTCATTTGACCTCCTCAACAGGTGGACGACTCCAACCATTGTTATTTGCTGGATTTTTGTACTGCTCCTTTTCCCTGACACATTGCCAAAAAACATGTTTCAATTCATTACAATATTAGTTCTGTATCATGTATTGCAGAGACAGCAAACAAGAAAACAGAAACACAAAACGCTTCCCTATCATTACCAATTGCCAGTCAAATATTTAAGTGAAACATATAGAAAGCAAGAGTAAACTACTTTGAAAATGAAAGGAATTGCATTTTAAGTAAACTTTGTAATCAAGTAAAGTTCAATAAGAAAAACTTCCTAATCGGTCACAGGTAAAATGTGAGATAAAATATGTATTGTGATATGACTTTTCATGGATAGAAAACTGCCTTACTCAAAGAACAAAAGAGAGCAGAGGCAATTAAAAAAATAAAAATTAAAAATAAAAAAATAAAAAATAAAAAAATAAAAAATAAAAAATAAAAAAGTAAAAAAAAATTAACATGAAATTGGTAGAAAATTAGTTTTACTATGGTTAAAAGTCCCCATCTCTTGGACATGCATAGTTGTACAGAATAATATACTTACAAGAAGTGCCTAACCTTTTATTAATATACGCCATTAACTTATTTGTGAGGTAGCAAACCCTATATGAGGGATAATGTCTTCTAACTATAGAAACATGATCCAAAAGTGATCCACTGAGAACAAGATTACAAAACTCTTCTGCCTCATATACAAGTAATACATATGGAGTCTCTATTCCTTGGGGAGAGAACTGCAGCAAATGAATGAGGAAAATATATGTTAGAACATAAAATAATATTAATGATTGATATGTAAAAGCGTAAATACATTAAAGTAAAAAAAAAAATCAATAAATGCATTTAAAATTGTGCAAACTCCAATTTAGCAATAATTAATTTTGTTTCTAGTTCCATAAAGAAAGCCACAGAAATAGACAAAGGCATGTCACATTGACCAATTGAAATAACATCTTACCAATTCTTATATATTAGCAATAATGAAATGCCCAGTTATAACACCAGATTATGCAGCAGCCAAGAATATTATATGCATTGTTGAATCAAAAATACTTGCAAGAGTCAATCTATTTCTATATTTTAACTATCAAAAATAGCAACTTAAACATTAGCAAGAGAATTCAGCTCAGTTCCCGCTCAGTTCCCACAATCTCACCTACACAAACTTATCAGTTGGGTGTTCTGTGAGAATCTAATACTACCAAAGCGCTAAGTGAAGTTTGAATAAAAAGAAATTCTGTATTTCAAAAATGAATCAGTATAATATCTCGTAAATATATACCTACTGCTACTTAACATTTAGGACTAATTACAGTACAAATCCCTACTTTCTAGCTTTAATAATTACAGTAATTACACAGCTAATTATCCTATGGATCCACCTAGGATATCTTTGATTGACTCAACTCTCTGGATCTCCCCCTCAAGCTGGCTTGAAAATATCTTCTTGACCCAGCTTGAATACCAGCTTCTCAAACTGATCTTTGGCAATCCTTTAGTGAGACAATCTGCAATCTGTTCTGAGGTTGGTAGATATGGCATGCAAATCTGTCCAATCTCCAATTTCTCCTTGATAAAATGCTTGTCTATTTCCACATGTTTAGTTCTATCATGTAGAACTGGATTATGTGCAATAGCAATTGCTGATTTATTATCACATTAAAGCTTTAATGGGTGTGGTACTTGTATTTTATGATCCTCAAGTAGCCTCTTGATCCACAAAACCTCACAAATACCATGTGCAGCTGCTCTAAACTCAGCTTCCTTCTTACCACCACTCCTTGTTTCCTGCTTCTCCAAGTAACGAGGTTCCCACCAACAAAAGCACAATAACCGGAAGTTGATCTTTTGTCAGTGACACTCCCAGCCCAGTCAGCATCTGTATAAAGCTCAACCTACAGAT
The DNA here is from genome assembly GCA_032871835.1 of Dipteronia dyeriana. Lineage (NCBI taxonomy): Eukaryota > Viridiplantae > Streptophyta > Magnoliopsida > Sapindales > Sapindaceae > Dipteronia > Dipteronia dyeriana. The sequence continues at coordinate 86,260,456 of CM065297.1, read as the reverse complement.
GTTTTAATTAATAAACCTCTTCCCCAGTGCCCCATTTAGGTATCTCAATATCCTTAAAACAGTTTCATGATGTTGAGGACCTGGTGAGTGCATGAATTGGCTTACCAAGTTGACTGCAAATGAGATATCGTGCCTGGTGTGAGCCACGTACAAGCCACTGGTACTACCCTTTGCCAATCTATGTTTCTGAATTTGCAGCATTGAGTTTGAGATTGGGCTCAATAGATGTCTCGGCTGGCTTACAACTCAACATTCCTATCTCTTTCAATAAATCCAATACATACTTCCTTTGAGATGAAAATTCCCTTCTTGGATCTTGCAAATTCCATCCCAAGAGAGTATTTTAACTCTCCCAAATCCTTGATTTCAAACTCACTTGCCAAAGCCTTTTTAAATTTTCAATCTCAGCTATATCATCCCCGGTTAAGATGATATCATCGATATATACAATCAAAATGGCTCTCTTTCCCTCTTTAGAATGTTTAAAGAACATTGTATGGTCACCTTGGCTCTAGTTATAGCCAAATTTCCTCACAACTCTCCCAAACCTCTCAAACCATACTCTATGGGACTGTTTAAGTCCATACAAAGATTTGACCAACCTACAAACCTTCCCACTGCCCAATTCTTTTTCAAAACCTAGTGGAAGTTCCATAAATACCTCTTCTTCTAAGTCTTCATTTAAAAAAAAAAACATTTTTTACATCTAACTAGTACAGTGGCCAATTGTAATTTACTGCCACAGATACAAAAACCCGAATGGAATTAATTTTGGCCACCGGAGCAAAGGTTTCTTGATAGTCAAGAAGTTTGTGTGAACCCTTTAGCGACAAGCCTAACATTATACTTTTCAATAGACCCATAAACCCTACATTTGAATGTAAAAACCCATTTGTACCCAACAGTCTTCTTCCCCTTAGGAGGTTTACAATCTCCCAAGTTCGGTTTTTTTTAGAGCTGACATCTCTTCTAAAACAGCATGTTTCCAGTTTGGGTTAGACCAGGCTTCTTGTATGGTTTGAGGCATAACAAGGTTTGACAGACTAGATGAAAAGGCTCTGTAATTTTCAAACAGCATATGATAAGACATGAACTTGGCTATTAGATGAGAGGTGCAAGATCTAATACCTTTCCTAATAGCAATAGGAATGTTTAGATCAGTTTCAGATTGCTCCACATTGACTGGGATTAGACAGATTTAGAAAGAAAAGAGGATTTAGACATTGGTTTAGGAGGTAGTAAAGGATTAGACACAAAAATCTTACCCTGCTAAGTTGTGTCAGGTTCTGGTTTAGGAGGTTGTGATAGTCTGATCTCTGATGAGATTGGACTCTGTTATCATGTGTTTTCCTCTAAATGTACACTTTCATTTCTACAGCAGGATAATTGCCCAAATTTGGGTTCTTATCTTGTGATGTTTCTCCCCCTGCACTAGTGTCAGTATGATGTGGCAAAGAACTAGACTCTAGCTGTTCAAAATCGATTTCATTTGGAAAAGGATTTTCCTGATTATCCCTTGTCTTATGAGAATCCAAATCGGACAATCAATTCCCTTTGACCACCAGTTTCATGATTAGATAGAGTGGATTCAGGCAAATAATCAGATGAAACTGAAGGAGGAATGATTTGATCCGGAAGATGATTAGAGGGCAAGAAACCAAGATTTTGATTAGAAACTTGATCAGTTTCCAAAACCATCCAAAATCATCTTCATGTCTTGTCTCCCCCTAAAGATGATCACTAAAAAATGGTTTGTATTCAAAATAAGTAACATTCATGCTGACATAAGTTTTCCTATTTCTAGAATTAAAACATTTATACCCCTTTTTATTTGGTGCATACCCAATAAAAACACATTTTGCTGCCCTTGTATCTAGTTTAGAATGAGAGATATGAGTTTGATGGACAAAAACAATACATCCAAAAATTTTATGGCTCAAATTGGAACTCAACCGGTTTGTGGGGAAACATTTCTTAAAACAATTCAAAGGAGTGTCATGTTTTAAAACCCTAGATGGTACCCGATTGATTAAGTATGCAGCAATAAGAACTGCTTCTCCCCAGAGGTATTTAGGGACATTCATGGACAACATAAGGGCCCTACTTACTTCTAGAAGATGGCGGTTTTTTTTCTACTATACCGTTTTGGAGGTATTTCTACATGTGGATTGATGTTGAAATCTATAAATTACGAAGAGTTTAATTAAAGTATCTAGTATCATTATCACTACGCAAAATGCTGATTTTAGTTTGAAACTGGTATTCAATCATTTTGTAAAAGTTTTTAAAGATATTTGCAACTTCAGACTTTGTGTGCATTAGGTACAGGCATACAGCCAGCATAAAAGTGTGTGGTCATCTATAAAAGTAACACACCAACGTTTTCCGGTGAGTGTAGGAATATTAGAAGGTCCCCACACATCACTATGCACAAGATAAAAGGGTTTTGATGCACGGTATAATTTAGAAACATAGGGATTTCGGGTACTTTAGAGAAACAGCATGTATCACATTGAAATTACTTTATTGATAGATTTTGAAATAAAGTAGGAAACAAATGCTTCCAATATGCAAAACTAGGATGACATAGACTATAATGCCTCATCATAATTTGATCTTTTGTAGTGAACGAACCAACACAGCATTTTAACCCTAGAACTAATGAATTACTCAAGGTGTCCTCAAAATAGTAGAGTCCATCTCTCATCCTAGCACTGCCAATCATCTTTCCCCATAGCCATATCCTAAAATTCACATTTAATAGGATAAAACACAACAGAACAGTTAGAATCTTGAGATAGTTTGCTAACTGACAATAAGTTACAAGAGAGATCGGGTACATGTAAAACAAAATTCGGGATAAGGTTACCAGACAGTTTCATGGAACCATTTCCAGCAATACTAGAGACTTTCATCAGCAATTTTTACCTTTTGATGACCAGCACAAGAAACATAGGTTTGAAACAAAGATGAGATGTTAATCATGTGGTCGAATGCACCCGAATCAATGATCCAAGGTGCAGGTGTGTAATTGCTCAAAAAACCAGTAGAGAAAATACCTGTATAGGCTAAGAAACTGCTAAAATTAGAGTTGTTTGTTGTGAATTGAATGGAAGTAATTTCAAGAGTTGATCCACATGATCCTTATTGAGGAAGGACTATTCTGCAAAATGGGCAGTAGAGGTTGATTTGTCCCTAGGTTTTCAGTTGGCCGGCTTGCCATGAAATTTCCAACATGTCTCACGGGTGTGTCTTGGCTTATTGCAATGGTCACACCATACTATTGATTAATCTTCACTTCTGCGAACATAGTTCAAAACTCGAAAAGCAGTGCGAGACGGTCAAGCCTTCCCGAGGCAATCATGGTGGCAGCCTCAACCAGAAAATAGGAAAAATAATTTATTTATTTTTTTAAAAAGTAATAAAGTAGAAAATATTCTATAATATTTTATAAATTTATTTTTTTTAAATAAATCAGTTAACACAGGTGAAAAACATAAATAAAAATAAATAAATAAATAAACAAACATATCATTTGAGTAAAATAGAGACTCTAAGGCCCATTTAAAGTTAACAATCCAAGCAAAGCTGGCCCAATCCAATTAAAACCCTAAATACACATTACTTTCACAAAGTCAGCCTCACTTGACATTGTAATGGGCTTGTTTTAGACTTGGGTTACTTAAGACCAAATTAAAAAAAAAAAAAAAGTTGTTACCCGACCCAATACTCTTTTTAAAACCAAGGTAACCCTAATAATTTTTTTCTAGATCTCCTTTCAAAGTAGCCGACACCATTGTTGTCAAAGGTGCGCTAAGGCGCAGTTGAAGGCATCGGGCGGCAACAGGCGCAGCTCCAACGACTCTCTCTGGTCTGGGCACGGCTGTTTCCGACGGGCTCACGCTTTACGGCACTGGACGACGAGGCGCTGATGTGCGCCTGATGTTCCCGAATGTTTTTTTGTGTTTTTTAGGGTTTGTTTTCAAATGGGGTCTAAATTTAAATGTTAAAAGGTAAATGGGTCTTTTTTAAAAAGAAATAAGTTGAGAAGGGTCTAAAAAAATAAAAAATAAAAAATAAAAAATAAAAAAGAAGATGAGAAACCCTAAGTCAATGACAAGAGCAGATATCGACATTCTTCTTCACCAACGGCTGCTTCAGTGCTTCTGATCTTCTCTCAGCTCTCACCTGTCAACGGCAACTTCTTCTCTCCAGCTAGACCAGCTCTCCAAGCAAGTTTCTTCTCTCTTTCTCTTTCTCTTCATCTTCAATCGTCGTTTTTCTTCTCTTTCTCTGATTCTCTCGGTCTCTCCATTGTCAATCACTTTCTCTTTATCTAAAATCTCTGTTTTTCTTCTCTTTCTCTGATTCTCGGTCTCTATTTTGTTTTTCTCTGCTTTCAGCCTTTCATGGAATATTGTTGCTATAGCTGCAGGAGTTAGAGAGCCTAGTTATTGAACAAGACAGAGTCTGAGAGGAGATTCATCGTCAAGGGCACCACAATCATCACCTCGCCTTATATATCAGGAGGATAGTGACGATGAGTGTGAAATGGAAGATGAGGGACACAAATTTAAAGAGGATGTAGCTCGATTTGAAGAGGAGGATTGTGATTTGGAGTTTGATGAATTGATATAGATTAGACTCTTATAGGCATAGAGTGTCTAGAGTCTACTACTCTCCCTTATAAACATATTTTAATATCTGTGTTTGAAACTTTGGATGAACTTTTTTTTTTTTGCAACTTTTGAGTTGATTGTGTTGAATTATTATGAAGTTGATTATGTGTTTAATTATTATGTATTTATGTGTTATTAAATTAGTTATTAGTCACTAGTCACTAGAAAATTAGGTATAAATAGCTTTTTACAACCTTTTATGAATTTTCTACATTTTTATGAAAAATGTGCGCCTTGCCTCGCTCGTGCGTGCGCCTCGCCTTGCGCCTCAAGCTCTAGAGGCTTTGGCGCCTAACGCCTCTGAAAACTATGGCCGACACTTCCACTTTCTTCAGAGTTCTTCTTTTTTCTTCTGGTTCTTCTATTTTTTTTTTATAAAAATGAAAACCGTCTCTAAGTCGACTCGGTCGAGTTAAGGCAGTGCGACACAGAGGCGACATCCCCATTGCGGCAGAGGAGTGTTTTTAGGTCAAATACGATGGTGCGGCTGAACCAGCTCGTTCAAGACGGGGTGAGGCGGCCTTGAGGTGGCCGCCTCGGTCCGAATTTTAAAACTATGCCTACGAGTCTAGACTTTGCAGGTTCTCACCTCTTGTGAGACTAGTGCAGAAGTCTCAACATGGTGGGATTCACTCTTCTTTCCCAGCATCACCACACGTCTACTTTCCTCCCTTCTCACTTCAGCAAAGACTTCGTTTATAGAAGGGAGTGGCTATCTTCCTATAATACTGCCCCGAACCTCATCAAACTCTACATTTAACCTTGCCAAAAACTTAAAAACTCAGCTATTTTCTATCACCTTTTAGAAGTAAACTCCATCAACCGGATCCTTCCACTTATGTTCATAGAACATTTCAAGGTCTTGCCAAAGACGCTTGAGACCAGTAAAATATTTGGTAACAGTGTCTGTGTCTTGCTTTGCTTCTCGAATCTTCAGTTGGATCTCATATATCTGGGATTGGTTGACCAGATCGAAATACATATGCTTCAAGTTCTCCCACATCTCCTCAGCCGTAGTATACCCTAGATAATTTGCACTGACTTCCTCCATGGAATTAACTAGCCAAGCCATCACCATGGAATTTTCAGCATCCCAGACTGCATCTTGCGCATCTGTGGCTGCTGGTTCAACTTTGTCTCCTGTTAAATAGCCTATTTTGCCTATACCGTGGTTATACATCTGGGCAGAAAGGGACTGACAAAGAAAATTGTCCCCATTAAGTTTGATGTTGGTGATTTTAACCGGATGATGATCGGAAGGAGGATTTAGTGATGGCTGGTTTTCAGCAGAGGTAGGTAGGTTAGAAGCCGAAGAGTCTTCCGACATAGTGACAGATTAAGAGTGAAAGAAGAAAAAAACCAAGGAAGAAGTCCAAGAACTCACGTAAGAATGCCTAGGTTTTAGAGTTGGAATCTAGCTCTAATACCATGAAGTTTGAATAAGAAGAAATTCTGTATTTCAAAAATGAATCAGTACATCTCCTAAATATATAACCTACTGCTAGCTAACATTAAGGACTAATTACAATACAAATCCCTACTTTCTAGCTTTAATAATTACAGTAATTACACAGCTTATTATCCTAAAAATCCTCCTAGAATATCTTTGATTGAGTCAACTCTCTGAATCCCTAGAATTCGGACAGTTGCCTTTTCCAACACTAAGACTATCTTAAGATAGCACACTAGACAAACCTTAAATTCATCTATGAATTGAGCTTCCCCACTGAAGATTGGCAGCACAGTTAAGTCAATCAAGTTTCTCATGGAACGTCACCACTCTTGACATAAATGTCAAAAGGAAAGGAGAGTAAAATGGGCATAAGCAAGTTATACAGACAACACAAAGGAGAAACAATAAGTAACAAGCAAGTAATTTATATACAAATATAGGAAAAGAAATGACAATGTCTGAATCACAAGATTAGACAAATAGTCTTTCAGCAAAAATTTGCAGTTGTGCAAACACAGGTACTTTAGAACTTGAAAGGAAAAAAACTTACAGTTTGTTCTTCTATAAGATATTTGTTTGGTCAGTGTAGCAATATATCAACATTAAGCAGTAATAAGTGATGTGCTTGCTTAATTCCAGATAATGGCAATTGATCAGAAATTTCATAATTCCCAGAGAATATTGTGACGGCTTTTCAAGGAAGACTATGAGTCGAGAGATATATAGAATTGCGAATGCCAAAAAAAAAAATTGAAATTGCATAATCAAATCCAAGAACTTACCTTTGCAATATGTTCGGGAACTGTCATGGTCCACACAATAGATCTTTCAACTGGATTAGATGTTATGCGGTATGTTAATCCTTTATCAGCAAACCTTGTAAGCAGATGTCCTACAGTAAGAAGTAGAGAACAATGCAGCTCCATAAGCAGATTTGATAAGTAAATTACATGAATTAGGTTACCCATTACGGGTAACCAAGAGAAGATCTTGAGAAAAAACCTTACCTCCAACCGAGCCCAGTTCAATCACTTTTGCATCTATTTCAGCCACAATAGATTTTTGTGCAAATTTCCCTTTTTCCCACTTTTGCTTTTCTTTCTCGATTTTTTTCAATTCTGCCGCTTCAGCCTTCAGAGCAGCTTTTTGCAACTTCTCTTGCTGTAGAAATGGACTGTGATCAGTTAAATGTTTGCAAAAATAATATACAAATAAAAAATTTGGTACCCAACAAAATACTAACTTCTTTTTTTTGCTTCTTTTCTTCCATTAAGAGCATTCTTTCCTCTTTTGTCATCTTCTTCTTCTTTCCCACTGCTTCATCTGTGCTAAATTTCTTGTCAGTACTGACTTTTATTCTTCTTGTCATATGTGGGATATAACTCATCTGCTCCATGCTAAAGTTTTCTCTGTCTGGACAATCTTGTACCTAATTGAATGTCATCAGACCATTAAAAAAAGGGTAAATTGAGAGGTACGCTTAATCACTATACACCATTTTTATTTTTCTCGACAAAATTAAAAAAAAAAAAAAAAAAACTAATCTACAAGTATTTTAAAAAAAATGAAATCCAATTCGAGATGTAGCAAAGGAAGAAAATAATTTTCGTCATTAGTGATTTGTTCTTAACTGTATTTTTGAAAGTGAGAAGTTCAAATTTTTAACCAGGAAAAATAAATTGTTTATAAAATTTGATGGAACTTTAATTTCTTCGTAAGTTCCCAGTTTAAAAATACAGTAAAGCACAAATAACTTATAAGGAGAAAGTATTCCAATGATTATAGCATCACTATGATTCAAGCATTCACAATATCATCCTTAAAGTTACAGAAGTAATTACAACAGATGCTACAGCTGAACTATAATTCAGGGATGTAAATACAGAAAATGATAATATATGCAAACATATTACATGTTCTTAGAAATTCAAACTATTTTTTCAAGCAGATTAATGATCCTCTGATGTTATGTCTTTAAATAATTAGTTTCCAATAAAATTTGAAGAATCTGTTCAAGAATATCCAGGCTGAACAGGCAAGCAAATATCTCTATATTGGCATATATATATATATATATATAATGTAACTGATTATTTTAGTTTTAATCATTAAATATGGAATTGGCTCACATGTGTTATAATGTATCTGATTATTTTACTTTTAATCATTAAATATGGAATTGGCTCACATGTGTGTGTGTGAGAGAAAATCAAGTCCTTAAAAGACTACATAATGTAACTGAGTATTTTACTTTTAATCATTAAATAAGGAATTGGCTCACGTGTGTGTGTGGAAATTATTAGTCCTTAGAAGACTACACAATGTAACTGAGTATTTGTGTATGTGTGTGTGCACGCGTGTGAAAATTATTAGTCCTTAGAAGACTATACAATGTAACTGAGTATTTTGCTTTTAATCATTAAATAAGGAATTGGCTCACACTATGGTCATCCAGTTCTCTAGAAACAAAGACATAAGGCTATGAAGGGCAACAAGTAGAAAATGAGAAGAGTAAAAAAGTGAAACACAATTCAGATCTTGCTGTAGTTAAATAGTGCTATAGCATAAAGATTTACACAACAAACTTCGAGGAATTTACAATAGAGCTGGTTTGTTATTATTATAGAGCCTCAGCGGAAATACCATTTTAATATCATCTAGCGAATAGGTTGACTGTGAAGAACTGTCTCTAGACATTTGGACCAGATTAGCATTCCCTGATAAACATATTACCTGTATATTACATTTACAAGAGAAAAACAAAATCCAAATAATGAAGAAACTTTCTTTTGTATTTTACAAAAAAAATCAGGCATCACACAATAGCAAAAAAGAGTTGATCTGGTGATGATCTAAACATACCCACGAGGCAATTAGACGTAACAATTCTAGAATGCCATTCAGAGTCCTTTTCATCATCAAAACCGGAACAAATTACTTCATTCTGCCTCAAATCTTCCCTGCCAGAACTACTTTCAGATTCATTGTCAGAATCCAAACATATCAATCCACTAATTCCTGTGATATAATCAAACAAAAAAAAAAAAAAAAAAAAAAGGAGTAAGAAAATAATAGACTGAATCAAGCTCTATAATTCCAAAGAAACTGCAGAATGTTTAAAAACCCAAAACAACAAAGAATGGACTATCAAAATCTTTGACAATAATTTCAACGAGTTCCAAGTTAGATACCAATTAGTAATTTTTCTGGGGCTACCACCAGTAAAATCCTAATCAACTTAGGAAAGACAATCCTGAAGTCCACAAGAACAAACCCTGGTAAACCAGAAATCACACAAAGAATTCAAACCAACAAACATGTCAACCAACATCAGTCAATGTAATTTAACAAATAGAATTTTCATTACAAAACCCCCGGAACAGAAGTACTATGAAAATCCAACCAATATTCTAAAACCTTAAAGGGGCCGTTTGGTATGAGATAATTTTTACATGGGAATGGGAATCTGATAGCATTCCCATGTTTGGTGGCAGGTTCGTGTTTTTCCATTCCCAGGAAAGTGATTACCATGGGAATCACATTGCCGCCCAAGGGGGTGGGGGTAAGGTGAAAGTGGGTTTCACATTACCCTCCATGTGATTCCCATCGTGGGACCCACTTTAAATTTTTTTTAAAATAATTAATATAAATTAAATGGAATATATTTATATAATAAAAATATATATTATAATAATATATAAACAATATATATTATATAATAATATATAAATAATATATATATTACACTATATTATCCATGTGCAACCAAACACAATTATCTAACATTCTTATGGATCTGACATAATATTCCCATACACAACCAAACACATATATTCAGGTTTCTAGGAATCAAATTACTATGTTTAACTTTTCTAGAAATCAAATATTTTGATTACCTCGTACCAAACGGCCCCTAAAAGACAAACAGAAATTCATTTTCATAAAATAACAAACCCAGCCCTATACATCTAGAAGCCAAAGCTTGTGAAATTGCCACTGCCGGAGTGATATACAAACAATAGCAAGATTCCTCCTTTAAACTATCAATGTAATTATGAACCACAAAAATAAGTAGAAAAAGCATAACCATAGCACTCAAATTATCCCAAAATTCAACAAAATAATCAACTCAATAAAAGCACAACATTAATTTTTATTTTTTTTTAGAAAAAACAATTACAGATAACATGGTCAAAAGGGTATTCCTTTTCCGAAATCATTTAAACTAAAATCCAACTAAAAAATAAATTAAAATTACCAGATAACATGTGATCAGAATTCGAAACCCTAATTCGGGGATCAAGCGAAGAACCCATGGTGCATTTGACGATAGCGATGTCAGACATCGGGGTCTCGGGCACGAAAGAGGGAGTGGAGGCGGAGGATGAGGCGGTAAAGCCCGGTTTTTTGGGGGTGGAGTCATCGTCGAGGACGAGAACAACCGGGTCGGGTCCGGTTCTGGGTTTCTTGGGGAGGGAGTAGAGTGGAGACTCGAAGGCGTTTTGGTCTTCTTCGTCGGAGAGAATGATTGGTTGAAACATTGAACCAACTTTCGAGAGCGAACCGTAGAGACCAGAGGGAGAGATGTTCTATGTACTTTCGAGTATATTGTATTCTTCGAATAAGCGCGGGTTTGTTGAAGAGGGTAAAAGCGGTGTGTTTGGCTACGGGAATAGGGAGGAAACAAAAACAAATAATAATATAACGGGGTTTTTACGATTTAGTCCATTCTAATTGGAAAACGCCACTTTTATAGTTGTTATTTGAGTTTTCATCAAATTAGTCCTTATATAATTAAAAATACATTATTTCAATCATACTAACAGTCAAGGTTAGTCAAAACTAATGGTGGATGGGGTATTTTGGTCTTAACACATGTTTATTATTGAAAAAAATTGTTTTAATAAAAAAAAATTGTTTTAATAAAAAAAAATTGAAAAAAGAAAGAAACAAAACTGATGGATCTCTATTCAGATCCATCAGTGGTGGATCTTCAATTCTCCATTCAAATATGTATTTGAAGAATGATCTCCAACACAAGGACTCGAAGAACGACAATGACATCTCATCCCCGTCGTCGTCCCTCATCTTCTTGATAACGACGGCCTTATTGAACCTTGTACGATCTCATAAAGAGATGAAATGCGTACCATTTGACGAGAAGAGTCTGAAATATATAATAGAGAGAGCTCTCAAAGTGACAACAAACACTAAAGAAGCGCTTCTACAAATTGCTTTTAGATTTTGGAGAGATTAAAGCTATGTTTGAGATTGTTTTTGCTTGAGAAATAATCACTTATTTCTCAAGTTTTTAGTAGATAATTGTTTGGTAAACTTCCAAAAAATAGATTATTTTACAAGTTGCTCATTCGATAAGCAGTTTTGGAGAAGTTGGCTAGGGGTTGCTTTTCAAAGCTGATTATTATGGAAGCTGGTTTTTTATCATTAAAATATTTATAATATCCCTACTATTTTAATATAAAGACAATAATACCCTTCTATGGTAATTTTTTGAATTAAAAACATTTTAAAAGACTGAAATTAAAAAATTTAAAAATAATCTTGTTTTAAGAATCAGTGGCCATTGTTCACCAGCGGTGGCCACCACCAATGGCGGAGGAGGATAGCCAGCCACTTTTGGCAACGTCGAAGTTGGAGGAGGAAACCAGTCATCCCCCGAAAATGAAGGAGGAAAACCAGAGATGTCGATTCTGTTGTGATTCAGTCCCGATTCCGTCAAGCCAAAGATGTCAGAGGAGGATTCCGTTGTGATTAAGTCCCAATTCTGTCACGATTCCGTCCAGCCAAAGATGTCGGTTCGGCGATAAAGGCCGAGGAAGCCTCCTCCATTTTCGTGATGATTCCGGTGGTATGGAGATGATGATTCTGTTGATACTTCCGGTGATGGGGACGATGTAATGGCGACACTACCAACAGTGAGGGATGAAGGATAACGATCTCTCGATGTCGGCAGCAAGCGGGAGACAGTGGCGGATTTGGAGTTGAGTTGCAGAGATTCCATTGATAATGTTGAGTGAGTGGGTTGACTCAACCGAGTTGACTCAGAAACTTAGGGTTGGGAAGAATGAGTTGACTCGGTAACTTAGTATTAGAAGAATGAGTTGACTTAGTAATTATTATTTTTTAATTTATATATATATATATATATATATATACTATGCTTTATATTTACATTTTTAATTTAATCAAAAAAAATTGCATTTTTAATTTAGAAAAAAAAATTGTAGTAAAAAAATGTTTGAATAATATATTACATTTTAACAATTATGGTTATTTTAATCATTTTCCATAATCAATTAAAATTTACCAAACACTTTTTTCTTGTTTTTTTTCTTAAGTTGATTATTTGTAGATTCATTTTACCAAACACCCATTGACTTATCTTATAAGTTGATTATTCCTTAAGTTAAGCTAAAAACAGATTATTTCATAAGTAAAGCAATCTCAAACATAGCTTAAATTGAGACTGTTTATGTTGGTTGTTGTATTTTTCTTACTGGAATTGGGTTTTTGGTTTGATGCTTCCTTTGTGTGTGTGTGTGGCCAAGGTAGCAACACGATATTTCCGTTCTCTACCTTCGACGGCAATGACAACGTCTCACCCATTCTCATTCTCGGAGCCCGAACTGTACCACGTACTAGCTCTCTCATCTACCTTAAACCGCAGATCTGTAATGGAGATCCATTGGTGGTGGATCGAACTCCATTCAAATGGAGGTGGAGATCCACTGATGGTGGACATCTAATGTTTCAATTTTTTTCTTTTGATTTTTCTTTTTTTTTTCCATTCTATTTTAAAATTTTCTTTTAATTTGATCTTCACCGTCCATCTCTGATGTGGAAGCTGGAGATCTATCTATACAAAAAAAATCATTATTCTTTTTAAATTATAATTTAATTTAAATTTATCAATCATGGAAAAAAACTATTTAATAGAGGACAAACTTGTCTTTTTCACTCATCCAACTTTAAAAGGGATAAAAAAGACTTTTAATTGTGTTTGTGACGGTTGACCGTAATTTTGACTAAGGTAGGACTGAAATGAGTTATTTTTAATTATATACGCAGTTCGATAAAAAAATCAATTAACAATTAAAAAAGTGTGTTTTCTAATTAGATTGGAACCAAATTGTAAGAACCCTTAATATATATATATATATATATAACTTTTTATTATCAGTTCGAACAGATATAAAATTTATCAGTTCTTTACATGTGGACTATTGAATTTAAAAGATATTTTGACAAGTAAATACAGTCAAGTAAAAGCATTTAAATCCAATTTTTACTGGGTCCGATCCAAGCCCACTTGATATGGGTCAACCCAAAAGGCTTCTATTGTATTGAAACTCATCCGGTTGACTGAGTCACATGTAACTGAAGATACACACTTATCTAAAAGTTTGACTTGGTTTGTGTTGACGGTAATTTTTGGATTACGTAGACTTTACCACGTGCCCAACAAGATAACGCAAAAGCAATGTCAAACAGCAGAGCTGTAAAGAAAATAAGCATGCACACACAATTTTACGTGCAAAACCCTAGAAGAGAAAAAACCACGGCTGCTGGAGACGGCGAGGGAAAGAACTTCAGTATGAATATTTTGTTTACACACTATATCTCTTTTTTTGACCTAGTTGCCGTTATTCTCATTAAATCTTTAACGGGTGTTTTTAGGGTCTATTTATACATGCATAAAACCATAATTCTTGGTATACAAGTAAGGAAAGTTGTTGAGTTTTAATAAGACTCTGATTTATTGGAGTCGTTTTATCATTCTCTCGTGCACTTTATTGGTCACATTCGCAGCATATTAGATCTCTTGCCCAATCTATACTTTGATATGTATAAGAAAGTTTACTTCCTTATCAAAGCGTAATTCGAGATATCTTATTTGAATAGGATTCATTTTCTGCGTAATTGAGTTGTAATTACGTTGAATTCAATGTTGTACATGTGTCGCTCAACAGAATGCCAGACCTGACCTGGCCTTACTCACCCCAACCAGTGGTTTGGTCCCGACCAGATGTTTCAATCTCGACCATCTCGATATTCCCGATCGGGTTATCTTTAGCTGGTCAACCCTATCACTTTTGTTGACTTATTTCCACAAGATCGTTTAGGTGATCCCAGCCAGATATTACGAGGCCATCTTTGGTCAACCTAGGTTGGCTCTGTCTTGTTGACTTTTGGTGACATGAAATACTTTCAAATTTTACCAATAGCAATACCCCCTTAAACATTCGAATTGAGTATCTCGCTCGATAAGGGAAGAGCTCGCCTGGTGAGGTATGTTTAATTTGTTGTTGGTTTTTGTCTTGTAACTCATTAATGCTCATTAATTTTTAATAGCTAAGCATTCAGTTTTAACCACAAATGCTTGATTTTCCCAAATGACGTGACGTGAATGGCATAATTATGGTGGTTTTTTGAATTTCAAATTGCGCATGATCTTTGGGGTTCGTGCACCAACTTCCACCCACACTCACGCCATAACCAATGAAAATTCCCTCATCACTCTTGGTATCAAATTTGCCAAGTTGATCTCGGCCTTTAAGAATGTACATTTGCTTTCAAATTAGTGTAAGTAGCTCACATTTGGCTTCCTACCCTTCCACAATTCATAGAAGGTTTGCTTAGTGTTGAGCCTAAGAAAAACTCTATTTCCTATATAGCAAGTCGTATTGACAGCCTCAGTCCAAAGATTCCTAGGCACATTGTCGCTAAGCAACATCACATGGGTCATCTCTTGAAGGACCTTATTCTTCATCTCTACAACCCTATTTTGTTGAGAAGTTCGAGGAGCCAAGAACTTATGGGAAATGCCAAAGCTATTACAAAAGCTTTCAAAACAAGTATTTTCAAATTCCCTCTCATTGTCACTCATAATTCTTTTAATGTTTTTTATGTGAGAGTTCTTCTCATCTTGAATTTTAGTGCAAAGTATTTTAAACTTTCCAAACATTTCAGATTTTTCTCGAAGAAAATAAGTCTATGTAAATCTAGAGAAATAATCAACACATACATAAATGTATCTCTTGCCACCGAGACTCTTGGTTTGCATGGGAACCATAAGGTCCATATGTATGAGCTCTAATGGCCCATTGGTGGTGAGATACTTGACTTTCTTGTGCATGCTTTTGGTTTGTTTTCCTTGTTGACAAGGTCCACAAACACCTTCAATTTTCTTCCTAAGTTCGGGAAGCCCACACACAATTTTGAACTTATCTAAGATCCTCAAAACTCGAGAGTTCATGTGGCTAAGCCTTTAGCGCCACAACTCAATTTGCTCACTCTTGGGCAAATTACAAGAGATGACACCACCTTCAAGACAATAACAACTGTTACCAGATCTCTTTCCTTTAAACAAGGTTTGTCCATTAGATTTCAAAAAAGAGCAATCATTTCTATTAAACAAGACCGACAACCCATTATCATTAAGATGAGAAATGCTTACGAGATTCACTTGCAAGTCAAATTACAAATAAAGCATTTGATAAGGAGGGTAATCCGGGAATGTAAATGATTTATTTCCCTATGGATTTTTAGATCCATTACCAAATGTGACAAATCCACCATCCTCCATGCCAAGAGATTCAACGAAACTCTTATTTCCGGTCATGTGCCTAGAGCACCCACTATCAAAATACTAAGTGTTAGAAGTGTTGGCCTTCAAGGCTATTTGAGCTACATGGTAAACATATTCATTACTTCTAATCCACCTAGGTGAGATATTTTCTTTCCTAGTGGTCATGAAATCATTGGCTCTAAATTTCCTAGGAGCATGCGTTTTAGCTCTAGTCCTATTCTTTTCAATCATGCTTTTAGTTCTATAAATTTTAATAAACTTGAAACAATTTGGTCTAATATGACTATCATCACCATAAAAATGACATGAAGGAATAAAGTAAAAGGTCATACCATTCCTTTATTAGTACAAATGGGCTATCCTATGTCTTTGAGCTTGCCTTTGGTGTTGGATTGGTTCTCTCATTCTTTGTTGTTGAGTTGGAGAAGATTGCTTCCTTGGTTGAACTTGTATGGATTGCTTGTTGGCTTGGTGGTATTTGGGTTCAGGAAAGCTTGCTTGATGTGCTCTCATTGGTTAAGTTTGAGCTTGAATCCTTGGTGCCACGTTAACTTGGACATTTTTAGAGCACTTTTCTAATTCAATTTTCTTCCTAGGATGATGTGGTGGAAGAGGATCTTTGATGTCCATGCTCTTGACAAATACCATCTTGCTTGGGGTTGAGGTCTCCTTGTCATCTTCAAACCCTAAACCTCTCTTATCACTTGGCTTTTTGTCAACTCCCAACATACGGTCAAGTTTCTTCGTTCTTGAAGTCATCTTAGCAATAGTCTCTCTTGCTTCTTCAAACTCATTTTCCATTAAAGCTTCATTTCTTTTAGCTATCTTCACTTATCCATTCAAGTGAATCACTTCGGTTGATAGCTTGATGTTCTCTTCTTTTAGTCTTATGTTAATAGCCAAATTTGGCTAGGGACCAAAGGAGAATTTTTCCACTTCCCAACCTTCATGTAAGGGTCCAAGTTCGGGCTTATATAACGGGGTATCAAGGTCCTCGAGGTCGAGCAACCACGCGATCCTGTAGGAGCAAGACGAGGTCGCCCATACCATATGAGCATCTTGCACGTATCTAGGCTCACCAAATAAAGCCCGACTTGACCACGTCAAGCTCTCTATACCAGGATAGAAGCCCGAAGCTTGGTCGACGTAGAAGAACCTAGGTTCCTCGAGGTCGAGGTATCTGGCGACCTCCCTTGCAGCATGCTGCCATCTCTACCTTCACCAAGGGACCTTTAGGGTCTCGAACTTGTCTTGCAATGCCTTCCCGCTTCGCCGAGGTATAATCTCAACCTATTTGAGCATAAAAGGAAGAAGCTAGCAAAGCCCCATCATCACCAAAATACGCCAACACGATTATAGCAAGATCCACTGTAGATCATGGCATGGTTAAATCAAGTCTCTAGTAGCAAGAGCAATACTCGAGCGTACCTCGACACTAGATAGGCCAAGCGTTACCTCAGGTAACCTCCATAAAGTACCTCGCCAAAGTAACATACAAAATCAGAGTTCTTCTCCAAACAGCGTAGGAAGAGAGGGTTGACTTTCATGACATTTACGATACCATTAATGAGGTCAACCATATTAATGGAGGTAGTCAACCCTATTAATGATATAGTCAAACGCCATTAAATCAGTCAACTCCTTAATAACGTCATTAATAAGTTAACTCAATCATTACCTCCTATGATTACGAATTGATTGGCTAAATTAATGGAGTGGGAAACAAGGAAAAGTTCAAAGAGGAAACAAACACATCTTCTCTAAAATATTAGCTACAAACCGATAAACTATATTAAATGAAGAATCATGTTCAATAAGGAAAGAAGAACAATTCAAGAATCCTGGACTTGCATGCCAAGGTAGTTACACAATGTATAAATACACACGTAATATCATCGACTACACATCTCATATCTGATATCTCATCTCTAATCCTAAAAATTGACCAGCCTGAGGCAAGTCTATATACTTCGTCTAAGTTCTCTCTAATCATTATTGTATGTGTACCTATATTAGGAACGTACCGGTATCGGATAACACTCGATCACTATTGTAAGCTCTCTGGAGCACCATGGTTGTATTATTTCTCCATTATTGTAAGCGTCTAGAAGCACCGCTTGATATATATAAATATATACAAGGAAATGCCTTTCTTCTTCCTCTAGATATTGCCTTGGGGTTTTTCAGCATGTGATCATTTGTGACATTTTTTCCCCTTGATCAGTCCACCTTCATCTATATAAGACTTGTCTTTCTCCTATTTATCTCATGTATTATGCATGTATGTATGTGTACGAGCTAGATTTTTACCTTGCTAGACCTAGCGCTCTTATCCATCTATCTGCTTGTCAAGTCGCATGGCAAGATGGGGAGAGATTACCCAGACCCTTTGAAGGGAGTCGATAAGCTCTCTTGCACCCTCCTTTCTATGGGATCAGACGAGGATCCGACACCGGAGCTCGATGAGCCCTCTTTCTTACTTACCATTTAGATCGGGAAATTACAGGAAGGAATCGGGATCCAAGACCAGGCTCTAAGACCCATGTACCAAGACGACATCCGACCCCGACCGAAAGTACCTATAGGTAATGATTCACTACCAGGTTGTCCAATCTTTCACGAGCTCGTCTACATCATCCTAGAGCATCAATCCTACCTTCTTGCTCGCTATCTGGATCGAGGACACCTAGAGAGAAGATCATATACCAGGACTAGGTACCAAGACCGGAGATCGGGACCAGTACTAGGGACCAAGATCAACCCCTCTTTACACCACCAAGGGAACCTCGAGCTCTTCGTATCTCCTCTATATGTATGAAGACTAACGGACGGGATGACTAGTCTCCTACCTACCGCATCATCCTCCATATTCATACAAGATTACCAAGGTATGAGGTACCTACCCCCCGCAGCCTTCCGAGGTATCGGGTTGAGGGTATTGATCGATATTTCTCACCTTGAGCGAATTTTCGGTTAACATCTTCGAACCTCTTTCTTCATCTTTAACCTTGAGCTTTGAAAGTGCTCAATGAACCCTTCAACCATGCCCTATACATTTCCATATGTAGAGTGAGATGAAGAGCTCTCATCACTTTGGTCATCTTCAGTTAGTTTATCTTCTTCTTGGTCATCTAATTCATCCTTACTCTTAAGAGAGGATGCAATGGCAATGAAATTTGCCACATGGTCTTCATCATCCGAGGATTCTGTTTCCTCTTCTAAGTCATCACTATCACTCCAAATGGTGGCCATTGCTTTTTCTTCTTTTTTATTTTTCAAATTTGCACACTCAGGAGCAATATAAACATATCCACTGCACTCAAAGCATTGGATGTCCTTCTTGGAGTTCTTCTATTAGGTTTTTTCCATCTTCTTGAAGGGAGTCTTCTTCTTCAAGTCTTGACCTTTGAATTCAAGGCCTTTCTTTTTCAAACTTCACAAATCACTTGAATCTTTTGACCATGATCTCCCCTTCTGAGTCTTCCTTCTCCTTTTCAACCTTAGAGATCTTCAAAGCAATGCTCTTTTGCTTCTTTGGAGGTATATGCGTAGGAGTCCATCTAGACTCATAAGCTAAAAGTCTTTCAATGACTTCACTTTTTTTATGTTCTTGTAGTCACTATTTTCCTCAATTACCATCACCTTTGACTCATATCTTACAGGAAGCGACCTCATAATCTTTTCCTTGATCCTCATATTCGAATAAGGGTTACCAAGTTGATGGCTTTGATTGACTATGTCCATCAATTTCACTTAAAAGTCATTGAAGCATTCATCCTCCTACATTCTAATAGTCTCATATTGCATTTGAAGGACTTGAAGCTTGGAGTCCTTGACTACTTCGGTTCCTTTATTAGCTATCTCTAGAATCTCACATGCCTCATTAACATTCCTAGTTGTTTGAATCAACTTATACTGGTTGTCATCCATGGCACACGAGATGGCATGCATTGCCTTGTTGTTCCACTTGAAAGCTTCAAATTCTTATGTGCTACATTGAGACTTAGGCTTGGAGACTTAACTACCATCATTAGCGGTCATTTTGGAGGAGTGTACCCATCTTCAATTGTTATCCATGCACAATCATCTATTTAGCAAATGTATGATTCCATCTTGCCTTTCCATGAGGCATAGTTCACCCTATTGAGCAAAGGGGGTCTTGTGCTTGAAGCTCCCTCATGTCTACCACCGTTCCCACTCATAGTGTTTGAGGATTATGATTGAGATACAAATAAGGTGAAACAAACAAATGCAAAAATACAGGACACACATACAAAGAGCTTGGATCTTCTAATTATGTCTAGGAAACCGTTACGATACCAATTGAAATTAACTACAATGTGTGTCTAATTAACCTAGGGGGGGTGAATAGGTTTTAATCGAATCAATTACAAATCTTTTCGATTAATCAATATTTCTTAAAATAAACACCTCACAACAAACATACACTAAATTTAAGTAAAGGTGCGAAAAGTAAATAATACTTGAATTTACGTGGAAAACCTTTGACAAGGTAAAAACCACGGGATTAGCTAAATGCTAGCCAATCGAGCTCTCAAATCCACTATTTGTAAAAACGATTACAACCTAGGTTGACCACATCACACCTATATGGTTACTAATCAGTTTTTGTTACCCGTAGGCCTTTAATAGAGATAATTGGCTCTTGCTTGTATTATACCTACAGTAAATACAAGACTTAACTCTTAAAGAGAAGAGATATGTGTTAACCGAAAATTCGATTTAGGTGAGGAATTTCGATCAACACCCTCAACCCGCTACCCGGTAGGCTACGGGGGGTAGATACCTCGCACCTCAGCGATCTTGTATGAATATAGAGTATGGTGTAGCTAGGTAAGAGACAAGTCCTCCCACCTATCGAGCTTCATGCATATAGAGGAAACATGGCACATCGGGTTCCTTTGCTGGAATGGAGGGCAAGTCCTGGTCCCTGGTCCCTGGTCCTGGCACTCGGTCTCCTCTTTAGGTGACCTCGATCTAAATAGCATGCAAGGAGGTAGGATCACTACTCCTCGGTAGTTTCCCTGCCCATTTAGCAAGCAAGAAGGAATGATTGGTGCAACTGATTGATATAGCTATGATCGTGAAAGATAGAACCACCTGTTAACGACTCCTCACCTCTAAGTACTTTCGGTTGGGGCCGAGACTTGTCTTGGTTCTTCTAACTTCTTTAAAGTGATAACTCGACATTCAGATAGGTGGCTAGGACTAGCAGGGTCAGAGACTAACTCACATTCATACACACACACACACACACACATACACCCCCCCCCCCCACACACACACATATATATATATATATATATATAATAAAGGAGATAGATGGGATAAGACAAGTCTTTTGTAGAGGTGGACTGACCAGGGGGGGAAAAGCATCACGAATGATCATATGCTGAAAAAACCTAAGTTAGTATCCAGAGGAAGGAGTGAAATATATATATATATATATATATATATATATATATATATATATATATATATATATATATATATATCAAAGAGTGCTCTTGGGAGCTCAAAAGAATGGCAAAATAGTATAACCATGGTGCTCCAGAGAGCTTACAATAGTAATCGAGTGATAACAGATACCTGAATGTTCATGGTAAAGGTAAATGCACATAAACAAGATGATACCATAGTGATGGTATATTGAGAATCAGGCAAGGTGCCTTTCACTCTGTTGACGATCTTATTCTGGTCGATTTGTGGGTGTCATTTGGGCCTATATATGAGCAGTGAGATAGGCATCGAATCTAACCCCTATAATGTTCCTTTCTCCGTGTATTTATTCACATTGTAATTAGGGTTTTTATTCTTAGCGTGCAAGCAGAAGATCTCTGGAATAATCTCATTTCTTATTAGGCGGAATTTTCTATTTAGTGTAGTTGATCCTGGAAAATCGGCTTGTGATTAATATCTTAGAGAAGATGTGTTTGTTTCCTTTTTGCACTCTTTCCTTATGTTTGTGCGTCTGTGGAGTTGTATATTCTCTCATAAATGGCATTGCTCATCTTCATTAATAGGGTTGACTACCTCCATTATTAATGTTGACTCCATTAACGGTATTTTAAATGTCATAAAAGTCAACCCTCTCTTCCTGTATTGCTTGGAGGAGAACTTTGGTTTTGTATTTGAAAACACAAACACGTTAAAAACTCAAGGCTAACCAAGATGGGAGATGAATAGGTTAGACACATTTTTCGACTCTCTAAGAAATTAACAAAAGTTTGTCCCTCTAGATTGCTTATATCACTATATATATATATATATATATATATATATATTAATTGAAGATAACTAATCAATATATATAAGCATATAAATGTGATACAAACAAACTTACATAAAGCATATACCAACAATTTTGTAGTAAGGAAGTCAACTTACATATAAAGTTTTATCTGTAGTATTCAAATAACAAATACAAATCTAAGGGAGATAGGGATAGAGAAAAATCGATACAAGATATAACGTGGTAAACCTCCGAAGAGGAAACATCCACGGGTTAGCAACCACCGGTAAACAAAATCCACTAGTAGATAAGACAAGTACAATCTCTCAAGTGACCCCTTCACCTAGAAACTACCCCCTATCCTACTCATGAATATGTCACCCTCTTGCTCACCATTCCAAGGCCTCACACCTCTTGTTAAGACTTTCTCGCTCACCCTTCCGGATCCTCACAACCCTTGGCAAGACTTCCTTGCTCACCCTTTCGGATCCTCACAACCCTAAGCAATACTTCCTTGCTCACCCTTTCAGATCCTCACAACCCTAGGCAAGACTTCCTTGCTTGAGATTCTGAGATTCCCCACCTCTTTCCAAGACTTCCATGCTCAACAACATAGACCTCACACCTATTGTCAAGACTTCCTTCTCACAAGGCATCTAGGTGATCATGAAGGCAAAACGCAAACAAGCACGCAGTATAGAATGTTATGATCAACACATCCTATGGAAAATACTAGACATATGCATGAATGTACAAACCAAATGTTGTCTAGTTAAAATGCATGTCTAATTCATCTAGTTTATACAAAATATATGACAAGTTAATTTCAATCTAGATACATGCATAAATCTAAACTTGAACTCAAGATATATTCAATTAATCACATAATCAAGTTTACATTTCATATACCAAAAAACAAACATGTTGTAAAGCATATTATCTATTGATGAAATCAACTAAGCACAAGAATAGCTCATAAGAACACAAACACATGTATCATAGTGAGATTTCGGCCAAAGAGAGCCTAATACATGTGATGAACTATTTTTCACAAAATTAATCAATTAAAGATCATCAAATAGTCCTAGAATCAAAGTTATCACAATACATCTCAAACATGTGAAAACATAGGCAAAATCAAAACCTAACTCAACATGTGAGATTTCAATTGAAACTCAATCTAGCTTTAAATAAGTTCAAAACTCAAATCAAAACTATCACAAGACATATATATATATATATATATATATATATATATATATATATATATATATTGAAGAAGAAAACCCAAGGCAATTGACCAAGTTTTAAAAGAAAACTTTGAGAGAAAATCAATACCTTAGTTGATTTAGTGCAATCCCATTTTTGTGAGGTTAGACTCTAAAAACAACAATAAAACTAACTCAAACCTTCAAAGAAAAGTTGTAGGATGAATAGACAAACACTCTCAACTTTGAATCACTCAGACCAGAGTTCAAATGAAGAAGTTATGGTGTTTTGAAGGTTAGAAAATTTGGGATAAAAATCTGCACTCAAAATTTGAATCTCTCCTTAGAATGAAATGTGATACGGGAGAGATATATAAAGGAGAGAGAAAAAGGATATGTGAAATGACCAAAAGGGCACGAAGCACATCAAGTGACCTTGCTACTCGAGATGGCGTGTGGGCATCTCAGGGCAACAAGCCTTCTTACCCGAGATGGCCACGCACCATCTCGGGAAAGAAGCACTTGATGCTTGCTTCTTTTTCACGAGCTCCCTTCGCATTCTTCGACTGTTCTCCGGCCTCCGAATTCGGAATTCGAATTTGGAATTCAAATTCGTTTATGGATTACAAACCGTAACTCTCTCATGGACATGGAAATATAAGATACTTAACCCAAAAAATAAGAATTTGACTCGATATATGAAGACGAAGACAATGTACACAATATGAGTTGAAAATGTAGTATTTTTTGACTTAGAACTTAAAATTGAAAGTGTGAGTAACCAAAGTGTCTGGAACTCAATCAAGAATGATTCAAGACTAAAATAAAGTTCAATATCCATATTTTACAAATATTTACACATAGAAACACAATTCACATTAGAATGCAAACTACATAGAGATAGTATTCAATCATGCATTTTCCAAAACGTGTTATTTTCTTACCAATGCTTGAGCATTCATCTTCAAGTGTGTGAATGTGTTATAAATGGGGCACAACGTTGCAGGGACACATATGTATGATTTGTGTGTGTACCTTAATGATGCACATCCATGCAGGGACACAAATATATGAATTGTGTGTGTGTGCCTTAATGGTGCACAGCTATACAGGGACACAAATGTATGAATTGTGTGTGTGTGTGCCTAAGCCTTGTTAGATAAAGATAAGGTCTTAATATACCTTTGTAGAACCATATAACATCTTTTCTCTTTGAAGACTTTGTACTTGCTTTGGCTAGTTGTTCCTTCTTCTTTGAAGCTTGAATCATCATGAACCTAAACAACTAAATCATTACAAGTAAACATTATTTTGATATGGAATTAATGCCAACATAATCTAAAACCTAACAATCTCCCCCTTTGGCAAATTCCATGTCAAAACACCTATACATTTATTACAAATATAAAATTGAAGATAGGTCACAAAATCACTCCTTCACATTACAATGAGTAAGATTCCTAAAACTAATCTTCATCAACTCTTGAACTTCATCTTGAACTTCATCTTGAACTTCATCTTGATCTTCTCTTGAAGCAACCTACAAATCATCTCAAAGCACAATACACATACAAGAGAAAACAACAAATGACGATATATAATATGGATAAGAATATACAGTTAAAGTCCACAAATACATGTATCTCCCCCTCAATACATGCCAAATCACAAAAATTCTTAACCAAATCTTAAGATTAATTATTACAAGCCATTAAGTTCAAAAGTTCACAAAACAACATAAAAAAGACTAAGCAACTAACATATACTATTTCACCCCCCTTTTAACATGAAATGACGCCAAAAGGTTAAGAAATGTACCTCAAAGACCAAATACTAGCCACTTGTTTCATCAAAGAAAGTCGTGCGAGTAGTCGATCTAACTTAATGCTTGAGCGGTGGTCTTGAGCTTGAAGCAATGCACTTCTCCAACTCTTTTATCCTTGCATCTTGTTGAACAACTATTGCACCGAGTTTATCAACATTCTCCTTTAATTGTATAGCCCAATCCGGAAGAATACTTGTGCTAATCACATGACTATCAACTTGAGAACTATTAAATAGTCCAAAAGTATCACAAGTCTTACCCTTATTCTTATAGGACATGTAAAACACGTTTATCACAATATTTTTTCAAGGGTTGAACTAACACATCATCTTCTCTACCCTTAATCCCACGAGCGAAACACAATGAAGTAATAAACCCCGGTAACGCAAGCTTTTTATCACCTTTAGTAGAGAAAGCCGCACTATCAATGTAATACATGAGAAGATCTCCAAGGTTTATCGGTTGATTAGTTACCAAGGCATACACTATTTTGATCTTGTCCTTATTCAACTCGGTTGAAATCAAAGATCCAATAATGTTAGTGTAAATGAATAGATGTCAAAATGCACTAGCCTTAGTTAACTCATGTTGACTACTGTATGCCTTATTTTTCCACTCAAAGGAAGCATTGTCGTAAAGAGTTCTACCCATGATATTTAGATTCTCAATAACATCCAAATCTAGAAAATTAGAATCTATATCATTTGATAACCCAAGAAACTTGTTAATGTTCTCAGGGTTAACTCTAAACACAATACCCTTATTTCCATCAAAGCATCTAACAAGGTGGTACTTTCCTTATATTCATGATAAAACTCTCTAACAAGAGTATCATTTACAACTCCTAACATTCTCACCCAAGATTCCCATTTCCTATCATTTAAGCACTTAAGAACATAAGAATCTTTACACTTACCAAAGTCAATGCCTCTCTCTTGAAATATCTTCTTTGTTCCAAAGATCCCTAAATCTTTTGTCCTTGAAGTTTTGGATCCTTTTGAGGTAGACTTGACATTCACAACGAGATTTGATTGATTTCCAGTTTCGGTAGTCTTAGTTTATCCCATTTTTATTTTGTGATAAGATGTTATACACATACAACCAAAATGAGTGAAAACAAAACAAACACATTAGTCATAAAAATATAAAAACAAAGACATATGATTTAAGAATGAATCATCATGCAAGACAAATATGAGTAATATCTTACAAGTATTATTAAGTCAAAATATGCCAACATGTAACAAAATGAAGCATGTGAACATATCATAAAGAGAACAATGTCTAGCATACAATGTTCCCCCTTGATAAATGTCATAACTAAAATCAATGATAGCATAAAGTCCACAAAGATATTCACACAATCACATATTCAAGCAATTTGAAGAAATCTCAATAAAATAAGCTTCATATGCTAAGAGAGATACATAAAGATTTTCAAGTTCTCTCATAATTCTTCAACAATTGCTAAAATATCAACATACTCATAAACAAAGTGTGTGTGTGAGGGAGATATGTTTCAAATATATATCAAGAAGTAGTTTGATAATCAACATGTAAACAATTTTCAACATCTATTCATCTTAAGCTTTTTCCATAAAAAGTCAAACCGATTATCATCAAGAATTTTTGTTTTTAAGAGAATAGATTTCAACATATGAGTGTGTGTGTGTGCATGTGGCTTGTCATCCCATTTCTGTTTTTCAATCTGAGCTCATTTGATTTTTCAACTATACTCCTTTTTAGTCTTCCTCCCTTTTATTTTTAGGCTTTGAATCAAAGAATTTTCTTTTCATGATTCCAATTCAACACTTCTTTGATTTTTCCGAACATAACAAAAAAAATTCACTTCATGGCGGCTTTCACTCATCATAATCGTGTAGCTCTTTTCAACATTGGGTAGCTTTCACTAACCAATGTGTGTAACCCTTTCTATGAAGGTGCTCGTTGAGTTCTATGTATTTACCGAAGCAAAATGGATACTAACCATAGGTCATTTTAAATGTACTTAAGCACAAAAACTTCAAGGTGTATCCATATTAGTAAACTCAACCTACTAGCAAAACATATAAGAGAAGCAAAGTGCAATTTTAGAAAAACCAAGATTTTATGGCTCATAAGCACATGATCTAAAAGCAATAAGTAGAGACTTATTCAAGATCATTACTTCTCTAATGAGTATCTTTCAAAGAATATGAAACTCATATTTTTAAAAGTAATGCCACTCAATATACGATACACAAACAATCATCAAAGTTAAGATCAATGTGAACAATATCACTATTAGATCCTAAAATAGCAAATGTCAATGAGAATCATATGTATGCTATACAAAATTCTCTAATATGACATGCTATGAGATGTATATCAAAGATTGAGTCAAAAGATGAATATCTAAGAGAACATGCATTAGAGTATAGAGATGCCTTTTGCACATTATATTCACCAAATATCATACTTTCACCCTTTTGATGAGCACTATTGCCTTGAATGTCCTCATGACACCAAGTTGATGATGTTTCACAACTAGAGTATAAAAAGCATAATATCTCAACTCAACCAACACATATATAAAAAGAACTTCTCAAAAGTTAACCAACAAATTTCAACTATCATAACAAACATAATGTGAGATAACCAAGTTCATATCAATACATGGTGTATTCAAAGCTAGCAAGCTAGAATTCTCAACACAATTGATATATTGCCTTAAAGCTACCTCACATGTGCTTCTTACATTAGTGATAAGAGCACTCACCTTTGAACCACTTATTCTTGGGTGTACCTACACAAACATATCCAATATCATCATTGACAACAATGTTAAATCTAGAGTTAAGTCCTTCAATGACATGATTAACAAGAATATCATTAATATTCTCTTCCTTAACATTTTCACCACAAGCTTTGTCAAGTTGAACAAGATTAGCTTTCTTCCTACTCCACAA
Source organism: Dipteronia dyeriana (assembly GCA_032871835.1). Taxonomy (NCBI): domain Eukaryota; kingdom Viridiplantae; phylum Streptophyta; class Magnoliopsida; order Sapindales; family Sapindaceae; genus Dipteronia; species Dipteronia dyeriana. The sequence goes on along the minus strand of CM065297.1, from coordinate 86,232,480 downwards.
CTTCTTTTCATGCTTAGCAATATTATCATGTTTCTCAACTTTCAAAGCCTTAGCATGTTCAAGTTGAAGTTTAATCTCTTTATCTCTAGATTAATTTCCTAATTTGTATTTTTCAATAAATTTATAACACTTAGGCTTAATGTGACCTATTGTGTTGCAATAATGTTAAATTGGAATAAAAGATGAGACTGTACCTTTTGGAGTTGAACTAGCTTCACTAGGAGTTTACAAAGATACCTTGTTTGCCAACTTCTTCTTAGCTTTTGATCTTCTCTTCTTGTGTGGTTTCTTATCAATCACGACTTCTTCCAAGTGAGTAGGAAGTGGTGCTTCCAAGGGCTTCTATTCAACTACCAAGTTGTCTTTGCCACTATGAGAGTTAACAAGATTCCTAACACTGGACACACTTACCGAATCATTCACTAAGTCCTTGATGGCCTCATTAGTCGTGTCTATCTCTTCCATTAATTCTTGTTCTCTCTTCTTCAAATAAGATATCACATTATCCTTTTTAAGGTTTATCTTTTCAAGTTCTCTAAACTTCTTCATAATATCACCTTTATCACCAAGAAGTCAATGAGTAACAATCACAAACTCATCTAGTTGTTTCTTGATCAAATCGTCCTTCTTAACTACCTCTCTTAGAGCATTATCTCTAGCTTCTTCAAGCTTTTCTATCTTGGCCAACAACTCAAGATCAGTAGGAATGGAACTAAAGTATCCATGATGATTTGCATCAAAGTTTTTGTTCAAAGATATTGTACCATCAATATTTAGTGAAGAATGAGAAGCCGTTAGAGATACAAAATTGCTCACCAACTCTTCATCACTTGAAGACTCACTACTAAAGCTCTCATCATCACTAGAGTCATTATCACTCCAAGTAGCCACCAACACTTTGCATTTCTTGTCTTTCTTAGATGGCTTCTTGGTGCACTTACTAGCAAAGTGACCAAAACCATGACATTTATAGCATTAAGCACTTTTCTTGTTCATGGCTTGACTATTCTTCTCATTCCTTGGAGATGATGGTTTCTTAACTCCCTTTTCTTTAGAAGACTTGCCTCTAAGCTTGGCATTCTTCTTTAGAAACTTCTTAAACTTTCTAACCAAAAGAGCCATCTCTTCATTTTCATCATCACTCTCCTCCTCAATAGCATTGAGAGCGATTCCCTTACTCTTGATCTTTGGTTTCAAGCACATCTCATAAGTTTGGAGAGACCCAAGCAACTCATCGATGTTCATGCTATCAACATTCATGCTTTCCTCAATAGTTGTCACCTTTGATTTAAATATCTTAGGAAGAGACCTAAGGATTTTCCAATTTAAACGCTCTCTTGAGATAGGTACTCCAAGTGCTTGACATTGGTTATCAATGTTAAGAAGCCGGAATTGGAAGTCTTCGAACTTTTCTTCTCCACCAATACTTAAACCTTCAAATTGTGATGCCAACATTTGAAGCTTTGATTTCTTCACCGCTAAGGTTTCTTCATTAGTGACTTAGAGAGTATCTCAAGCCTCTTTTGCAGATTCAAGATTTTGAATGTAGGAGAATTGATGCCCATCAACTCCTCCAAAGATGGCATTCATAGCACGGTTAGCAACCTCAAACTCATTCGTTGTCCATTCACTCATTGACTTGAGTATATTGGTTCCATTCTCTTAAACCTTGGCAGGAGGACTATAACCTTCTTCTACTACCATCCACACCATTTCATCAATTGAGCAGATGTAGGCTTTCATCCTCGACTTCCAATAAGCACAGTTAGTGCCTCAAAGTAATGGTGGCTTAGTATTTGAGGCTCATTCCGCCATTACATCATCTTGTAAACCTATGACTTCAAAAGCTTTGCAAATACTGTGAATGTATCACCTGGATGCTCACTAAGTACAATCTAGTGTCCTGCTCTGATACCAATTGAAAATACAAACACGGTTAAATACTCAAGACTAACCTATAGGGGGGTAAATAGGTTAGACACCTTTTTCGATTCCCTTAGAAACAAACAAAAGTTTGTCCCTCTAGATTGCTTGTATCACTATATATATATATATATATATATATATATATATATATATATATATATATTAATTGAAGCTAACTAATCAATATATATAAGCATATAAGATGTGATACAAACAAACATACATAAAACATATACCAACAATTTTGTAGTAAGGAAGTCAACTTACATATAAAGTTCTGTATGTAGTATTCAAATAAAAAATACAAATATAAGAGAGATATGGATAGAGAAATGTTGACACAAGATATAACATGGTAAACCTCCGAAGAGGAAACATCCACGGGTTAGCAACCACCGGCAAACAAAATCCACTTGTAGAAAAGAAAAGTACAATCTCTCAAGTGACCCATTTACCTAGAAACTACCCTCATATCATACTCATGAATATGTCACCCTTTTGTTCAACATTCTGAGGCCTCACACCTCTTGTCAAGACTTCCTCGCTCACCCTTCTGGATCCTCACGACCCTAGGCAAGGCTTCCTTGCTCACCCTTCCGGATCCTCACAACCCTAGGCAAGACTTCCTTGCTCACCCTTCCGGATACTCACGACCCTAGGCAAGACTTCCTTACTTAACATTCCGAGGTCTCCCACCTCTTGCCAAAACTTCCATGCTCAACAACATAGGCCTCACATCTATTGTCAAGACTTCCTTCTCACAAGGCATCTAGATGATCATGAATGTAAAATGCAAACAAGCACGCAACATAGAATGTTATGATCAACACATCCTATGGAAAATACTAGACATATGCATGAATGTGCAAACCAATTATTGTCTAGTTAAAATGCATGTCTAATTCATATAGTTCATACAAAAAATATAACAAGTTAATTTCAATCTAGATACATGTATAAATCTAAACTTGAACTCAAGATATATTCAATTAATGACATAATCAAGTTTGCATTTCATATACCAAAAAACAAACATGTTGCGAAGCATATTATCTATTCATGAAATCAGCTAAGCACAAGAATAGCTCATAAGAACACAAGCACATGTATCATAGTAAGATTTTGGCCAAAGAGAGCCTAATACATGTGAGGAACTATTTTTCACAAAATCAATCAATTAAAGATCATCAAATAGTCCTAGAATCAAAGCTAGCACAATACAATCCCAAACATGTGAAAACATAGGTAAAATCAAAACCTAACTCAACATGTGAGATTTCAATTGAAACTCAATCTAGTTTTAAATGAGTTCAAAACTCAAATCAAAACTATCATAAGACACACACACACACACACACACACACACACACACACACATACACACACACACACACACACACACATACATACATATATATATATATATATATATTGAAGAAGAAAACCCAAGGCAATTGACCAAGTTTTAAAAGAAAACTTTGAGAGAAAATCAATACTTTAGTTGATTTGGTGCAGTCCCATTTTTATGAGGTTAGACTCCAAAAACAACAATAAAACTAACTCAAACCTTCAGAGAAAAGATGATGGATGAATAGACAAGTACTCTCAACTTTGAATCACTTAGATCGGAGTTCAAATGAAGAAATTATGGTGTTTGGAATGTGAGAAAATTTGGAATAAAATTCTGCACTCAAATTTTGAATCTTTTATTAGAATGAAATGTGAGAGGGAAGAGATATATAAAGAAGAGGGAAAAAGGACATATGAAATGACCAAAAAGGCATGAAGCACATCAAATGACCTTGCTACTCGAGATGGCGTGTGGGCATCTCAGGGCAACAAGCCTTCTTACCCGAGATGGCCACGCACCATCTCGGGAAAGAAGCACTTGATGCTTGCTTCTTTTTCACGAGCTCCCTTCGCATTCTTCTACTGTTCTCCGGCCTCCGGATTTTGAATTCAAATTCGTTTATGGATTACAAACTATAACTCTCTCACGGACATGGACATATAAGATACTTAACCCAGAAAATAAGAATTTGGCTCGATATACGAAGACGAAGACAATGTACACAACATGAGTTGAAAGTGTAGTATCTTTTGACTTAGAACTTAAAATTGAAAGTGTGAGTAACCAAAGTGTTTGGAACTCAATCAAGAATGATTCAAGACTAAAATCAAGTTCAATATCCATGTTTTACAAATATTTACACATACAAACACAATTTATACTAGAATGCAAACTACATATAGATAGTTTTCAATCATGCATTTTCCAAAACATGTTATTTTCATACCATTGCATGAGCATTCATCTTCAAGTATGTGAATGTGTTATTAATGGGGCATAACGATGCAAGGACACATATGTATGATTTGTGTGTGTGCCTTAGTGGTGCACAACTATGAAAGGATGCAAATGTATGAATTGTGTGTGTGTGCCTTAATGATGCACAACTATATTTTCCGGGACACAAATGTATGAATTGCGTGTGTGCCTAAGCCTTGTTAGAGAAAGATAAGGTCTTAATATACCTTTGTAGAACCATATATCATCCTTTCTCTTTGAAGACTTTGTACTTCCTTTGACTAGTTGTTCCTTCTTCTTTGAAGCCTGAATCATCATGAACCTAAACAACTAAATCATTACAAGTAAACATTATTTTGATATGGAATTAATGCCAACATAATCTAAAACCTAATAGTATTCTAGTAGGCTGATACCTTCCTGGTACAATTCTTCTTGCTGGGAATGTAAAATATTTACCCTGAACGGGTCCCAAAATGGTATCACAGTACTCGGGTACCGGACTGGTGTCGTCGTACCTAGGTTCCAGTCAAGAGGTACCGTGGTACCTATGTACCAAGTAGGAGGTACCGTGGTACTGGTTCTGCTTAATAACTGGTAGTACGTGGGAGATGGTGCTGACTTCTTCTCGGTCTATGGTATCAAGTGTCCCCGGTATCTAGGTATCGGTCCTGATCTAGATTTTACTTGGTAGACCCTACCAGGTATAAGCTTAATGGAAAATTCTTCTTTAGACCCCTACAAAAAAAAAACTATTAACAGAAGTCCCCTCTAACTTGAACACCGATATCTATTTGGTGTTGGAGTCAGAATCTGTAATGCTTGAAGAATTTTGCTTATCTCTTCTTATTGGAAATCATTGCTTGAAATGAAAACCATTCCCAGCATGCTTGGCTTAGGCGAATCAGGGTACTAGCCATTCCAATATCAGAAGTCCTAGTACTTAGGTGAAAAGATCCTAGTCGGCAACCAAGGCCATTTTTACACCAGGTCTTTATATATGGGCGAAACATAGGTGAAACATAGGCGAATCTGGGTAATTGACATTCCTGCAAAATAAAATGAGTGGTGGTGGACCACAGATGGGTATACTCCCTTAGGTGGTACTCTCAATTCTCAAGTTAATACAAATTCTGATAAACAAGAAAGGTAAGATATGACAAACCGTATTGCTTAATTTTTTGGGATGACTTCTTGTGGCCAATCAGGGTACCTGGCATTCCTATTACAGGAATCCTGGTATATAGGTGAAAACACATAGGTGAAAACATGTAGGTGAATCATGGTACCTAGTATTTCTGCTTTAGGGATCCCGGTACCTAGGCAAACTGGCGAAATAATCTTGGTAGGCCACTATGCCATCAAGATCTTTCTTGGCGGGAGGTTGCTCAGCCAAGGCAACAGGATGACCATATAGCTATCCTGGTCTTATGGTCTGGCTGGCAACTTTGCTCTTACACTCAGGCCCTTCTTGGTTGTTTCGCTCGACCAAAGGCATCAGGGTGGTAAAAGGGCTTCCTTGACCTATCCCTGGTCATAAGATCTGGCAGGCAATTATACCTTATGAACCAAACCTTTCCTAACCGGTGGGGGGGTGGTGCCCAGCCAAGGCAGTAGGAGGGTCATTTGGGTTGTCCTGGTCTCGAGGCGATCATTGTCGAAATACCATGGTGATCCTCCAGTGGGATTAATCTGGTCTAGGGCATCAGGGGTGTTGTGTAACTCTTATGGTCAAGGCGATCCTCTTGGATGGATTAATAAGGTCCAGGCCATTAGGAGTGCGGTGTAGCTCTCCTGGTCAAAGCGATCCTCTTGGATGGATTAATCCAGTCCAGGGCATCAGGACCGCAGTATATCTCTCATGGTCAAGGCGATTCTCCTGGATGGATTAATCCGGTCCTGAGCATCAAGAGTGCTGTGTAGCTCTCCTAGTCTCAATCATATGCGAATGGTAATCATAAGAAAACTATCATAGAGATCGAAATAAAAGGAAATACAAACTCATGGCGCTACCAGTCAATGCCCACCTTATTAACTTCAAGAGAAAAACCTTTTGAGGTGATTTGCATTCTAGGTAACAGAGTGACTTTCTGTTAAGGCGCTTATTATTATGGATCGTTCACTAGTAGAAATCTTCACAAGTTGGATCCTACCGGAGTACTAAAGAAAATGGCGAGCTTCTAGTTCCCAAGTAATGTAACCAGCTTAGAGGCCTGCTCGGGGTAGATGAGCCATTAGAGTACTAAAGAAAATGGTGAGCTTATAGTTCCCAAGTAATGTAACCAGCTTAGAGGCATGCTCGGGGTAGATGAGAATCCTCTATAATTGTAGTAGGCTTAAGATTACGTTTGAATGAACCAGGGACCTCAGTAACTCATATGTGTGTTGCGAGGGGCCCAAAACAATAAGTGAATAACCACCGGCCTGATATCTGTCCAGAGGCATGCTCGGGCTTCAAAGAGACCTTAACAATTGAGAAGGGGATCTGGACTTTGTTCAAATGAATTGACACCTAGGTAGCTCACATAAGCGTTGTGAGGGGCCCAATATAACAAGTGTGGAAACCACAGGTCTTGCAGCTGCACTGCTACCCCTAGATGTGTGCTTAGGCATGTATGAGGCCTCAATAAATATGGGAAGACTCTGGGCTCTTCCCGAATGGATCGTGACATCGGTGGCTCACGAGGGCAATAAGCAGCCTGGTACCAATGGAGAGGAGCCACATGTTGATACTAAGGAGGAGATGACCAAGGCAGAGAGGGGAGCGATAGTCCTGAACAAATCCTTGATAAGAGCTGAGGCAACTATGGTTGAGGCATAAGTAGACAGGGAGTGAATGCAATATGCATAAGAGATGGAAAGGCTCAAGTCCATGCTTCATGCCTTGCAAGGATCGCTCTGAGGGAGGCAAAAAAATCTAAAGGAAGTGGTTTAAACTCTATGCAGCAGCGTGGCAACATTTGAAGTGCCAAAATGGAAGCTTCCTTTGCTGAAAGATGTTACGAAGCTTCTTACCAGGTAGCTCCAACTCTTCAACCCCCATTTGAGTTGATCGTCATTGGAGGATGGAACTAGGAGGGGATCGTGAAGAAAGCTGTATAGTTAGTTGAGTCCGTTCCGACTGAAGGCGGTCCTTCTTGAGTCGCTGGTTACGCAACTGATGAGGAGGACGTCGTGCCCATCTCTTTCTTCATACCAAGCCATACTGGGGTAGAACTACCTCGAAGTCCCCATCTATTGCAGGAGTTTAGGATGTGAGAGTAGCTTCAAACCTGCCTACATTTCCATCTGAACCCATCAAAGAGGTAGAGCTTCAGATCGATCCTACCTAGGAAGGTCTTAATTGGTGGGCTGCTGCAGAAGTTTGAGATGCAGGAGGAGCTTCAAAACTACGTACCTGTCCTTCTGAACTTGTTAAGGAGGTAGAGGTCCAGACTGATCTTACTAAGGAATGGGAGGTCCAGACCGATCTTACTAGGGAATGGAAGGTTCAGATTGATCCAACTGAAGAGATGGTAGCCCAAACTGGTTCAGGCTGGTCTTACCATGGTGGTGGAAGCTGGCTCCGAAACAGCAACGCAAGGGGATGGTGACCCTTCCTCCAACCAAGAAGCGGGACCAAGGATAAATGAGTTTTTATTGTCGAGGAGACTAACCAATGAGGTGGATAGGGACCACGGTGAATGACCCGATATAGGTAGAGAGGAGCCACTGGCTTTATACTAGTCCAGAGTCATGCTTAGGATCCTAGAAGTCCCCATCAACTATAAAGAGGCTCTGGACACACCTGGAAAGAATCGGGACCACAGTGGCTGACTAGGGCGATGACCGACCCGGTATAAGAAATGAGGAGCCAATGGCCCTTGCAGCGGGGCTACTACTCTAAAGGCTTTCTTAGGCATGTAAGAGGCCTCAACAAATGTAGGAAGCCTCTGAGCACTCCTCGATCAGATCGGAGCTTCGGTGGCTCACTAGGGCTTTGAATGGTAAGATACAAATGAAGAGGAGCCACAGGTCCGGTACTGGTCCAGAGGCATGTTTAAGATCCTAGAAGTCCCTAGCAATTGAAATAAGGCTCTAGACCATGCTAGAACGAACCAGAAGCTCAGTTGCTCACTTGGGTGTTGACCGGCTTGGTATAAGAAGTGAGAAGCCACTAGGCTTTGCAGCGGGACTGCTACTCCAAAGACATGCTTATGAATGTGTATGAGGCCTCAATAAATATGGAAAGCCTCTGGACTCTCCCCGAACGGATCGGGGACATCGGTGGCTCACTAGGGCATTGAATCGCCCGATACAAATGGATAGGGGCCATCGATCTGGTATTGGTCCAGAGGCATGCTTGGGATCCTAGAAGTCCCCATCAATTAAAATAAGGCTCTGGTCCATGCTAAAATAAACCGGGAGCTCAATGGCTCACTTGGGCATTGACCGACCCTGTACAAGAAGTGAGGAACCACTATGTCTTTACTGGTCATGATGCCCCTACGACCATACAACTGAGTTGGCTTCTCGGATTCGAGAGTTGACCTGCTACCGCTACTTAGAGCTTTTGATGATCAAATTCGATGACATGAGGGAATCCGTATGAATAGGTACAAATCCAGTGGATCCACTAGATAAGAGATATACTGGTAACAGAATGAGAATGCTGTAAAGAAGGATGAGAGGTGCAGCTATACTGTATATGAGCTATCAACGTATCGGAGCGGTTAGGCTATGGAGAAGCCTTCTAGGCACGAGGTGTAGGAGATCTTCTGTATATAGTGGTATGGAGAAAATCCACTACAAAGAATCATGAGTAATGTAGCTCTGCTGCATAAGAGCTCTAGACGTACCGGAGTAGATCTATTGTAGAGAAGCTTGACAAGTGTGGCTCAATTACACTGGAGCTCTAACCGTACCGGAGCAGGTCTACTGTGGAGGAGCTATACAGGTATGGCTCAACTACACTGAAGCTCTAACGGTAATAGAGCAAGTCTGTTGCGAAAGAGCTAGACAGGTGTGGCTTTACTATTCTGAAGTTCTAACGGTACCGAAGCAGGTCTATTGTGGAAAAGCCCTCCAGGCGCGGAACTGCTGTAGAAGAGCCCTACCAATAGATGAGCAGCTTTGCTACATAGAGGTAGTATAGTAGACCGGTTCCACTAAGAATCCCACGTACCATATTTGCTCCACAACAAACAAAATACGTCAAATGATAAAATGAGCACCACAAGTGGTGCATAGGTGATATAGACAAGTATGGAGAAAGGACATCGTAAACAAAAAATGAAATTCCATGAATAACAAATCTGTTACCTCGATAGTAAAAAGTTAAGCTTGTATAGATAAGGAAGCCACGTTGGTCAAGTGAATTTCCCACAAACGGTGCCAAAAAGTGTTAACCAAAAATTCGCTCGAGGTGAGGATTTTCGATCAACACCATCAACCCGCTATCCGATAGGCTGCGAGGGGTAGGTACCTCGCACATCAGCGATCTTGTATGAATATAGAGTATGGTGTAGCTAGGTAAGAGTCAAGTCCTCCCACCTATCGGGCTTCATACATATGGAGGAAACATGGAACATCAGGTTCCTTTGCTGGAATTGAGGGCAAGTCCTGGCACTCGGTCTCCTCTTTAGGTGACCTCGATCTAAATAGCATGCAAGGAGGTAGGATCGCTACTCCTCGGTAGTTTCCCGGCCCATATAGCAAGTAAGAAGGAATGATTTGTGCACCTGATTGATATAGCTATGGCAGTGAAAGATAGGACCACTCATTAGCGACTCCTCACCTCTAGGTACTTTCGGTCGGGGCCAAAACCTGTCTTGGATTTCCTAACTTCTTTAGAGCAGTAACTCAACATACAGATTGGTGACTAGGACCAGCAGAGTTAAAGACTAACTCATATTCATTTACACATACATAATAAAAGAGATAGATGGGAGAAAGATAAGTCTTTTGTAGAGTGGACAGACCAAGGGGGAAATAGCATCATGAATAATCATATACTGAAAACCCCAAGGCAATATCAAGAGGAAGGAGAGAAACCCTTCCGTATATATAAAACATGGAGTGCTCCTAAAAGCTTACAAGAATGGTAAAATAGTACAACCACGATGCTCTGGAGAGCTTACAATAGTAATCGAGTGATAACCAATACCGGAATGTTCTTGGTAAAGGTAAATGCACATAAACAAGACGATACCGTAGTGATGGTATATAGAGAATCAGGCATGGTGCCTTTCACTCTATTGGCGATCTTATTCCGGTCGATTTGTAGGTGCCATTTGAGCTTGTATATGATCAGTGAGATAGGCGTCCAATCCAACCTATATAACGTGATTGATGCACGACAAGTTTTCCAAACCGCGATGCATGCAACGGTGCACCGTCTAGACAACACAGGGGTGAGGACCACCGTGCATGCAAGATCACAAACCGTGGTATAGGCAACATGGGCATACTAGAGAAAACCGTAGCAGGGACCGCCGTGTAGACAAGTGCTCAGGCCGCTGTCCCCAAAGTTTGCAACTTCTGGAACCAACCGCTGTTTGGATCGCGGTGGAGGCAGGTGCATAACCAGCGACCTGCACTGTAGTGAAGAGGAAAATCATCTTTTATAAGCAAACTCAACACACTAATTTATATGCAAAATGTGCAAGTGTGGAGGTGATGAATGGCATAAAATGCATTATTCAAAAACATGTAAACAAGAATACAATACATGCAAGTGAGTGTGTGTAACTACATCTCTTCAAATAAGAGTAGAGTCAAGTAATCTGTCGTTCTTGATGCACGTGGAGTCCAATGCCTTGATGATGGGAGATCTTTAATTCTTAATCTACCATTTACAATATTTGACCCCAAATGTGATTTTGTCAACAAAATAACCCAATCAAAAAATGAGACACTTACAGAATCATATCGGCTCGATAAGAATGTTCAACAGGAACTGCCATAGGCACCAAACCTGATTGTCAACCGGTAACAAGAGAATGTTTTTAGGACCCCTATGACACTTCAATCAAAACCAAATGTGGTAAAATTGAACCCCATATTACATATATTCATTGACCCTAAAATTTCTTTCAGGTTTGAAGAAATAGAAGCCCTCATTCAAAGGATCCTAGGAGTTCTAACACCCTTCAAGAAAAACAGGGTGAATAGTTTTGCAGACTCGATGTTCGTTAATGTGTTGGCCTTGATCGAAATGCTTAAGAAGTTTAGCTTCCCCAACATGAAGCAATTCGAATGCACCATAGCCCCAAACTACCACATCACCTAAGACAAACAAAGGATGTTCACTGCAGCGATCCCACAGGACCTTAGAGAAGCGTGCATGTGTAAAACGTTTGGACCCAGCTTTGGTGGCCCTACCTGACAGACACGGCGTTGCAGTGTTGATTAAAATATGAACAATTAAGTTTGGCCTCACAAGCACGCGAGTCACAAAGACTAGTATAGCGGCAAGCAAGGGATTATTCGTAGGGAGGTGAGATTCACCTACCGTCTCTAGTTCTAGCTATTATTATAGGACACATGGGTTACGCATGCAGAAAGAATGTGGGAAAGTAAATGTTAAACTAACTAAATAAACTACATACATAAATAATATGTACATTGATAGGATGGAATAGAGAGATGCATGAAACAAGGATATGCTAGGGAGACGACTCAACCGTAACAGTCCTCCTAATTAAGCATTAGATTCACCTAATCCTTAAAATGTGCAAGTATGCCATATGCTCGTATCCCTTTAATTAACCATCTACCCTCTCTCGAGCTCATATGCAAATGCCTGAGTGAATCATTAACAAATGCACAAATCCATTAAGCTTTGTGGAACACACATACACGAGCACTACACCGTTTACAAGCCTTGCACATTTCTATCTAACTGGATAACCACAACAACTATTTTGATGGGCATGTAATGCGTAACCATGTGGCCATATTATAGCCAAAGGTTCATCCATATGGCTAACCACAATCGAGAAAGCGGTCAAGTGGAAGCACTAAGAATACGAGATACCCATACAACACGTAGGTTGTATGCTCGTGTCCCCTTAATTAACCATCTACCCTCTTTCGAGACCATAGATGATTGCACCCATGCAAATGCCAAAGCCAATCATTAACATGTGCACGAATCCATTAAGGACTATGGGACACACACATGACTTCTACACCGCCAGTTAGCACATATCTGTCTTACTGGCCTAATGTAGAGGACACCACACTGAGCGTGTTAATGCGAACCACATGATATACAACACATAGCCTAAATGTCATTCACAAGGTGGCTAACCGAGTGAAAGCATTAAGCATACGAAACGTCCATATAACTACACAAGCACAATAGGTAGTCGGTTTATCTTTACTACCAGTTTAGGATTCGGTTTTATCAATCTCCCTAGATGGCATAAAAATGGAAAAAGTGTTCACCTAACACTAATGTGTATCAATGCAATTGTTATATTAAGACCATTCAATTAAGGTTAAAGGTTCATCCTCTTGATTTGGAAATTTTCCCTTAATCAATTCATCACCCAATTCGGCCAAGGATGGGTAAATGTGCCTTCATACAAAGACCTATTAAGCATAAAGATATGAACCAAGGCTGATTTAGCAAATAAATGCATGAACTAGCCTTTTCTACTTGTTAATATACAAATTTGGCAAAGGCCAAAGGTAAATTTTCCACCTAATTAGCATCTAAAAGAAAGCATCTTCATATGGAGGAAAGGTACCAAATACCATGGTTTACCTCGAAATATAAGGAGCAATAAGACTTGGAACCCCGATGTTATTATAAGGGCAAGTTGAAGCTCCTGCACTTTCATGGTACACTGGTACCCAAATACATAGCCATATTTTCCCGTTACCCCATCGAGATGCGTATCCTACCTCACCAGCGGAAAGGAAGATGGTTGTAAAGCTCTTGGTAGATCGTAAAGCTCCAGCCAGATCAACCAGACACCTCTCTACCAAGATGGTACCCCGAGGCACCTCGCCAGAGAAATCAATCAAGTGCCACATCACAAGAATGATACCCCAGGGTACCCCGCTAGCATGCTGGTACCTCAGGTTACCTCGTTATCTTCATCAGTCAAGCTCCACCTCACCAGGATGGTACCTTAGGATACCTCACCTGCATATGTGTACTCCAAGATACCCTATTGCATCACTGGGTCAATGCTTTGAAATACCACGCCGATAACAGAGGAAGTCGAATTACTCTACAAGGTGTAAGTAAACTCCACATAGGCATTATTATAGTGACAGAGTCCAAAAAGGAAACAAACACATTTTCCTACCAAAATATCCTCCGCCAGCCGATTCTTTTGAGTTAATCGTATCAAACAGAAAATCCCATCAAATGGGTAACGAAGATCAATCCAATGATCTGTAGAGTGTACGCCAAGGAAAAACCTAGCCAGTTCACATATAAGTAGAAGGTTGAAATCGACTGAAAATGGAGAGGCCAAAAAATGAGAGGACAATCGCTTGATTCTACAATCTAAAACAAGCCTAGTCATCGTTTTAGAAAGTTGTGTCCATATATCGACAGATACGAGTTCGCCACCTCCAAATTAGTTTGGAAAAAGAGATAAAGATTGAGAAAGTTGTGTCCATATATCATTTTATTGTATTCATTGCTTCAATTCGATCAAAAATATCATCTAGCACTCTGTCATTTTTCTTATTAGTCTCACTATTTTTTACATGTGCAACAGGTGCTGAAGGTACACAACTCAATCGCGATCCGACGTGGTCATGGTCCTGAGGGTGTTAATTGAGATTCCTCAACTAGAGCAAATTTTTGGTTAACACTTTTTTACGCCGTCTGTGGGAATCATTCCACACCCTTTATAAAATCACGTATTTATTGTTTTTGTAGGATCATGAGGCTTCGATCATCCCAAGGGCAGATCGAGTGTCTGAGCGTCAATCTGGTGCCTCCACACGGAAGGCTCACAGGAAAGGAAGGAAGTCGAAGCACCATAATCCGATCCCAATACCGACTAGTACCGCGCAAGCCCCAGTCCCAACGGCGCTAGGCCATGCTGGAACAACAGGCTATAGCTTTTGTGGAAACTATTCACCAACATTTGGTGGCGGAAGGAATTACCCTTCAACCTGTGGAACCCAGCGCCTTCAAAGACCCCAATAGATCGGGAGCTAGGACCACCGCCTTAGACCGATAAAGACTGATCCGTGATATATTGGGGCCCCTACTCTCAGTCCAAGATCGGTTAAGACCCATGCCCCTTGAACCGCTCAGGCCATCCCATTTTCACCCAAACAAGTGAAATCCGCTGCTGACATCCCGTAGGAGAGACCTTGCCACTCAGTTAGACCCGCGGATACTAGAATATAGCCTAGACCCTAGGCAAAAAGTAGTCGGAGAAGCACCATGAGGGATCTTAAACCCGAAGGTAATAAGGGCGAGGCCTCTGTCTCCACTAAGGGCTTCGACAACGAGGATTCTGAAGTCGAATCCAAGAACACTGGGAACAAGCGTCTACGGGATCAGCTGGCTCAGATAAAAAGGGAGATCTACGAATTGAGGAAGGGTAAGCGTAAGAGGGTAAAAAAGGATCCCCTGAGCGAGATGAATGCCCATATCACCAAAAGGATTAGGGAAGCCGAGCTCCCGCCCCCAAATTCAAATTCCAAAGGACAAGTTCTCAAGCACTAAGGATCCTTTGAGTCATTTGGAGAGTTTTATCCAGCAGATGGAGGTCCAGAACACTACCAGGGCCGTAATGTGCCGAATGTTCCTTACCACGCTGACAGATCATGCCAGGACATGGTTCAGGAGGCTACCGGTAGGTAGCGTGGATAACTTCACTAAACTGTCCAATGATTTTTGTTCGCTATTCCAAGGAGTCAACCCACGTCCAAAGGATCCGATCCACTTACAATATGTAATTCATGAGTGTGGGGAAACACTCAGATCTTATATGGAAAGGTTCCATAAGGAGGTGATCCAGATGGTTTTGCCGAGAAAGAGACCTTAGCCAATTTCCATATGAACCTATAGGCCGAGAGACTTTATAGGTCCTTTACAAAGCACCCACTTGAGACCTATCAAGAAGCCTATGATAGGGCTCTGGAGCAAGTCAACCTCGATGAAAAGCTTAGGGTCAAGATTGAGCACGATGACATGAGGACTGCAAAGTGCCAAAAGAAAGATGCGCCCAAACATGCACCGGTCCAGAAAACCTATAATAGGCCATCTAACTGGTCTACATATCGCCCACCGCCTCTTCAACCTCAACGAGAGAGATACCCAGCAAGGCGGGCCCCAACTCGGGCTACTCCTCCTCAAAGAGTGGTAGCACTAGTAACCCAAGATAAATGAGGTTACAACCACTATACCACCTTGAACGCCTTTCGTGAGACAATCATCCTTGTTATTCGAGATAAGGGTCTACTTAAAAAGCTAGCTCCCATGAAGCCAGCTCCCTTGACGAAATAACGGGAATCCCCATCTCTTTAGTCGCTAATAGGTTAGCAGTCGACCCCATATTCAAGCCGATCAAGCAGAATAGACTACACTTCAATACCGAAAGAAATGCTGCTATACAGGAAGAGGTCGATAAGTTTGTAAAGGCTAGATTATTAGGGAAATTTCGATACTTCTTTTGGATCGTAAATGTGGTCGTGGTCACTAAGGCAACCGGGAAATGGCACATGTGCGTTGACTACACAGATCTCAACCGCGCCTACCCAAAGGATAGTTTCCCCTGCCCAAAATCGATCAGCTAGTGGATTCCACTACAGGAAACAAGCTCTCGAGCTTTATAGATGCATTTTCAGGGTACAACCAGATCATGATACACCCCGCTGATCAGGATACGCCCAGTTTCATCACCGGGTATGGTCTTTACTGTTACAAGGTGATGCTGTTTTGCTTCAAAAATGTGGGAACTTTATACCAACGTCTGGTCAACCGATTGTTTAAGTCAGAGAACAGAAGGACTGTAGAGGAGACGAAATGATTACCAAGTCCCGGGTAGTAGAAGAGCTTCAAGACCACTTTCCCAGGACTTTCCAGATCGTAAGAGAGAACCAAATGAGGTTGAACCCCGCTAAGTGTGCTTTCGAGGTAATTGTGAGAAATTTTCTTGATATTATGGTTCACGAGAGAAGTATAAAGGCCAACCCAGAGAAAAGCCGAACTATCTTATACCTGGAATCTCTTACCTCAGTCAAACAAGTACAAACGATAACCGTTCGAGTTGCAACGCTCACTTCATTTCATGGTCGACTGAAACGGCGGTTAGTGGGGCTCTGGTTAAAGAATGCTAGGACGGGGTCCAGTGACCTGTCTGCTACGTAAGTTATGCACTAACCAAGCCCAAAAAGAATTTCGTTCTCCTTGAGAAGCTCGTCTTCACCCTAGTGACCTCGGTAAGGAAGCCCCGTCCTTACTTCCAAACACATACAACCGCAGTATGGACTGATCAACCTTTCCACCAGTTCTTGTAGAGACTAGACGTGTCTGAATGGTTGGTCCTTTAGGCCCTAGAATGCACTCAGTTTGATCTGAAATCCATGGCTAGGATAATTATCAAGGCTCATGCACTAACGAACTTTATAGTTGAGTTTTTAGCTCTCTCTTGTCAAGAGACCTTGACAGAGTTAAGTTCAGCTCCCCAGATGCTTTCGGAGCCTGATAATTGGCCGGTTGGTTACGATGCTTGGATTCTCTACATAGATAGAGTGTCCGAACAAGCAGCAAAGGTGTCGGCATCATCTTGATAGACCCTAAAAAAGTAGAACGCTGCCACAACTTCAGGTTCGAATTCAAAGCTACAAACAATGAAGCAGAGTATGAAGCCATTGTGGCAGGAATGAAAGCTGCCCTTGAGCTTGGAGCTGATTATTTGTATGTCAAGAGTGACTTGTAACTCATCGTTAACCAAGTCACGGGACTCTACCAGGCTATGGGGGACAATATGTTGGTTTATCTCAAATAGGTTTAACTGCTCAAAAACCGGTTCAAGGGGTTCAAAATTGAGCAGGTTCTTCGTCGGCAAAATCATTGGGCGGATGTCTTGGCAAAGATGGCTGCTAATGGAGGATGAGATCTCTCTAAGGGTGTTCACCTCTAGGTGATATTCCACTCAAGTATAACAGTAGGTAAAGAAAAATACCAAGTTGATTGACTCCCATGTTGGATGGATCCTATAGTCATCTAGCTTCAAGATGGAAAGCTCCCTGAGAATCCTGACCAAGTCCATAGAATCAAGAGGATCTCTATCAAATATTGCTTGGTAGACTGGTACCTCTACAGGAGGGGAAATTCCCTCCCTTTGCTCCGGTACCTATATCCTGATGATGTCAGTTATGCGTTAAGGGAGGTCCACTATAGGGACTATGGAAATCACATTGGTGGCGATGCGTTAGCTTACCAGGTACTTTGCATGGGATATTACTGGCCTACCATACACCAAGATACGAAAATCTTTGTACAATATTGTGAACCTTGCCAGAAGATGTCAAGCTTAAGCCACATTCCTTCTAAGCAATTGTCTCCGATCAGTTTACCCTATCCATTCGCCATTTGGGTGGTAGATTTGATTGGGCCTCTCCCTACCACTTCCGGATAAGCTAAACACACCATTATAGCGATCGAATACTTCACCTGGTGGGTGGAAGCGGGACTGATATCCCAGATCACGGAGAAGAACACCACCAGGTTTATCAAGACTAACGTGGTATGCAGGTTCGGTACCCTGATCGTCATTATCACCGACCTCGGTAAACAGTTTGACAATGCTCGTTTCAGGGGGTTCAGTGAAGACTTGGGAATCGACCTCTATTTTGCCTCGATAGCCCACTCCCAAACCAACGGCCTCGTGGAGGCCACCAATAAGACAATAAAATACTCCTGAAAAAAACTCCAGCAGATGAAGGGCAAGTAAGCAGATGAGTTGCCCGAGGTACTTTGGCATACTCGACCACCAGAAGAACCATGACCGTAGAAACACCATACTCCTTAGCATTCGGGGTAGAGACGGCCTTGCCTATCGAGCATAAGCTGACCTCATTCCGGGCCTAACACTTCGAGCCAGAAAGCAATGAGGTTAAGCTCAAGGCCAAACTGGACCCCCTAGAGGAAAAGTAGGATAAAGTGGTAGAAATGGTAGCAGTCTACCAGAGTAGGATATCGATGTACTTTAACGAGAGATTAAGGACCCGAAGCTTCAAAGAAAAGGATCTAGTACTCAGGAAGGTGACTTAGAACACTAGAGTTAAGTTGGATATGGTTTTAGAGCCAAACTGGGAAGGCTCATTCTTGATCAAAGTAGTGGTTCTGAACGGTGCCTACAAGCTCGAAGACATGAAGGGACAACCCATCGATCATACATGGAACGCTAATCAGCTGATGAGGTTCTACTCTTAGGCAGGGGACTTCAAGCAGATTAGTCAAATCTAGGTATCAATATTAGCAGCTCATGAATAAATTATAATTCCAGCTTGATTATCAAAAAAATCTCCAGTTAGTTTCTCCATCTCCAGTAGTGTTTTTCTTTTTTACCAAGGAAAATTTCACCATGATCGCCATGAACCAAGGATAGCTAGATTGCATTCTTGATGATTTGGCCGAGAACCACCCCCTGCTAAGAAGACTATAAGTGTAAGAGCATGGTTGCCAGCAATATCACAAGACCAGGGATTAGTCGAGGAAGCCCCCTCACCACCCCCCCCCCCGGTAAGAAGGATCTGAGCATAAATGCATAGTTGCTAGCCATACCGCGAGACCAGGATAGTCAAAAGACAATCCTGATGCTTTAGTCGGGTTACCTATCCCAAGAATGGTCTAGACATAAGCGTACACCTGCCTGCTAGACCAAGATCGCCATGGTATAGTACCTCCCTGGAACGGGAATGAAAGGTACCTAAAATTAATTCGACCAGATATTCCACACAGAGTACCAAGATTTCTGAATGCGGGGCACTCGGTACCCCAATTCTCATAGGAAGGAAAATCAAAGTGATAGAGGGGTCCATGTGGGCCGTCTCGACCAAGTACCTCGACGACTTGGTACCAATTACTAGCCCACCCCATTTTATCTTTTCACCCCTTTTTAAGTTGTTTTTTCAGGATCCATTTGAATCAGACAGGGATCTATGCACCAGGGTACCACGGCGAACAGGAGACTCATGGTACCCAAACATTCCCTAAAAGTACTTTCGCCAGAGTCTGGTTACAGGAGTAACCCAAGCTACAAATGCAGCGACGTCACGAGACTGAGGAACCTATAAAGCAGGAAAGCTTCCGACCTAGGGGGTGCATAATCATATTTTGACTAAGTACCTAAAAAAGGTGCAAGTCACAAAGGTTATTTCTTACACTTAATAGATTTTAATAATTTTCCTGTATTACCGATTTCTTTTTTAAGTCAGATGTATATAAGAACTGATCTAAGGTCTGGTTGAGAAATAACGCACTCAATCAAGAGAAGGGTTAAATAGATATCGGAATAAAGAGGAAGCTTTCATTCATAAAATTAAGAGAGCTCATCCCCTCGTCGGGTTACATTAGATCAAGCAGGGAGCCCATCCCTTATTCTAGGCTACATAAAAAAAGAGCAACATGACAAAAAATAACATGAATGGTTTTTTTTTTTGATCCAGTATAGTGCCCACCCCCTTTTCCGGGCAGCAAAAGTAAGCATCAGATAGTGGGCTCATGCATCAACACCTTCCTTGTGTCCCTCTCCAACAGCTCAATTTCCTGGTGGTTGTTCGCCATCCTACTATTCAATTAGCACATGGGCAACCTCGGCCAGAATCTCAGGAGGGATGAGCTCAGTCTGGGAGGTCGTGGTGATCTCTGCCCCTACCTGCTCCTATACGGGTTTCGTGCCAACTATTCTTTCCACTGAAGTCGGACCTGTTTGGCTTTCCACCACCTCTTTAAAGGCTGGTTGATCTTTAACAGCTCTTTAATCAGTAGACAGATTATCTTCTACCTCCTTATAGGCAGGCAGGGCCTCCCGTTCTCAGGGTGCTGACCCTTATCGTTTGCACCTTCATCGACAACAACATATCAAGAAGTACCTGCTCTATCACCAGCAGGAGCTGACATCCTCTTTGCCATATCCATGATCTTCTCCCTATCCTAGTTCGTGATGGTGGATATGTCAAAGGGAAGAGGTAGAGTTTGGGCTGTTTAGAATGCAGGATAAAAGTAGCATTGACAGAAAGAGGAGTCAACCTCAGCCTTCAAGCTGGCCACCTGAGCGCACAGAGCTTGATTTTCTACCTCCTGCTCCCTAGCTATCTTCCTCTAAGAGATTCTTTCCATAACTAGTCGCTCCAACCTGAGGGTCTTCTGATCGAGTGAGTGTATCAACCTCTCCAGGTCATAACACGTATCCTCCAACGCCTTATCGATCTCGTCCAGGTTAAGTTTCAATGCCTGCACCGTGCCCTTGGTCTAATCGAGCTTCTCTCTGGCGACCTCAGCATCAGACTCAGCCTTTTCAACACGAGTCCTCACTGAGGCCATCTGATGGCTCATCGCTACGTGATACTTGAAAATCTACAAAACACAACAACTAAGTTAGTCAACGCCCAGATACCAGTTATGTAAATGCTAGAATAATAATGAGAAGAGATATGACAACACACTTACCTCAGCAATAAGGGCAGCATCTTTGGTGAGCAGAACCTCATAAGGCAGTGAGGTCATCGGAGTTGAACCCCTACTATGGCAGGAGAGGATGAACCGATCAAAGACCTCATTTTGACCAATAATCCATGGTCGGAGTCTAGTGTTAACTCGGAGAGCTACGGGATTGGTGGCATCAGAGGCTTCAGAACCTCTAGCAGCTTGGGGAGGTACTGAAACAAACAGGCAGGGTGGAGTAGTAGCAGCAACAGAAGAATTAGAGGCGGTAACAATGGAGCTAGGAGTAACGGTCTTAGTAGGAGAATGTGTAGTAGAGCCTTGGCCTATCACCCTGGATAGTCGGGATGCGAAGACATCCATCTGAGACAAGGGTCTATAAGAGAGATGTACCTTGGGAACCCCAACAAGTATGCATCTCACCGCTACCAGGAGGAGGAGGAGGAGGAGGAGACCTAGAAATTTGGGGGCAAGAGAACCGGACTGAGAACGAGATATTGGAAGGGACTAGTTATTGAGTCAACTAGGCTTCTACTATAGTGGTAGTGGAACAACTAAAACTGTACAGATCGACAAAGAATTAGAATAAACAAGTGACAAGAAAGAAATCCGAGTCAACAAAAGCAAAAAGATTCAACACACCGGGAGAATCAGCTGAGATGCACAAGTACCGGTTCACCCTACCCTGATCATAAACATCTGAGGTAGGAAACTCCAGGTTGACATACTTACAGTCAATGATTGCTTTCATGATCACCATCGATTCAGCTAGTATAGACGTCTTCCTCTAGATTGATTTGTCATTAAATTGGGCAGGGACTTCGTAATTTGTCCCCCCAACGAAAATAGAGCTTCCCTAGTCCCCGCCGACCACCACACTTTAGGCGTCCTTCTTGGTGGCACCTGGTACAATGAATTTCAAATTATTCTCCGCCCGAAGGTAGAACTGCCCTTTGGGACCAGGAGTCAAAGTGGTAATCTGGAAAAGAAACCGTAGCTCATATAATCCTGTTCTCTCTCGATACTATCTTTCTCGTACTACTCCTTTCACAGAACAAGGAAACCCGACGGTCGATTCTCAAGAGTCAATCGTATCAAATGGAAAATCTCACCAAATGGGGAACGAGGATCAATCCAATGATCTTTAGAGTGTACGTTAAGGAAAAACCCTATCCACTTTATGTATAATTAGAAGGTTGAAATTAACTGAAAAGGGAGAGACCAGAAAACGAGAGGACATTCGCTTGATTCTATAATCTAAGACAATGCTAGTCATCGCTGTAGAAAGTTGTGTCCACTTATCAATATATACTCTTTCGCCACCTCCAAATTTGTTAGGCAAGAGAGACAGAGATTGAAAGTTTCACACCATTGAATTGCTATCATTTTATTGTATTCATTGCTTCAATTTAATCAAAAATATAATCTAATACTTCATCACTTTTCTTATTAGTCTCACTCATTTTTACACGTGTAACTGGTACCGAAGGTACTCACCCCAGTCGCGATCCTCTATGGTCGTGGTCTTGAGGGTGTTAATTGAGATTCTCCATCTAGAGCGAATTTTTGGTTAACAATACTTTTGGGGGATCAAATCCCTAACACTCAAATCACTTAGTGCAAAACATTTTGGTCATCCATTAACATGCAAACAATCATGGGAATCTAAATTACACTACTCTTAAATTTAATTACTCTAATCCTAATCTCAATCATGAATACATATCAATTTCAAGCCTCTACACACATGCATTTCAAAATAAGAGATTACAACAATATAAATCAAAGAGCAAAACAAAATCCAAATATATTTATGAACAAAAATACATATATAGCTCATGTGAAATGTTTCACATTCCTAAATTCGGAGTTACACATTAAAGAAATGAAAATTACAAAGAAATAAGTAAATAAGGGCAAACCCTTGAAAACAAGTCCCCTGAAGATGCTCCAAACATTTCTAGCTCGGATTTAGGCCTAGAACCACTTCTATTTCTTTGAAATCAGTTCTAAAATGGATGGAGGAGGTGTAAAATGGTGGTGATGAGGTGTATGGGGAGCTTTTATGGAGGAAAAACCTCCATAAGAGCTATTTCTCTCCTTATTTAGGGAAGAAGATGAAGAAAAGAGAAGAAGATAGAACAAAGAGGTGTTTGGGAGTGAGATGGGGGAGAGATGTTTGAAGAATGATGGGAAACGTGTTATTTATAGTGTGACAGGTTAGAACAAGAATTGGGTGTGAATAGACAAGATTAACACTCAAAACGGGCTGAAAATTGCAAATCTGGGCAATAGGCGACATCAAAGGCGACTTGGGGAAGTGGCCTACCAAGTCGCCTAACATTCTAGGCTCGAAAATGAGTTTGACAGTGTTAAAGGTGACTTGGGAGGCTACTTAGGTGAAGTCGCCTAATCCTCTAGAGAAGAATTTCCAGCATCGCACACCTTTATGGAAACAACCATAACTTCCTTTAGAAAACCAATAATCACGATCGGTAAAATGCGTTCGAAAGTAAACATTCGAGGATTTCTGAAAAGTGTAATGAGAAATGTATTTCGATCTAAGAAGGGAGATATAGCCTTCCGAAGTTGAGTGTACGGCAAGGCGATTACCAATTCAGTCCAAATAACCTCCAAACTCTTCAATTAAGCTCAAATACCTTCCGTAGAGAACATGTACCTACACAAGGCTCACAAACACATTAAATACACAAAAATACTTGAAAACGAGAAGAAAATCTAGGTAATGGGGACCTCAATTAGGTACATAAATCGGTATGATCACACCCTCAAACCTATCTTTTGCTGTAAAACACATTACAAAACAAGTGACTAGGTTATAAACTTTACATTGCACATATGTGCTACAATTATACTCATAGTGAGTAACTTAACATTTGAAGAATTGAAGACTTAGGTGTTTATAATTCACACTTATTATATATTTTTTTCTTTTTATTTTTCTTCTTTATAAGACGTTGCCTTTGCACATTTACGTATAATTGCCTAAGTACTCACTTACAAAACTTATAGCAAAATATAACTTCTCTAAAGCTATACACCTTAACATGATCAATAACTATGGAATGGCTTGTGTTTAGGTTAGAAGGTGTATGGAGGTTAAGTATTTGACCTCAATTTTCACAATGTAAGCACACATAAAGACATGAGAGTGTTTGGGCTATATATGGAGTTTAAGAATACACTCAAGTCCAAAATCATTTCTAAAATTCCATCTAACAAGGGAATACAAATCTCAACAAGCAGTCCACTTGATGAAGCTCTATGGCAATCAATGCAAAGTTGATGTACAATGAGACCTTAAGAACAAAATTGAAGAGTGTATAAAGAGTAGAACAAAACCCACAAATATCGCTTTTTAGGTCAAGTATCGCTCACAGGTAGTCTCCACTATTTTCCTAAGCTAAACAAAAATAGAGGTCTTATCCACCTCAACATCAAAAGATTGGGACTGTACAAGTAAATTTAAGTGATGTATAGAGCTAAAAGCATACAATGCATGTCTCTACCGGCAGATAAAGAAAACAACTCAACAAAAATGGACTAGTATTCCAAAAAAAATTCAAAAAATGACCGATTTGTGCAGAGATTTGAAAATTGTCTAAAACAAACACCCTAAGATCTAAGAACAACACAAATCCACTCTTAGATCTAAACAAAAATAAAAATAAGTGTGTCTACACCCCCAAACCGAAACTCAACATTGTCCTCACTGTTGCTCAACTCATAAAATATGGACAATACTTAGCAAGATACGGGAGATAAGATAAAAAAATAATAATAAGCAAAACATAGCATTCCTATCATTAAAGCTCATGGGCAGTTCTAGCCCAAGTTGATAACTACTCAACAAGCACTCAAATTAAAGCTCAAAATTTATAGGATGCCTCTTGTGGCTACAGCAACATGGCCTTTGTGGCACTGTCGTTTCACTTGGTGAGTTGTTACGGTGCGATAGGCGCATACCTAGTTCTCATGAGTCGTGCGATCCATAAAAATTTATGTTCCTTGCACAAGCACAACTCAAAAACATCAAATGCATACGCTTTAAACAAAAATAAGAAAACAAAAAACACGACCAACACCTCTCAAACCTAGCCTAAATACTGTCGATCACACAATGAAAAGCATGAGTAAGAGAAGTTCTTGTTTTCAACATAACAATCTAATCAGGCAAAGCAGTAAAATGTAGTAAAATGGAAGCTAAAACTATTAATAATCAATGAATGAACCACCTCCCAGGCAGTGACGCCAATTTGACGGACACATCGTTGCAATGTCGATCAAAATATGAACAATTAAGTCCAGTCTCGTAAGCTCGTGAGTAACAAAGACTAGCACAGCAGCAAGCAAGGGATCGTTCCGTATGAAGGTGGAAATCACCGACAGTCTCTAGTTCTAGCTATTATTATAACATGCCGAGCATACTCGTGTGTTGCGTATACGGAAAGAATATGGGAAAGTAAATGCTAAACTAACTAAATAAACTACATACATAAATAATATGTACATTGATATGATGGAATAGGGAGATGCATGAAACATAGATACGTTAGGGAAACGACTCAACCATAATAGTCCTCTTAAATAAGCATTAGACTCACATAATCCCTCAAATGTGCAAGTATACATTATGCTTGTATCCCCTTAATTAACCATTTACCCTCTCTCGAGCACGTAGATGATTGCACCCATGCAAATGCCAAAGCGAATCATTAACAAATGCTCAAACCTATTAAGCTTTGTGGAACACACACCCGAGCACTGCACCATTTGCCAACCTCGTACATTTCTGTCTTACTAGACAAGCATAGTGGCTATTTCGATGAGCATAGTGGCTATTTCGATGAGCATGTAATACGTAACCATGTGGCCATATTACAACCAAAGGTTCATCCACATGGCTAACCACAAACGGGAAAGCGGCCAAGTGGAAGCACTAAGAATACGAGATACCCATATATCGTGTGGATCGCATTAACACGCTCAGCCTGTTAATGCAATCCATATGATATATGACACATAGTCTAAATGTCATCCACAAGGTGCCTAACGGAGTGAAAGCATTAAGTATACGAAACGTCCCTATAACTACACAAGCATGAGGTAGTCGGTTTATATTTACTAATAAGTACAGGATTCGATATTATCAATCTCCCTAGATAGCACAAAAATGGAAAACAAGTTCACCTAACACTAATGTGCATCAATGCAGTTGTTTAAATTAAGACCATTCAATTAACGATAAAGGTTCATCCTCTTGATTTTGGAATTTTCCCTACATTAATGAATCATCCAATCTGGCCAAGGATGGGCAAATGTGCTTTCATACAAAGACCCATTAAGCATAAAGATATGAACCAAGGCCAATTTTGTAACTAAATGCTTTAACTAGCCTTCTCTACTCATCGGGGATAAAATCCCTATCACTCAAATCACTCAATACAAGGTATTTTGGTCATCAATTAACATACAAACAACCATGGGAAGCTAGATTACACTACTCATACATTACATTACTCTACTCTTTATCTAAATCATGCATACATATCAATTTCAAGCCTCTACACACATGTATTTCACAATAAGAGATTAAAACAATATAAATCAAATAGCAAAACAAAACCCAAACGAATTTATAAACAAAAATACATATATAGCTCATGTGAAAGGTTTACACATTCCCAAATTCAGAGTTACACATTAAAGAAATGAAAATTACAAAGAAATTAGTAAATAAGAGCAAACCATTAAAGATAAGTCCTCTAAAGATGCTCCAAACCTTCATAACTCGGATTTGGTCCTAGAATCAATCATATTTCCTTAAAATCGGTTCTAAAATGGATGAAGGTGGTGTGAAATGGTGGTGGGGAGTTGTTTGAGGAGCTCCCGTGGAGGAAAAATCTCCGCGGGAGCTATTTCTCTCCTTATTTGGGGACGAAGATGAATCAAAGAGAAAAAGATGGAAGAGGGAGGTGTTTGGGCATGAGATGGGGGAGAGATGTTTGAATAATGATGGGAAAATAGGGTATTTAGAGTGTGGAAGGTTAGGGCAAGAATTGGGTGTAAAAGGACAAGATTACCCCTTAAAACGGGCTTAAAATGGCAAATTTAGGCAATAAGCGACATAAGAGGCGAATTGAGGAAGTAGCCTAC
Organism: Dipteronia dyeriana; assembly: GCA_032871835.1. Taxonomy (NCBI): domain Eukaryota; kingdom Viridiplantae; phylum Streptophyta; class Magnoliopsida; order Sapindales; family Sapindaceae; genus Dipteronia; species Dipteronia dyeriana. The sequence continues at coordinate 86,205,433 of CM065297.1, read as the reverse complement.
CAAGTCGCCTAACATTCTGGGCTCGAAAAGTAAATTGACAATGTAAAAGGTGACTTGGGATGCTACTTGGGTGAAGTCGCCTAACCAAGTTGTCTAACCCTCTGGAGAAGAATTTCCAACATCGTGCACCGTTACAGAAACGACCATAACTTCCTTTAAAAAACTCAGAATCATGATCGGTAAAATGTGTTAAAAAGTAAACATCCGGTGTTTTCCGAAAAGTGGTAATAGGAAATGTTGTTCAATCTGAGGAGGGAGATATGGCCTTCAGAAGTTGAGTGTACGGCACTGTCATTACCAATTTAGTCCAAATAACCTCCAAACTCTTTAATTAAGCTCAAATACCTTCCACAGGGAACATGTACCTACATAAGGCTCATAAACACATTAAATACACAAAAATGCTTGAAAATAAGAACAAAATCTAGGTAATGAGGACCTCAAATAGGTACATAAATCGGTATGATCACACTCTGCAATGGTATGCCAATATAACTAACAATTTTATTACCTCTTTTACGCAAGTTACAGATATGTTTGTGGAGTTATTCACGAGCACTCGAAAGCTTGTGAAGCAGCCAGACGACCTTTGTACAATAACCCAAAGATGAGTGGCAAGAACCTAAGAGCATATGTTAGAAGATTCAATTAAGAAAAGGTGTGAATCCCCCATTGTAACCAGGCTACCGCAATCTCAGCCTTTAGGAAAGCATTCCACTTCGGCTCTGATCTATACAAAGAAATGATGAAATACCCATACAAGACGATGGAGGATGTATTAGCAAAGGCGTGGGCATAGATAAAATGGGAAGATGATGAAGCAAACTATATAAAAAAGACAAATAACTACAACAGACGCAACGACCGTGTCGATTGAAGATCAACCGGTAGGAGGGTCGAACCTATCCAACAGGGAATCGATGCGACAATAACACATGTTACAATGGACCAAACGATAGAAGGTCGTATGAACAAAATCCACCAAGAACATGTCGATCGCAAGCCCTGATCTTGAAGTACAACCTTAGCATCGAACCATTCGACCTCGTAGCAGTGATGAAAGATATGGGGAGAACAATCAAACAGCCAAGAAAAATGTATGGCCCACCAGAGCATCGAGACTCCCGATGTTGGTTCGAGTTCCATGGAGATTACAACAATCGAATAGAAGATTGCATTGCTCTCAAACTAGAAATAGTAGAACTCCTGAAGCGAGGACACCTACAAGAAATCTTAACTAACAAAGGGAAGGAGACAGTCGCTCGACTTGATGAAAAACAACAAGTAAATTCAGACGACAATCCACCAACGCCGCCTCAGTAAGAAAGAATTATCAATTATATTACAGGTGGATCAGAAGTTAGCGGCGTCAGTTACTCAGCTGTAAAAAGACACACTCGAAAAGTGTCCAACGCATAAATTCAACCTAGCAGAGAACAACCATTAAAGATTGATGAAACTGTCACTTTAAAATCCACAGATAAATCAAATTTGTTTTCTCCTCACCACGACGCTTTAGTCATTTCATTATATATATATATATATATATATATCGAACTGTCTAACTAAGCAAATTCTGATCAACAATGGTAGTTCTTGTAACATTTTATCAAACAACGTTCTTAGGGAAATGCATATCGAAGAGTAAAAAATTAGTCATCGAATGATAGTGGAGAACAGAAGAGTACAATGGGTGAGACTGTACTACCAGTGTACGTTGAAGGAGTTAACTTGTATATCAACTTCTTGGTGCTCGAGTGCTAATCTCCATACAATGCCATACTCGACAGGCCATGGATACACGAGATGAAGGTGGTTCCCCCGACCTACCATCAAATGTTCAAGTTCCCTACTAAATATGGAGTAAGTAAAATCAAAGGTGAACAGAGAGCCGTAAGAGAGTGCTACTAGAACGCAATAAAGAAAAAAAGAAAGAACAATTATAGCATTTACAGGAATCCGTGGTCGAGTTGACACCAAACAAGCCTAGAATGGAAGAACTCGATGAAGAGTCGATCGACCCTAAACAGTTAGAATATAAAGTCTTGATAGGGTCTAGGCTACCCGAGAGATCCGTGAACAGCTGATCGACCTATTAAAGAAAAGATGCAACAATTTCGTCTAGACACATTCAGACATGGTCGAGATCAACCTAGAGGTAATCGCTCACCATTTGCAGGTAGATCCTGAACACCTATCAGTAAGGCAAAAAATGAGGAAATTCACATAAGAAAGGAACAAAGTAATCAAAGAAGAGGTACAAAAGCTGATCAACATCGGCTCCATTAGGGAAGTAAAGTACCTAGATTGGTTGGCGAACGTTTTGGTCGTGAAGAAAAAGAACTGAAAGTGGTATGTTTGAATTGACTTCACAGATCTCAATAAGGCATGCCTAAAGGATCAATTTCCCCACCCTCACATCGACATGTTGATCTCCATCTATCAAAGCTTTTACATCCCAAACCTTTGGCAAAATACAAACTTCGGTTACCGGAATATTCTCTCTTTGTAAACTACGATCCCTTTTTATTTTTTCACTCAGCCCAAACGTATATAAGGCCTAAGGATTCAACACCTCTGCCATTTTTCTCTTCTTCATTCCCCGTTTCTTATTTATTTTTAACTTTCTTACAGGTTTTCGGAGCAGTCGACCAGATTGATTCTACCGATTAGATTAAGTTGCTTGGGCCTAACTCGAATCCGACCCAACCCATATTAATTGTAAATCGACCATCTACAGTTGCAGGTCGACGCCACTGCAAGACACGAATTACACAGCTTCATGGATGCTTTTTTCTGATACAACCAGAACTTGATGCATCCGAACGACATGGAGAAAATAGTTTTCGTTACCTAACGAGGTATTTATTGTTACAAAGTTATGCCGTTCGGTTTGAAAAATACAGGTGTGACTTACCAACAGCTCGTTAACAAAATGTTCGTGGGGATGCTGAGGCCAACAATGGAGGTCTACATCGACGATATGCTAGTGAAGTCCTTGATAGCTCAACAACACATAGACCATCTGAAGCAGTTGTTCGACGTGCTCGACAAGTATGGTATGAAACTTAACCCTACTAAATGTTCCTTTGGTATTTCCTTTGGCAGGTTTTTAGGTTACCTGGTGATCCAAAGAGGAATCAAAGCCAACCTAGAACAAATTCGATCGATTAGAGTAATCAAGTCAATGAAATGCATCAAAGAAGTCTAGAAACTTACAGGTCGAGTAGTAGCCCTCAACAAGTTTATTTCCAAATTGTCCGAACGATGCCAGCATTTCTTCAACACCTTGAGGAAAAACAAGATGTTTTAATGGAATGAAGAATGCGAGAAAGCATTACAAGAGTAGAAAGAGTATATAGCCTCACCTCTACTATTATCGATGCCAAAAGATAAAGAAATCCTATACCTATACATGGCAGTGTCCAACACCGTGGTAAATGTTGTCCTAGTTAGAGGGGAAAAAGGCTCTCAACACTCGGTATACTACGTGATAGAGCTTTGCTCGATGCCGAAACCAGATACAACTAGTTAGAAAAACTAGCATTGACCCTTGTCCTTGCTGCTTGAAAACTGAGGCCATACTTCCAATGCCACCTAATAAATGTACTAACATCCTACCCACTTAAAAACGTATTACACAAACCTGAACTTTCAAGTTGCATGACGAAGTGGGCGACTCAGTGAACTTGATATCTCCTTCCAGTCACAAACGTTGATAAAATCTCATGTCTTTACAGACTTTATTACAGATTTTACGCCTAATAAACATATACAAGCTGAACAGAAACTGATACCTCTCACCGAGAGTCTTACAATCGAAACTTGGACCTTGTCTATTGATGGGTTTAGCAATATAAAAGGGAGTGGGCTAGAAGACGTACTCAAATATCCACAAGGAGAAAATCTCAAGCAATCGGTTCATTACATTTTCGTGTGACCAATACTGAAGCAGAATATAAGGCGCTAATCGTAGGACCCGACTTAGCAAAAAGTTTGGGTATAAAAAGCATACAGCTACAAAGCGACTCCTATTGTACGACAAATGAACGGGGCGTACAAAGCTAAAGATAAAAAATGGCATCATACATGGCCAAAGCCAAACAGTTGAAGTCGACATTCGACAATTTTCTATTTTGAAGGTACCAAGAATGGAAAACGCTCGAGCGGACGCCTTGGCAAATTTAGGGTCAACGACATAAGACAAGAGCTCCAAGTCGATCCCAATCGTACATCTCCTATTGCCTATGATACATGTTGGAGTAATTATTGCACCAGTCGACAACAATTCAAACTGGATGGATCCGATAATGAATTACTTATAGGCCGACATCCTATCTGGCGACAAAGCTGAAGTATGGAAGATAAAGGCCAAGTCAGCAAAATTATGCATCCTATACGGTAAACTTTATAAAAAATCTTTTACTGACCCATATTTGAGATGCGTCAACCCTAAAAAGGCGTATGACGTTCTCAAAAGTCTACACTATGATGAATTTTTTATAATACGGAAACCACTGGGGTGTGAGAAGTTTGTCCAATTGAGCAATCACCGCAGGATACATGTTAACAACCTTTTTTGACGAGGGACCAAAGAAGAATTTTCCGTCTACCAGGTACCTGGTAAGATCTAGATCAGGACAGGTTCCCAGATACCAGGGATACACGATACCATGATAGAACCATATGGCACATATTGCCATATATCAAGCAGAACCGGTACCATGGTACCTTCTACCTGGTACCTAGGTACCATGACATGTACCAGGTACCCAAGTACAGTTATATAAGTCCAGGATCCAACCGGGATATGTATCCTACCTGCCTAATTAGAGGAATGGTATCGAGAGGATACTAGCATACCATAACAAGCACCACGCCAGCAAGAGTAAACCGGTACATCGGGGTACCGTGCCATGAAGGAATAGAGTCTACAATCTCCTCTAACAAATGTAAAAGAAAAGGATTGATCTCTTCGTCATTTAAAGCGCCATAAATGAGACCAAATAGGTCAACTGATCCGTAATTCAAATACAAACGGAAGCATGACGTAATTAAAAGGAGAAATTTCCGCGTTAATTGACAACCCCCACCAATGCCAATTAATCCCGTTAAATGGTAAATCAATTGGCCAAAATAAGGGGGATTTGATTTGGAGAATGGGAGGAGTTAAATACAACTCCTGAATTCAAAAAAGGCATCTGATTTTTGGAAACCTAATAGCCAGGAATCATGAGAAAGCATTCACTATCTTTTTGACAGAAAGAGAGTTTTCGCCATCACCAAAGAATAGTTATCCACTTATCGACTTGTATGAGTTCACCATCGTCAGTCGTGTAAGAGAGAGAAAATGAGAGATAAATGCACATTGTTTGTACCAACAAGCTTTATATTCAATAAAATATTCCTATTCCATACTTATGTTATAACACACTTTTCTCTTTGTCTCCTATTACATTCATCTTTGTTTTTATTCACCAAGGTATGAGGTACCTACCCCCCGCAACTTATCTGGTAGCAGTTTAAGGGTATTAATTGAAATTCCTCACTTAGAGCGAATTTTCAGTTAACAATACTATTGACCAACAATGCGGTCCGACTCACAAAAGCATGTTAAAACCTGCGACAAATGTCAAAGATTCATAAAAGTATCTCACCTCCCTCCAAGTACGCTAAACTTTATATCGACCTTTTATGAAATAAGGTATGGATATTGTAGGTAAACTCCCAGCAACTCCATGCATAGTAGTCTACATGCTCATTTTGACAGACTACTTCACCAAATGGGTCAAAGTAGGTGTTGTTCAACACATACGAGACATAGAGGTATGAAACTTTGTTTAAAAACACATAATTTGCAGGTTCGGAATACCTAAGGAGATAATCACCGACAATGACTCTCAATTCATCTCATTTGATTTTTATAACTTCTGCGACAAGTACGGAATAAAATTGAGTTTTTCAACCCCCACTACCCTCAAGAAAACAGACAAGCAGAGTCAACCGATAAGACCATTATCAACACACTAAAAAAGAGGCTCAAAGTTGAAACAGGTGAATGGGCCGACAAGCTCCCTAAGATACTTTAGTCGTACTGAACAACTCCTTATCAATCGATAAGAGAAACACCATTTTCGCTTGTCTCCAGCTCCGAAGCAATGATTCTCATCGAGACCAGACTTGCGACAGCTTGAAGATAAAACCTCTACGAAGAACAAAATAACCTGGAACTTGGATTTGAATTAGATCATCTCGACGAACATCGAGAGCAAGTTGCTCTAAGAATACAGGCTTATCAACAACAAGTCGCTTGACACTACAATAACAGCGTAAAGATTAGAACCTTTAAATTAGCGGCTGGGTGTTACAGAGGGTCTTCCAAAATACTAGAGAACAAGAAGAAGGAAAAATGGGTCCGATATAGGAAAGGCCTTACCAAATAACAGACATGAAAGGACGAAGAGAATACAAGCTACGAGACCTCGATGGTCGATAGATACACAACAATTTGAATGCTCTACACTTGAAACAATATCACTTCTAATCTTCTATTTATGTCATTTCTTATTTCTACGTTATTGTTTTCATCTTCCATGAATTTGATACTAACAAGTCGATCGACAAGAGGTATGATGATGCCCTAGTTACAATTAAGTGCAAAACTGAGCTCACAAAAAATAACTTTTCAAAATTCTTTAGATCATTAGGTTGTAGTAGGAGTAGCCATCAAGTTTCAGTCCAACCCAAGATTAGATCATTGGGTTGCAGTCCAACCCAGGATTAGATCATTGGGTTGCAATAAAGACTATTCTCAAGTATCTTCAGAGAATGAGAAACCATATGCTAGTATATTCATTACAGAATTTGCTCATGTTAAGATATACAGATTCTGACTTTTAGTCAGACAGAGATTTTAGGAAATCCATGGCTGGTCAATATTTTTCCTTAGTGGTAGAGCCATAGTGTGGAGGAGTGTCAATCAATCATGTATTCTGATTCTACCATGGAAGTCGAATATGTAGCCACTTGTGAAGCAGCTAAGGAGGCTGTATGGCTCCATAAGTTCTTGAGTGATCTGGAAGTTCTTCCAGATCTAAATAAGCCAATCACACTTTGTTATGATAATAGTGGTGTTGTGGCTAATTCTAAAGAACCAATAAACCATAAAAGAGGGCAGCATATAAAGAGGAATAATCATCTCATCAGTGAGATAATATAGAGAGGAGATATCGATGTGACCAAGATAGCGTCGCAAGACAATCATGCTGATCCATTTAAGAAGATCTTAACAACTAAAGTTTTTAAAGATCACCTAGAAGGTCTAAGATTATGAGATATGTCTCACATGTTTTAGTGCAAGTGGGAGATTGTTGGGGGTTTTTGCACTAAAGCTTGTATTTTATAAATGATGCTAGATTATAAATAAAAGAAGTAGTCTTTTCATTCAATTTATGTCTCATACTTTATATCATGTGTGCTTGACATCCAAGATTGTCAGATATAATATCAAACTGAGTATATGAGTGTTATATACAGAGGAATTCAATTTGAGATGTGCAATCTAAAATGTCTGTAGAGAGCAAATAAAGTTAGGTACTTTGTTTGTGGTTGATCTACAATTGTGGTCCATTCCGTAATGTACGATGGTCTAATCCAAGACTACTCATATGGTGATATGAGAATGAAGGTACCTTATATGCATATAGGATTGAGCCACTATCTTTATGAATCTCTCACCAATATCCATTACATGGGGAGATTCATATATATCGACAAATAATGGTTATATATAGGTGATCTTAATCCCGAGTGTCTTACTGACTCCTTCAGGTTAGATCGTGGTTTTTGATTTACCATGGGTGAGATCAGAGTAGTATTCCCGATCAATATCTTTGTATCTTGGAATTACAGTTTGGCTTGTGGCTGGGAAGGTTTGTACACAATTGTGGAATCTAATCCTTCTTACGAGATGTAAAGAAGTAATTCCATTAAGGATTGATTCTGTACAAAAAACGCACGGCGGAAGCGGAAAATTAGATTGGTATATTATTTTTTTAAATCTTTTAAAAGAATGAACCTTAACCCTTGATTAATTAACATATAATAAAAGTATGTTGCGATTGAATTTACGGTGAATTGAATTCACAAGATCTTCCAATTCAATCATGAACGTGAATCATCTAGAAGTGTGGGCTCCCTTTCTTTGAATTGTATACCTGAGGATGGAAAACAAACAAAATGTTTTTCTTTTGATAGTCACAATAATCCTCTTAGAGAAAACCCAAGAACATTTGGTCACTTGTGAATTATCAATCTATTTGATTGAAACTCGCGTGAACCTGATTCGATTTTTGTACACAAAACGTTTTGATGTAAGGGATACTAGTGCACTATCGAAAACAAAAACGCTCCCTCTTTTCTCTATGCTTGGCCGAATTTTCCACACAATGGGTTGGATGAGGTTTTTTTTTTGTTTTTAATATATATAAGCAAAATAAAATAAAACAAAACTTCTCTCAAGTCTTGAACAAGCCTTGGCCGAAATCTCTCTATAGATTTCTTATGTCTTGGCCGAATTCCATAATGGTGATATATATAGGAGGCCAGATCCTTTCTATAAGAGGATTTACTTGGTGGCCAAGAATCCTCTGTCCAGTAGGATTTACTTTCACCAAGACTCCTATCAACTTTCGGAATTCTTTTCCACACCAGAACTCCTATTCCAACTATTTAGTGTATTTATCCAATAACTAATTATTGAATATAAATTAAATTGTGGCTTTATCAAAAACTTTATAATTTGACCAATTGTCAATTAAAGTTATGATAGATATCAAATACTTCCTAATTTGACTAGATAAATAAATTTCTTTTATTTATCTACTTATCAAATAAAGTATTTGATACTTATCATACTCCCAATAATAGTATGACACTAGGAAACATCTCCAACTAGGAAAAAGATTTTGACTTTTAATTAATTAATTTTCATTTAGAGAAGTTTAATTAAAACATAATATATTAGGCTATTATATAAGCCCCAGCCGCCCAAGTCTATTATACGGGAAATATATTAGTTTTCTATTTTATTAAATCCATTGGACTTTAATAAAAAATTCATTGAACTTTAATAAAAAGTCCATATGTGAACTAGACTCATTCTTATTAAAAAAGAAACAAGTCTACATGCCTTAAATTAATACATTAATATAATTTAAATAGCCCATTTAATTAAAATGTGCAAATTATATTCTTAATGTATTAATGGAATGCTAATCGCACCCCATTAGGGTCACCCAAGGATTCTCACTTCCTTGGCCGCCCATTCGAGGTATTTTGAAGAGTTCCCATGTGTCTTGATCACACATGACCGCACCCCTCCAAAACTTTTGGATTTCGAAATCCAAAAATTATTCTAAAAGGACCCTAAAATAGGTCTGATAGAATATATCAAGTGAGCCATGCAAGTTCGTGTGAATTAGGGATATTGGTGGGCTATCTAAATTTAAGGTCCAATAGACATAACCTAATCACAATCACCAAATGCTTTACTTAGGCATGATATATTAATTTTAGTTCATTCCACTAAAGAACTAAAATTGAACTCTTAAATAAAGATAAAATAAGTTAATGTTCTTCATTCATACCCTAGACAATCTTAATGGAGATCTTCAATTAGGTCTGATCTATGAATTTTAGTTCATTCCACTAAATAACTAAAATTGAACTCTTAAATAAAGATAGAATAAGTTAATGTTCTTCTTTCATACCCTAGACAATCTTAATGGAGATAGTGTATCATCGTGAAGAATATCAGTAATCGCCAAGTGCTCATAGACCGTCTATAGCTGTCCTAGTTACCATATTTACTCATATGATCACATTTTGAACTTGAATATTTTGACTTGTCCAGAAGCCATATTCAATAGACATTATTGAAAACTTAACGTTAAGATTGAATATCCAATACCTCAAAATATCCATATGTTGATATTCTACTCATATTTAATAAATGGAGCCACAATATTCATATCTATAAATGAAGTCCCCTATCGATTAACAAATGAATACCACCAAACCATCGAGGATAGACTATGCCATATAATTGTACTCATTCATGGCTCAAATGATAACACTTGTAACCATAAGTCCATCATTTATCTCAGGATTGAGATAGACTCTTCGATTGTTTTCAAGTGAAAACTTTTTTTCCATTGACGGTTCTGGATAGAGTATCTTATTGTGATTCTATTCAATACACCTATTGCACTAGATTCTTTTTCTCAAAGACACCACACTTGATGATTTAGACTCATCATAACACATTTGATCCCACTCAAATGCTAGCAACAGAATCTACAACTTTAACAAGGTAAATGCGCCCAATCTTTATCTTAAGTTGTGAATATTGTTCAAGACTAAATAAAGAATTATGTCTACCTCTTATACATCTAGATGTACGAACAATTCTTCTATTCTCATAGTTTTTTGACCTTATGATTATTTACTTTTGACAATTATAATAATTAAACTATAAATGCTAAAAGATTTGTTAAACTAGAAATCACTTTATTAATATGAAAATATTGTCAAATACATTATTATACTCTTACTATTGAACATAATCCCAACAGATTCAGGGCTGGAACTATTAAGAGCACTTTTTTTCTTCCGTAGAGGAATGAAGGATATAATTGTTCGTTAGAGAATCAGTTGTACTTAATGGAAAATATATAATTAGAGGGATATAGTAGACTTTATGACCTAACTCTAATTATAAACTACTTGTAGAGGATCATACCATATGTAATAGTTATATCGATGAACACTGAATTTTGGTTTATGTAAAAAAGTTTACAGTTATGAGAGTGCACCCTTGGGTTTTTAATGGAGTAACTCCGATGTTAATAATCTTGAAATATTAATTAAAGAGTTTAATTAATTTTTCTAACGATTATCGGAGCTCAAGACCGTTGGTCCATTAGGTCTTCTTACTAGCCTAGAACATTGATGGTAACAAGAGTCACAGTTAACGAATTGGATGGTCTAATTAATTATATTACGAAAGTAACAAGAAATTTATTCAAGGAATTAATTAAATGATGAGATTATTTAATTAATATATTAATAATTAAATTAATTTAATAATTAAATTAATTAAATAATTAGATTATTTAATTAATAAATTAATAATTGGGAATTATTAATTGGAGGTTACATGTTCGAACCATGACTAAGACAAATGATAAAATAATAAGATTATTTTATTTCTTAACTAGGTCAAGTTTTCAAATCTTCGTGAACTAGGGTTATGTGAGATTTAGAATCCTATACTAATTTGGATACTAAAATGTTAATTATCATATTTTAAATATATAGAGATATATTTAGAAAAAGATTAATATCTTGTTTTTAAAATATATAAAGATATATTATTAAAAAGAAGAAGAAGTAGAAGCATTATTGGTGTCACGTGAAAAACAAGAAAGAAACAAAAAGAAAAAAAGGGTGCGGCCCAACAAGAGAATAATAAGAAAAAAAATTGTTTTTGTTCTAGATCATTCAAGAGTGGCCAAAATCTTGATACAAAAAGCAAGAGTTGTTTTGTTTTATTTCTACAACCTCCATACAACTTTCTGAAGCCCGTGACGTGCTCAGACACAGTTGCCAGAACTTGGAAGATAGCGAGGAAGATCTGGTGGTATAAATCGGAAACCAACATCAAGAAATTAAAGAATGAAGGAGTTAGCCTTGAGGTATGATTTCGAATCTTACTTTGTTTATTCTTATATATCGTACACGGTTCACAGAGTTGTTAAATTATTTTAAAAAGTTTTAAAATCTCTTCCGCTAGGCTACTCTGGGTTTACATGAATTACGCATGTACGTGATTATTTGTAAATAAAAATGGTTGTGTCAACCAAAATAGAATTACGCAAGTATGTAATTACGCTTGTATGCAATTGTTATTGTAAATAAAAAGGTTATACGACCATTCATTCTTTGTATTCGTCTTATGCAAGTACGCGATTCTTTGTATTCGAATTACGCAAGTATGCGATTTCAATTAAATATAATACGGTCGAACGACCAATCATTCTTTGTAATCAGATTACGCATGTACGCGATTGTCATTATAAATAAAACGATCGAAATCGACCCTCGATGTATTCACGTTACACAAGTAAGCTATTTTTATTAAATATAATACGGTCAAACTACTAGGTCGACCTCCATTCATTCTATATATATATCAAATTAATTACAAACGATGCTGCCATGGGCAATCATCACAGTACACCTGTTCGACAAAAAATAATTACAAATTTTAACATTTTTTTTTAAAAGATGGAGCTAATCTCGAATCGACTCGTCAACTTGAGCATTCGACTCACCATAGGTATCAAGGCCTTTATCGGTCTCCCCAATATCTTCAACAATGGCAGATGGGGAATTTTCAGTGTCAAGGCGTTCAGCCTCTTCCCACTCTGCAATCTCGACCTTGGGGTCCCACTTTGAATACTCTTATACTAGCTATTGCTTAAAGAGATCGATCCTGGCAGCACACATGACCTTAACTGAGACATTCATGAGCTGCTTATTCAAACTGAATATATATCAATCTCTCTCGTTAAGGCTTTCATTAGCCTTCTCCAGTTGTTGATCTCTATCCGTAAGAGCATCTCTCAACTTTGCCAACTCCTCATCCCAAGCTAAAGCTTTCTTCTCCATTTCTTGCTTAGCTTTGTTGACTTTGTCGCGCTCCTACCTGAGCTTGTCGTTAGCTTTCAGAAGATTTGTGCACCTTTCTCGACTGGCCACAAATTTGTTCTTAAAAAACAATTGTGACTGCAAGGCTAGCGAAAGGTATTCGCCATTAGTATTCGACACGACCATAATATAAAATTTGATACAATAATATAACTCACCTGAAAAGTAGTGAGAAGACCAACATTGACAACTTCCTCCACCTTATTTCCTTTCAGATATTCTTCATCGGTTGCGAAGAGGAGGTCATCCGACTTCTTCAAAAAGCTACTTGGCTCCTTAAACACCGACACTCCCTGAGGAAATGCCACGAGGGTCAGATTAGGCCTCTTCGACGTGGCCTCAACCACTTCCTCTTTCGAAGGGGCTTCGACCTCCTTTCCATTGTCACCTGCTTTGACAACATTCCTTCTCATTTTCACCATAGGGGTCCAACTCTGGAAATGACTCAAAGGGTGGCTCATCGACAAGGATAATCAACTTATCTGTTGATACCTCTCCCTGCACAATCCTTTTTTTTACAAGTGCAACCGATCTCTTCTTAGTCATCGCCTCTTTCTATCATTTCAGTGCCTCTTCAAGATTGGGCATGTTAAATTCATGTCCGATATCGACTTAGCTACTAAACGATGTTCAACGCCAGTAACAAGGGTTAAAAATCTTGTACCATAAAGTATCTCAAACCCTCTCCTAACCCAGGCGTATGACACGATATCTTTCATAAGAGGATATTGCATTAGTGGCATATTCCACATCGAATGAAGCCATATGATACTAGATTTAAGATTACCTTCCCGTAATAAAACTCTTCAACTTCTCTCCCCGGAAGGTATCGCCTTTATTAATTGGGTACGTTTGGCAGTGTCTGGACAATCTAACTTATCTTGATAGGCAGGCTTATCAAAAAGCTAAGGAAAACTCAAGCTATTCGAACGACACTAGAATTTAACACTCACCATGTCGACTCCATCTACACGGATAGATGTATTTCTCCTTCCTCGAACACAATGTGAAACGACCATTATTGTGTGTGTTACTTCAGATAATAATTGTGTATAAGATATCCTTATCCAAATTTTATGTCCCTTTTCTCACGGAGGACAGTTAGACCTAACAAAATCCTCCAATTGTTTGGCATCAGCTGACTAGGGGCGATGTCGTAGTTTATTAACAACCTACGAACCAAAGAGGGGACTGGAAATCTAAACCCTTATCGAAACATATACTCGTAAAAACAAGTCCATCCTGGAATGTCCCAGTCGGCTCATTCATGCTCCTTAACAGCATGTAGTTTTACATGATCAGGGATTCTATAAAGTGTTTTTAGGTTATCCATGTCATCGTCAGTAAGCACGCTCTTTGGGTTGTCACCAGCAAGAATACCTAATGGCCTAACAGAGCAAGACAGCTCTTTGACCTCTACATGCTCGGGAATTCGACCTGTTACATACTCATACGTACGACCCCCCGACTCTAGCATGCCCGATTTATCTATACGAATTACTTCTGATGGGTTAGCTACGGTGATCTGTCACTCGACATTCGAGATTCGACTTCGACAGCTCCCTTGACTTCAGCTTTCGAACTGCTAGGGGTCCAGGTAAATGCTAGACTTGAAGTAGTACTCTCTTTCAACATGATGCCTTCAAAGCTGACAAATGCAAACAATGCAAAAATCAAGTATAAACTGATATCTAAAATCATTTCCTATGTTTTAAAATAAAAACCTAGGGCTTGCCCAAATAATCAAAACTTAAGAATGGTATCGACTCGACAAGACCTCAGCTAATCTGGGTCGATCGTCTACATATCTATGGCTCTACAACGACCCGACGAATCGCGAATGATGCGGATAACGTAAAATGTCACTTGGATGGATTTAACCCATCGCTAAATCAAAATTTTGAAATTCAACGCAAAGAACAATGTAAGAACACATGTATTGTTTCTTAGTGAAAATCCCTAGATTTCGTTTTGCTAGTTCCCTACGAATGCGTAAAAGAAGTCTCAAAGCAACTTTAAACTAATATAACCAAGAAAGAAAAGAAATTTTTGCTTACCTTAAAATTAGAGTTTGATGATTCCACTGTATTAAGACTGAAGTTTTGCAGATACTGTTTTGAGCAAATTTTTGCTTTAGACGAATATGAACTGATAATAAAAACTTAGTGAAGAAGTTTGGTTTGTAAACCAAAACTTTGAACTGGTCACCACGTGTCGTAACCGTTGCGGTTACCATCTAACCAAGGTAATTGATAGGGTTAATTTGTAATTCAACTTACCTCTACAAAAGCGTCCAAAATGAGAAGTGCGCCAAACAAGAGACTCCATTCAACCATAGGGAACTGAACCACTTGTCCCATCAATTGAATTCCCCACATTTAAGACTCATGAGGTAATCGACACCAAATTTTAGAGAAGGAAAAAGTATTGCCTTACTCAACAGATTGTCGAACCCACGATTGATTCAACCAATGGATACCCGTAAAAGTATCGCCTTGTTCGACATATTGTCGAAACCCGTGTTCTATTTGACAAAGTCATACCCTTTAATGGTTGACCCCATAATCGATTAGTTCAAGTAGGTATCCTGTCAAATCCAAGCTCAACGCGACAACAGTCACTCTCTAATTCAGATACTTCTTTAGAGAGTAGGGGACAAACTGTGGTATCAAAAAATGGCCTTTAGGTCCAACGCGTAAACCCATGACCAATTTTGTATGGGGTCCGATCCAAGCCCATTTGATACGGGTCGACCCAAGAGGCTTCTGTTGTATTGAAACTCACCTGGTTGAGTGAGGCACCTGTAATTGAAGATACACACTTATCTAAAAGTTTGACTTGGTTTGAATAGGTAAAAGATTTATTAAATCCCATGAAATCTGGTTGAGATTTCAGGGACATTTCCAATAGCACTCCAACGTGCAAAACTAATATGAGTAACCTATAAATAGAACTTTGGCTTCATTGAAAGGGATGCTGATCTCTCTCTATCTATCAAAGCTTTTGAGTCCTAAATCTCTACCAAAATACAAACTCCGGGCACCGAAATATTCTCTCTTCATAAACTTCGATCCCCTTTATTTTTTTCGCTCAACCCAAGCGTACATAAGGCTTAAAGATTCAACCACTCCGCTGTTTTTCTCTTCTTCTTTCCCTGTTTCTTGTTTAATTTCAACTTTCTTATAGGTTTTTGGAACAGTCGACCAGTCCGATTCGACCGGCTAAACTAAGGCCCTTACTCGAATCCGACCCAATCCACATTAATTGTAGATCGACCATTTACACACTTATTTTATATATATATATGAAATATTATGAGAACCGTTATAATAATAGGGTCCATGGGGAGATACAAACTTTCGTGGTAGGATTTGATCCTCTTTCCTCATAACTTACGTGGGAGGAAGGAGCAAAGTCTTATGAGTTAATATTCAAATAAATAATTATAACTTAATAATTACACGATGCTGCAAAACGACACCGTATAGGTGGACTTGCTCTCAATTTGATCTCCTGTCGGTCTCACTCTTCAAATTTCGCTCTGTTTCGTCTGGCGATCAAGGGTTAGGGTTTTACTATCTCTCGTTCGATTCACTCTATTAAGTTACTTTCGAAACTTCTCGCTAGCAGGTACGCTTTTTTGCTTCTTCTCAAACCAATTAAAGAGAAAAAATAAAAATAAAAAACAAAAAATAGCTCAATGTTTAATATTTTATTTCTACCAAATTTGATTTTTTTTTTTTTTTTGAATAAATCTCAAGAAATTTTCAAGCCAAAGTTTGATACTAGAAAAAGTTTCCTACATGCTGTCGAACCCATTATTGGAATTTGTCATTTCGGTTGATTTTGGGTTCAAATTTCTCACTACCTGTTGAATTATTCATGTTGTTATTCAATGAAGTCGTTTTCGCTTTCCGCAGAATGATTTCGTATTGTGTATTTGTGTAATAGTATCAGTATTAGTATTAGTAATGGAGTTGGCAATATATTGGTTCATGTCTCACTGCGCAAATTTTTTTATGGTGGTAGTAAGGAAGCAACCTGGATTTAGGATTAGGGGAATGGAATAAATTTTCTCATGTGAACTTTGACGGTAATGATAAATTTTTATTATTTGAAAAACGAAAATACACCTAGTCAGCCAAACATAGTAAGACTTACACCTCAAAATGCAGATTCTAAATAAATATGTTAACTAAAAGACAAAATAAAGTATGTAAGAAGCATCAACTCAAAAAAGAAGTCTGAAAGAAACATACAATCTAAATTCAATCAAAACACTAATTAAATCGTATCATACGATTCTTCAAAACATCAAATTTATTAATTATGAAATCTAGATCAATAAATGTTGGCAATCTCTCATTCAATGTAGCCAACCATAGAGTTTGGTAGAAATTCATT
Source organism: Dipteronia dyeriana (assembly GCA_032871835.1). Taxonomy (NCBI): domain Eukaryota; kingdom Viridiplantae; phylum Streptophyta; class Magnoliopsida; order Sapindales; family Sapindaceae; genus Dipteronia; species Dipteronia dyeriana. The sequence goes on along the minus strand of CM065297.1, from coordinate 86,188,258 downwards.
CTCCATCTTATTGCTAAGAGATAATGTTAACAAGATAAGTGAACACTAGATGAATCAACCTGTCAATCAAGAAAAGTGTGGACTTTTTTGTTTGAACTAATAATAGACATACCTCCAGAATAGAAGCAATATTCTAAAATTGCTGATGACGAAGTGCATTTAAAATGTAATGTTCTAATTGCCTTTTCAGTGTTTTTATATTATGTTCCGTAAAATCTTTAGTATAAATTTTCTCAACAAGATTACAAATAGCATCTGTTCTAAATGATTTGAACCCATAAATAGAATTCAAAGCCACGCTAAAGTAAGGAGTTTCATTGTTTCCAATGTAAATATACTATTTAACTCCACTAATTAAAAGTATATTACTACATTTAGTATATTAAAATGTAGTAATACACCATTGTAATATTATTATTCGGTTAACAAGAATGTCTCATAACTTTAATGTAACAATCACCCATATACATCAATGACGTGCTTTCTATAAAAAGCTCTACACTTCCAAAAAATTCAATGATTTCAATCCATATACATCAATGACATGCTTTCTATAAAAAGCTACCACACTTCCAAAAAAATTCAAAATGCATATCAATGCCAACACTTTGTGCAATAACAATAAGATAAAAACAATGTTCCCATATCTTTATATGCACCTTTAGCCTACCCACAAGTATTACTTATTCAACCCATTTGTAATTGGTTTTTCAAGAAGGGTACAAGTTACAAATTGACCAGCAGTAAAGACTAGGTTGGGCTCAAGCCTGGCCTAGTAATCTTGGAAAATATTACAAAATTACTACTAAATGTGAATTTATCAAATTGCCCTCTTTACTATTTTTTTTTTCAGCTTAACATCAAACATTATAAATTTAGTGTTTCTCTTTTTCTTTATCTTTCTAATCGATTCATTAGAAGCAATTCCTTTTGGATTTCTCTAAACACTCTCCCATTCTCTAGATTTGACTCAATTTCTTTCTCAACGCTTAAAATTTTGTCGTCAAATCAAATATGTTTATGTTAATTATATCGATTAAATTATGTAAATTTGTTTTGAAATTTTGGGGTTAATTAATTTATTTCTTAATTTATGCAGTCTATAATATCAATTTTTTAAGTGAAGGCAGGATCACCAAAAGCACGATAATACAAAGTTCATACTACCATTTTTAACAGATACCCCACTTCACTTAGCAAATTATTGAATTGATAATATAATATTCAAAAACTAAAAATTAGATTAACCCTAAAATTGTAAACCAAATTAACATAATCAAATTCATATTATTCATATAAACTTGGTTTGAAGATCTAATTTTGAGTGTGTTTTGCGAAAGCCAAAAGGGACTACTTCTAATGGATTGATTAAAAAGAAAAAGAAGCACTAGACCTATAATGTTCGAGGTTGGTTTGGAAAAATAGTAAAGTAAAAGGGCAGTTTGGCAAATTCGTGTTCAAAGGTAATTCTTGTACTTTTTCAAGATTGCCAAGCTTGACCCCGGCTGCTCTAAGCTTTTTTTAGCTTGTTCATAATGTCTTCTGCTCTAGGCCACCAGGATGTCATATATTGTTATAGCGTTTAGCCCATTCCCTTTTTGGCTGCCATGACAAATAAGTCACTTATTAAACATGATTGCTTTATTGTATATTGCCCTGATGGTAGATAAATCTAATATTATGAAAGAAGAATTCTGAAAAAGGGACATGTTTTGTTCTCATTTATAAGAAATTTTATATAAGAAAATTGTTTTGATAGTTCTTTCTTCCATTGTTAAGAGAGGCCCATATATTATACTATTATTATGGTGATGATTGTTTGCTGCAAATGCAACCTCTAAATTTAAAGGCAAAGTTTAATTTACTGTTGAAATGCTTTCAACTTGAGTACAATATGTTAATTCACTTAATTGTGGAGATGTGAGTATGTGACTTGTCCAAATACCTGGCTTTCTCTGTTATGTATCTTTCATTTGCAGAGAATTATGGCCAGCAAAGCTGAGACCGATTGCATGGAACCGGTGAATGAGCAAATAGTTGCAAATATGTATGCATCTATGAGAACTGAACTAAATCAAATTTATTCGAAAATTACTGAACTGGAGATGGAAGCAAGCGAGCATTCATTGGTCATCAATGCTATTCAGCCACTTGACCCATCCAGACGATGCTACCGGATGATTGGAGGTGTACTGGTTGAGAGAACAATCAAAGAAGTTCTTCCTGCTGTCCAGCGCAATAAAGAGGGTATCGAGGAGGTAATTGCAAGGCTTAATGAGGCTTTGGAAAAAAAGAAGAAAGAAATTGCTGGGTTTGAAGCAAAATACAAAATTAGGATAAAAAGGTCTGACAGTGATGTAAAGGATGATAGTAGCCTAAAGGAAGGTTCTGCTCAAGGCGTCCTTGTTGGTCCTGCAAGTTCAAGTGAGTGATAATTTTTTTTTATTTTTGTTCTGTCTTGATTTTCTTGAATTTGATAGACAATTTTCTGGAGCTATTGTTGCCATGTACCTGGTATTAGAAAATTGGGTTTTTGGTTGATCTGGATAATAGACTGTAACAAGTATCATAGAGTTCGAATTTGTGTTTTATCTTTTGTGAATGTAATATGGCAGCTATTTTCTGCAAGTATTATAAACTAAAGTTATTCTAAACGTTTTTGTGGGCAAATTGTTGAAGTAGAAAACTAAGGCCTGGGCGATGCATATCTAAAGCAAATACAGTTTTGTTGGTCCATCTAATTCCTTAGGTAAGTATTGGTCGTGAATTAGTTATGAAATAACCAAATGTTGGACAACACCAAGTCGTGGAATTGTTTCCGGTACTTGCGTTTGACTTGATTTTGAATCATTATTGTATCTTAGTATTAGTATTATTATACAATTCACTTAAAAATTTAAATAACCTAAAACTCTTGCTTGTGATTTAAAAACCACGACCTAATGAAAAAGGAAATACTCGGATGATAAATTCTTCTGAAAGAAAATTTCGGCCAAACTCACCTCAATATTCCTAAAAAACCCCAAATTCCAAGAGCTGCTGCTGCTTAATGTTTCTCTTCATTTGTCATTTACACCCTACCACAACAACACCTACTAATACACATAACACCAACATTGAACTTAATTCTTATATCAAGTGAGTGAGTTAGCAATGCAAAAGAGATCTGCCAAAATTAAAGATACAGAAAGATCTTTGTTAATGATTGGCTTGAAAGAGAATGATCTAGTTTGTTTACTTTTGCATTAAGTATTTTGCTAAGGTTTTCGATTTATAAAATGTTAGTTTTGATATTAAATAAGCACAAAAGTATCATTATAGATTGTGTACTAGATATTTTTTATTGGAATTTTGTTGACTTGGTTTGTGAATTGAAAGTGGTTATATTAATTTTTATGGAAGTATTTGTAGTACAAATAACCTTGATATTGGTAGGTGGACATTTCAAAGATGTTTATTCAGATGAAAGTATGAGAAACTTTGGGAAAGGACTTATTTAGCTTTGGGGAAGCCGGTTGCTGTCATTTTACTGGCAAGTGAACCTGTGCAATTTACGCTACCATTCCTCAATAGCTGGACGTTGTAGTCTCACTGGCAAGAACGCCAGCAATTGACACGAATATTTTCTTTTAAATGTCTGTATTGATACGAGTATGTTTCCTGGCTTCTTCGGTCCCTCTGCGCTGTGTCTTGAGAAATTAGTTAGAAGTAATTCTGTCATTTGCCTGTTGCAAAAATTGCAAACCAGCTGCAATCTTCAAGGCATCCTTCACTTTATGAATTTATATATGATATTATTAGGGCATGGTGAATTTTGCGCTAGTGAATGTTTAAGGTGTCAAATGTCAATTAATGAGCTATTGTTAATTTGTTAGTGAGGCAAGATGGAAGTTTTGTATATTAGTACCCTTATAAAATGCATTTTAGTATATGGGTTTAATTATAGTATGAATCACTGAAAATCAAGTTCATAATTAAAAGACTTTTCATTTTAGTACTCATTGTGGCTCTGCCCAGGTAAAGTTGAAATCATCATTCAATTATAGGGGTTCCACAGTCAAGTCTATGCCTCCCTGTTGGTACGAGTCTATCGGATAAAGCAGAGTCGAGATTTGAGAAGGTTGTTCCGAAGAAATTGAATCCGTTTTCACTAGAACATATTGACATGATAAGTCATTCGTATGCCATAATTTTGATTTTTATTGTATTAATGTATAACAAGCACAGAACTGAAGAAGTGTGTATATACACACGCAAACACGACATCTTTAATATATCAAATCCTACTAGGAAACTTATTTCTAACTCCACACAACTTTGCCACCACATTTGTCGTCTTCATTCTTTCGGTTCGAGATTCCATTGAGCAGACAACTCCAATTCTAAGCACAAGCAAGCACTCCTCAACTCTGCCCCTTCTTCATTTCTTGCAAAATGGAATGTGAGGCTCCAATTGATTTTTATTATAAGCCTGCCCAAATCAATCTCAATGGCCATCTGTGCACACTTTTTTCATTGTAGGGGGGCTCATTATAGGGGGCTCATCTAACGTTCAAACACTCAAATAAATCATAAAAAGAGAAACATATGTAAACAACCAATAAATAAGATTGTTTGTCAAAACTGGTCAATTCAGTTCCTCCCAAGCATTATGATTTTTGATTTCTTGTTTTAATTGAGTTTGTTAATAATTTAAGAATGTTTATAAATAAAATGTATTTAAATGAATACATTCATTTCAATAAGAATATTATTGACATTATAATGAGTGTTTATAGTAATTGTTTAATTTTAAATTTCAGACATGAGTGTACTTATAAATAAGGGTGTGTAAATCACATTCATGGGTGATAATATCTACACCCTTAGTGTAATACTTCAAAAAAAATAAAAAATTATAATTTAAAATCAATTATGAGATCGGTTAAAAAAATTTATTCATTATCCCATTAATTACTGGATTGTCTTTTGATTGTCTATAAAAAAAAACATATTCATCGTTGATTTACAAAAAAAATATTATTAACAAATATTATAATTATTAATAACTACTTAATAGCCAAAGCTTTTTTATCTCGGTGTGTGATGCCATGAGCCTTTGAGACTCCATTTTATTATATTTTATAGATACATATATATTCATGTAGCTCCTTGATCTATATGTAGTTTCACCGGTGATGAAGAAAAAAATCTCGTAATTAGAGTTAAACTCTCTAATTTCAATTTTGTAAAAAAGAATTTTCACATCGTTTTAATCTTTCAATTTTTGTCAAGTGATTGAATTTGAGATAGATTTTCAATTTCAAATCAGTAGACAGTTGCATTTTTTATTTATTTATTTATTTATTATTTGAGGAGGAGAGTCAATCAAGTCATATGGGTAGGCTGCTAGCAATTGCCACCCCATCCTAACACACTGTCCTTCTCAATTTGTGTTAGATAAACAACACACTCACGTGATTTTGTGCCCTAATACCTCCCCCTATTGGACCAATTTGTATCCACAAAACAACAGAATATGACCCAAAACGACACCACATTATTGCGATTGCTATACTTTGGATACCATCCCATCTTCTCTCTTTTTTTCCCCCAAAAGATTACGGTAACATGTGTTGTTACAATACCTACTGAGACGAAAATTATAATATAAAAACCGTTCGATTTTTTTTTTTATGTTTTATCCGGTGATTTATATCAAATGGTTCGAAAAATTATTGGCATTATTTGGAGGGTATTGTACAAATATCACTACTTTACTAATATATGTTTAAAAGACACCATTTAACGTGATCAGATGGAAATATTCCGAAATATTAACACAGAGAGAAATTTGTCATTTTCGAAGTCAGAGAAAAGCAAGAGTGAAACCGACAGGAATCTAAACGACAGCGAAGTGACCAGAACGAAAGTACACGAGAACAACTGCGATTCATAAAGGTAAGATCAATTTTTTTTTCCTCGTTTTTGTTGTTGATAACTTGCATTGCATGTTAGAATTGAGTTTTGTTGATTGAAATTGTAAATTATGGTTAAAATAGAGATATGAGAATAGTTGTGGTTTAGGTTAGGGTTTGAAATTTGGTTGAATATTTGTTGAGGAAGATGAAATTCTGGATTACCGAGACTTTTTACAGGAGAATCGAGCTTATTTGTAGTTAAGTCGAGTTTTTTTTTCTTGAAAATTAGGTTTTGGTAAGTCGAGCTTTTTTTGTAAGGGTTCGAGCTTTTTTTTTGTATGGAATAAAGCTTTTTTTGAAAAGGATCAAGCTTTTTTTGAAAAGGATCAAGCTTTTTTTAAAAGGAATCGAACTTTTTTTCAATAGGCTCGAGGTTTTTTTACATTGGATCGAGCTTTTTCATCATGGGATCAAGTTTTTTTTAAATAAGATCGAGTTTTTTTTTTAAATAGAATTGAGTTTTTTTGTTATGGGATTGAATTTTTTTTTTTTCATAGGATCGAACTTTTTTTTAGAGGGTCGAGCTTTTTTGTAGATGGTTCGAGCTTTGTTTCCGTGAAAATTAGGTTTTGGTAAGTCGAGTTTTTTTATAAGGGTTCGAGTTTTTTTTGAATGGGATCGAGTTTTTTTGAAATGGATCGAACTTTTTTTTAAAAGGATCGAGTTTTTTTTAATAGGCTCGAGTTTTTTCATCATGGGATCGATATTTTTTTAAATAAGATCGAGTTTTTTTTTACATAGGATCGAGCTTTTTTGTTATGTGATCGATCATTTTTTTCATATGATCGAGCTTATTTTTTATAGGACCGAGTTTTTTTTAATTGGACCAAACTTTTTTTATATTGGATCGAGTTTTTTTTGTCATGGGATCGAGCATTTTTGTCATAGGATCGAGTTTTTTTTTTTTAAAAGGTCGAGCTTATTTGTCATAGGATCAAACATATTTTTTTTAGGACCGAATTGTTTTTACATTGGATCGAGACTTATAATTTTGGTTCCGAGATTTTTTTCTGTTTAATGATGTTGTATTTCTATTACATTGTAGATGATAAATAGGTTGAAGGATTTTCTTAAAACTCCACAAGGAGACTGGTGCGAGGGCAAATTGATTCGACATAACCATTTTGACACCCTTGCCCATATAGAAGACGCGCTGAACCGGGTCCCTGCAGAATTTGCAGATGAAGATCGGCGTTGGTTCATGACGTCATGTTTCGGACATTTCCTGACAATGCATCGGGAGATGAAGTTTTCGGGTGGTGTTATCCATCGGTTACTTTTGAGGGAGGTACATTATAACGGTCCAGCAGATGAGATGCAGTTCATGTTAGGGAACTAGTCGGTGAGGTTTTCGAAGGTGGAATTTTGCATGATCACCGGATTACATTTTGGAGTTATACCGGACATGACCAAGTATACAGAAGTGGAGAATGACATACATCAGCGGTGCTTTCTTGGAGCCGATGAGGTCTCGTTGGAGGAGATAAGGGGTGTTGTCACCATCGTAGAGTTTGGAGAGGTATACGATGATGTGAAGCTCTACCTCATATATATGCTGAACTGGATACTGATAGGGGTGGACGAGAGATTCAAGATTCCATTTTGACAGTTTTGGCTGGTTGAGGATCTCGATGCGTTCGAGGCTTTCTCGTGGGGTGCCCAAGTGTACATGCATTTCATTTACTCAATCAAGCAAGCGCTTGACGGGCGACGAGACGGGTTCGAGTGACGCCAGCAGGAAAAGGGCGCTCACGTACATACGGTGGAGACTTACAACATATACGGTCTATCTCAAGCCTTATTGGTAAGAACTTCGAATTACAAGTTGTACTTTATTGTTGTTGTCCTAAATGTTATGGATACTTATTGTACTTATCTTTGATGGAGATATTTGCTTTCGAGGTGATTCCTGATTTGGGCCAAGAGTTTGGCATCCGGAGGGTTACAGATATGTCTCCCCGTATTTTAAAGGGAGTTGACCAAACAACCGAGAGGGAAGAAGCTGGCTAAGATTTTCAAAGCCAGGGTATGTATTTAATTTGTTAATGTTATATTAGTTAGTAATGTACAATTACATTATTCTAACCAATATTTCAGATGTTTGCGAGGAAGGAACTGGTGCCCACACCAGCTGAGAGACAGGTACCGTACTATGCGGGGCTAAACGAGGGGGTGAGCCTGTATGTAGAGGAGGATAGGCTTCATATTCTACCTCTAGTCCCTGATCAGACTATCTTTGACGGGAATAATGAGACAGAGAGTGGGGGTTTGTCAGACAGGACCGAGGACAATGAGGGATCTGAGCCCGATGCTGGGGGTTTAAGGCCTAGTGATAGTGAGGGATATTAGACAGACCCTCAACTAGAAAGGCATAGACATAGATGGGTTCAATTTACCACCCCCGGACATGGTACATCTACAGGGGATTCTTGTGGGGGCGTTAGACGTGATGGAGAGGTAAGTTGAAAAGAAAGTTTTGTTTTTCTATTAACACGTGATGTTGATAGTTTTGTACTAACAATGTAGACATGATTTCAGACCCCATGGGCAGATCTGTTGAACGATGTGTGTGAAGCCCTCCGAAAGAGTAAGGAGGATCAAGAGCGTCAGCACCTGGAGTTGGTGGATATGATCCGAAAGACTGATGAGGATCGCCAGCAACAACACCGAGTGTTACCGGATATGATCCGGGGGTTTCAGGGGTCGACCATGCATACACACAGAGATGCCCCCCACTTTCTAATCCAGACTTTAGTCCCGGAGACAGGACTGGTGGATATTGGAGGGAGGGAGGGAGGGGGGGAGGGGGGGGACAGACAAGACAAGTGGATGTAGCGAGGACCCGTCTACCGATGGCATGTCCGGAGAGTCAAGCTCAGTCGCGTACTAGCGATAGTAGGTCTGCTACACATACAACAGTCCAGTCGGACCTCCCAGCTGTCCTATCTAGGTTGACCCAGCCCGAACTCTACCCACCACCTATCACATCGATTCAGCTGCAGCGGTCCCCTCCCCTACCCAGCACATCGACCTATGCTCAACAAGCCCCTCCTCCACCCAGCATGTCGAACCAGACTCAGTGGTCCCTTCCCCCACCCAGCACATCGACCAAGGCTCATTGGTCCCCTCCATCACCTAGTATGTCGACCTAGGGTCAGAGGTCCCCTTACCCACCCAGCAAGTTGACCCAGGCTCAGTGGTCCCCTCCCTCACCCAGCATGATGACCGAGCTCTAGAGCTTCTTGAACGCTGGAGTACCGCCCAAGAAGTGTATACTAAAGCCCGAATGGCAGTTGATGAGCCCTTACACAGATCCATGCCAGCCGAAGAGGTTGAGGACATGACCCTAGTTCATGGAACACATTTTTGACCCCCACAGACTTGTGGACACTGACCAGCTTGCTGCACACAAATCCTTCAAGAAGAACATCAACGAGGAGCTATGAGTACAACTTTATCTATGAATTTGGTAGTGTTTTAATTTTAATTCAAATTTCGATAAAGCTAATCCAACCATTAAACAGACGTGATATGTACTTGCTGGCACCAGTGGATTCCAAATGGTTCATGCGTATACAGTCTAACATCATGGACTTGGAGGACATGGTACGTACTTACATGATTTTCAAATTAACATTTGTTTAAATAATGTTGTATTGTTAACAATTCATTACTTTTATTGTCTGTCAGCATATGGACGCATACCTCCATATTCTTCGGAAGTGTCAGCGAGGATTCTCCACTGTGTACAACCAGAGGATCAACGTATTGGATACACAATTTTATGTAAGTAGTTATAAATTATTGGTATCGCATCTCATTTTTTGGTTTTTTATTATTGACACGAATTTGTCAATGATTGTATGTACAACCACTTATAATGTTACAGTGGGAGAGAATGATGCCTCGTGATTCTCACGGGGCCGTGACCACAGTGAGGTAGAACGTGTTACAGTCCCGATTTTTGGAAGAGGACCTTCAGATGGTTCGTGGAGCTACCACAAGCGGAAACCGCCCATGACACGAGGTTGACTTGGTAAGTGTTAGACGGTGGAAATGATTTAAAATATAAACTGTTCGTATATCCTAACCTAACATCTTCTGCATACTATTACAGCTCCTGATACCGTGCAACGTTGGGGGCCAACATTGGCTGGTGGTGACCGTCGCCCTTATTCTCGGGAAGCTGGACAAATTTGACCCTTAGAGACAATATGTTTCTGTTCATATCAGGAAGCAGCGAGTTCGACCATTACGGTGGTTTTTGTCATCAATGTTGAATGACGAGGGGTTCCACAGTGCACGACGAGGTGGTCACAAGCCGTTCCCTAGGGAAAATAAGCCCTTCTCGGTCAGCGTGGTCTCCACATCTAAATTCCTCCAACAAAAAAAATCGTAAGACATTCTATTTCATTCACGTGCTTAGATATTATTTAAAAACGATTTATAACACGTTTTAATGTGTCAAATTGCAGAGGTAATTGTTGTCCCCAAACGTTGAGACTTATCAAGTACTTACTGGCGGGTCTACGCCCTTTTGATTAGTCAGAGGACGATATGGGGATCATTCGGGGAGAAAATGGCTGTGGAGATTTTTTGTAACTCCAGACCCGCCTAGTGATTGGTTGTATATTTATTGTTGTATATTTTTTATATTTTCTACCATTTTTTATGTACAAAGACATTATAATTCATTAATATTATTTCAATTTCTTTTAATGTTTTTGTTTCCAGTGTCTGCATCACATGTACGAAACACATAGCAAACCGTGACAATCTGATTCAAATTTTTTTAGTACAAAATACGATAACGAACAACTCATACAATTCCAAATTATTACAATCTGATACGATTCCAAATGTTTACAATGTGATCAAAACTTTGCCATTCATTGCCTATTAGAGTTCATGTTAGGGCACATCTGTTTGTTGTGTCCAATTGAATGACATATGCTACACTTGTGGCGGTATTCATCCGGAGCACCTCTGCTTGGACCTTCATTAATCAAAGGTGGGTTAGAATATCTCCTGGAATTATGTCCTGGTTGTCCATATCTTCTACACGATTGTGTAGTTGTCCTCTCCGAAGATAAGACATGTCAACCCGCTCTCGGATGTTCTGCTTGTCTCCTGGAGATTGGATTTAAACTCACCCTCTGAGCAATGTCAGATGGCACAAACCAAGTGGAAGGATGTCCAACCAACAAAATAGGAACCGAGTACTCGTCAATGAGTGTCTGTCTCTTGTAGTAGTCTGAACACAAAGATGTCAAATCCAAGTCTCGCTCCCTGTAAAAAACATTGAAAATGTTGAGCTTCACGTTTCAATAATAGTCACCTCACAGTAAAACTTGTAAGTAATGTACCTTACGGACGCAAATGCATGAGAACATGGAAAATGATCCATTTGAAATTTGTTGCAAGTACAGGTCTTTCATGCTAAGTCAACAGTCCACTGTTTTCCAGACCGCTTGACCGAGAAAATATTCCAGTCTACTGGATTTACGGTCGTAAAACCACATTTCTCCACACGTTTTAAGATCACAAGATGTGTTGTGTCGGTCAACTGATGACGCATGGATTGTGCAGCTCTATAGTGATTGTGAAACCACCGTTGTAGCATATTCCTAATGAACTCAACCAGAGTCAACATAGGCAGTGGTCGTGCAAATTTTAGGTATGAGTTTACGCATTCTGTAGCATTTGTTGTCATCACCCTGTACCTTTTTTCGAGACAGTGTACACGGGACCACTTGTGTGGACCGGTATCAATTACATAATCATATACATTCTGGTGTAAGTTTCTTAACTGTTCCATATACCGGTTATATTCAAAATTGGTGTACGAGCGGACTGCTTTATCCATTATTGCGGTAACATCATTTCTATGATATCGCTTCTTAATATTTTCATAAAAGTGCCAGCAACATACGGTATGGGTGGCATGAGGGAACACTTTAGAAATCTCTGCTTCAATGCTTGCATGTCTATCGAAAATGAAAACCAGCTCATCAATATGACCTAGGGCACCCTTCAAGCTATCCAAAAACCACTCCCATGAAAGGTTGTTTTCTGAGTTGCCGTACCCAAAAGCAATTGGATACACCTATTCATTCCCATCTTATGTTGTTGCAACAAACATTGTACCCCCAAATTGTCCATTCAAATGGGTACCATCAACGGCAATTACTGGACGCATACACGTCTGGAATACTCTAAGTGAGACACCAATCGACATGAAAAAGTAGAGGAATTTACCATCTTCATCGCACTGTAAGTCAGTGATTATGTGGGGATTTTTTTGTTCCAAAATGTAACCGAATGATTGAAGCAGTAGGAAGGTTTTCTCATGCGTTCCATAGGTCAGTGACAACTCATAATCGAAGGTGGTGTATGCCTTACTATACATGATTTGGATTCCATACATTGATTTCATGTCGACGATTATATCCTTCGGTTTAGTCGACCATCTTGTTGTTGAAGTCTAGGTGCAATCACTTCTCCAATTATGACTGCACTAGCTTGTCGGTGGCGGCGATGAATTTCCTCTAACAGACAAGTGTGTTCGTTGACAAAACTTCTCACTTGAAAGTATGTCCCTTCATCTCTTCTTACCGCTATTAACTTCCACGTACAATTTTCCATCTAACAAACTAGATGTAATGTTGTCCTATCGGACCTTTACCTTCTACTCGAAGTTCTGCCGCATTGTAAAATGGCCTACTTGTCTCTTCAAATCCTTTTTCGATGGAAAAAATTACCCTTTATATATCCTGCTTTTAGGTTCATCTTCAACCAAGCTCCTGCTTCCACCCATAACAAACGAGTATGATTCTGCTCCTGGAATAACCCACATTGTGGCATTATCAGAATCATCTGGAGTTACATCAGAATCATCTGGAGTTACATTAGCCCGAACCTTGGAGATCCCAGCTATATCTGGTGCACTGGAACTAAATATGTGTACACGTCTTATAGGTCTTTCCATTTGGACAAGTTCTTCATCATCCTCATTGTTCTCTACATTATCTACCAGATTAAAATTGCCCTCATTATCCACCTCTTGAATCGGTCCAACATTCGGTGATGTATTTTGCTTATTGTTGATGTCATTGCAAATCTCATTGTATTGGTGGTTGTATTGCCTACCATTCATCTCAATTTGACAACCAAAGACATCGTTAAATTGAGGTGCCAGTATATCAGCATGGCCGGCTACTTCCGATGGGACCGCACACATGTTTTCCTGACCATCAATCACACTTCTTTCTATGAACAACTGATTGCTTCCGCCTGACGATTGAAATTGTTGGGGTTTATCACGATGAGGGATATCTTCACCAATGACACCTCCTGTTGGCCTCTCGATTAGACTAACGCAAACTTGAGGGATCACCCCATCTTCCTATAGCATAAACTAAACATCATCATCGTTTCTTATAAATGTATTACATGTAGTCCCAGGATTAATTGATATAGACTGTAAATCAACATTGTATTTGTTCTCATCATACTTCACAACAGTTTGCACGATCGACATTAGTTCGTCGTGAGTCAAATTCTTTAACACATACAAACTTTGGTTATTGGAACCTAAATACCTCTGACTTCCGTCGGGTAATTGCTCTTATCGACCGTTGTAAGATATGACTATTCTCACCCTATCCATTGTCCTGTCAAAATCATCATCAAAAATCATTATTAAGAAAATAATATTTAATATTAAATTTACAATTATAAAGGATTAAACGAAAATCTAAAGTGTAAGCGATCGAGCTTTTTTAGTTAGGGATCGAGCTTTTCTTTTACATGATCGAGCTTTTTTTATAAGGAACCGAGCTTTTTTTGTACATGATCGATCTTTTTTTAAAAATGGCTCGAGCTTTTTTTTAGGGATCGAGTTTTTTTTGTACATGATCGAACTTTTTTGTGAGGGATCGAGTTTTTTTTTTGGTGAGGGATAGAGCTTTTTTAAAAATTGCTTCGAGCTTTTTTTTTAAATATTTCAAGCTTTTTTAAAATTCTTTCGAGCTTTTATGCTTAACATTTTAAACTTGTTTGCACAACTTCAAATCAGCTCGGCCAAATGTAAATACCAAAAAAATGCACACACGTTCATTTATTATTTTTTAAAAGTTTACAACTCGTAGACATATAAAAAAATCGGAGACAACATGTTCATACATTGTTAAACCACACAGACATGCATGAAAAAATAAAAATGAAGATCAGAAATACCTTTTTACCTTCTTGTGCTGTATCTGGAGAGAGACTCGTTTTTGGAGAGACATATGAGTAATTGATTAATTTTCAGACATTTTTTTTGGAAAGAGACTTTTAAAGAATAAAAAATTAATTATTTAAAGGCAATTTCGGTAGTTCATCATAATAGGTGTCTTTTAAACTTAACTGAAACTGGTGATATCACTGCAACTCACAACAAAAAATGTGACATTTCTCACGATTTCCGCTTATATCAAAATCGTGATTTTAATGTGAAGAATTACTATAATATTGGGTACATATATTGGGTACATATCAATGTTCATCGTTTGTAGTCGTACTACATTTTATATGTAAGATTTTACATTTGTGAAAATAATGTGTGTTTACGTTAAAGAAGACCATATATCATGAAACAAAAGTTTTAAACTTAATTATAGCGTAAAAAAATATATGTGACTTTTTAATATACCAGTGGTATTCTTTGTTCAGTTCATATCTTTAACTTGAATGCAGCAGCGAGCCATTTTTAATTATTATTTATACATTTTTTATTTTTTTTCTTATTTTGGCCCCAATTCTTCCGAAATTTAAGAAACCGGTTTCCCCTATGTTTGAATGTAAAAACATGTTAATGGAATTATGTTTCCAATAACAACAAAAAGCCTCCAAAAAAAGCCCAAGAACACGATGCGAGCCATGCGGTGGCGCACGTGACGGACCACCGGGAACTCATGGCGGGCCAGCCGCGACAGGAGACAACAACCTTTTCAAAAGTCAGTTGGAAGTCATGAAGTGATTTGTGGGTCCATTCCTGTTGGCTCCAACCAGCAATCGAAACCGACACGTGTCGGTTCAAGAGTGGGTGGGTCGGGCCCGCTCTCGTTGTTGCGGGCACAGGCAGTTCCCCAACTCATTTATGGTTGTCTCCTTTTGACATACCAATGCCTTTGTTTGATTTGAAACTTTGATTTTTAATCAAACACCTGGATCTCCAAATACGACATTTTTTCTTGTCGTTTTGTTTTACAAGTCAAGAAAGCGGAACAAATTTTTTGATCTTATAATCATCAAATCATCATATCATCATTGTAATTTTATTTTATTGATTTCTAAATAACTTTTTTGAAATTGTAATTTTAATATATTGTGTTTTTTATGTCAATAATCCAACGATTATGTAGCCGACATTGATGTTTTGCATATTAAATGAACCTATAATTTTATAAGTCAGATCAAATTATTGATTTGTTTTTTTATATGAAAATTGAAAAGACAATAAATATGCAACAAGGGGTTTATAGTTTAGTCGTTCAGAATTGTTCATTTTTATTTGAGACATGCACTAAGTTATGATTCGAACCATATCAATCCGAGCTAAACAAAAAAAAAGGTGTTCGGTTCGGTTCGTAATATTAATTTGGTTTAAACGAGAATAAAAATTAAAAAATTAAAAATTAAAAATTAAAAATTTAAAAAGTTTTCGGTTCAAACCGGTTTGTTATCCTAAAAACCGAATTGAACCATATAAACTGTGAATATAACTTTAAAATCCTAATATTTTCTAGTGTTATTTTAGCTGTGATTTTGATTTGGAGTTGAATTATTTATTTTTGGAAAGGTACTATTATGTAAGGACTCGAAAAATTATTAGCACTATTTGAGGGTTGTGTAAATATCACCGCTTTACTAATGTTTGTTTAAAATACACTATTTAACGTGATCAGACGAAAATACCCCGAAATATTAAAACAGACAAATTTATCGTTTTCTAAGTCAAAGAAAAACAAGAGTGAAACCGACAGGAAGCTAATCGACGGTGAAGTGACCGGAACGAGAGTACACGAGAACAGCTGCGATTGACAAAGGTAAGATCGGTTTGTTTTTTTCCTCGTTTTTATTGTTGATAACTTGCATTGCATGTTAGACTTGAGTTTTGTTGATTGAAATAGTATATTAGGGTTAAAATAGAGATATGAGAATGGTTGTGGTTTATGTTAGGGTTTGAAATTTGGTTGAATATCTGTTGAGAAAGATGAAATTCTGGTTACCGATAATTTTTACAGGAGAATCGAGCTTTTTATAGTTGAGTCGAGTTTATTTTTTCGTGAAAATTAGGTTTTGTCAAGTCGAGCATTTTTTATAAGGGTTCGAGTTTTTTTTGAATGGGATCGAGTTTTTTTTAAAGGGACCGAGTTTTTTTTTTAAAGGGATCAAACTTTTTTTTTACATTGGAAAGAGTTTTTTTGTCATGGGATCGAGCTTTTTTGTCATGGGATCGAGCTTTTTTTTAAACAGTTGAGCTTTTTTGTCACGTGATCGAGTTTTATTTTTTTAATTGAACCGAGCTTTTTTACATTGGATCGAGTTTTTTTGTTATGAGATCGAGCATTTTTATCATAGGATTGAGTTTTTTTTTTTAAAAGAAAGAGCTTATTTTTTATAGGACCAAGATTTTTTATATTGGATCGAGCTTTTTTATTATGAGATCGAGCTTTTTTAAGGGTCGAGGTTTTTTGTCATGGGATCGAGCTTTTTTTTAATTGGACCCAGCTTTTTTTTATATTGGATCGAACATTTTTGTTATGAGATCGAGCATTTTTGTTATGAGATCGAGCTTTTTTGTTATGGGATCGAGCTTTGTTTCAAAGGGTCGAGCTTTTTTGTGATGGGATAGAGGTTATTTTTAATAGGACCGATCGAGCTATTTTGTCATGAGATCGAACTTTTTTTTAATTGGATCCAACTATTTTTACATTGGATCGACACTTATAATTTTGAATCCGAGCTTTTTTCTGTTTAGTGATGTTGTATTTCTGTTACATTGCAGATGAGAAATAGATTGGGGGATTTGCTTAAAACTCCATAAATAGACTGGTACGAGGGCAAATTGACTCGACACGACCATTTTGACGCCCTTGCCCATATACAGGACGCGCTAAGCCGGGTACCTGCAGAATTTGCAGATGTTTCATGGCGACATGTTTCGGGCATTTCCTGACGATGCATCGGGAGATGAAGTTTTCAGGTGGTGTTATCCATCAGTTGCTTTTGAGGGAGCTCCATAATAACGGCCCAACAGATGAGATGCAGTTCAGGTTAGAGAACCAGTTGGTGAGGTTTTTGAAGCTGAAATTTGTCCTGATCACCGGATTACGGTTTGGGGTTGTACCGGATATGACCGTGTATGCAGAAGTGGAGAATGACATACATCAACGGTACTTTCCTGGAGCCGATGAGGTCTCTTTGGAGGAGATGAGAGGTGTTGTCACCGTTAGAGAGTTTGGAGAGGTGTATGATGTTGTGAAGCTCTGCCTCATAAATATGATGAACTGGATACTGATGGGGGTGGACAAGAGATTCAAGATTCTAGTTTGGAAGTTTCGGCTGGTTGAAGATCTCAATGCGTTCGACGCGTTCCCATTGGGTGCCCATGTGTACAGGCATTCCATTTACTCATTCAAGCATGCACTTGACAGGCGACGAGATGGGTTCGACCGATGCCAGCAAGAAAAGAGCGTTCACGTACATACGGTGGAGACCTACAACATATACGGTCTATCTCACGCCCTACTGGTAAGAACTTTGAATTACAAGTGGTACTTTATTGTTGGTGCCCTAAATGTTATGGATACTTATCGTACTTATCTTTGATGCAAATATTTGATTTCGAGGTGATCCCTGATTTGGGCAAAGAGTTCGGTGCCAGGAGGGTTACGAATCTGTCTCCCCGTATTTTGAAGTGAGAGTTGACCAAATAACTGAGAGGGAAGAAGCTGGCCAAGATTTTCAAAACCAGGGTATGTATTTAATTTGTTAATATTTATATTAGTTAGTAAGTGTATAATTACATTGTTCTAACCATTAGTTCAGATGTTTGCGAGGAAGGAACTGGTGCCCACACTAGCAAAGAGAGATGCGATGTACTATACGGGGCTAAATGCAAAGGGATGGGGAGAGGGAGGTGGGGAGCCTGTACGTAGATGAGGACATGCTTCAGATTCCGCCTCTGGTTTCTGATCAGACTACCTTTGGCAGGAACAGTGAGACAGAGGGTGGGGGTTTTACAGACAAGATCAGTGATAGTGAGGGATTTGAGCCCGAGGCTGGGGTTTAAGGCCCAGTGACAGTGAGGGATATCAGACAGACCCTTAGGGAGAAAGGCATAGGCATAGGCATAGGCGGTTCGGTTTACCACCCCCGGATATGCTACATCTACAGGGGATTCCCGTAGGGGCGTTAGACGTGATGGAGAGGTAAGTTGAAAAGAAAGTTTTGTTTTTTTTATTAACATGACATGTTGATAGTTTTGTACTAACAATGTAGACATGATTTTAGGCCCCATGGAAAGATCTGTTGAACGATGTGCGTGAAGCCCTCCGAAAGAGTGAAGAGGGTCGAGAGCATCAACACCAGAGTTGGTGGATATGATCCGGAAGAGTGAGGAGGATCGATAGCATCAGCATCGAGTGTTACTGGATATGATCCCGGGGCTTCATGGGATAACCACACATACACACAGGGATGGCCCACAACCTCTTGATCGAGACTTTAGTCCCAGAGGTAGGACATGTGGGTATATTGGGGAGGAGGGGACAGACAGAATATTTGGACGTAAAGAGGACCTACCTACCGAGGGGGCAGATCAGGAGAGTCAATTTCAGTCTTGTACTGGCGATAGTAGGCCTGCTACACATACAACAGTCCGGTCAGGCCTCCCAGCTATCCTATCTGGGTCGACCCAGCTCGAGATCCACCCATCATCCAGCACAGTGACCCAGCAACAGAGCTCACCCCCACCCATCATATCGACCCAAGCTCAGCGGTCTCCTTCCCCACCCAGCACATCGACCGAGCTCCAGAGCTTTTCGGAGGCTGGAGTACCACCAAGAAAGCGTATACTAAAGCGCGAGTGGCAGTTGATGAGCCCTTACACAGATCCATATCGGTCGAAGAGGTTGAGGACATGATCCCAGTCCGCGGAACACATATTTGACCCCCACAGACTTGTGAACGTCGACCAGCTTGCAGCATACAAAGCCTTCAAGAAGAATATTAACGAGGAGCTGTGAGTACAACTTCATCTATGAATTTGGCAGTGTTTTAATGTGTATTCAATTTTTTTATAAAGCTAATCCAACCATTAAACATACGTGATATGGACGTGCTGGCACCAGTCGACACCAAATAGTTCATGCGTATGTAGTCCAACTTCATGGACTTGGAGGACACTGTACGTACTTATATGATTTTCAAATTAACTTTTGTTTAAATAATGTTGTATTGTTAACAATTCATTACTTTTATTGTCTGTCAGCATATGAACGCATACCTTCATATTCTTCGGAAGCGTCAGCGAGGATTCTCCAATGTGTACAACCAAAGGATCAACGTATTGGATACGTAATTCTATGTAAGTAGTTATAAATTATTGGTCTCGCATCTTGTTTTTTGGTTTTTTGGTTTTTTATTATTGATAAGAATTTGTTAATGATTGTATATACAACCCTTTATGTTGTTACAGTGGAAGAGAATAATGCCTCGTGATTCTCACGGGGCTGTGACCACGGCAAGGTGAAATGTGTTACAGTCCCGATGGTTAGAAGAGGACCTTCAGACGGTCCATGCAGCTACCACGAATGGAAACCGCCCATGGCACGAGGTTGACTTGGTAAGTGTTAGACGGTGTAAATGATTTAAATTATAAACTTTTTGTATATCCTGACCTAATACCTTCTGCATACTATTACAGGTCCTGATACTGTGCAACGTTGGGGGCCAACGTTTGCTGGTGGTGACCGTCGACCTTATTCTCGGGAAGCTGGACATATTTGACCCCTAGAGACAGGATGTTCCCGTTCATATCAGGAAGCAGCAGGTCCGACCATTACGGTGGTTTTTGCAGTCAATGTTGAATGACGCGGGGTTCCACATTACACGACGGGGTGGTCATCGGCCGTTCCCCAGGGAAAATAAGCCCTTCTCGGTCAGCGTGATCTCCACTTCTACAGTCTCCCAATAAAAAAAATCGTAAGACATTTTATTTCATTAACGTGCTGAGATATTATTTAAAAATGATTTGTAACGTGTTTTAATGTGTCCAATTGCAGGGGTAACTGTGGTCCTCATACATTGAGACTTATAGAGTACTTACTGGCGGGTCGACGCCTTTTTGATTGGTCAGAGGATGACATGGAAATCATTTGGGAGAAAATGGCTGTGGAGATTTTTTATAACTCCAATCCCTCATAGAGATTGGTTGTATATTTATTGTTGTATATTTTTATATTTTCTACAATTTTTTATGTACAAAGACATTCTAATTTAGTAATATTATTTCAATTTCTTTTAATGTTTTTGTTTCCAGTGTCTGCTATCACATGTACGAAACACATAGCAAACCTTGACAACCTGATACAACTTTTTTTTAGTACAAAATAAGTTAATGAACAACTTATACAATTCCAAATTATTACAATCTGATACGATTCCAAATGTTTACAATGTGATCAAAACTTTACCATTCATTCCCTATTAGGGTCCATGTTAGGGTACGTCTGTTTGTTGTGTCCAATTGAATGACAAATGCTACACTTGCGACGGTATTCATCGGGAACACCTCTGCTTGAACCTTCACTAATCAAAGGTGGGTTAGAACATCTCCTGGAATTATGTTCTGGTTGTCCACATCTTTTACAGGATTGTGTAGTTATCCTCCCCGAAGATGAGACATTTCGACCCGCCATTGGACATTCTGCTTGTCTCCTGGAGATTGGATTAAAAATCACCCTCTGAGTAATGTCAGATGGCACAACCCAAGTGGAAGGATGTCCAACCGGATTAATAGGAACCGAGTACGTGTCAATAAATGTTTGTCTCTTGTAGTAATTTGAACAAAAAAATGTCAAATCCAAGTTTCGCTCCCTGTAAAAAATATTAAAAACGATGAGCTTCACGTTTCAGCAATAGTCACCTCACAATAAAACTTGTAAGTAATGTACCTTGCGGCCTCAAGTGCGTGAGAACATGGAAAATGATCTATTTGGAATTTGTTACAAGTACAGGTCTTTCGGGCTAAGTCAACAGTTCACTGTTTTCCATACCGTTTGACCGAGAAAATATTCCAGTCGACTGATTTACGGTCATAACCCACACTTCTCCACACGTTTTAAGATCACAAGATGTACTGCGTCGGTCAACTGATGACGCATGGATTGTGCAGCTCTATAGCGATTGTGAAACCACTGTTGTGGCATATTAATAATGAACTCAGCCAGAGTCAACATAGGCAGTTGTCGTGCAAATTTTAGGCATGAGTTTATGCATTCTGCATCATTTGTTGTCATCACCTTGTACCTTCTTTCAGGACAGTTTACACGGGACCACTTGTGTGGACCGGCATCAATTACATAATCATATGCATTCTGGTGCAAGTTTCTTAACTCTTCTATGTGCCGGTTATATTTCAACTCGGTGTACGCACGGGTTGTTTTGTCCATTATTGCGGGAACATCCTTTCTGTGATATCGCTTCTTAATATTTACATAAACGTGCCAGCAACATATGGTATGGGTGGTATAAGGGAACACTTTAGAAGTCTCAGCTTCAATGCTTGCATTTCTATCGGAAATGAAAACCAGCTCATCAATATGACCTAGGACACCCTTTAAGCAATCCAAAAACCACTTCCAGTAAAGGTAGTTTTTTGAGTCGCCGTACCCAAAAGCAATTGGATACACCTGTTCATTCTCATCTTGTGCTGTTGCAATAAACATTGTACCCCCGAATCGTCCCTTCAAATCGCTACCATCAATAACAATTACTGGATGCATACACGTCCAGAATCCTCTAAGTGAGGCACCAATCGACATGAAAATCTAGTGATTGTGCCGAGATTTTCTTGTTCCAAAACGTAACCGAATGATGGAAGCAGTTGGAAGGTTTCCTAATACGTTCCATAGGTCAGTGACAATGCATAATCGAGGGCGGCGTGTGCCTTACTATACATGATTTGGATTACATACATTGTTTTCATGTCGACGATTATGTCCTTCGGACGCATTAGTCGACCATCTTGTTATTGAAGTCTAGGTGCAACCACTTCTCCAATTATGACTGCACTAGCTTGTCGGTGGCGGCGGTGAATTTCCTCTAACGGACAAGTGTGTTCGTTGACAAAACTTCTTACTTGAAAGTATGTCCCTTCATCTCACCTCACCGCTCTTAACTTCCACGTACAATTTTCAATCAAACAAACTATATATAATGTTGTCTTATTGGACATTTTCACCTTCGACTCGAAGTTCTACCGCATTGTAAAATGGCCTACTAGTCTCTTCAAATTCTTTTTTGTAGGAAAAATTACCTTTTATATATCATGCTTGTAGGTTCATCTTCAACCAAGTTCCTGCTTCCACCCATACCAAACGAGTATGATTCTGCTCCTGGAATAACCCACGTTGTGGCATTATTAGAATCATCTGGAGTTACATTAGCCCGGACCTCGGAGGTCCCAGCTATATCTGGTGCACTGGAACTAAATCTGTGTACACGTCTTTCCGTTTGGATAGGTTCTTCATCATCCTCATTGTTCTCTACATTATTTATCGGATTAAAATTTGCCACATTATCCACCTCATGAATCGGCCCAACATTCGGTGTTGTATTCTGCTCATTGTTGATGTCATTGTAGATCTCATTGTATTGGTGGTTATGCTGCCTACCATTCATTTCAATTTGACAACCAAAGACATCGCCGAATTGAGGTCCTTGTATATCAGCATGGTTGGCTACTTCCGGTGGGACACCACACATGTTTTCCCGACCATCAATCTCACTTATTTCTGTGAACAACTGGTTGCTTCTGCCTGACGCTCGAAATTGTTGGGAGTTATCACGATGAGGGATATCTTCACCAATGAAACCTCCTGCTGGCCTCTCGATTAGACTAACACATACTTGAGGGATCACCCTATCTTCCCCTATCATAAACTGAACATCATCATCGTTTCTTATAAATGTACGACATGTAGTCCTAGGAAGGATTGATATAGACTGTAGATCAACACTGTATTTGTTCTCATTATACTTCACAACGGTTTGTATGATCGACACCAGTTCGTCGTAAGTCGTATTCTTTGACACATACAAATCTTGGTTATCGGAACCTAAATACCTATGACTTCCGTCGGGTAATTGCTCCTATCAACCGTTGTAAGATATGAATATTCTCACCCTATCCATTGTCCTGTCAAAATCATTATCAAAAACCATTATTAAGAAAATAATATTTAATATTAAATTTACAATTATAAAGGATTAAACAAAAATCTAAAGTGTAAGCGATCGAGCTTTTTTTATACATGATCGATTTTTTTTGTACTTGATCGAGCATTTTTTGTACATGATCGACCTTTTTTCTTTAATGACTCAACCTTTTTTTTAGGGATCGAGTTTTTTTGTACATGCTCGAGCATTTTTTGTACATGCTCGAGCTTTTTTTTGAGGGATCGAGCTTTTTTGTAATTGATCGAGGTTTTTTTTGTTCTGAATCGATGTTTTTTGTACTTGATCGAGCACTTTTTGTACATGCTCGATCTTTTTTTGTGAGGGATCGAGTTTTTTTTGTACATGATCGAGCTTTTTTAAACATGGCTCGAGCTTTTTTTAATTGTTCGAGCTTTTTTAAAATGCTTTCGAGCTTTTATGCCTAAAATTTTAAACTTATTTGCACCACTTCAAATCAGCTCGGTTAAATGTAAATACCGCTTCGAAATATTAAAAAAAATGTTCGGACCAATGTAACAAAATCTCGGACAAATACAACTCGTAGACATATAAAAAAAAATGGAAACAACATGTTCATATATTATTAAACCACTTAGAAATACATGGAAAAAATACAAATGAAGATCATAAATATTTGCTTACCTTCTTGTACAATATCTGGAGAGAAACTCGTTTTTTGGAGAGACAGAGGAGTAGTTGATTAATTTTCAGACAACTTTTTTGGAGAGAGAAGGAGGAGGTGCCTTTTAAAGAATAAAGAATCGATTATTTAAGGGCAATTTCGGTAGTTCACTATAATAGGTGCTTTTTAAACTTAACTTATTAAACCGCTGACATCATTGCAACTCACAAAAAAAAGGTGACATTTATCACAATTTCCACTATTATGTAATGTACTGTTATTAATTGATTTTTGAACTTTTATTTTAAAGTATGGAATGGATTTGTTATTAACTTAATATTATATAATATATTTTTAACCGATTTAATTTTTTTTTATATATTTTAAAGTTAGGTTTGATTTGTTTTTTTTTTTTTTTGGCTTTGGACTATTTAAATAGCCAAAATTAGTTACTAACAGCCCATTAATGTTAAAAAAAGTAGCCAATTAATGTTAAAAACAGAGAGTGCTGATATTTACACCCTTTAAAAACTGTACGTACACCCATCTCGTAATCACATCCTATTAAAAAATAAAATAAAACTCCAATTTGTAAATAAACCCCACTTAATGGTAACAATACCCTTTTATTTTTATTGTAGTGTGTTTATGTAATCACACCCCAATTACAACTAATTTATTATCCAATATATTTTTTTTTTTTTTTATTTATCTTTTTTTTTTCAAGATTTATTAATAGATTTCCAAAAAAATAATTTCCAACTATTAAATTAAAAAATATACCAAAATGACTGAGTTGAGCTAATTGCAGTTCTTGTGCTGTGGGGCAATATGGTTCTTCTTCCACCATATTAGCAAAAAAACTTCAGTTGGTTTCTTCCATAATCCTCATCAGAATTGGTACTAATTCATTGTTAATAAAATTGATCAATATTGGTTTTTCAATATAGTGATGCACTCTAATCAATTAATATCATCAAATCAACTAAATCGATGCTGTAGTCAACCAACATGAAAAACAATAAATCTAATTTGAGTTATGAAATATCTAATTCTAGAATTTCACTTTTGAGTTTTGATCTAATGTAGTGGCAAACCTCATTGTCAACTCAACTAGTAGATGAAATTCACTTCACCAATCACCGCCATGAATTTGATGGTTAATTGGAGCCTTGAAGGGACCCCCGAATTGGACAGAATGACAACGGTTTGGAGAAGAAAAATGCAATGATGGTCCGTGTGAAAATGCTTTTGACTTCAAATGCTTGTTAATGTTCAAGATCACTTCAAGGCAGTTGGTGGGTGGGCGGACTGTGCTGAACCCACCTGGCTAGGTTACCATTTTTACGGGCTGGACCCTCACCCATGTGAACTCATATACATATAAGGCTTGGATTAACTTTACTTTTTTTAATGTTATTTACCGTCATTTCATATTGAAGAATAACAGTGGGAGATTATACAATGCTTTCCGGCTCATTGTTACGGGGAATTGTTTTTCAAGTTATGTTTGTAAGGGTTGGTCTGATTATGATAGACCCTTGTTCCGACAAGTGCCGAATTTTAAAATAAAATAAAGGAAAAAGCTTGGGGTAAGTACCCTCAATGGGTGTTAGCACGTGATAAAAACTCTTTAATTTTTTTACTATTTTCTCTTTATTTTGGATTACGTGGCAACCAACAATTGGTTAGTCATTATAGCTGGACACTGAACCAGTACCCAATCAATATCCTAAAATAAATCTGTCTTACCGGTTGTATTTTGACTAATAATATTTACTCTTTTTTTTTTTTTTTAATAAATAAGTCTTATATGTTTTTTTTATTTCAAGGGAAGAAATCTTATATGTTAAGTCAATGTGACGATTAAAATTTAAGACTGGAATTTTAAGAAAATACAGATGTTTGCACCCAATAACTTTCTAATGCTTAGTTTTGAAAATCAATGTTAATCATTAAAATCTTTTAGTGACTCGTTTTAGTGCCGATGGCTTTAGGTCAAACGGAATTTTCAACTGACAATTGTGTGAGAGATTAGGACTCATCTCATCACAAACTACTAGTGCTTGAACTAGATTATTTATTTATTTATCAGCATTATAACTTAAACAGGATCATACATTATATATATATACACGACTACGGTGAATAAGAACAAACCAAACCGAAAAGACAATATTATGAAATTTTAGGTTTGTTGATTTTATATCTGCATCTTTATTATTATGATTATATATATACATATTAAAAAAAACACTAGGTACAAACATCTTAATTTTTTTTTTTGAAAGGTGGTACAAACATCTTTATTGAGAAAGTCAAAAAACACATTTAGGGGTGGTTTAATTTTTGTTTTTTTGTCAAAAATTGAAATAGTCCTTAAATTTACCGTAAACCGAATAGACACTGAAACTTGAAACTGGAAAACATGATTATTTTTTATTTTTATCACATCTGAATACAATGTCAATTTGTTTTGTTTAAAGATAAAAAGATTTGAAAACAAGTAATTTGACATTTATACCCTTATAACTTTGAATTGTTATGTATTTTTTTTTTCATTATATATGATACAAACAATTAAATAAAAACAATTCAACAGATTCTAAACCATTGTTCATGTAATATTGATAAGCTATTATTCATTAACCTCAAATTTAACCCAAAAGATGTGGCAAATGATTTGTCATGACCACACATAACATGAGATGATGTGGTCAATGAAAAAATTACTTGTCATATCATTTTAGTTGAAATTTGGACTAAATTTTTGGATAGTCTAACATTAATGAAAATTAATCAATGGTGTTGAAATTGACGACTTTATTAATGTTTTTTTAATGTTGTTTATTGTTACTAAGGACCTGTTTGATTTTACCACTTAATACGTTTCATTCAGTTATTTTGTTTGATTTTTTAAGTGATAAATCAATTAAATAACCTCTAAAATCATTTGTTTATAAAAGTGAAAAATTTTCATTTTCACTTAACGTAAAATTATTGATCATTGAAAACAATTTCTTACTTTCAAAAATTAAAACTATCTTCACTAATCTAATGTTAGGTCAATAATTGTTGATATTTGAGACCCTTCATTCCTATATTTTATGTTATGTTCTTAGGTAAAATTATATATTTAACATGTTTATTGAGGTTGTATAGAAGATAGCTCTTGAAGTGATTTTGAAGATAAAATGGTGATTTTAGAGAAAGTTTGGAGAAATGCCTCTGCAACACATCCAACTAGTGAATACCATATCTCTCTCCTCTGATTGAACCAGGTTGCGATCTACATGTTTACAGAAAGCCTCAGAAGTCTAGTTTCCGACGCACTTAACAGTTTATCAATCTGTATTTTTTTAGAGGAAATTATGACCGTTTTAGTGACAGATGGTCATAGTTGAAAAGTCTTCTGTGGGTCCTGATGGGGAATAATTCCGAATTTGTGTAAAATTAAAAGAAAACTTCCCAAATCAAATCCTAATGACTCTAGAAGATCAAGACGTGATTGAGAAACTTCCAAAACTCAAATTAGAAATTAATTTTCAAAGAGAAAATTCAAATTAGGAAAAGATTCTTATTCCTTAATTCATTGTACTTTCCTATTTGGTGTGTATCCTACTACAAAACAAATTTGGAATCTACAAGGAGAAGTCACCTACAAATACCAAGAGTTTTCTACAAGAGATAAATTATTGAAGATTGAAGATTGAATGATAAATTATTGAAGATTGGAGATTAAGACTCCATCAACATTCTCTTCTTCTACCTTTCATTAGATGTTTTTATTTTATTTTCTAGTTTTTATATCTAGCTAATTTTCTTGTTAGTTAGGGCTCTCTTGAAGCCCTAAACATGAATTCAATTCCATAATCAACTCCAGTTTAATGAAATATTATTTTCTCAACATGAGGATTTTAATTTCTCCTTAAAATTGTTATTCTATTATTATGTATCTTTGATTGATCACCTTAGAGATTGCTTATTTTATTATATAATCTATGTTGCAAGGATACAAGTCGGACACCATACGAATCTATCATCGTTGCAACAATTAATTGGAATAAGACCCAATTAAGGGAAATTGATTCATGAATTACCTATGATGGATACCATGTTTTACGGTTCTTGTGATATTCATATTCTCTTTGTTCTTAATGAATTCCAATTATTAAATCTAAGCAGACACCATGCTAGGGTATAATTTGGGATATAAGTATTTATGTAGACATCATGCAATTTACATGCTAACTAAGAGAGAATCATACGGTTTGAGTGAGAAACCATCACCTTGTTGTGAATATCTTTATCATGTTTGATTATTTGTGAACTTCGTTATTGACTATGGATTTGGTGATTGTTTAGTGGTGGATAGGAGGTCCTAACTAGTGTTTTTCTATATATGTTTCATCATTAATTTTCTGATGTGTTTTTAGTTAGTTGTTTATTAATTTTCTTCCCCTTGTGGGCATTAGAGATTTGTTTTTATATTTTTAGTTAGATTAGAGTCCTAAAGTGTCTTAGATATAAACTCATTATTTTAGTAGGTAGTTAATTCTTTGTGGGAACAATCCTTGCTTTTTTGTTGTGCTATTGTTTACGATTTGTGCACTTGCAAGGCTTTTATTATTTTTGTTTGCTATTTTGCAACTAATATCTAACTTATTTCCAATTTTGTTTTCTATCAAAACGTAATTGTATTAATACATTTTTTTCTTTTCAACGTAAAAACTTTATTTTCACAAAATCTAGTTGCTTCAATACTCAAACAACTCTATTGGAATATCTCTTTGGTAATTTGATGATTAGTTTTATTGATTTTATTTTAGAGTTTGTGTACATCTCTTTTATGAAAATTACATTATTAGTGATGTTGATCGATTTGTTTATATTTCTTAAACTTGAGATCTATGTGTTACTGGTTACATGTAGATACCGTGGAGATGTTCTGGTATTCATCAAACTTGGGGATTTAAAGATTTTGATAAATAAGTTTTTTGTTTACTTCATTTTGAATTGTTCATATGTATCATTTTGTCATAGTTTTTGATTGTTAAATTCTTTCATTGGTCATAAAAAAAAACCTTGCTAAATTAAATTATTTGATATATTATTAATAACCAAGTAATTTTTTTTAGATTTATTAAATTAATTGTTATAGTTAACCTTAATATATTATAATGAAAATATATAACAAAAATAGTCAAAAAGATATAGATGTAAAAGTATTTATTTTCAGATATTTGTAACTTAAAAAAACAAACAACTTATCACTTATATTCAGTTTTCAGTTAAACTAATTGTTAATTGTAAAATTTGGCCATCTTTCCAAGGGAAGATTTTCTTTGTACCAGGGACCTCGCGAACCCGATGGGACTAGAGCCAAGCCACGAGTCCCGTCCCTCTCCGAGTCCGAATCTAATTAGGATCAGATCCCCACCAAGGTGCGAGTCCAAACCACGAAGAATCGGGTCTTATCTAGCAAAGCAACCCAGTTCAACCCTGTTTAAAATGCATGCCCCGTTCAAGGATCGGATCCAGGCCAGAAGAAGTTGGGTGTCATGAAAGAGAAGCATGATGGAACTGCTCTCATGCAAGAATGGACCCTACGAACTCCCTAATAGCACATTTTAGAACCATAGGACTCATTTTGAAAATCGGAGCTCACTTTAGAGCTGACAAAAGCCTAAGGGAAAGTCATCCTTAAGAAGGAGAAAGTGTAGCAAAGGACATCGAGTCGTTGAGCAATTAATGGTCTAACATCAATCAACAGAGAGGAAGAAAGAGATCTTACAAATGAGGTCCAATCTGACCTCCCACCTCCAATAGCTAGATCCAGCTCCACCTAAGCCCTAACCAAGGTAAACTACCTCATACACTAAGGAGGTAACTGAGTTTTTCCAGGTTAAATGCATACTGAGGGCTTCTAAGCTAAGAAGAGAAAGCTTGGGAAACAGAGCCTAATAGGTGCAGTGCAACAGACGTTGACGTTGTGCTCTGGCGTTCTAGATGGTGAAAGCAATGTTTCGCGATAGCTAGAAATAGAACCGATCAATCTGATGAGGAAATTGAGCTACTAAAGCTCCATGCGGACCTCCATGAAGCGCCTAATCAATAATAGTGCTTAGGTGGGACAATCATGACCCTCTGGTGCATGTGCCACTAGAAAGCCCTCCTAGAAAGACGGTGAGGATAGAAAATGGTCTATAATTTTTAGCACCTAGAGAAAGAAAGAGTCACCACTAGAGCATTAACATTACTTGGATACTTCTCTACTAGATACAACACCAAATTCTTCCAATCTCCGATTCAAGAAGAGTTATTCCCTATGTAACCCCATCAGGCATGTGATATTAACCCTACTTGGCTACTTATTGTAAGCTCTCTATAGCTATATTCTCAATCAATATGAAATCTTCCCCGTATGTTAACCATATATGTTTTCTATTGATAAAAAAACCTTTAATCAAGGTGATTGATCTCCCGCCATCAAGGGTACCAACCCGGTAAACCAGTAAAAGTTATCCCAGCTAGGTCCACCGGGTTCGACTGTTCCAACCAGGACAGTCGGGCCTACTGCGTTCAGATCATGGAAAACACACACTGAATGTTTTGATATCAAATCCAATCGTCAGGGTGACCGAATGTTTTGTGACCAACATTTAAACTTCAAAATTAAGGCATTAAATAACATTAATGAGCAAAGCGACAAAATTCACAAGGCCTTTAATCAAATACCATCGCTGAGAGAGTCAAACATAAAGGGACCATAAGGATCTCACTGATCGAAACATTCCGCTCAAGCATTTAAGCGGGTATTGTTGTATGTGCATTTTTTAATAGCCAATACGTGATATACGTGATAAAAATCAGCATAAATATAAGAGAAGTGTTGTGCGACATCATCAAAAGTCATCCGATCATCCAATCCGAGGTAGAATCTTCGCTAGGCGTATGAGTAACAGTATTTTAAGGAGAATGGCTAGGCTATAAGATAACCTTGCCAAAGAATGGAATTTCAGATGGCTAGGGAATCCCTTTGTAAAAGATCACTCGCCCAAGTAAAGGCTCAACATGCATCGTTAATACCTGCCAACCCTAAAATGGAATCCCATAAAGATACAAGGGTCAAGAATCACAATTCAGTAAGGAAACAACCATATCTACTTCAAAAGGAATCATAGCTCAAATCAAGCATAATATCAACTGCATTTATCATGGGATAAATATCAAACGGAGATCCATTCTAGAAGAATCATGATAAGATTCTACAAGTCAACTACTTGCACATCTGGTTTAGGGTTATCAAATAAATGTATAAATGCAACTCATTTTCCATGGCACAAAAAAAGAAGTATTAAGAGAAAAGAGCCTTGTAAACCATTTTCATTGTGAAATTCGTTTCTCGTCGTTACCAACATCCGTGGTTTTTTCCCTTCACGGGATTTTCTACGTAAATTTGTATTTCTTTTACACTATTTCATTTTCCACTACGAATAACTCACAAATCATCAAGTTGATTCACTGATTTTTCATCCAATGAAAAATCACCATAAACAACAGTCTTCTTTAATTATAAAATATAACAACAATAGTAATTAAATGTCCACCAAATTCTTTTATCGAATATTATCGTTTATAAAATTTGATCTCAGTAGTTCTTGCACAACAAAAGGAAACCTTACCTTTAAAAAGAGAGAGAGACCCTTACCCAATAAAAAGATATTGTTAATAATTTGTACTAATTCTAAAATAAGGGGATATATGTCACCATTTTTTGAAAGATTATAAAAGAATAATATTAATACGGTTGGATATCATTTCTATTCTTAAATAAATACATATAATTCAGGTATAGTGTGAAATATGATTGAAACCGCGACCTCAATGATATAGGTGTGTGGGCTAATTAACTATCGAGCCAACCAAAATTCATATGTGGATATCATTTAAAGATAGAAATTAAGATTTCACTTTTGTGATATACTTTATATATCAATGGGTTAAGTTTATTAATATATATATATATATATATATATATATATATATATATTTTATGTATTACGATAAATCTTGATACTTAGAAGGTTAGGGGTTGTTGGAACATTCTCATGTCAAATATTCTATATGTGTTTAGGATATCTACCTCATAATAAGATACATATACTTAACCACGAGGTGGTCGCCTTGGTGGTCCAAGGCTTGGGATAAAACCCAAGTCTTTGGTTCTACTCTTGGCAATTACATTATGGCTAGCCATTAGGGCGCTAGCTTAGCTGGTGGAAGAATGAGATTGGGGCATGGGTAATTCCCAAGTCAGTAATTCGAATCCTACCCAAGCAAAGGTGAGTTCTGATTTATCCGTTTGCATCTTCGTGTGGCCGAGGGCATAGGTTGGGGTTTCCTATCTGTCATACTGTACAACAATCAATAAATAGACCCCTATACCAGTTTATTGGTCCATTGTTGGGATTATACTTGATAACAAGAGTGTAATAATATATTTGAAAATCTTTTCATATTAATAAAGTGATTTCTAGTTTAACAAATCTTATAGCATTTATAGTTTAACTATTATAATTGTCAAAAGTAAATTATCATAAAGTAAAAAGACTATGAGAAAATAAGAATTGTTCATACATCTGGATATGTATAAGGTAGACACAATTCTTTAGTTAGTCTTGAATAATATTCATAACTTAAGATAAAGGTTAGGCGCCTTTATCTTGTCAAAGTTATAGATTCTTTTGCTAGCATTTGAGTTAGATCAAATGTGTTATGATAAGTCTAAAATCGTCAAAGTGTGGTGTCTTTAGGTAAAAGAATCTGGTGCACTGGGTGAATTGAATAGGATCACAGTGAAATCCTTTATCTAGAACTGTCAATGGATAAAAGTTTTCACACGAAGACAATCGGAGAGTCTATCTGAATCTTGTGGTAAATGATGGACTAATGGTTGCAAATGTTATCATTTGAGCTATCAATGCATATGATTATATAGCATAGTCTATCCTCGAAAGTTTAGTGGTATTCATTTATTAATCGATAGAGGACTTCATTTATAGATTTGGACATCGCAGCTCCATTTATTAAATGAGAGTAGAATATCATCATATGGATTTTTTGATGTATTGGATATTAAATCTTGACGCTAAGTTTTCAATAGTATCTATTGAAATATGGCTTATGGACAAGTCAAAATATCCAAGTTCAAAATGTGATCATATGTGTAAATATGGTAACTTGGAGAGCTATAGGCGGTCTATGAGCTCTTGACGATTTCTGGTATTCTTCACGAGGATACACTATCTCCATTGAGATTGTCTAGGGTATGAATGAGCAATATTAACTTATTCCATCTTTATTTAAGAGTTCAATTTTAGTTCATTAGTGGAATGAACTAAAATTAATAGATCGGACCTCAGTGAAGCATTTGTTGATTGTGATTATGTTATGTCTATTGGAGCTTAAATTTAGATAGCCCGCCAAGATCCCCAATCCACACGAACTTGCATGGATCACTTGATTTATTCTACCGGATCAATTTATGGGTCCATCTAGAATTCTATTAAGGAATGTAGACTTATTTCTTTTAGTAAGAATGAGTTTAGTTCACATGTGGACTTTTTATTCAAGTCCAATGGATTTAATAAAATAGGAAAAACAATATATTGGCCTTTGTATAGGCTTGGGATGATAGGGCTTGTAAAATAGCCTTATATATTGTTTTTTTGGTTTATTATTTAATTAAATAGAAATTAATTAATTAATTAATTAATTAATTGTTTAATTAAAATTCAAAATCTTTTTCCCAGTAGAAGATGGTCTACTAGAGTCATATTATTGTAGGTAATATGATAAGTATCAAATACTATATCTGATAAGTAGATAAAAAATAGGAATTTATTTATCTAGTGAAATAAAGAAGAATTTAATTTCTATTAGGACTCTAATTGACAATTGGTCAAATTAAGAAGTTTTTGATTTAATCACAGTTTAATTATATTCAATAATTGGTTATTGAATAAAGAAACTATTTAAGTTGGATTAGGAGTCTTGGTGTAGAAAAGAAATATGTTTTTGAAAATGATTCTTTGTCACCAAGTAAATCCACCTAGAGATAGAATTCTTGTCCACAAAGTAAATCCTCTTTAGGAAATGATTTGAGAACCTATATATCTCTCCACATAAATTTCGACAAAGGCTAATTTCTAAGTGAATTTTCAACAAGGCTAGGGTTTTTAGGAGAGAGAATTCAGCCAAGCTAGAGAATTTTAAGAGAGGAAAAAATTAGTTTTTGCTCTAGACAAACTTCGGTCAACTCATATATATTGTGTATTGAATTCGTCCAATGAGAAGAGAAAATGAGAATGTTTTTGTTTTCGATAGTGCACTAGTATCATTTACATCAAAAAGATTTTGCGTACAAAAATCGAATCGGGTTATTCAATCAAATAGATTGATAATTCACAAGTGGCCGAACGTTCTTAGGTTTTCTCTTGGAGGATTATTGTGACTAACAAAAGAAAGAAATTTTGTTTGTTTCCATCCTCAAGTATACAATTTAATGAAAGGAAGCCCACACTCCTAGATGATTCACAATCGTGACTGGATTGGAAGATCTTGCGGATTCAATTCAGTGCTAGTTAAATTGTCACGAGAAAAAGCTATGGTACTTTTAATATACGTCAATTAATCTAGGGTTACGGTTCTTTCTTTTAAAGGAATTTTTTTTTTAAATATACCAAACCCGAATTTTACGCTTCCGCTGAATTTTGAATCGATTTTTCCCTACAACTGGTATCAGAGCTAAAATGATAACACTTGCAACCATACGTCCATCATTTATCTCAGGATTGAGATAGACTCTCCGATTGTCTTCAAGTGAAAACTTTTATCCATTGACGGTTCTGGATAAAGTATTTCACTGTGATTCTATTCAATACACCCAGTGCACTAGATTCTTTTGTCTAAAGACACCACACTTTGATGATTTTAGACTTATCATAACACATTTGATCTCACTCAAATGCTAGCAAAAGAATCTACAACTCTAACAAGATAAAGGCATACAACCTTTATCTTAAGTTGTGAATATTGTTCAAGACTAACTAAAGAATTGTGTCTACCTCATACATATCCAGATGTACAAACAATTCTTCTTTTCTCAAGTCTTTTGACGTTATGATTATTTACTTTTGACAATTATAATAATTAAACTATAAATGCTATAAGATTTGTGAAACTAGAAATCACTTTATTAATATGAAACGATTGTTAAATACATTATTACGCTCTTGCTATTGAGTATAATCCTAACAAATCTTGGAGGATTGGGAAAAATTGGTTCAAAACGCGGCGGAAGTGTAAAATTAGGGTTTGGTATATTTTCAATTTTTTCTTTTAATAAAGAAGACCTTAACCGTTGATTAATTAACGTATATAAAAAGTATAGTACCCCTTTTTATGACGATTGAACTAGTGTCAAATTAAATCGACAAGATCTTTAAATCCAATCACGAACATGAATAACCTAAGTGTGTGGGCTCCTTTTTTTTGAATTGTATACTTGCTGATGGAAACAAACAAAATCTTTTTCTTTTGTTAGTCACAATAATCCTCATAGAGAAAACTCAAGAACGTTCGGTCACTTGTGAATTATCAATTTATTTGATTGAAACTCGCGTGAACCTTAATTCGATATTGTACACAAAACCTTTTGATGTAAAGGCTACTAGTGCACTACCGAAAACAAAATGTTCTCATTTTTCTCAATGCTTGGCCGAATTCTTCACACAAAGAGTTGGACGAAGTTTTTTTTAAACTATAAAAATAAACAAATAAAATAAACTCCACACACCAAAAATTAGGTCTTGGTCGAAATTCTATATAGGAGTATATATAGGTGGCCGAAGGTCCTCTTAGAAAGAGGATTTCTACTTCACCAAGACTCCTATCAAAATTTGGATTCAATCATCCTAAAAAGAGGATTTATTTTACACACCAAGACTCCTAATCCAACTCAAATAGTCTATTTATTCAATAACCAATTGTTGAATATAAATTAAATTGTGACTAAATTAAAACTTCATAATTTGACCAATTGTCAACTAGAGTTTTAATAGAAATCAAATACTTCCTAATTTGACTAGATAAATAAATTCCTATTATTTATCTACTTAGCAAATATAGTATTTAATACTTATCATATTACCAACAATAATATGTCTCTAGGAGACCATCTCCTACTAGGAAAAAGATTTTAAGTTTTAATTAAACAATTAATTAAACAATTAATTAATTAATTTCATTTAATTAAATAATAAAATAAAAAACAATATATAAGGCTATTATATAGTCCCTTGCCGCCCAAGCTATATAAATATGGGTCAAATATTGTTTTTCCTATTTTATTAAATCCATTGGACTTTAATAAAAGGTCCACACGTGAACTAGACCAAATCTTACTAAGAAGGAATCAAGTCCACATGCCTTAATACAATTCTAGATGGATCTATAAATTGGTCCGGTAGAGTATATCAAGTGATCCATGCAAGTTCGTATAGATTGGGGATCTTGGCGGGCTATCTAAATTTAAGCTCCAATAGACATAACCTAATCACAATCAACAAATGATTCACTTAGGTTCGATCTATTAATTTTAGTTCATTCCACTAAAGAACTAAAATTGAACTCTTAAGCAAAGATAGAATAAGTTAATATTACTCATCATACCCTAGACAATCTTAATGGAGATAGTGTATCCTCGTGAATAATATCAGTAATCGCCAAGAGCTCATAGACCGCCTATAGCTCTCCAAGTTACCATATTTACTTATATGACCACATTTTGAACTTGGATATTTTAACTTGTCCAGAAGCCATATTTCAATAGACGCTATTGAAAACTTAACGTTAAGATTTAATATCCAATACCTCAAAACATCCATATGAAGATATTCTACTCTCATTTAAAAAATGGAGCCACAATGTCTATATCTATAAATGAAGTTCTCTATCGATTAACAAATGAATACCCCCAATCTATTGAGGATAGACTATGCTATATAATCATACTCATTGATAGCTTAAAAGATAACACTTGAATCATAAGTTCATTATTTATCTCAGGATTGAGATAGACTCTCCGATTGTATTGTATTAAGGTATGTGGACTTGTTTCTTTTTGTAAGAATGAGTCTAGTTCACATGTGGACTTTTTATTAAGGTCCAATGGATTTGATAAAACAAGAAAAATAATATATATGCCTATATAATGTCATGGGCAGCAAGACTAATATATAAAAGCCTAAAATATTATTTTTTATTATTTTATTATTTAATTAAATGGAAATTAATTAATTTGTTGATTAATTAATTATTTAATTAAAAGTCAAAATCGTTTTCCTAATAGGACAAGGTCTCATAATATTATACTATTGTTGGCAGTATAATTGATATTAAAGACTATATTTGATAAGTAAATAAATAAAATGTATTATTTATCTAGTCAAATTAGGAAGTCTTTAATATGGTCGTAAATACACTAATGAGTTGGATTAGGAGTCTTGATGTAGGAAATAATTCTTTTTGGAAAAGGATTCTTGGTCACTAAGTAAATCCACCTAAGAATATGATTCTTACCTACAAAGTAAATCCTCTTTAGGTGAGGATTTGTGAACCTATAAATATAGGTTGTAAATTTCGACCAAGCCTTAGTTTTTGGTGTGAGAGGTTATTTTTTTTTTA
This sequence comes from Dipteronia dyeriana, assembly GCA_032871835.1. Classification (NCBI taxonomy): domain Eukaryota; kingdom Viridiplantae; phylum Streptophyta; class Magnoliopsida; order Sapindales; family Sapindaceae; genus Dipteronia; species Dipteronia dyeriana. Next base: position 86,150,416 of record CM065297.1, on the reverse strand, counting down.
TTGTTATAAAAAAAAACTTTGTCCAACTCATTGTGTGAAGAATTCGACCAAGCATAGAGAAAAGAGGGAACATTTTTAGTTTCGATAGTACACTAATATCCTTTGCATCAAAAGGGTTTTGTGTATAACATCGAGTCAAGGTTCATGCGAGTTTCAATCAAATTGATTGATAATTCACAAGTGACCGGATGTTCTTGGTTTTTCTCTTGGAGGATTATTGTGACTAACAAAGAAGAAGATTTTGTTTGTTTCCATCCTCGGGTATACAATTTAAAGAATGGGAGCCCACAATCCTAGGTGATTCACGTTCATGATTGGATTGGAAGATCTTACGGATTTAATTCGACGCTAGTTCAATCGTCACAAAAAAAAGGTAATATACTTTTTATATACATCAATTAATCTAGGGTTAAGGTAGTTGTTATTCAAAAGGAAAAATTTTTATTTATACCAAATCCTAATTTCCACGCTTCCGTCGTGTTTCGAACTGATTTTTCCCTACAATTGGTATCAGAGTCTGGTTGTACCCTTAATTAATTGATGTATGTGTACGTGAATCTTTTTCTTTTTATTGTATATATGCATTTCTTATAAAGAGATGACACTCTATGTATTCACATATATATTTACATTGGAATGTATGGATATATATATATATATATATATACGTTTTATATGTGGATTGTTATTGCTCAATTTTGGTCATAGAATTTCAATGTATTTTTGTTTTGGGATTGTAACAAGAAGGGTGACCTATCATCGCCATAATTTCCTTCTTGGTAGTTGCTAATTTTTTTATTTTGTTGTTGTAATAAAAAAAACTGTACAATAATGTATTAAAAATACTGCAGTATTTTTTATTTAAAATTCTTCTGTAATACATTCAACTATCGAAGACTCGAAGGTTTAAAGAATTGGAAGCAACCGGAACAAGTTTGGGACCGTGCGAGCCATAGCAACAAACGTGCGTGCGAAGAGAATGCGACCATGTTTTTTATGGCATGGGCTGCGCCCGGCAGCCTTATGAAATCCATGGGCTGCGCAAGGCAGCCCTTTATAGGGTTGTGGCCTGCGCACGCCATAAGAAGGAGCTAAGGGTGCGCATGCCCATAGGAGGTAGTCGAGGTAGTCGAAACGACGAAGGTTGCGTGAAGACTTGTTCTTCAAGAAATGAGTTTTTTGTATTCCAAGACATATGTAATTTACTTGCTTTTCTAGGATGGACCAAAATTGTAGCTATTTATATTTTTGTAAATAATGCAATGTTTGTCATTGTTTGATAACATGTCATATAGAATAGGAGTGCCACTCATATATCTCTTTTGGTATGAACATGCATTGAATGGTTTAGGCATCTAATTGGCATCCAGATAACTTCGTAAATTATCATTTGGAATTCGATCACACGCTTTAAAATAATTGAGTGGGAGAAGTTGTTTTGGAACACTTATGGCCTCCAAGTTTAGTTGAGCTTTATGTTTCGTGTAATAACCTCCCAAGAGGTATTCATGAATGGAATTTAGTAAGATACTTCATTACAAGGATAGACTAGACAATTAACCCAAACGATATCTACTCCCAAAGGAGGGATATTTGTGAGGGAATATATTGAAGGTCGATAACTTGGTAACACACTCATTGTGATTTTATTAATATCCTCCCAAGTGTTCTTGTTAATAAAATTGCAAGGCTAAAATTGAAAATGCTGGTTTTTATGTTAACAATTAGGTGAGACCTAAACTCCCAAAGGAGGCGTGACATTTATGGGTGTTGGATCACCGTTGAATTTTACGATTGGATTATTTTATTTAATTCAAGATAAATATTTGATAGTTCTTTATCATGATTGTTTACTTATATAATTTTTGTTATTAAAAAGAAATCATGACCTCATCCCTAATCAACATCCTAAAAGATAATACTTTAATTGATGATAATTATGTCACGTGGAAAAGGAAAATTGGGTTGTTATTGCAAGCTGAAAAACATAAATTTATTATGTCTATTCCTTAACCACCATACTAATGAATCTACTTAGGAGCAAAGAGATGAGTATCAATAGTGGAAGTCTTCAGATGAGATGGCTAAATGTACGTTACATTATGGCCATCATCTCCGACGTGTTGCAATAATAACATGAAGGAATGTAGACTGCTGCCAATATAATGATGTCTCTGTAGGAGATGTTAGCTATGAGGTATAGGATGACTAAGAGAGGGAGTGATTGCTTTCGTGAATCTTAGGATGAAACCTGGACAGGCTGTGACAGATCACATGATGAAAGTCATAGCACATCTCAACATTGTTGAACTGATTGGTGCTGAGATAGATGATGAGAAGAAAATTGACATGATCGTCAACTCACTGTCAGATTCCTTTTATCATTTTAAGTTGGACTACACCTTGAACAATAAGGAATACACATTGCAAGGCCTGATGCAAGATGTTCAAAACACCAAGATAATCCTTGTGAAAGGCAAGGGTCAAGAGATTCATATGGTTGGTAAGTTGCTACTGTTAAAGACCCGTAAGAAGGTCAAGAGACAATAGAAGAAAAAGCAGCTTGAGTGTTCTTAGAAGGAGACCAAAAAAGTAACCAAGATCAAAATGAAGTGTTTCCTTTTTGGTGAAAATGGTCAAAGGAATAGGTTAAATAAGAATGAATTCAACTTGCATTTAGGCAATGGAGCATTGGTGTCTGTTAGGATTATGCTCGATAGCAAGAGTGTAATTTTGTAATTAACATTCTTTTTCATATGAATAAATTGATTTCTAATTTAACAAATCTTATAGCATTTATAGTTTAATTATTATAATTTTCAAAAGTAAATAATCATAAGGTCAAAAGACTATGAGAAAATAAGAATTGTTCATACATCTAGATATGTATGAGGTAGACACAATTCTTTAGTTAGTCTTGAATAATATTCACAACTTAAGATAGAAGTTGGGCGCCTTTATCTTGTCAAAGTTGTATATTTTTTGCTAGCATTTGAGTGGGATCAAATGTGTTATGATGAGTCTAAAATTATCAAAGTGTGGTGTCTTTGAGCAAAAGAATCTAGTGCACTGGGTACATTGAATAGGATCAAAATGAAATACTTTATCTAGAACCGTCAATGGATAAGTGTTTTCATTTGAAGACAATCAGAGAGTCTATCTCAATCATGAGATAAATGATGGACTTATGGTTGCAAGTGTTATCATTTGAGCTATCAATGAGTATGATTATATAGTATAGTCTATCCTCGATAGTTTGGAGGTATTCATTTGTTAATCGATAGAGGACTTCATTTATAGATATGGACATCGTGGCTCCATTTATTGAATGAGAGTAGAATACCATCATATGGATGTTTTGAGGTATTGGATAATAAAACTTAACGTTAAGTTTTCAATGGTGTTTATTGAAACATGGCTTCTGCACAAGTCAAAATATCCAAGTTCAAAATGTGGTCATATGAGCAAATATGCTAACTTGGAGAGCTATAGGTGGTCTATGAGCTCTTGGCGTTTACTGGTATTCTTCACGAGGATACACTTTCTCCAATAAGGTTGTCTAGTGTATGAATGAGTAACATCAACTTATTCTATCTTTATTTAAGAGTTCAATTTTAGTTCTTTAGTAGAATAAACTAAAATTAAATAGATCGGACCTAAGTGAATCATTTATTGATTGTGATTGGGTTGTGTCTATTGGAGCTTAAATTTAGATAGCCCGTCAAGATCCTCAATCCACACGAACTTGCATGGATCACTTGATATATTCTACTAGACCAATTTAGGGGTCCATCTAGAATCGTAATAAGGCATGAGAACTTGTTTCTTTTTGTTAGAATAGGTCTAGTTCACATGTGGACTTTTTATTAAGGTCCAATGGATTTAATAAAATAAGAAAAATAAATATGGCCCTTATACATGGTATGGGCGGCAAAGGCTATTAAAAAATAGCTTAAATATATTATTTTATTTTATAATTTAATTAATTAGAAATTAATTAATTGTTGATTAACTAATTATTTAATTAAAAGTCAAAATCTTTTTCCTAGTAGGAGATGGTTTCCTAAAACTATACTATTGTTGGTAGTATAGTTAATGTTAAAGATTATATTTGATAAGTAGATAAATAAAAAGAATTATTTATCTAATCAATTTAGGAAGTCTTTAATATGGTTACAAATACAATATTGAGTTGGATTAGGAGTCTTGGTGTAGGAAAGAACTCTTTTTGGAAAAGGATTCTTGGTCACCAAGTAAAACTACTTAGTGGTAGAATTCTTCTTTGAAAATGATTCTTAACCACCAAGTTAATCTACCTAAAGATAAGATTCTTGTCCATCAAGTAATCCTTCTTAGGAAAGAATAAAATCTCCTAATCTACATCAAAGAGGTAAAATTCGGCCAACACATATGTAATATGGGAGAGGATAGATTTCCTTTTAGATAAGGATTCTAACTAACAAATAAATTCACCTAAGGAAATGATTTTTGCAAATCAAGTAAATCCTTCTTAGGAGAGGATTTATGATCCTATATATATGTGCATGAGAATTTCAGCCAGCCCTAAGGCAATGAGAGGTGAATTTCGGCCAACCTTATTATTCTAAGAGAAGAATTCAACCATCATAGGAATTTTGAGTTAGAAAAATCTGATTTTACTCTAGACAAAATTCGTTCATCTTTAAACAATAATGTGTGAATTCGGCCAAGTAGAGAAAAAAAGGGGAATGTTTTTATTTTCGATAGTATACTAATATCCTTTACATCAAAAGGGTTTTGTGTACAACATTGAATCAAGGTTCACGCGAGTTTCAATCAAATTGATTGATAATTCACAAGTGACCGGACGCTCTTGGATTTTTCTCTTGGTGGATATTTGTAACTAACAAAGAAAAGATTTTGCTTTGTCTCCATCCTCATGTATACAATTTTAAAAAAGGGAGCTCACACTCCCAGGTGATTCACGTTTGTGATTGGATTGGAAGATCTTATGGAATCAATTCGGTGCTTGTTCAATTGTCACGAGAAAAAGGTACGACACTTTTTATATACGTCAATTAATCCAGGGTTAAGGTTCTCGTTGCATAAAAGGGATTTTTTTTAATTTATACGCAAACCCTAATTTCGATATTCTGACGCTTACGTTTCTTTTTTGAACCATTCTTTTCCCTTCAATTGGTATCAGAGCCTGGTTGTACCCTTGATTAATTGATGTATGTACGTGAATCTTTTTCTTTTTATTGTATATATGCATGTTTTAGAAAGAGATGACACTCTAGGTATTCGTATATATATTTACATTGGAATGTATGGATATATATATGTTTTATTTGTGGTTTTTTATTGTTCAATTTTGGTCCTAGAATTTCAATGTATTTTATTTTGGGATTGTAACAAGAAGGGTGGTCTATTATCGCCATAATTTCCTTCTTGGTAATTGCTAAGTTTTGTTGTTGTTGTTGTAATAATAATAATAAAAAAAAACTACAGTATTTTATTATTTAAATTCTTCTGTAATACATTCAAGTTTCGAAGACTCAAAATGTTTGAAGAATTAGGAGCAACCGGAACAAGTTTGGGACCGTATGAACCGTAACAACGAACGTGCGTACGAAAAGCGTGCAACCATGTTTATTGTGGCATGGGCTGTGCACAACAACCCTTTTGGTAGCCATGGGTTGCGCATGGCAACCCTTTATGGGTTTCTGGCATGCGCACACCCATAGGCAAGGGCGAAGGGTGCACACGCCCATGGGAGGTAGCCGAGGGAGTCCGAACGACGAAGGTCACGTGAAGACTTGTTCACCAAGAAAGGAGTTCTTGTATTCCAAGATATATGTAATTTACTTGTTTTTCTAGGATGAACCAAAATTGTAGCTATTTATATTTTTTATAAATATTGTAATGTTTGTCATTGTTTGATAACATGTCATATAGAATAAAAGTGCCACTCATATATCTCTTTTGGTATGAACATGCATTGAATGGTTTAAGTATCTAAATTGGCATCTAGATAACTTGGTAAATCATTCTTTGGAATTCCATCACACGCCTTAAACAATTGAGTGGGAGAAGGTGTTTTGGAACACCTACGACCTCCAAGTTTAGTTGAGCTTTATGTTTCGTGAATAACCTCCCAATAGGTATTCATGAATGGAATTTAGTAAGATACTTTCTACAAGGATAGACTAGACAATTAGCCCAAACGATATTTACTCCCAAAGGAGGGATATTCGTGAGGGATTATATTGAAGGTCGATAACTTGGTAACACACTCGATGTGAGTTTATTAATATCCTCTCAAGTGTTCTTGTTAATAAAAACACAAGGCTAAAATTGAAAACGTTGGTTGTTATATTAACAATTAGGTGGGACCTAGTCCAACTAGTAAATGGTGCGTACTCCCAAAGGAGGCGTGACATTTATTGGTGTTTGATCACCGTTGAATTTTTACGATTGAATTATTTTATTTAATTCAAGATAAATATTCAAAAGTGTTATATCATGATTGTTTACTTATATAATTTTTGTTATTAAAAAGAAATCATGACCCCATCCCTAATCAATATCCTAAAATATAATACTTTAACTTATGATAATTATGTCACATGGAAAAGGAATATTGGGTTGTTGTTGCAAGCTGAAAAGTATAAGTTCATTCTGTATATTCCTTAACCACCAAACTAATGAATCTAACTCAGGAAGCAAAGAGATGAGTATCAGTAGTGGAAGTCTTTAGATGAGATGGCTAAACGTACGTTACATTATGGCCATCATCTCTGACGTGTTGCAACAACAACATGAAGGAATGGAGACTGCTGCCGATATAATGATGTCTCTAGAGAAGATGTTTGCTATGAGGTTTAGAATGACTAAGAGAGAGAGGCAGTGATTGCTTTTATGAATCCTATGACGAAACCTGGACAGGGTGTGAAAGATCACATGATAAAAGTCATAGCATATCTCAAACATTGTTGAACTGAATGATGCTAAGATAGATGGTGAGACCAAAATTGACATGATTGTCAACTTACTATCGGATTCCTTTGATCAATTCAAGTTGGACTACACCTTGAATAATAAGGAATACACCTTGCAAGGCCTGATGCAAGATGTTCAAAGAGCGGAAAAAATCCTTGTGAAAGGCAAGGGTCAAGAGATTCATATGCTTGGTAAAGACTCGTGAGAAGGTCAAGAGACAACAGAAGAAAAATAAACTTGAGCCTTCTTAGAAGGAGACCAAGAAAGTAACCAATATCAAAGGAAAATGTTTCTTTTGTGTTGAAAAAGGTCAAAGGAATAGACTGAATAAGAATGAATTCAACTTGCATTTAGACAATGGAGCGTTGGTGCCTACTAGTGTAGTGGGAGATATTAGAATCAATTAAGATTCTTATAGGCATTTAGTTTTAATAAAAGTTTATTATGTACCACAATTCAAGAGGAATTTAATTTCGGTCTCTTATCTAAATAAATTTGGTTATTCAGTTACTTTTAATAAAACTTTTATTATTAGTAAGAATGACAAAATTATTTGCAAAGGTACATTGGAAAACGGTTTATTCTATTTGCATGGAAATATCTCTCATTTGTTAGACACGAAATCAACGGAACCTAATCATAAAAGAGTAAAATTATCAAAAGATGAAACCTACCTATGACATTTGCGCTTAGGTCATATCAACTTTAATAGGATTAAAAAATTGGTATGCGACGGACCTCTAAGTGACTTAAAGGTTGATGATCTGCCAACTTGTGAATCTTGTTTGGAAGGTAAAATGACTAAAAGGTCGTTTACGACCGAAGGCACAAGAGCAATCGAATGTTTAGGATTGATACACACTGATATGTGTGAACCTATGAGCATTCAAGCTAGAGGTGGATATGAGTAATTCATCACTTTCACGGATGATCACTCAAGATTTGGCAATGTGTATCTCATGAGACATAAGTCGGATGCTTTAGATATGTTTAAAGCATTTAAAGCTGAAGTAGAAAATCAGCTTGAGAAACGCATACAAATCTTGAGGTCCGATCATGGTGGAGAATATCTATCTGGTGAGTTTCAGCAATATCTTATTGATAATGGAATAATTTCTCAGTTTTCTGCACCAGGCACATCTCAACAAAATGGGGTGGCAGAAATGAGAAATAGAACTCTTTTGGATATGTTTAGGTCTATGTTGAGTTATTCAACGCTCCCTAGTTCTTTTTGGGGATATGCTTTACAAACTGCCATGTATATTCTAAACGATGTACCATCTAATTCGGTTCCTAAAACACCGCATGAGTTGTGGACTAGGCGAAAGCCTAGTTTATAGCACTTTAAGATATTTGGATGTCCTGCGCACGTGTTAAAAGGAAAGACAGAAAAGATGGAGTCCCGTTCAGAAACATGCATATTTGTAGGGTATCCAAAAGGAACAAAAGGGTATTATTTTTATAGTCTTTCAGATCTTAAAGTATTTGTTTCGACAAATGCCAAATTTCTAGAAGAGGACTATATGAATAATTTTATGCCTAAAAGTAAAATTGTCCTAAATGAGCTTTTAGGAGATACAATTCCACAAGAGGTTTCACAACCAAACCCAATTGTAAGTTCCGTACCAACACAAGATCAACAATCTACCATACCTCGTCATAGTGGGAGGGTTGTTAGATAACCCGAGAGATACATCGGTCTAGGAGAATCTGTAGAGAATCTTCCAGACGACGATGATCCCTATACCTACAAGGAAGTAATGGAAGATGTTGATTATCTCCATTGGTAAAAGGCAATGCAATCCGAAATTGAATCTATGTTCAAAAATAAAGTCTGGTCTCTTATAAACTTGCCTAAAGGGATAAAACCCATATGGTGCAAGTGGGTATACAAGAGGAAAATAGGAATGGATGGTAATGTGGAAACCTTTAAAGCTAGATTGGTAGCTAAAGGTTATACACAGAATGAAGGTATCGATTATGAAGAAACCTTCTCTCATGTGACCATGCTTAAATCCATTAGGATACTCATATCCATTGCGGAATCTATAGACCTAGAGATTTGACAAATGGACGTCAAGACAGCTTTCCTTAATAGAAGTTTTGACGAAAGCATCTATATGATGCAACCAAAAGGATTCATTGAAAAGGGCCAAGAGGAAAGGGCATGCAAGTTTCAAAGATCTATATATGGATTGAAGCAAGCATCCAGATCCTGAAACATAAGGTTCGATCAAGCCGTAAAATATTTTGGATTTATTCAAAACCTTGATGAACCTTGTGTATACAAAAGGATTAAAGGTGACAATTTGGTTTTCCTAGTTCTTTACGTTGATGGTATACTACTCATCAGAAACGATGTAGGTGTATTGACATCAATAAAAGAATGGTTAGAAAAACAATTTGATATGAAGGACTTAGGAGAAGCAAGTTATATTCTTGGTATCCAAGCCATACGGGATATAAAGAATAGAACGATTGCATTATCCCAAGCTTCATACATAGATAAAATCTTGTCTAGGTTTTCCATGCAAGAGTCCAAGAAAGGTATGTTACCTTTCAGACATGGAATCAAATTTTCTAAGGAACAAGTTCCTAAAAGTGAGCATGAAGAGCAATTCATGAGTAAGGTTCCATATGCATTGGTAGTTGGAAGTCTCATGTACGCAATGCTCTGCACTAAACCAGATATTTGTTTTACTGTGGGCATAGTAAGCAGGTTTCAATCGAAGTCTGGTCCTGATCACTGGATGGCAGTTAAGGATATTTTCAAGTATCTCAGGAGAACGAGAGATTATATGCTTGTATACTCTGGAGGGGATTTAATTCCCATTGGGTATGGATATTCAGAATTTCAGTCAGATTCAGACTCCAGAAGATCAACATCAGGATCTGCGTTTACTATTAGAGGAGGAACAGTCATATGGAGGAGTGTTAAGCAATATTGTATTACTGATTCCACCATAGAAGCCGAGTATGTTGCCGCATGTGAGGCTACTAAAGAGGCTGGTTGGCTCCGATAATTCTTGATTGACTTGGAAGTAGTTCCAGATAAGAATAAGAAGATCACTATCTGTTGTAACAATAGTGGAGCAGTGGCTAATTCGAGAGAACCATGAAGTCATAAAAGAGGGAAACACATTAAAAGAAAGTATCACCTTCTAAGGGAAATTGTGCATAGAGGTGACGTGACGATTAACAAGATCGTGTCAGCAGCTAATATAGCGGATCCCTTTACTAAGGCTCTTCCACAAAAGAGTTTTGATGTTCATCTAAAGAACATGGGGATGAGAGATATGCCACATTTGATGTAGAGCAAGAGGGAGATTTTATTGGGATTATGCTCGATAGCAAGAGTATAATAATGTATTTGACAATCTTTTCATATTAATAAAGTGAGTTTTAATTTAAAAAATCTTATAGCATTTATAGTTTAATTATTATAATTGTTAAAAGTAAATAATCATAAGGTCAAAAGACTATGAGAAAAGAAGAATTGTTCATACATCTAGATATGTGTGAGGTAGACACAATTCTTTATTTAGTATTGAATAATATTCAAAACTTAAGAAAAGGTTGGGCACATTTATCTTGTTAAAGTTATAGTTTCTTTTGCTAGCATTTGAGTGGGATCAAATGTGTTATGATGAGTCTCAAATCATCAAAGTGTGGTGTCTTTAGGTAAAAGAATCTAGTGCACTAGGTGCATTGAATAGGATCACAGTGAATTAATTTATCCATAACTGTCAGTGGATAAAAGTTTTTCACTTGAAGACAATCAGAGAGTCTATCTCAATCCTGAGATAAATGATGGAATTATGGTTGCAAGTGTTATAATTAGAGCTATCAATGATTACGATTATATAGCATAGTCTATCCTCGATAGTTTGGTGGTATTCATTTGTTAATCGATAGTGGACTTCATTTATAGATATGGACATCGTGGCTCCATTTATTGAATGAGAGTAGAATACCATCATATGGATGTTTTGAGGTATTGAATATTAAATCTTAACGTTAAGTTTTCAATAGTGTCTATTGAAACATGGCTTCTGTACAAGTCAAAATATCCAAGTTCAAAATGTGGTCATATGAGTAAATATGGTAACTTGGAGAGCTATAGGCGGTCTTGAGCTCTAGGCGTTTACTGGTATTCTTCACGAGGATACACTTTCTCCAATAAGGTTGTCTAGGGTATTAATGAGTAACATCAACTTATTCTATCTTTATATAAGAGTTCAATTTTAGTTCTTTAGTGGAATGAACTAAAATTAAATAGATCGGACCTAAGTGAATCATTTATTGATTGTGATTGGGTTGTGTCTATTGGAGCTTAAATTTAGATAGCCTGCCAAGATCCTCAATCCACACGAACTTGCATGGATCACTTGATATATTCTACCGGACCGATTTAAGGGTCCATCTAGAATTATTATAAGGTATGAGAACTTGTTTCTTTTTGTAATAATAGGTCTAGTTCACTTGTGGACTTTTTATTAAGGTCCAATGGATTTAATAAAATAAGAAAAATAATATATGGCCCTTATATATGGTATGAGTGGCAAAGGCTTTAAGAAATAGCTTAAATATATTATTTTATTTTATTATTTAATTAAATAGAAATTAATTAATTATTGATTAATTAATTATTTAATTAAAAGTCAATATCTTTTTCCTTGTAGGAGATGGTCTCCTAAAACTATACTATTGTTGGTAGTATAGTTAATGTTAAAGACTATATTTGATAAGTAGATAAATAAAAAGAATTATTTATCTAATCAAAATAGGAGTCTTTAATATGGTTACAAATACACTACTGAGTTGGATTAGGAGTCTTTGTGTAGTAAAAAATTCTTTTTGGATAAGAATTCTTGGTCACCAAGTAAAACTACTTAGTGGTAGAATTCTTCTTTGAAAATGATTCTTAACCACCAAGTTAATCTACCTAAGGATAGGGTTCTTGTCCATCAAGTAATCCTTCTTAGGAAAGAATAAACTCTCCTAATCTACATCAAAGAGGTAAAATTTGGCCAACACATATGTAATATGAGAGAGGATAGATTTCCTTTTAGATAAGGATTCTAACTAACAAATAAATCCACCTAAGGAAGAGATTCTTGCAAATCAAGTAAATCCTTCTTAGGAGAGGATTTATGATCCTATATATATATATATATATATATATATATATATATATGTGCATGAGAATTTGAAATGAGAGGTGAATTTCGGCCAACCTTATTATTCCAAGAGAAGAATTCGGCCATCATAGGAATTTTGAGGGAGAAAAATCTGATTTTACTCTAGACAAAATTTGTTCATTTTTAAACAATAGTGTGTGAATTCGGCCAAGTAGAGAAAAAAAAGGGAACATTTTTGTTTTCGATAGTATACTAATATCCTTTACATCAAAAGGGTTTGGTGTACAACATCGAACCAAGGTTCACGTGAGTTTCAATCAAATTGATTGATAATTCACAAGTGACCGGACGCTCTTGGATTTTTCTCTTGGTGGATATTTGTAACTAACAAAGAAAAGATTTTGCTTTGTCTTCATCCTCATGTATACAATTTAAAGAAAGGGAGCCCACACTCCCAGGTGATTCACGTTCGTGATTGGATTGGAAGATCTTGCGGAATCAATTCGGCACTTGTTCAATCGTCATGAGAAAAAGGTATGACACTTTTTATATACGTCAATTAATCTAGGGTTAAGGTTCTCGTTGCATAACAAGGAATTTTTATTTATTTATACGCAAATCCTAATTTCGATTTTCTCATGCTTTCGTTGCGTTTTTGAACCGTTCTTTTCCCTTCAGTGTCTACTAGTGTAGCGGGAGATATTAGAATCAATTTAGATTCTTATAGGCATTTAGATTTAATAAACGTTTATTATGTACCATAATTCAAGAGGAATTTAATTTCGGTCTCTTGTCTAAATATATTTGGATATTCGGTTACTTTTAATAAAGGCTTTATTATTAGTAGAATAACAAATTTGTTTATAAAGGTACATTGGAAAATGGTTTATTCTACTTGTATAGAAATATCTCTCACTTTTTAGACATGGAATCAACGAAACCTAATCATAAAAGAGTATAATTATTAAAAGATGAAACTTACCTATGGCATTTGTGCCCAGGTCATATTAACCTTAATAGGATGAAACGATTGGTTAGTGATGGACCTCTAAGTCACTTAAAGGTTGATGATCTACCAACATGTGAATCTTGTTTGGAAGGTAAAATGACCAAAAGATCGTTTACGATCAAAGGCACAAGAGCTATCGAATGTTTAGGATTGATACACACCGATGTGTGTGAACCTATAAGCATTCAAGCTAGAGGTGGATATGAGTACTTCATCACTTTCACGGATGATCACTCAAGATTTGGCTATGTGTATCTCATGAGACATAAGTCGGATGCTTTTGACATGTTCAAAGCATTTAAAACTGAAGTAGAAAATCAGCTTGAGAAACGCATAAAAATCTGGAGGTCTGATCGTGGTGAAGAACATCTACCTGGTGAGTTTTAGCAGTATCTTAATGATAGTGGGATAATTTCTCAGTTTTCTGCACCAGGTACACCTCAACAAAATGGGGTGGTAGAAAGAAGAAATAGAACTCTTTTGGACATGGTTAGGTCTATGTTGAGTTATTCAACGCTTCCTAATTCTTTTTATGGATATACTTTACAAACTGCCATGTACATTCTAAACGATGTACCTTCTAAGTCGGTTCCTAAAACACCGAATGAGTTGTGGACTGGGTGAAAGCCTAGTTTACAACACTTAAGGATATTTGGATGTCCTGCACACGTGTTAGAAGGAAATATAGAAAAGATAGAGTCCCGTTCAGAAACATGCATATTTGTAGGGTATCCAAAAGAAACAAAAGGATATTATTTCTATAGTCCTTCAAATCTTAAAGTATTTGTTTCGACAAATGCTAAATTTCTAGAAGAGGAGTATATAATTTTTTTTTTGCCTAAAAGTAGAATTGTTCTGAATGAGCTTTTAGGAGATACAAATCCACAAGAGGTTTCACAACCTAGCCCAATTGAAAGTTTCGCACCAACATAAGATCAACTATCTACCATACCTCTTCGTAGTGGGAGGGTTAGTAGACAACCCAAGAGATACATCGGTCTAGGAGAATCTGTAGGGAATCTCCCGGATGACGATGATCCCTATACGTTTAAGGAAGCAATGGAAGATGTTGATTGTCGCCATTGACAAAAGGCAATGTAATCCGAAATTGAATCTATGTTTAAAAACAAAGTCTGGTCTCTTATAGACTTGCCTAATGGAATAAAACCCATCGGGTGCAAGTGGGTATACAAGAGGAAAAGAGGAATGGATGGAAAGGTGGAAACCTTTAAAACTAAATTGGTAGCTAAAGATTATACACAGAAGGAAGGTATCGATTATGAAGAAACTTTCTCTCCTGTGGCCATGGTTAAATCCATTAGGATACTCTTATCCATTGCAGCATCTTTAGACCTAGAGATTTGACAAATGGATGTAAAAACAACTTTCCTTAATGGAAGTCTTGACAAAGGCATTTATATGATGCAACCAGAAGGATTCATTGAAAAAGGCCAAAAGGAAAGGGTATGCAAGTTGCAAAGATTCATATATGGATTGAAGCAAGCATATAGATTCTGGAATATAAGGTTCGATCAAACCGTGAAAAGTTTTGGATTTATTCAAAACCTTGACGAACCCTGTGTATACGAAAGGATTAAAGGTGACAAGTTGGTTTTCCTAGTTCTTTACGTTGATGATATACTACTCATCGGAAATGATGTAGGTGTATTGACATCAGTGAAAGAATGGTTAGCAAAATAATTTGATATGAAAGACGTAGGAGAAGCAAATTATATTCTTGGTATCCAAGCCAAAAGGGATAGAAAGAATAGAACGATTGCATTATCCCAAGCATCATACATAGATAAAATCTTGACTAGGTTTTCCATGCAAGATTCAAAGAAATATATGTTACCTTTCAGACATAGGATCAAACTTTCTAAGGAACAAGTTCCTAAGAATGAGCATGAAAAGCAATTCATGAGTAGGGTTCCATATGCTTCGGCAGTTGGAAGTCTCATGTATGCAATGCTCTGCACTAGACCAAATATTTGTTTTGTTGTGGGCATAGTTAACAGGTTTCAATCGAAACCTGGTCCTGATCACTGAACGGCAGTTAAGGATATTTTCAAGTATCTTAGGAAAACGAGAGATTATATGCTTGTATACTCTGGAAGGGATTTAATTCCCATTGGGTATGCATATTCAGAATTTCAGTCAGATTCGGAATCCAGGAGATCAACATCAGGATCTGCGTTTACTATTGGAGGAGGGGCAGTTATATGGAGGAGTATTAAGCAATCTTGTATTGCTGATTCCACCATGGAAGTCGAGTATGTTTCCGCATACGAGGCTACTAAAGAGGCTGGCTGGCTAGCTCCGACAATTCTTGATTGACTTGGAAGTGGTTCCTGATAAGAATAAGCAGATCATTATCTGTTGTAACAATAGTGGAGCAGTGACTAATTTGAGAGAACCACGAAGTCATAAAAGAGGGAAACATATTGAAAGAAAGTATCACCTTCTAAGGAAAATTGTGCAGAGAGGTGACGTGATGATTAACAAGATCGTGTCAGCAGCTAATCTAGCAGATTCCTTTTACAAAGGCTCTTCCACAAAAGAGTTTGGATGGGCATCTAGAGAACATGGGGATGAGAGATATGACACATTTGTTGTAGAGCAAGTGGGAGATTTTATTGGGATTATGCTCGATAGTAAGAGTATAATAATGTATTTGACAATCTTTTCATATTAATAAAGTGATTTCTAATTTAACAAATCTTATAGCATTTATAGTTTAATTATTATAATTGTTAAAAGTAAATAATCATAAGGTAAAAAGACTATGAGAAAAGAAGAATTGTTCATACATCTAGATATGTGTGAAGTAGACACAATTCTTTGTTTAGTATTGAATAATATTCACAACTTAAGAAAAGGTTGGGCGCATTTATCTTGTTAAAGTTATAGATTATTTTGCTAGCATTTGAGTGGGATCAAATGTGTTATGATGAGTCTAAAATCATAAAATTATGGTGTCTTTGGGTAAAAGAATCTAGTGCACTAGGTGCATTGAATAGGATCACAGTGAATTAATTTATCCATAACCGTCAGTGGATAAAAGTTTTTGACTTGAAGACAATCAGAGAGTCTATCTCAATCCTGAGATAAATGATGGAATTATGGTTGCAAGTGTTATCATTAGAGCTATCAATGAGTACGATTATATAGCATAGTCTATCCTCGATAGTTTGGTGGTATTCATTTGTTAATCGATAGAGGACTTCATTTATAGATATGGACATCGTGGCTCCATTTATTAAATGTGATTATAATACCATCATATGGGTATTTTGAGGTATTGGATATTAAATCTTAACGTTAAGTTTTCAATAGTGTCTATTGAAACATGGCTTATTGACAAGTCAAAATATCCAAGTTTAAAATGTGATCGTATGAGTAAATATGGCATCAAAAGGGTTTTGTGTACAACAACGAATCAAGGTTCACGCGAGTTTTAATCAAATTGATTGATAATTCAAAAGTGACCCGACGTTTTGGTTTTTCTCTTAGAGGATTATTGTGACTAACAAAGAAGAAGATTTTATTTATTTCCATCCTTAGGTATAAAATTTAAAGAAAGGGAGCCCACACTTCTACCTCACGTTCATGATTGGATTGGAAGATCTTGTGGATTCAATCCGACGCTAGTTCCATTGTCACGAAAAAATTAAAAGGAAAATTTTTATATATACCAAACCCTAATTTCTACGCTTTTGCCGCGTTTCGAACCGATTTTTCCCTACATTATGATGCTAGATATTTAGAGATTTTGATGAAATCTATTGATCATATCTTTCTATTTGTGATTTTGGACATTTTGATATATGTAGTGCTAAAGGATGACCTTTCATCTCTTGGGAAGAAACAACAACAATTTGCAACTCTAGGAGGACGAGCAATCCAATAGTGCTCATAAAAAGAGCAAAAGGTCTTATTCTCTAAGGGAGTTCCTACCATTTTGTCCTTTAAGCTTAATTGTTTATCTTTCTTTTGAATTATTGAAATTTTGATGAGAAACAATTTACTTGTGAATATCTTTTATGAATGGATTGTAAAGATACTATTTGTGCATATCGATCACATTTTTTTTTTGGTTGATACTTGGATTTTATTGATTTATTATTTTTGAATGAAGTGATGAGACGAAGGCTCTTTAGAATATAGGTGTGAATGTATAGATGTTTAAGTTGAAATATATTGTCCCATTTGGTCTGGGAGTAGCACATATACACATACTTGCACATGGTTGAGCATATAGTGAAAATCGGTTTTGGGGTTATCGTATCCCATTCCATTCAATTTTGTGAAATGTTAATGCTTGATGTTGGTTATGATTTAAAATGTGTGCGCATGTGCTTCATTTTATATTGTATCGAATTGTCTTAAATTATATTGAGCCATTTTGAGTCTTTTTATTGTTGTGGGTATTAATCATGGATGATTAGTGCCTAGGTTTGTTTTGTGTCAAGTTTGGTGCGCGCCACTAGGCAGGACTCTCTTGTCTTCAACATTGATGACAATGTTGGGTTATGATTTGAGGGTGTAGACACCTTTGTTGAGTCATCTTTTTATGTTTTGAGTCATATTTTTAGTGTTTTGGTCCAAAATTTTTAATTTTTTTACAATGGCCGTATTTTTTCGCGCTTTAACTAGCTTGGATGTGATGCCTTGAGCGTGCACTTTTGGTGAGTGTTTAAATGCATTTTGAGCTTGTGTAGCAAATCGTTGTTACTTTTTTTGTTTTACTTGCATATAATTGGCTTGTCCCATCCTTTTTGTGCTTAAATTGAGGGGATACGGTGCTCTTGCGTCTTGTTTTAATAGTGGAAACTACCTGAGAGTTCACAAACACAGGCCCATTAAAAAACGTATTTGAGTGTATAATTGTTCTATTCTTTAAACATTTTTCTCGTCACATGTGTTACATGCCATAGGACATTCATCATATATTTTGGATTGCTTGTCAGATGCATTCATTCCCTTGATAGACTAAATGTGGATATGATTCTAGGCAATGTGTGTGCTTTTAACTACTAAAATTAGCCTAAACACATTTCTTATCCCTAGTTGTGTGCTCCGATGCTAATTTGAGGCCAAACACTTACCTTTCACATGAAACCACATTAAACCATATAGCCATAGTTAAACACAATAGCACATACTTAGGCAACTATGTAAAATGTGTAAGAAATAGCTTAACATATAAAAGTGCCAAAATTTGCACTTAAGAGCCAAATTGTCAAAATGATAAATGAAGTTGTGCAAAAGAAAAGCAAAGATAGAAAATCAAAGCAAAAATAAAGGCAAAGTAAAAAAAAGAAAAGAAAGAGCCTAGTGAAATAAATGTAAGTACTCACAAAGTAGAGTACAATTGTGAAGCACAAATGTGCATGTAAGTAAATTCCTAGACGCTAGAGTATAATTGATGTTTGATAGAGCACAGTATGGTGTTTGTGAGTATGTATTAGCATGATTGGTGATTTTTTAGCTCATACTTTCCTTATTTCTTTGTTCACCATATCTAACCCCATGGCTCATATGTCTCGATTGGGAATGCTTGTTGATGCCTGATCTTCCACATTCATGGTATAGTGAATTATAAGTTGAAGCGAATTATGCTCAAGATGTGGGAGTCAGTTGTTCCCAGTATCATAGTACTCTTAGGTGTTGGATTCATGATAGTGCGAGTTTCTTTCTAGTGCCTTCGAGTTGTTTTTGAACATTTTGCATATGTCTACTTCTCTCTATCACACATCCTTGCATCTCATCACCAATTAGACATGCGACTTGTTGAATTATTTGTTTAGAGTCTAAGATAATTTTAGACTGAGTCATTTTTATTCGTGTCTTATTTGTGTTGTTTTAAGGTTTGTACGAGGACGAGCAAAAGTTTGATTTGGGGGTATTTGATCGTGCCAAAATTGTTATATATTTTGGGCTTCAATTCCGTTTTCTTTGTCTTGTTTTCGTGCACTTTTGTATATCTTATGGCTCTTTTGATATGTTTGCAGGCAATTAGGTACATTTCAGAAGAAATGATGGAAAGTGTGGAATTGTGCAGAAACCAGGCCAAATAGATAAAGTAAATAAGCATCAGTGAGCTGGTGCTACATGGGTCCCTACCCACGCACCGAAAGATAGGATTTGAAGAATGAAAACTGCACGAGTACATACAACAACTCGCGTATTTGAGCAGACCAGAGAAACAGAACATGGGCATCAGTTCCATACGTAGGCAACTGCTCAGGTCTTCACCAGCTCACAACCTATGCATCTCACCAAAACCAGATAAGGGAATTAGAAGCATCAAGTCATTACATGGGTACTGAGTGGGTTCCTACCCGCGTTATACCTGCGCATCTTGTGCATCAGGATAAGCCGTATCAACAATTCAGACCTATTTCGGGAATCCTATTTAAGGCATCATGTGTGAAATCAACCAGAACCCACACACCATTTACATCACACTTTTTCTCTCTCCAGCTCTAGAAACCAATTCTCTCCTAAAATCATTCGAATGATACATCTTCTTTGTCATTTTACTACTGACAAAGGATATTGGAGGAGGATTGAAGCTTGAAGGAAGAAGGTTTTCACATAGGTCCTTTTTATTTCTCTCATTTTTGTCATTTTCATCATTTTCTTAAAATTGTCATGAGTAGCTTAACCCAGTAGTGAAGTGATCTAAAAACACATGAATTGTTGGTGATCCACTTTATTTTTTTTTGTTTGATTATTATTTTCATTCAATGAATCAACTGCTTATTGATTATCTCTTGAATTAAGTAGATATGCCCTCTCTTGGTTCTTGTTGAATATCAATCTCTTTTGAGTTTTTAAATTGGATTACACATCTCCTTGGATTGGGTAGATATGCCCTCTCTCAAGCCAAGTTAGATACTCACTTTTATGGTGTTAAAGCTAGCTACATTAAATGGAATGAATGTGTAGTGAAAATCCCCTTCTTTTGCATTTTGGTCTCAATGGAAAGGGGTGGATTGTGAATATGCCCTTCCAAGCCACCCTTAACCATTATAATCTATCTAAGTTTCAAGAGGGACTCTCTCATAAGCCAACTAAGTAGCTGAGTAGTAGAGAGTTGATGTGATTAGGGTCTCCAATTCTCCAAATTCGACCTAGTAGTCGCGTTTGAATGTTGTTGACTCCAATCACTCCTAAAGATAGATTGACCCTCATTAATAAATTGAATTGTTAATGTTAAATAGATTCCCTATCATTTTATGTTGTGATTACATCACCTCCTATACCATTATCTTATCCTATCACTCCATATCACATTCTTGTAGTTTAAAGTGCAATTTACTTTTATAAGTTGTAAATCACAATCTCAAAATTCAATTTACTTTTATTGCTCTTCTTGCTGTTGGGATTATGCTCGATAGCAAGAATGTAATAATGTATTCGACAATCTTTTCATATTAATAAAAGTTATTTCCAGTTTAACAAATCTTATAGCATTTATACTTTAATTAGTATAATTGTCAAAAGTAAATAATTATAAGGTCAAAAGACTATGAGAAAAGAAGAATTGTTCGTACATCTAGATATGCATGAGGTAGACACAATTGTTTAGTTAGTCTTGAATAATATTCACAACTTAAGATAAAGGTTGGGTACCTTTATCTTATCAAAGTTGTAGTTTCTTTTGCTAGTATTTGAGTGAGATCAAATGCGTTATGATGAGTCTAAAATCATCAAAGTGTGGTGTCTTTGGGCAAAAGAATCTGGTGCACTGGGTACATTGAATAGGATCACATTGAAATACTTTATCTAGAATCGTCAATGGATAAAAGGTTTCACTTTATGATAATCAGAGAGTCTATCTCAATCCTGAGATAAATGATGGACTTATGGTTGTAAGTGTTATTATTTGAGCTATCAATGAGTACGATTATATAGCATAGTCTATCCTCGATAGTTTGGTGGTATTCATTTGTTAATCAATAGAGGATTTCATTTATAGATATGGACATCGTGGCTCCATTTATTAAATGGGAGTAGAATATCATCATAAGAATGTTTTGAGGAATTGAATATTAAATCTTATTGTTAAGTTAAGTTTTCAATAGTGTCTATTGAAATATGGCTTCTAGATAAGTCAGAATATCCAAGTTCAAAATGTGGTCATATGAGTAAATATGATAACTTGGAGAGCTATAGGTGGTCTGCGAGCTCTTTGCGATTACTGATATTCTTCATGAAGGTACACTTTCTTCATTAAGATTGTCTAGGGTATGATTAAGCAATATTAACTTATTCTATCTTTATTTAAGAGTTCAATTTTAGTTCTTTAGTGGAATGAAATAAAATTAATAGATCGAATCTAAGTGAATCATTTGTTGATTGTGATTATGTTATGTCTATTGGAGCTTAAATTTAGATAGCCCACCAAGATCCCCAATTCCCACGAACTTACATGGATCACTTGATATATTCAACCGGACCAATTTATGGGTCCATCTGGAATTGTATTAAGGCTTGTGAACTTGTTTCTTTTAGTAAGAATGAGTCTATTTCACATGTGAACTTTTTATTTAAGTCCAATGGATTTAATAACATCGGAAAAACAATATTTGACCCATATTTATATAGCTTGGGCGGCAAGGGTATATATAATAGCCTTATATATTGTTTTTTATTTTATTATTTAATTAAATAATTTAATTAAATAGAAATTAATTATTTAATTGTTTAATTGAAAGTCAAAATCTTTTTCCTAGTAGGAGATGGTTTCCTATAGTCATTTATTGTTGGTAATGTGATAAGTATCAAATACTATATTTGATAAGAAGATAAATAATATGAATTCATTTATCTTGTCAAAATAGGAAGTATTTGATTTCTATTAAAACTCTAGTTGACAATTGGTCAAATTAGGGAGTTTTTATATAGTCACAATTTAATTATATTCAATAATTGGTTATTGAATAAATACACTATTTGAGTTGGATTAGGAGTCTTGGTATGGAAAAGAAATCTTTCTTTGAAAATGATTCTTTGTCACCTTGTAAATCCACCTAAGGAGAGGATTTGGACACCTATATATATTCCTATAGAGGAATTCGGCCAAGCTTATAATTCTATGGTAAAGAATTCAGCAAAGGCTGGTTGGTGACTTGAGATAAGTTTTTTTTTTTTTTCAATTTGCTTATATAGTTAAAAAAAAAAAACTTCATCCAACTATTGTGTGTAGAATTCGGCCAAGGAGAAGAGAAAAGGGGAACGTTTTTGTTTTTGTTTTTGATAGTGCACTAGTATCCTTTACATCAAAAGGGTTTCATGTACAAAAATGGAATCGGGTTCACCCGAGTTTCAATCAAATAGATTGATAATTCACAAGTGACCGGACGTTCTTCGTGTTTTCTCTTGGAGGATTATTGTGACTAACAAAAGAAAAAAAAATTGTTTGTTTCCATCCTCAGATATACATTTTAAAGAAAGGGAGCCCACACTCCTAGATAGTTCACATTCATGATTGGATTGGAAGATCTTGTAGATTCAATTCGACGCTAGTTTAATCTTCACGAGAAAATGGTATGATACTTTTAATATAAGTCAATTAATCTAAGGTTAAGGTTCTTTCTATTAAAGGGAAAACTTTTAAATATATCAAACCCTTATTTTATGCTTCCACCGCGTTTTGAATTAAATTTTCCCTACAATTGGTATCAGAGCCTGGTTGTACCCTTGATTAATTGATGTATATATACGTGACTACTTCTTTTTATTGTAAATATGCATGTTTTAGAAAGAGAGGATATATATATATGTTTTAATATGTGGATTGTTATTGCTCAATTTTGGTCCTAGAAGTTCAATGTATTTTTATTTTGGGATTGTAACAAGAAGGGTGGCCCATCATCGCCGTAATTTCCTTCTTGGTAGTTGCTAATTTTTATTATTATTTTGCTACTGTATTAAAAATACTACAATAGTTTTAATTAAAATAAACTACAGTAGTTTTAATTAAAATAAACTACAGTATTTTATTATTAATTATTCTTCTGTAATACATTCATGTATTGAAGATTCCATGGTTTGAAGAATTAGAAGCAACCGGAACAAGTTTGGGACCGTGCGAGCCATAGCAACAAACGTGCGTGCGAATGAACACGCAACCACGATTGTTGTGGCATGGGCTGTGTACGGTAGCCCTATGGAAGCCATGGGCTGCGTTTGGCAGCCCTTTATAGGGTTGTGGAGTGCGCACGCCCATGGGAGTCACCGAAGGGGTGAGGAAACGATGGTCGCGTGAAGACTTGTTCCAAGATATATGTAATTTACTTGTTTTTTTAGGATGGACCAAAATTGTAGCTATTTATATTTTTGTAAATATTGGAATGTTTGTCATTGTTTAATAACATGTCATATAGAATAGAAGTGTCATTCATATATCTCTTTCGGTATGAACATGCATTGAATGATTTAGGTATCTAATTGGTATCTAGATAACTTGGTAAATCATTCTATGAGTTTCGATCACACACCTTAAATAATTGAGTGGGAGAAAGGGTTTTGGAACACCTATGGCCTCCATATTTAGTTGAGCTTTATGTTTCGTGTAATAACCCCCCAATGGGTATTCATGAATGAGATTTAGCAAGATACTTTCTTACAAGGATAGACTAGACTAGACAATTTGCCTAAACGATATCTACTCCCAAAGGAGGGATATTAGTGGAGGAATATATTGAAGGTCGATAACTTGGTAACACACTCAATGTGATTTTATTAATATCCTCCCAAGAGTTCTTGTTAATAAAATCGCAAGGCTAAAATTGAAAACATTGGTTGTTGTGTTAACAATTATGTGGGATCTAGTCCAACTAGTAAATGGTGTGAACTACCAAAGGAGGCGTGACATTTATGGGTGTTGGATCACCGTTGAATTTTACAATAGAATTATTTTATTTAATTCAAGATAAATATTTGAAAGTGCTTTATCATGATTGTTTACTTATATAATTTTTGTTATTATAAATAAATCATGACCCCATCCCTAATCAACATCTTAAAAGATAATACTTTAACTGGTGATAATTATGTTACATGGAAAAGAAAAATTGGGTTGTTGTTGCAAGCTGAAAAAGCATAAGTTCGTTTTGTGTACTCCTGAACCACATACTCCTACTAATGAATCTATTGAGGAGAAAAGAGATCAGCAGTGGAAGTCTTTAGACGAGATGGCTAAATGTTACATTATGGCCACCATCTTCGACGTGTTGCAATAATAACATGAAGGAATAAAGACTGTTGTCGATATGATGATGTCTTTGGAAGAGATGTTTGCTATAATGTCCAAGAAGACTAAGAAAGAGACAGTGACTGCTTTCATGAAATCTTAGGATGAAACTTGGACATGCTGTGAAAGATCACATGCTAAAAGTCATAGCACATCTCAACATTGCTGAACTCAATGGTGTTGAGATAGATGGTGAGACGAAAATTGACATGATCGTCAACTCATTGTCGGATTCCTTTGATCAGTTCAAGTTGGACTACACCTTGAACATTAAGGAAAAAAACCTTGCAAGGCCTGATGCAAGATGGTCAAAGCACCGAGAAAATCCTTATGGAAGGCAAGGGTTAAGAGATTCATATGGTTAGTAAAGTTACTACTGTTAAGACCCGTATAAAAGTCAAGAAACAACATAAGAAAAAGCAACTTGGGCCTAACTAGAAGGGGTTCATGGGAAAGGAAAAGACTAAATGAGAATGAATTCAAACTTGTGATTAGACAACAGAGCATTGGTGTCTACTAGTGCAGTGAGAGATATTAAAATTAATTTAGATTATTATAGGCATTTAGATTTAATAGACGTTTATTATGTACCTCAATTCAATTTCAGTTTCTTGTTTCAATAAATTTGGATATTCAATTACTTTAATAAAGCTTTTTTTATTAGTAAGAATGACAAATTTATTTACAAGGGTATATTGGAAAACGGTTTATTCTATTTACATAGCAATATCTCTCACTTATTAGACATGGAATCAATGCAACGAAATCATAAATTAGTAAAATTATCAAAAGATGAAACCTACCTATTGCATTTGCGCCTAGGTCATATTAACCTTGATAGGATCAAAAGATTTATTAGTGATGGACCTTTAAGTTACTTAAAGGTTGATGATCAACCAACTTGTGAATCTTGTTTGGAAGGTAAGATGAACGAAAGGTTGTTCACGACCAAAGGCACAAGTGCCACTGAATATTTAGGACTAATACACACTAACGTGTGTGGTCCTATGAGCATTCAAGCTAAAGGTGGATATGAGTATTTCTTCACTTTCACGGATGATTACTCGAGATTTGGCTATGTGTATCTCATGAGACATATGTCAGATGCATTTAAAGCTGAAGTTGAAAATCAGCTTGAGAAACGTATAAAATTCTTGAGGTTTGATCGTAGTGGAGAATATCTATCTGGTGAGTTTCAGCAATATCTTATTGATAATGGGATAAGTTCTTAGTTCTCTGCACCAGGTACACCTCAAAAGAAATAGAACTCTTTTGGACATGCTTAGGTCTATGTTGAGTTATTCAACGCTCTATAATTCTTTTTGGGGATATGCTTTACAAACAGCTATGTACATTCTAAACGATGTACCATCTAAGTCGGTTCTTAAAACACCGCATGAGTTTGTGGACTGGGCAAAATCTTAGTTTACAACACTTAAGGATATTTGGATATTCTGCGCATGTGTTAAAAAGAAAGACAGAAAAGATGAAGTCCCGTTCAAAAACATGCATATTTGTAAGGTATCCAAAAGAAACCAAAGGATATTATTTTTAGAGTTCTTCAGATATTAAAGTATTTGTTTCGACAAATGCAAAATTTCTAGAAGAGGACTATATGAATAATTTTGTGTCTAAAATTAGAATTGTCCTGAATGAGCTATCAGGAGATACAATTCCCCAAGAGGTTTCACAACCTAGCCTAATTGTAAGTTCTATACCAACACAAGATCAACAATCCACCAATCCTCGTCCTAGTGGGAGGGTTAGTAGACAACCCGAGAGATATATCGTTCTAAGAGAATCAATAGAGAATATCTCGGACGACGATGATCCCTACATATACAAGGAAGCCATGGAAGATGTTGATTGTCGCCAATGGCAAAAGGCAATGCAATCCGAAATTGAATCTATGTTTAAAAATAAAGTCTGGTCTCTTGTAGACTTACCTAAAGGGTTAAAACCCATTGGGTACAAGTGGGTATACAAGAGGAAGAAAGGAATGGATGAAAAGGTGGAAACCTTTAAAGCTAGATTGATAACTAAAGGTTACACATAGAAGGAAGGTATTGATTATGAGAAAACCTTCTCTCATGTGGCCATGGTTAAATCCATTAGGATACTCTTATCCATTGTGCCATCTCTAGACCTAGAGATGTGGCAATTCGACGTCAATACATCTTTCCTTAATGGAAGTCTTGACGAAAGCATATCTAGGATGCAACCAGAAGGATTCATTAAAAAAGGTTAAGAGGAAAGGGAATGCAAGTTGCAAAGATCCATTTATGGTTGAAGCAAGCATCCAGATCCTGGAACATAAAGTTCGATCAAGCCGTGAATTTTTTTGGATTTATTCAAAACCTTGACAAAGCCTGTGTATATAAAAGGATTAAAGATGACAAGTTAGTTTTCCTAGTTCTTTACGTTGATGATATATTACTCATCAGATGTAGGTGTATTGACATCGGTAAAAGAATGGTTTGCAAAACAATTTGATATGAAGGACTTTGGAGAAGCAAGTTACATTCTTGGTATCTAAGTTTTAAAAGATAGAAAGAATAGAACTAGTATCAAGCAATCTTGTATTGATGATTCCACTATGGAAGCTGAGTATGTTGCTGCATGCGAGGCTGGTAAAGAGGTTGTCTGGCTCTGCCAATTCTTGATTGACTTGGACCTGGTTCCTGATGTGAATAATCAGATCATTATCTATTGTGACAATAGTGGAGCAGTGGGTAATTCGAGAGAACCAAGAAGTCAAAAGAAAGGGAAACACATTGCAAGAATGTATCACCTTTTAAGGGAAATTACGAATAGGGGAGACATGACAATAACCAAGATCGCGTTAGTAGAAAATCTAGTGGATTCCTTCACAAAGGCTCTTCCACAAAAGAGTTTTGATGGGCACCTGGAGAATATAGGGATAAGAGATATGACACGTTTGTTATAGAGCAAGTAGGAGATTATTGGGATTATGCTCGATAGCAAGAGTGTAATAATGTATTTGACAATCTTTTCATATTAATAAAAGTAATTTATAGTTTAACAAATCTTATAGCATTTATAGTTTAATTATTATAATTGTCAAAAGTAAATAATCATAAGGTTAAAAGACTATGAGAAAAGAAGAATTGTTCGTACATCTGGATATGTATGAGGTAGACAAAATTCTTTAGTTAGTCTTGAATAATATTCACAACTTAAGATAAAGGTTGGGCACATTTATCTTGTCAAAGTTGTAGATTCTTTTACTAGCATTTGAGTAGGATCAAATGTGTTATGATGAGTCTAAAGTCATCAAAGTGTGGTATCTTTGGGCAAAAGAATCTAGTGCACTGAATAGGATCACAGTGAAATACTTTATCTATAACCGTCAATGGATAAAAGTTTTCGCTTAAAGATAATCTGAGAGTCTATATCAATATAGAGATAAATGATGGACATATGGTTACAAGTGTTATCATTTGAGCTATCAATAAGTACGATTATATAGCATAGTCTATCCTCAATAGTTTTGTGGTATTCATTTGTTAATCGATAAAGGACTTCATTTTAGATATGGACATCGTGGCTCCATTTATTAAATGAGAGTAGAATATCATCATATGGATGTTTTGAGGTATTGATTATTAAATCTTAACGTTATTTTTTCAATAGTGTCTATTGAAATGTGGCTTCTAAACAAATCAAAATATCCAAGTTCAAAATGAGGTCATATGAGTAAACATGGTAACTTTGAGAGCTATAGGTGGTCTATGATCTCTTGGCGATTACTGATATTCTTCACGAGGATACACTTTCTTTATTAAGATTGTCTAGGGTATGAATGAGCAATATTAACTTATTATATCTTTATTTAAGAGTTCAAATTTAGTTATTTAATGGAATGATCTAAAATTAATAGATCAGACTTTAGTGAATCTTTTGTTGATTATAATTAGGTTATGTCTATTGGAGATTAAATTTAGATAGCCCGCCTAGATCCTCAATCCACACGAACTTGCATGGATCACTTGATATATTCTACCGGACCAATTTATGGGTCCATTTAGAATTGTGTTAATGCATGTGGACTTGTTTCTTTAAGTAACAATGGGTCTAGTTCATATGTGGACTTTTTATTTAAGTCCAATGGATTTAATAACATAGAAAAAATAATATTTGGCCTATATTTATATAGCCTGGGCGGCAAGGGTATATGTAATAGCCTTATATATTATTTTTTATTATTATTTAATTGAATAGAAATTAATTAATTTATTAATCAATTAATTGTTTAATTAAAAGTCAAAATCTTTTTCCTAGTTGGAGATTATCTCATAGAGTCATATTATTGTTGGTAATATGATAATTATCAAATACTATATTTGATAAGAAGATAAATAATAGGATTTTATTTTTTAGTCAAATTAGGATGCATTTGATTTATATTAAAATTCTAGTAAAAAATTGGTCAAATTACTAAGTTTTAATATATTCACATTTTAATTATATTCAATAAATGATGATTATTGAATAAATACACTATTTGAGTTGAATTAGGAGTCTTGGTGTGGAAAAAAAATCTTTCTTTGAAAAGGATTCTTTGTCACCAAGTAAATCCACCAGAGAAGGGGATTCTTGCCCACCAACTAAATCCTCCTTAGGAGATTATTTGGACACACACACACACACACACACACACACACACACACACACACACACACACACACACACACACATATATATATATATATATATATATATATATATATTCCTATAGAGGAATTCGGCCAAGCTAATAATTCTATGCTAACGAATTCAGCCAAGGCTTGTTGGTGACTTGAGAGAAGTTTATTTTTTATTTTGCTTATATAGTTAATAAAAAAAACTTCATCTAACTATTGTGTGTATAATTCGGCCAAGGAGAAGAGAAAATGGGAACGTTTTTGTGTTCGATAGTGCACTAGTATCCATTACATCAAAAGGGTTTTGTGTACAAAAATCAAATCGGGTTCACGCGAGTTTCAATCAAATAGATTGATAATTCACAAGCGGACGTTCTTTGGGTTTTCTCTTGGAAGATTATTATGACTAACAAAAGAAAAAGATTTTGATTGTTTCCATCCTCAAATATACAATTTAAAGAAAGAGAGCCATCACTCCTAGGTGATTCAGGATTAGAAGATCTTACGGATTCAATTTGGCGCTAGTTCAATCTTCACGAGAAAAATGTACGATACTTTTAATATATGTCAATTAATCTAGGGTTATGGTTCTTTCTATTAAAGGGGGAAAAATTAAATATATCAAACCCTAATTTTACGCTTCCGTCGCATTTTGATTCGATTTTTCCCTACAATTACTAGAGTAAAGATTTGATCACAACGATATCTCAATCTTTGTGGACGATATCTTAACTTGCCACAATACCTGTTTTATACATTTGAGTGCACAGTTGCGGTTTTTATACATTTTGTTATAAATCTTGTCATGAATAGCGACATATGGATATGAGATCTTCTATTGCAGTCGCAGCTGAACTTCTAACGATATCAACCCCGTAACCGTAATAATTGACCCGATTGATTTGTAAACATCTTCTCTTCTTGGTCATGGTTGACAGCACCACGACACCTAAGCAGTAACATCACACCTGATTGGATTTCCTAAATTTCTTCTCTTTGTCGCGGTGTCTTAGAAGCGACACATAAACTGTGAGAATAAACCTGGTTGATTTAATTTGTTTTTGCCCCTATGTTGAGGTATTAAGGCAACGACACTTGAATCGGGACAGGTCTTGTAATGATCAATGTTGCTTCTCAACGATATCAACCATAAAATGCCTTGTCTTCAATTCTGATTTCCCCTCTTTTGCACTTTTTGCTCCAAAATTCATCTCATTCTGGCCAATGCCCATGTTGCCTTAGTAATCTTGAAACACTTGATATACATGGCTTCCCTTCGTTAGTACCGTATTCCCTTATCCAAGCCAGATTTGAGAGCAGGAGCCAAGGCAGAGGGAGGGGTAGAGGTAAAAGGTCTAAAGGCAGAGACAGATGGAGATAACTAGGCACCACCAGGACTTGGCAGATCGTGACTCCTCTCCAAGCGGGCATCCAGGTTTATCACCCTAGAGGACCCCTACGGTCATGAAGGAGGGGGGGACCAGGGGGTGAGTGGAGGGATAAGTCGTAGAGTAACGTCTTCTCTTATTTAACTGTCAACAACTTCACTTGCTTAGAAGAGGTCTGAGAAGAGACATTCTCGCATAGGGATGACCAGTCCCTCAGATGAGTGGTGCTAGAAGCACTTGCCAAGATGTCGCCAGAATGAATACCTACGAAAGAAACTATAAGTCATAAAATTATCAAAGCCTAAACCTAGAAACCATGAAGCTTCACTTGTAGGAAAATTATAAGGAGTGAAGTACGAACAAAAGGAAGATACACACACCAGGAACTGTGTCAATCATCATCAAGAAATCCTCCACCCTGGGCCGACTCCCAAGGATACTCATCTAGGGTTGCATGGCTATAAACAACTCTCTTGATCTTTGCAAGAAGGTCTTTGGTTCCCTTGTTGTCCTCCTATTTTACCCAATGGGGCTGAGGCCTAAAGACGGTCGAGATTGGTCGTTCAGTACCGCCAACATACGCGGTCGCCCTATAGTTTTCTTTGACTACAATCCATTCCTTATTCCATTCATTGTCCTTTCTCTTTATCCTGAGAACGACCTTACATAATTGGAATAGAGCATATAAAACTGTCCCCGAGGTTGTTGTGCCATGGGGGAGAGTTGAAAGACCGATTGGTGCTTTGACCCGGTTGCCTCATGCCAGAGCAAGAAGAACCCGAGCATGCTCTGCTAAAACCGTGACACCAGTTACATCGGGGATAACTAGAAAGCCTAAAGAGCATGCCTGAGCATGGGGTGAAGAAGGAGTCAGACCCGTAGTTAAATTTTGTAACATGGATAGGGAGGTTCCCAGAATGAGGGGTATAAGCATCATAATTCTTTGAAGGAAGGTAGAGATTAATATCGTCAAGAATATTGAAGTCACACCACAAACGGGCTAGAGTATCTGGTGTGCACTCAAAATGAGGGACACATGTGTACTCATCCACGAATATAGAGATCCTACCTACCGCGACAGGCGTCGAGACCGCCCCATAGTCCACTTAATCAACAATCAAGTCCCCTAAACCAGAAGTCGCCTCCTGATTGGCCCCGTTTCCTTTTTAAGAAATGACCATCGGGGAACTAAGAGAATTGGAGAAGCCAACTCCAATAGATATGTTTCACCCCGATCAATGGGGACGAACAACGGGACCTTTCACTTGAATAGTAGATGTTTCTTCCCTCTTCCTCTTTTTGAGGTTCATCCTAGAATCCTCAGGAAAACTCGCTGCACCAGCTTAGTTGAAGTCTCTTTCAGCATTGGAATCGTTAGACATGGCAACAATAGAAGTGGGATAATAAGAGTATGCATCGAAAAAAAGACATTAGTGGAAACAAATAAGGCTGAGTTAGAGAAGATACAGTTGTAGGAGCTGGTTAGGAAAGAAGATGTTAGAAGAAGAAGTTCAAATTTCAAAGGAAGTTGAAAATGATGGAGAAGATGTCGGAAGTGATTTGATTGGGGACTTTGAAAAAGAATAAAGTCAGAAAAGGTTAGAAAATCAATCTCAGTCGTTTTGGTAATCGGATGGCTAGGGTTGCTTCGATCCAAGTGAGACAAGATGACTGAGTCTCTACCCAAACACCACAAGGAAGTTACATTGACGACTATAGGAGACGAGCACATACGTGCTTCGGGAACTGCACCTGCCATCTAGCATCACACCATAAGAGCAATAAATGCCTCAGACCCTATCATCCCTCCTAGCCCTCAAACAGAATAAATGGATATTTATGGGAGTCAAAAAGAAAAAAAAAGTGAAAAATTCTCTAAGCGTCCTACTTTCATATCTCCAGCACCTCACGAAGCTCTCGACGTTCAAGATTGAAGTACTTGTGTTCAACAAAAAATGTTGGCAACCTCTTCAAAGGAACATTTTCCCCAATAAAGAGGACCTGATCTCGAGAGGGAATCGCTCCGCCAAGGGTCCACCCTTGATCGACTTCGGCCATCACACCACTGAGATCTGGTAAGAGTCTAGTCTTAGCAAATAGCCTCCAAAAATACCGGATCACCACCGATGAACTTGATCTGGCACATAAAAAATCCATCGTTTACATGAAGAATTGTGCAGCCCAGAAGCATCATGGGACACCTGACACCGTGACCAAGCCTTCAAGTATAAAAAAAAACTTCTAGAACGACTCAAACACTTTCGCCAAGCATCGATCCATGGTTAGGGTTGATGTTAGCCCTAAAACAAACTCACGAGGAAGAAAAGAGAGCCATGGAAACATGTAAAAAAGGGTTGAACAATTAATACTGTGACAGTAGACACCAAGAAGGAAGGATAGGGAATTAACGGGTGGGATCCCTTGTAATTTACCTCGCCAACGGCCAGATATTACCCTTCTAAACCCTATTGAATGTCAACCTTTTCGTTCGCTAAGAAGGAAGCTGTGATTTCCTAGTAAAAGGGATGCAAAAGGCCTCTAAGCTAAGGAAAGAAAACTTGGTGAAGAGTTCCTAACTAGCGTACTGCAATAGGCACTAACGAAGTCCCCCGTTAGAAGAAATAACGAAAGCGGTAGGTCTCGCCTGCTAGGGGGATCTCTGACCAACCAGAGGGATGTGAATCATCACCAAAGCATCACATCAACCCCTTTGAAGTACCTTAAACCTTTAGGGTACAGGTGGAGTGATCACCGCCCCCAAGACATATGTCATCCACCTTCACCTACCCAGATCGATGTTAGCTCAACAAGAAAGCCTAGGTGGCACCATCTTGACCCTTTTAGGGGTGCCACCTAGCACCTAACACAAAAGGGACGGTGAGGATTGAGGCTAACTTTTCCTGCAGAAAGGGACCTCCCTTACCTACCGTCACAAGGTCACTGTAGGAATAAATATACGGCGGAAGCGAAATGTTTGAACGGTATATTTCAAAAAAAAACTTTAAAAGAGAGAACTTAACATTTGCTTAATTAACATATAATAAAAGTATCATACCTTTTAAACGTGACGATTAATGTTAAGTCAAAAAGAAAACTACAAGATCTTCCAATTCAATTATGAACATAAATCACCTAGAAGTGTAGGCTCCTTATCTTTAAATTGTGTACCTAAGGATGAAAAATAAAAAGTTTTTCTTTTGTTAGTCATAATAATCCACCTAGAGAAAAACAAATGGTCACTTTAGAAATCTTAATCTTTTTGTGTGAACCCAATTCGATGTTGTGCACAAACCCTTTTGATATAAAAGCAACTAGTGCATTATCGGGAAAAAAACGTCTTTTCTTTCTTTTCTCTCATGGGCGAATTCTCACACAATGACTTGGATGAAGTTTTTTTTATTAGGGAAAATAAAAAAAACTTCTCTCAAGACTCTAAGGCCGAATTCCTTGATAGGAGTATACGTAGGTGGTCAAAAATCCTTCTAGAAAGAGGATTTCTATTTCACAAAGACTCCTATCAACTTTTGGATTCAATCCTCTTCCAACTCATAAATGCATTATCATATAATAAATTAATGAATATCAATCATATTGTGACTTTTATCAGAAACTTTCTAATTTGACCAATTGCAAATTAGAGTTTTGATAGATATCAAATACTTTCTAATTTGACTAGATAAATAAATTTATTTATCTACTTATCAAATAAATTTATTTTATTTATCTACTTATCAAATAAAGTGATCGATACTTATCATACTACCAATAATAGTATGATGTTAGAAGACTTTGTCCTACGTAGAAAAAGATTTTGACATTCAATTAACTTCCATTTAATTAAATAATAAAATAAAAACAATATATTAGGCTAATTTCCTTAGCCTGACCTCCCAAGCATATAATATGGGAAATATATTGTTTTTCTATTTTATTAAATCCATTGGACTCTAATAAAAAGTCCACATGTGAACTAGACCAATTCATACAAAAAAAAAGAAACAAGTCCACATACCTTAAATTAATACATTAATGTAATTTAACAGCCCATTTAATTCAAATGTGCAAATTATATTCTTAATGTATTAATAAAATGCTAATCAAGCCCCATTAGGGCCGCCTAAGGATTCCCACATCCTGGGCTGCCCATT
The DNA here is from genome assembly GCA_032871835.1 of Dipteronia dyeriana. Taxonomy (NCBI): domain Eukaryota; kingdom Viridiplantae; phylum Streptophyta; class Magnoliopsida; order Sapindales; family Sapindaceae; genus Dipteronia; species Dipteronia dyeriana. The sequence goes on along the minus strand of CM065297.1, from coordinate 86,115,819 downwards.
TCAGGTATTTGAAAAGATCGCGCTTGTCTTGATCACACATGATAGCACCTCTCCAAAACTTTTAGATTCCGAAATCCAAAAATATTTCTAGATGGACCAAGAAATTAGTCTGTTAGAATATATCAAGTGATCCCTACAAGTTTGTGTAGATCGGGGATCTTTGCAAGTTATATAAATTTAAGCTTCAATAGATATAACCTAATCACAATCAACAAATGATTCACTTATGTTCGATCTATTAATTTTAGTTCATTCCATCAAAGAACTAAAATTGAATTCCTAAATAAAGATAAAATAGGTAAATATTTCTCATTCGTACCCTAGACAACCTTATTGGAGATAGTGTATCCTCGTGAAAAATACCAATAATTGCCAAGAGCTCCTAGACCGTCTATAGCTCTTCTAGTTACCATATTTACTCATATGACCACATTTTGAACTTGGATATTTTGACTTGTCTAGAAGCCATATTTCAATAGACACTATTGAAAACTTAACGTTAAGATTTAATATACAATACCTCAAAATATCTATATTATGGTATTCTACTCACATTTAATAAATAGAGCCACAATGTCTATATCTATAAATGAAGCCCTCTATAGATTAGCAAATGAATACCACAAATGATAGACTATGCTATATAATCTTACTCATTGACAGCTCACATGATAACACTTGTAACTATAAGTCCATCATTTATCTCGAGATTGAGATAGACTCTCCGATTGTCCTTAAGTGAAAAAATTTATTCATTGACAATTATGGATAAAGTATTTCACTACGATCCTATTCAATGCACCTTGTGCACTAGATTCTTTTACCGACACTACACTTTAATAATTTTAGACTCATCATAACACATTTGTTCCCACTCAAATTCTAACAAATAATCTACAACTTTAACAAGGTAAAGGCTCCCAACATTTATCTTAAGTTGTGAATATTGTTTAAGACTAACTAAAGAATTGTTTATATTTCATACATATCTAGATGTACGAACAATTCTTCATTTCTTATAGTCTTTAGACCTTATGATTATTTACTTTTGACAATTATAATAATTAAACTATAAATACTATAAGATTTGTTAAACTATAAATCATTTTATTAGTGTGAAAATATTTTCAAATACATTATTACACTCTTGCTATTAAGCATAATCCTAACAGTCACCCTATAAATACCTCAACTCAAGAAGAGAAAAGCGGCTGGTTAACTTGGCACTCACCTACTTAGCTATTACCCTCCAAGAGAAAGCTTCATGTTTTCCATCCTACTTGGCCACTATCCCTTCTAGAGACAACTCTATATTTTCCATTCTACTTGGCCACTACCCTCATAGAGAAAGCTATATATTGTCCTTCCTACTTGTCTACTACCATCCTAGAGAAAGCACCATATTGATCATCCTACTTGGCTACTAGCCTCTGATAGAAATTATGTAAGCCTAAGGTCATTGTATGATACCCCTTTCACTATGATTAATCAATAAAGAGATTTTTTACTTGTTGCTACACACTTCATCATTCTTAAGACCAACCCTGTACCACGATGTCGGCCCCCGGTAGAGGGACCCAGTTGAATCTTTAACCTTATCCCGTTTGAACCAGGCTGAGTTTTTACCTGGTCCACACCAACCATAGTGCACTCGTACATCGCGGTCAACTGGTGTCTCGAACATCCCCCACGATATTTTTAGGATAACAAAATTAAACTTTAATGCGTAAGGTCCACTTAAAGGGGCTTGAAACCACCCCTTAGTAAAAAAAGTAAGCTTCATCATATTTCATTTAAGGAGGCCTCTAAGGGATCTCTTGTTTCTATACATATACAGTATCTCTCTTAATTAGGCTTTGTAGGGTTCTCCAAGTAGTTGTGACACTAGTTCGGTTCCAACAGTGGTACCGAACCGGAACCGTAGGCATTGAAACCAGAGAGGAACCAATTTTTCAATTCTAAAACCAAAACCGGTTTTTTGATTTTGGATTCGGAATCAAATCGTGAACCAGAACTAGAAAGGTTTTGGTTCCAAAAAGTACATAACCGGACTGGAACCGCCAGTTCAAACCGTCAGTTCAGTTTCGATTCTGGATCCGGTGTTTCCAATCCCTGATTGGTTGATTTTTTTTGTTTTTTTTTTTAATTCTGAGCCGTTAGAGGCCCAACGGTCAGCTGACGTTAGCCGATCCTTAGGCCCAACTGTTTGCTAACGTTAGCAGGCTATTAGGCCTCTAACATTCACTTTTATTTAATTAATTAATTATTATTTTTTTCTATAAATACCCCTCTATTCAATTATTCCCCTCCAGTTTTGAATTTGAACCACCTACAGAAAGAAGTCACTAAAGCAACCCAAATTTGATCTCTTCATAATCTATATGTTGAAAGTAATGCAAGCAGATGGAACCACTGTAGCAGGTTACAATTACTACGAAAAAGTATTCAAGTGGACTAAATCTGAAGGATATGACTCATATCGAAAGCATATAACGAACATCCATCCAAACGCATAGGCCAAATTGAGTTAACAAGCCCAAATTTCCAGGTGTATCACCACTACTCAACAATTATTTAAATATAGTGATGAAAAGAATAAAGAAGAATTAGATGGAATGGTTGCATTAGGACACTTACCATTTAGTCTTGGTGAAAAAGTTGGTTTTTCAACGAGTATTAAATCCTGATGTCTGTCATGTTCCTAGAACCACTCTCATAGAAACACTTCATAATATTTAATACAAAGAAAAATGGAAGTTGGAAAAATATAATGGTTGTGTTTCCATATGTACTGACATATGGAGTGACCTTTCGCAAATGCATTCATACTTCGGTGTCACTTGCCATTGTATGGATAATGCATGGACTATCCGAAAAAGTATTCTTGCATTTGGACTTTTTGATGATACACACACACTACTTCTAATATTTTTAGACTGCTTAAAATTATTTTTGAAGAGTATGAAATTCAAAACAAATTTTTGCATTTGGTTTTGGTAATGCTTCTAACAATACTGCAGCTATTCCTATTATAATTGATTTATACAAACCTTATTTTGGTGGTAAATTTTGTTGGGAAAAAACGGTTCAAAATGCAACGGAAGCGTGAGAAATAAGAAAATTAGGGTTTGCATATAAATAAAAATGTTCCCTTTTAATAACAAGAACCTTAACCCTAAATTAATTGATGTATATTAAAAGTATCGTACCTTGACGGGCTATCTAAATTTAAGCTCCAATAAACACAACCCAATCACAATCAACAAATGATTCACTTAGGTCCGATCTATTTAATTTTAGTTCATTCCACTAAAGAACTAAAATTGAACTCTTAAATAAATATAGAATAAGTTGATGTTACTCATTCATACCCTAGACAACCTTATTGGAGAAACTGTATCCTCGTGAAGAATATCAGTAATCGCCAAGAGTTCATAGACAGCCTATAGCTCTCCAAGTTACCATATTTACTCATATGACCACATTTTGAACTTGGATTTTTTGACTTGTCCAGAAGCCATGTTTCAATAGACACTATTGAAAACTTAACGTTAAGATTTAATATCCAATACCTCAAAACATTCATATGATGATATTTTACTCTTATTTCATAAATGGAGCCACTATGTCCATATCTATAAATGAAGTATTCTATCGATTAACAAATGAATACCACCAAACTATCGAAGATAGATTATATTATATAATCGTACTCATTGATAGCTCAAATGATAACACTTTCAACCATAAGTCAATCATTTATCTCATGATTGAAATAGACTCTCCGATTGTCTTCAAATGAAAACTTTTATCCATTGACGGTTCTAGATAAAGTATTTCATTGTGATCCAATTCAATGCACCTAGTGGACTAGATTCTTTTTCCCAAAGACACCATACTTTGATGATTTTTGACTCATCATAACACATTTGATTTCACTCAAATGCTAGCAAAATAATCTACAACTTTAACAAGATAAAGACGCCCAACCTTTTATCTTAAGTTGTGAATATTATTCAAGACTAACTAAAGAATTGTGTCTACCTCATACATATCTAGATGTATGAACAATTCTTCTTTTCTCATAGTCTTTTGACCTTATGATTATTTACTTTTGACAATTATAATAATTAAACTATAAATGCCATAAGATTTGTTAAACTAGAAATCACTTTATTAATATGAAATGATTGTCAAATACATTATTACACTCTTGTTATCGAGCATAATCCCAACAATCTCCCACTTGCTCTATATCAAATGTGTCATATTTCTCATCCCCGTGCTCTCTAGATGCCCATCAAAACTATTTTGTGGAAGAGCCTTTATAAAAGGATCCGCTAGATTATCTGCTGACATGATCTTGGTAATCGTCACGTCACCCCTATACACAATTTCCCTTAGAAGGTGATAGTTTCTTTCAATGTGTTTCCCTCTCTTATGAATTCTTGGTTCTCTCGAATTAGCCACTAATCCACTATTGTCACAATAGATAGTGATCTGCTTATTCGCATCAGGAACCACTTCCAAGTCAATCAAGAATTGGCAGAGCCAGACAGCCTTGCATGATACAACATACTCGGCTTCCATAGTGGAATCGGCAATACAAGATTGCTTAATACTCCTTCATATGACTACCCCTCCTCCAATAGTAAACACAGATCCTGATGTTGATCTCCTGGAGTCAGAATCTGACTGAAAATCATAATTTATATACCCAACAGGAATCAAATCCCCTCCAGAGTATATAAGTCTATAATCTCTCATTCTCCTGAGATACTTGAAAATATGTTTGACTGCCGTCCAGTGATCAGGACCAGGTTTCGATTGAAACCTCCTATGCCCACAGCAAAAAAAATATTTGGCCTAGTACAGAGCATTGCATACATGAGACTTCCAACTGTCGATGCATATGGAACCCTACTCTTGAATTGCTCTTCATGCTCATTCTTAGGAACTTGTTCCTTAGAAAGTTTGATTCCATGTCTGAAAGGTAACATACATTTCTTGGAATCTTGCATGGAAAACCTAGACAATATTTTATCTATGTATGAAGCTTGGGATAATGCAATCGTTTTATTCTTTCCATCCCTTATGACTTGGATACCAAGAATATAACGTGCTTCTCCTAAGTCCTTCATATCAAATTGTTTTGCTAACCATTCTTTTACTGATGTCAATACACCTATATCGTTTCCGATTAATAGTATATCATCAACGTAAAGAACTATGAAAACCAACTTGTCGCCTTTAATCCTTTTGTATACACACAGTACATCAAGGTGTTGATCAAACCTTATGTTCCAGGATTTCAATGCTTGCTTCAATCCATATATGGATCTTTGCAACTTGCATACCCTTTCCTCTTGGCCTTTTTCAATGTATCCTTCTGGTTGCATCATATAGATATTTCCGTCAAGACTTCCATTAAGGAAAGTTGTCTTGACGTCCATTTTCCAAATCTCTAGGTCTAGAGATGCCGCAATGGATAAAAGTATCCTAATGGATTTAAGCATGACCATAGGAGAGAAGGTTTCTTCATAATCGATACCTTCCTTCTGTGTATAACCTTTAGCTACCAATCTAGCTTTAAAAGTTTCCACCTTTCCATCCATTCCTCTTTTCCTCTTATATACCCACTTGCACCCAATGGGTTTTATCCCTTTAAGCAAGTCTACAAGAGACCAGACTTTGTTTTTGAACATAGATTCAATTTTGGATTACATTGCCTTTTGCCAATGGCGACAATCAACATCTTCCATTGCTTCTTTGTACGTATAAGGATCATCATCGTCTGAAATATTCTCTACAGATTCTCCCAGACCGATGTATCTCTCGGGTTGTCTAACAACCCTCCAACTACGATGAGGTATGGTAGATTGTTGATCTTGTGTTGCTACAGAACTTACAATTGGGCTTGATTGCGAAACCTCTTATGGAATTGTATCTCCTAAAAGCTCATTCAGGACAATTCTACTTTTAGGCACAAAATTATTCATATGGTATTTTTCCAGAAATTTAGCATTTGTTGAAACAAATACTTTAAGATCTGATGGACTATAAAAATAATATCCTTTTATTTCTTTTGGATACCCTACAAATATGCATGTTTCTGAACGGGACTCCATCTTTTCTATCTTTCCTTTTAACACGTGTGCAGGACATCCAAATATCCTTAAGTGTTGTAAACTAGGTTTTCGCCCGTTCCATAACTAATGCAGTGTTTTAAGAACCGACCTAGATGGTACATCGTTTAGAATGTGGTGTAAAGCATATCCTCAAAAATAATTAGGGAGCGTTGAATAACTCAACATAGACCTAGCCATGTTCAAAAAAGTTCTATTTCTCTGTTTTGTCACCCCATTCTGTTGAGGTGTGCCTGGTGTAGAAAACTGAGAAATTATCTCATTATCAATAAGATATTGCTGAAACTCACAAGATAGATATTCTCCACCATGATCAGACCTCAAGATTTTTATGCGTTTCTCAAGCTGATTTTCCACTTCAGCTTTAAATGCTTTGAACATGTCAAAAGCATCTGACTTATGTCTCATGAGATACACATAACCAAATCTTGAGTGATCATCCGTGAAAGTAATGAAGTACTCATATCCACCATAGCTTGAATGGTCATAGGTCCACACATATCAGTGTGTATCAATCCTAAACATTCGATAGCTCTTGTGCCTTTGGTAAACAAGATTTAACAATTTGGTAAATCATCAACCTTTAAGTCACTTAGAGGTCCGTCACTTACCAATATTTTAATCCTATTAAGGTTAATATGACCTAGGCGCAAATGCCATAGGTAGGTTTCATCTTTTGATAATTTTACTTTTTTATGATTAGGTTCCGTTGATTCCGTGTCTAGCAAGTGAGAGATATTTCTATGCAAATAGAATAAACCGTTTTCCAATGTACATTTGCAAATAATTTTGTTATTCTTACTAATAATAAAACCTTTTATTAAAAGTAACCGAATATCCGAATTTATTTAGACAAGAGACCGAAATTAAATTCCTCATGAATTGTGGTACATAATAAACGTTTATTAAATCTAAATGCCTATAAGAATCTAAATTGATTCTAATATCTCCCACTACACTAGTATACACCAATGCTCCATTGCCTAAATACAAGTTGAATTCATTCTTATTTAGTCTATTCCTTTGACCCTTTTCACCACAAAGGAAACACTTCCCTTTGATCTTGGTTACTATCTTGATCTTCTTCTAAGAAGGCTCAAGTTGGTTTTTCTTCTATTGTCTCTTGACCTTCTTAAGGGTCTTTAACAGCAGCAACTTACCAAGCATATGAATCTCTTGACCCTTGCCTTTCACAAGGATTTTTTCCTTGCTTTGAACATCTTGCATCAGGCCTTGCAAGGTGTATTCCTTATTATTCAAGGTGTAGTCCAACTTGAAATGATCAAAGGAACCCGATAGTGAGTTGACAATCATGTCAATTTTGGTCTCATCATTTAGTTCAGCAATGTTGAGATGTGCTATGACTTTTATCATGTGATATTTCACACCCTGTCCAGGTTTCATCCTAAGATTTATAAAAGCAGTCACTGCCTCTCTCTTAGTCGTCCTAGACCTCATAGCAAACATCTCCTCCAGAGACATCATTATATCGGAAGCATTCTTCATTCCTTCATGTTGCTGTTGCAACACGTCAGAGATGTGGCCATAAAGTAATGTACATTTAGCCATCTCATCTGAAGACTTCCACTACTAATACTCATCTCTTTGCTCCCAAGTAAATTCATTTTTTTGGTGGTTAAGGAATAGATATAGCAAATTTATGTTTTTCAGCTTGCAATAATTTCCTTTTCCATGTGACATAATTATCATCAGTTAAAGTATTTTCTTTTAGGATGTTGATTTGGGATGGGGACGTGATTTCTTTATAATAACAAAAATTATATTAGTAAATAATCATGATAAAACACTTTTGAATATATATCTTGAATTTAATAAAATAATTCAATCGTAAAAATTCAACGGTGATCCAACACCCATAAATGTCATGCATCATTTGGGAGTTCGCAACATTTACTAATTGGACTAGGTCCCACCTAATTGTTAACATAACAACCAACGTTTCAATTTTAGCCTTGTGATTTTATTAACAAGAACTCCTGAGAGGATATTAATAAACTCAAATTGAGTGTGTTACCAAGTTATCGAACTTCAATATAATCCCTCACGAATATCCCTCACGAATATCCCTCTTTTGGGAGTAGATATCTTTTGGGCTAATTGTCTAGTCTATCCTTGTAAGGAAGTATCTTGCTAAATTCTATTAATGAATACCTCTTGGGAAGTTATTACACGAAACATAAAGCTCAACTAAACTTGGAGGCCGTTGGTGTTCCAAAACACCTTCTCCCACTCAATTATTTAAGGCGTGTGATCGAATTCCAAAGAATGATTTACCAAGTTATCTAGATGCCAATTTAGATACATAAACCATTCTATGCATGTTCATACCAAAAGAGATATATGAGTGGCACTTCTATTCTATATGACATGTTATCAAATAATGACAAACATTGCAATATTTACAAAAATATAAATAGCTACAATTTTGGTCCATCCTAAAAAAGCAAGTAAATTACATGTATTGGAATACAAAAAAAAACTCCTTTTTTGGCGAACAAGTCTTCACGTGACATTCATCGTTTGGACTCTCTCGGCTGCCTCCCATGGGCATGCTCACCCTTGGCTCCTACCCATGGGCATGCGCATGCCACAACCCCATAAAAGGCTGCCATGCGCAGCCCATGGCTTCCATAGGGCTGCCGTGCGCAACCTATGCCACAACAAATGTGGTCGCGTGCTCTTCGCACAGAGGTTTGTTGCTACGGCTCGCACGGTCCCAAACTTGTTCCGGTTGCTCCCAATTCTTTAAACCTTCGAGTATTCGATACTTAAATGTATTACAAAAGAATTTAAAATAAAAAATACTATAATTTTTTTTATTACAATAAGTGTAGTTTTTTTTTAATTACAGCAACAAAATAAAAAAAAAAACTTAGCAACTATCAAGAAGGTAATTATATCGATAATAGATCACCCTTCTTGTTCCAATCCCAAAACAAAAATATATTGAAATATCCATACATTCCAATGTAAATATATATACGAATACCTAGAGTGTCATCTCTTTCTAAAACATGCATATATACAATAAAAATAAAAAGATTCACGAACACATATATCAATTAATCAAGGGTACAACCAGGCACTGATACCAACTGTAGGGAAAAAAACGGTTCAAAACACAACGGAATCGTGAGAAATAAGAAAATTAGGGGTTGTGTATAAATAAAAAATTCCTCTTTTAATAACAAGAACCTTAACCCTATATTAATTGATCTATATAAAAAGTTTCGTACCTTTTTTTTCGTGACAATTGAACTAAATTGAATCTGCAAGATCTTCCAGTCCAATCACGAACGTGAATCACCTAGGAGTGTGGGCTCCCTTTCTTTAAATTGTATACATGATGATGGAAACAAATAAAATCTTCTTCTTTGTTAGTCACAATAATCCTCCAAGAGAAAAACCAAGAACGTCCGGTCACTTTTGAATTATCAATCAATTTGATTGAAACTCGCGTGAACCTTGATTCGATGTTGTACACTAAACTATTTTGATGCAAAGGATACTAGTGTACTATCGAAAACAAAAACGTTCCATCTTTTCTCTATGCTTGGCCGAATTCTTCACACAATGAGTTGGACGAAGTTTTTTTTTATATAAAACAATAAAAAACAACTTCTCACACCAAAAATTCATTCTTGGTCGAATTTAATAGGTATTGTATATAGGAGACTAAATCCTCTCCTAAGAAGGATTTACTTGGTGGTTAAGAATCCTATACTTAGGTGAATTTACTTGGTGATTAAGAATCCTTTTCTAAAAGGAATTCTTTCCTACACCAAGACTTCTAATTCAACTCAATAGTGTATTTGTAACCATATTAAAGACTTCCTAATTTGATTAGATAAATAATTCATTTTATTTATCTACTTATCAAATATAGTCTTTAATATTAATTATAATACCAACAATAGTATAATTTTAGGAGATCATCTCCTATTAGGAAAAAGATATTGACTTTTAATTAAATAATTAATTAATCAATAAATTAATTAATTTCCATTTAATTAAATAATAAAATAAAAATAATGTAATTAAGCTATTCTAAATAGCTTTGCCGCCCAACATATATATATGAGCCATATATTATTTTTTTTATTTTATTAAATCCATTGGACTTTAATAAAAACTCCACATGTGAACTATACATTTTCTTACAAAAAGAAACAAGCTCACATGTCTTAATACAATTCAAAATGGATCCCTAAATTGGTCCGGTAGAATATATCAAGTAATCTTGCAAGTTCGTGTGGATTGAGGATCTTGGCGGGCTATCTAAATTTAAGCTCCAACAGGCACAACCCAATCACAATCAACAAATGATTCACTTAGATCCGATCTATTTAATTTTAGTTCATTCCATTAAAGAACTAAAATTGAACTCTTAAATAAAGATAGAATAAGTTGATGTTACTCATTCATACCCTAGACAACCTTATTGGAGAAAGTGTATCCTTGTGAAGAATATCAGTAATCGCCAAGAGCTTATAGACCGCCTATAGCTCTCCAAGTTATCATATTTACTCATATGACCACATTTTGAACTTGGATATTTTGACTTGTCCATAAGCCATGTGTCAATAGACACTATTGAAAACTTAACTGAAATTCTAGTCTCATTTCATAAATGGAGCCACGATGTCCATATCTATAAATGAAGTCCGCTATCGATTAACAAATGAATACCACCAAACTATCGAGGATAGACTATGCTATATAATCGTACTCATTGATAGATCAAATGATAATACTTGCAACCATAAGTCCATCATTTATCTCAGGATTGAGATAGACTCTCCGATTGTCTTTAAATGAAAACTTTTATCTATTAACGACTCTAGATAAAGTATTTCATTGTGATCTAATTGATTGCACCAAGTGCACTAGATTCTTTTTCCCAAAGACACCACACTTTGATGATTTTAGACTCATCATAACACATTTGATCTCACTCAAATGCTAGCAAAAGAATCTACAACTTTAACAAGATAAAGGCGCCCAATCTTTTATCTTAAGTTGTGAATATTATTCAAGACTAATTAAAAAATTGTGTCTACCTCATACAAATCTAGATGTATGAACAGTTCTTCTTTTCTCATAGTCTTTTGACCTTATGATTATTTATTTTTGACAATTATAATAATTAAACTAAAATGCTATAAGATTTGTTAAACTAGAAATCATTTTATTAATATGAAAATATTGTCAAATACATTATTACATTCTTGCTATCGAGCATAATCCCAACAAATTTCTCATCAGAAGTGTGCATGCCATGTTTTAAATTTATGTGTTCAAAAAAGTTTAGACACTCATCAAGATTTTATTAAACATATTAAAGATGCCATCTATCATTTGTAGAAACATCCTTTTGCAATGAAAGCATGAGTAAAATTTTGAAAATAAGTGGTAGATTTCCCTTTGTTTCCTCTTGATGTTCCAACACGTTGGATTTCTACTTATTGATTTCTTGCTCAAAGTTATGATTGTAGGGATTTATTAGTTTATTTTATTCAATATAATGTTAGTAACATTAATCTTTATGCCGGACATTGGGATATTTGTACAAAAATTTATGGTTTCTTAAAAGTCTTTAGTAATGTTACTAACAATTTATCTGGTGTTTATTATCCGATAATTAATTAATTTATTGTTGAGAGTGTTAATATTATTGGTACATTTTCTCATTGTGCAACCCATACAGAATTATTGGAGTCCTTTACTGCTATGAAATCAAAATGGTTAGACTACTATAAGGAGTTTCTAAATATTTATTTGATTGAATGTGTTTTGATCCACGTTGTTGATTAGAAAAATTTTCTGAATATCTAACGGTTTATTATCAATATTTAGAAATAGATAATGATGTTACCATGTATTCTTTTACAATTAAGACATTATTGTATGAATTATATGATGGATATCTTAGAGTTTATGGTCCATCACTGAACATAGATGTTCCACAAACTCAAAATATATTTCATTCCCCATCATCCTCCAGGATTATGAATTTATGGTATAATCTGTTAGCTAAAAACACCAAAAAATTACGAGGTTCTTCTTCATCAAGCTCGAACTCATATTCCGAGTTTGAATATTATCTACGTACCTCATTTGAGTTTATGGAAGACAGTGATATTAAAAATTTTGATATCCTACACTGGTGGAATGAAAGATACTTTCCAATATTGGATATTATAGCCAAACAAATTCCCAACACCAGTTTCTACGGTGGCTATGGAACAAGAGTTTAGCATCAATGAAAATATTATGGATGCAAGACGTTCGGTTTTGAATCCATTATCAATTCAGATACAAGTTTGTTTGATGATTGGAGGAAGACGTAAAACCAACAACAAGAAATCGATCATGAAACACCTTACGATCTCTTCCATGATGACCAAGTAGGAACGGATGATCATGACAACGATTAGTTATGGTGTCATCTCACACCACGTCATCACCAAAATACAATAAAAGGTAAGAGAACTACGTTACATTTGATTCCTCTAAACCCCAAGAGGATACGTATGCAACTTAGTGGTTGTTTATTTTTTTGTCTGAAGACTGAACAGTCCTAAATTTTACTGAAAACTAAATGGTGATTGAAACTTGAAATAGAATGACATGTTTGTTTTTTATTTTTTTCACCTCTGAATAGAGTTTCAAATTGTTTGTTTTTCAAAGATAAAATGGTTTAAAAGTATGTAATTTGACATTTATACCCTAATTACTATTAATTGTTATGTATTTTCAGTTTATATGATACAAACAACTATATAAAAATAATTTAACAAATCCTAAGCCATCTTTTATGTAATAATGATGAGATATTATTCATGATTAAGATATGATAAATAATTTTTTTTAAATGATAAATAATAATTTAGAAATTGTTTTAATTTTACAAAAAAAAAAATATATGGAGGTTCAACAATGGTGTTAGTGGCAATGTGATTAATGTTTTTTTAAAGCTTATCATAAATAATAAATAAATTTTTATAATATAGAAGTGGAAATATATAATCTTTAGGAGGATAATCTTGGAAGAAAATATATTAAATATAATCTAGTTATTTAGAATTAAGTTACAAGTCAGGATTTTCTGTTTTTTATTTTAAATTGTTTTTACTATTTTTAAGTTGTTTGATCACTTAAAAAACAAACAAAACAACCTAATAAATTTAATTTAGACACATTAAGTTTTAATTGGAAAAAAACAAACAACCTCTTAATTATGATAAAAATTAAATGTAAGACCAATTTTATATTGTTTTAGATTTAATTTAATTTAATTTATATCTAATTTTTTTTTATAAATAATAATAAATACATATAAAAAAATAGGAAGCAAACCGATAGAACCGTCAAAACTAGATCGAAATCAGAATGGAAACCGAAACTTTTCTTAGGGTATCGGACTGAATTGGAACCGGCATTACCTCTATCTCCCAAGGAGATGCTGTTAGAGGTGGAAATAAATAAACGACAAGTCGGACCCAATTAAGTTGGATAATCACGTGATCTATGTACGTAACGCTGTCGTTCCTTCCTCTTATCTGAAAACGATTACTACCGACAGGCCACCCCACTGACCCACTGTCGGTGTTTCTCCCTCAAGTCATTAAATGCATGATTATACACAATTAAATTTATCAATTCAAAGATTATTAAATAATGGTGGATAATTAGTCTATTTAATTAGCGATTTTTTTTTTGAGAGGAAGTGTCGTGTACATGCCAATACAGGATCTTAAATGCTGCTCTTCTAGTTTATTGCAAGTTTAATGTCCCACAAATCTTTCATCTCTAAGCTGTTCACTAGTCACTTTTTCTCATATTTTTTTATAACAACAGATTAACCAAAAAAAAACAAAAAAAAAAAACCTAATTTTCAATTCCTGGTTAATTTATTGCGATTATTTTAACATAAAAACTTTCCCTTTTGCACATATGCTCATAGTTTAATGACGTATTACTAATCCGGAATCCAAATTAGGAATAGGAATTAAGGACCAGTTTGTTATTGCTTAACTTTTATAATAATAAGGTTATCTGTGCCGAAAGAATAATCAACTTAAAAGTTAATTCACAGATGTTTAATTAATTATATTTTTAAAACTACTATATAACTCAAAAACAGTATATATATGTTTGGTAACTTTTTTATAAAAGTACTCAGATTAGTTACAATGACTAAAATATACATGAGTTTATAACACTATTTTTTTCATTAATTATATATATTAAATCAATATTTAAGTAGAATATTTTAATTGGAGAAAAATTCATAAGAACAATAAAAATAATTTTTAAATATTTTATAAATCAAATAAATATTTAAATATAATATTTAATTTTGAAATGAAATAAGGTATATAAATGATTTTAACTTGATTTCATAAGGATAATAATGATATTTTAAAATATGGATCAAATGTTGAAATAGATTATTCTATAATCACTTTTAAAAATCAACCTCACATCTACTTCTTAAAATTACCGTCAAAACTTGTTAGGTCCCGTTTGGTATTGCTTTTGAAAAGTTAAATTTTGATTATTTAATAATTTTGACATAAAAAAGATGTTTGGTAAAATTTTTAGAAGTGATTATTTAAGAATCTTGGTTGGTTTGACAACAATTTTAAAAAGCATGTGGGGGTTACTTTTGTAAAGTGATTATGATAGAATCCGTTATTTGATTTAATGAATCTTTTTAAAGACTAAAATATCCATGTTGACTTAACATAAATACAAATATATCTTATGTTTAATTTCATATGTTTCAATTTTATTTGTTCATCATTTATTAAATATAAGATTAATTAAAAGATTTTTTAAAATAATTTGTTCGTCTTCTCAACCCAATTCCGGAATAAACACCCAAACTTAGAACTTAGAACAAAAACATAAAACTCATCTTTTATGTTCTCTATTTCTTATTCTCTACCATTTTTCTTCTTTACCATCACCAACTCATCCAAAATTACAATCAATAAAAATTATATATAAAAAAAAAGTAATAAAGATTGAAGTGTTGTAATACAGGTATCAACATGTCAAATAAAAGAAATCGAAGAATATTATAGTGAAAAGAAAATAAAGGAGTAAAGGAAGAAGCATCCAATTTTTTATTTTTTATTTTTTATTTTTTAGACTTGGTGCTTTCAAATCTAGAATCCTAAATTTTTCGGTTGCCCAAGTTTGAGATTGAGAGATATAAAAGTTTTTTTTTTTTTGCTTCGCTTGATAATTTAATTTCATATCTATTTTAGTCATTATATAAAATCATATCAATTAAAGGTAAAGTTTACTAAACGCATGAATATTGTCTTTAAATTCATAACAGTTTCAATAACAGCATTAACCAAACAATTGTCTGATTAACTTCAAAACAGATTATTTTTTCAACACAACTAACAGTGATTATTTTAAAAGTTACAATAATATCAAACTAGCTATTAGATTATCAAATAATCACTTATGGAAGTTTTACCAAACGTCAAAATTATAAAATAATCCGATTTTAGTTTTTCAAAAGCAATACCAAACTGACCCTAAGTTCCTGATTTTTAAATTCCACTGTTTACTAAATTTTTAGGAAATTAAATTTTATAGCCCAATCATAAATCAGGAATTAAGTTTCTCACGGAAAGGAAACTTGATTCCTCTCACCAACCATAGGAATCAAATTCTCTTTCCTTATTGAAAAAAGATTTATGATATATTTACTAATATCCTCAATTAAACAAAAAAAAAACATTCTTCATGATTATTTACTTTTATTTTTAATTTTTGTAAATCATATTGGTTTACTTTTTTTTTTTAATCTTCATATTGGTTTACATAATTAATAATTTATATTATTTTAGTCGTGTGATTTCTAAATTATATATATATATATATATATATATATATATATATATATATATATATATATATATATATATATATATATATGTTATTACTGCTTTTTTTAAATCAAGTTATTTCTATAGTTATTTATCTAATTAGTTCAACATTAAAATACTAATTATTATAATTATAGTGCCATGAGTAATATAAAATATATTTGTTCATACTAATAAAAAAAAAATTCATCATGTTTTATACATAAGAGTATTTATGTAATCAATTATATATCATTATGGTTCATTAGCTTAAATAAACATTAAAATAGAGTAAATTTGATTCTGTTTCTGATTCCTAAATTGTTCGTAAACATCTGGAATGTAATTTAATAACTTGATACGGATTCCTCTTAATTCTTTTTCTAATGGAACTTGATTTCATTTCCCTCTATTCTTGATTAGTAAATGTGTCCTAAGTACTTATACATTATATGTCAAAAAAAAAAAAAAAAAAGGTACCGATACACTTTCCTTGAAATTTGTAATAGGGATTTAGCTCGGTTTCCTATCAAATACCTTACACAGCAACCTAAAGGTGTTAAGACTTAAAAAAAAAATCACTTTTCCTTTTTAAATTATGAATTTAATATTTGTGTATATATTTTTTATTTTATGAAATACAACTTGAAATGGCTTGTAACGAGGAAGACTTAAATTGAAACATTATCAAACTAAATGAACGTTTTTATCATTGAACCATATTAGACTATTGTATTATTTGGGTATGCTTAAAATTATAATATTTAGAAACAAGAAATATCATTTCGATCAAATAATATAAGTAACTTTAATTACAAGCAGGTCTAATTGTCTAAATAAATTTTTGTAGATGTATAAAATAATAAACTCATAATAGGTTTTAACTTAATATTTCAAAAAAAAAAAAAGTTTTAACTTCTAATCGAGATAGTTTACTTTTTTTTTTAATTATTATTGATCTTTTATAGATATTACAACGTGATAATACTATAATAGCAGGAATTAAGATTTTATTATGTCCTAGATTTCAAGTTCACTGTTGTAACTTCATTATGTCATATTAGATATAGTGCTCAAAAACTATATATTATAATCCAAATCATTTCCTTTCCTTTCCCTCCAATTCCATCAAACCAAATATAGTTTTTGATGATGAACTATGTTTGGTTTGATACAAGTTAGTATTTTTTTTTTCTTTGCTCCAGTATTATGAAATTGTGTTACTGGTTTTTTCTTTTAAAAAAAATTTGTATATATAGTATAAATAATTTTTTTTTTCAGTAGATATAGAAAACCAGTATTTCATATATATTGTTTTTATAGTAAAAAAAAACACTATTTCAATTATATTGTTAAAGTGTTGTAAACCACTATTTATTTTTTTATTTAAATAAAAGTTACTGTACATATATTTTTCTTCTTCTCATACATTGTTGTTGTTCGTATTTCCAACAATCTAAAGACAGTATTCATATGGTTGATTCACAATCACCAGTAGCCGTTAGTGGTATTGTAAAGAATTCCAACGATGGGAAGCCTGAGAAGTTCAAGGGAATTGACTTCAAGAGATGGCAACAAAAGATGTTGTTTTACTTGACAACCATGAACTTGGCACATGTGGTTGGAGAAAATGCTCCCAAGATGGCTAAAAATCCAACGAAAGAATCAATGATGACGCTCGATGCTTGGAGGCAAGCTGATTTCCTAGGTAGGAATTACATACTTAATCGTCTGGATGACAATCTATATGACATATATTCTGCTTGCAAAATTGCCAAGGAAGTATGGGAGTCACATGAGCAGAAATACAAAACAGAATATGTCAATTCAAAGAAATTTGTAATTGGTAAGTTTCTCAAGTTTATCATGGTTGATGCAAAATCTGTGATCAAACAGGTAGAAGAACTTCAAGTGTTGATTTATGAACTACATGCTGAAGGATGTTCAATCAATGAACACTTCCAAGTTGGAGCAATTATTGAAAAATTGCCTCCATCATGGAATGAATTCAAAATCTACTTGAAGCACAAGCATCGAGAGATGTCAATGGAAGACTTGATTATAAGGCTTCGTGTTGAAGAAGATCACATGATAGGTGACAAGAAGAAAGTTCCTGTTATAGAATCCAAAGCCAATCTTGTTGAAGGGAAAAAGCAATATTTCCAGAAAAATAAAGGAAAGAAAGGAGCCAAGAAACCTGTCAACAATCATGCGCCAAAAGGCAAGGATTTTAAGAAAATCAAAGGATGTTGCTGGGTCTGTGGGAAGGCTGGACACAGGGCACCGGACTGCCGCCACAAAAAGGACCTGAATTCTCAAAACAACCAAGCAAATGTTGTTGAATCTTACGAGTATCTTGTTGCAATTGTTTCTGAGACAAATATAGTTTCGGATGTCAAAGGCTGGTGGATAGATACAGGTGCCACCCGACACATCTGCAGTAATAAAAATTTATTCTGAGTACAATCAAATTGCTGGTGAAGAAAAAAATTACATGAGAAATGCTTCCGCATCAATTGTGGAAGGCAAAGGAAATGTAAAATTGAAGTTTACTTCTGGAAAAGTCCTGACCCTTTTAGATGTCCTTAATGTACCTGATATTAGGAAAAATCTAGTATCCGGACCTCTCCTTAGTAACAAGGGGTTCAAACTTGTATTTGAATCTGATAAGTTTGTATTAACCAAAGTGGGAATGTTTGTGGGAAGGGGTTACGTGACAGATGGCCTGTTTAAACTCAATGTAATGGTTACCGATGCTATTAATAAAATGAATTAGGTTTCCGTTTACTTTGTTTAATCTTCAAATATTTGGCATGCAAGGTTAGGACATGTAAATTTCCGATCATTGCATAGGATGATAAATTTGGGTTTATTGCCAAAATTTAATATAGATTTCACCTATAAATGTGAAATATGTACAGAATCAAAATTTGCTAGGCAAAGTTTTAAATTTGTTCATGGAAGGTCAAATGAATTACTTGGATGAATTCATAGTGATCTTTGTGTTTTTAAATCATTACCAACACGTGGTGGAAAAAATTATTATATATCATTCATTGGTGATTGCAGTAAATTTTGCTACGTTTAATTAATTCATAGCAAAGATGAAGCCTTAGAAATGTTTAAGACTTACAAGGTAGAAGTTGAAAATCAACTTGAAAGAAAAATCAAGGCACTTAGATCAGATAGAGGTGGTGAATATGAGTTCACTGCGTTTTCTGAATTTTGTGCAAAACATGGAATTATTCATCAAACAACTGCACCGTATATACCACAACAAAATGGTGCACCAGATAGAAAAAATAGAACTTTTAAAGATATGATTAATTCTATGTTAAATAGTTCTAGGTTTCCACATAATATGTAGGGTAAAGCCTTACTTACTGCAAATCATATTTTGAATAAAATTTCACATAAGAAGACGAATAAATCTCCTTATGAAGTGGGGAAAGGACGGATGCTAACTTACAAAACCCTTAAAGTGTGGGGTTGCCTTGTAAAAGTTCAAGTTCCTTTACCCAAAAAAACTAAACTTGGGCCTAAAACGGTTGACTGTGTTTTCATAGGATTTGCAAACACAAGTGCAGCATACAGGTTTTTGGTATTTAAATCAGAGGTATTTGATATACATGTCAACACTATTATTGAATCTGTAGATGCTGAATTTTTTAAGGAAATTTTTCCTTACAAAGAAAGTCGGTCTGGTTCAACCAGAAAAAGAACTCGTGATGAAAGTCATGATGGACCTTCCACTTCAGGTATATAAGAACGGAACTTGGAATCAAGAAGTGGAAATAGGATGAAAATTCCAAAGAATTTTGGTCCAGATTTTGTTAGCTACTTGACAGAAGCAGAACCACAAACCTATAAATAAGCAATGACTTCACTTGAGACTCCTTTATGGAAGGAAGCAATTAACAGTGAATTCGAATCCATTTTACACAACAATACATGGGAATTGGTTGACTTACCACCAGGCAATAAACCAATAGGCTATAAATGGACTTTTACAAGGAAACTAAAAGCCGACGTTACAATAGAAAAATATAAGGCATGTTTGGTTGCTAAAGAGTATTGACAAAAGGAAGGGTTGGATTATTTCCACATTTATTCTCCTGTATCAAGAATAACATCTATTAGGATACTAAATGCAATAGCTGCTATTCATAATATGGATATACATCAGATGGATGTGAAAACAACATTTTTAAATGGGGAATTAGATGAAGAGATATCTATGGAACAACCAGAAGGCTTTGTGGTAAAAGGTCAAGAAAACAAAGTTTGTAGACTTGCTAAGTCCTTGTATGGGCTCAAACAAACACCAAAACAGTGGCATGAAAAGTTTTATCATACAAAGCTAACACATGGTTTTAAAATCAATGAGTTCGATAAATGTGTTTACATCAAGAATATGAGAAATTCTTGTGTACTTGTCTGCTTGTATGTTGATGACATGTTAATTATGGGAACAAGTAAGGATGTGATAAATTCTACCAAAAAGATGTTAAATTCAAATTTTGACATGAAAGACTTAGGCCAAGCCAATGTCATTTTAGGAATTCAAATCAAACGAAATAATGAAGGATATATCCTTACTCAATCTCATTATGTGGAAAAGATATTAATAAGGTTTGATCAAGTTGATTGCAAACCTGCGGTAACTCCATTTGATGCAAATTGCAAATTACATAAACACATGGGAGAAGCAATTAGTCAATTGGAATATTCTTAGATCATTGGTAGCTTGATGTATTTGATGAATTCTACTAGACCAGATCTTGTTTATGCAGTAAGTAGAGTTAGTAGATACACAATCAATCCTGGACATGATCACTGGGAAACACTAATCAGGGTGTTAAGATATTTAAAATACACCTTAGATTATGGATTGCACTATACAAAATATCCACTAGTATTAGAAGGATTTAGTTATGCTAATTGGATTTCAGATAGAACAGAAACTAAATCAGCTAGTGGATATGTTTTCACTTTAGGTGGGGTTACAGTCCCATGGAAGTCCTCCAAGCAGACGTGTATAGCACGATCTACAATGGAATCAGAATTCATAGCCTTGGATAAAGCTGCCGAAGAAGCAGAATGGCTAAGAAATTTCCTTGAGGACATTCCAGTATGGCATAAGCCTGTAACAGCAATATGTATACATTGTGATAGTATGACAACCCAAGCAAGAGACAAAAGTAGTGTATACAATGGAAAATCAAGACATATCAGGCGTAGTCTTAATACAATTAAACAATTACTCTCAAATGGAGTTATATCCATTGACTATATAAAGTGAAAGCAAAATATTGCAGATCCTTTGAAAAAAGGCCTACCTAGAGAGCAAATTAAGTATACATCGAGGGGAATGGGTTTAAATCCACTCAATAAGTCAAGCCAGACGGAAACCTAACCTAGTAGATTGGAGATCCCATGGTCTAGGTTCAATAGGCAAACTGGTTTTGTAAGACTTAAATTGTAAAACACACAGTAAATCTTATTCCTATGATGGTTGGTGTGTTGTATGCGGTTGTTAAGGATATGATAAGCATTTAATGACACTGATATCTTGTTATCAAGAGAAGTTAAACATAAAACTTTTAATTAGTGTCACCTATATGATAGTAAATGTGGGGTCACATTTATGAGAATGGAAAAAAAAAGGCTAAGTTCTCTAAAGCAATAATGAAAAACTGGGATCTATTCAACTCCAAAATGAACAAAAACGTATGAACTAAAGTATATTTAAGGGGTGTTTTGTGTAAAACATATTGTCTTGATTTACTACCACGGTGAACTGTTCAAGATCATCTATATCCACTATATCACCAAGTAATCCGATGTGCCGTTACTAGGGTAAGTTCAAGTCTAAAAGACACTTCTCCCGATACATGACACGTATGTTCTTCTCAAGTACATTCATTTAGTAGACTAAGGTTATAGTGTAAATGTGGAGTATTGAATTTTAAATCATTTGTGGGATATTGTTGAAAAAGTTTGATTTAAAATTGAATTTTTTAATTTTAAACTTAGACAGTTATAAACAATAGTGTTTGTTCCTTTTTTGTTAACAGACACAATCCTGTCTTTTTGTTTTATTTTATTTTTATGTCATTTTTGTAACAGACACAATTCTATAACATTTGTGTCTTTACAAAAAGGCATGTCTGGGTTTATAAATAGGACAAGTGAGTCAAGTTTGCAGAGACAATTTTATTTTAACTTTTCTTTCATTCATACTGCTTTCATATTGTACTGAGAGAAAAATATACTGTTCGTCAGGGTTTGAAATTTTGTGCTACAATTTCGAACACAGATAGTTGTATCCTGGTAGACAGACAGTCATCTATCGGTCTTCAAGCACAGTGAAGGGGTGAAATACTGTCTTCAGAACATTGCTCAACACAAGCCTCTATCTTAATTCAACAATTACAGATACAAGCTAGTATTTTTTTTTTCTTTGCTATAGTATTATGAAATTTTGTTTTACTGGTTTTTTCTTTATAGTACAATTTTTTTTTTCAGTAGATATAGAAAACCAGTATTTCATAAATATTGTTTTTATAGTAAAAAAAACACTATTTCAATTATATTGTTAAAGTGTTGTACATCACTATTTATTTATTTATTTAAATAAAAGTTACTGTAAATATATTTTTCTTCTTCTCACACATTGTTGTTGATTGTATTTCCAACATATATAATTTAGAGTTTTGTTAGGGGTGCCCCCCCTCTTACTCCGTACACACACACACACACACATATATATATATATATATATATATATAATTGAACTTTTATAATGTTCTACATACTTGAAGTATTATGAATGGATTTTATCATTTTATCTACAAGTGAAATTTGTAAAGAAGTAATTAATAGCATAGAAATGTATGGGGAGTTGTCTCCCTTTTGTTGGAGTATATATCCGCAAGAGATGGTTGAGCACTCTTCTATCACATTGGTGGTCTTGAAATATATCTGGACCGTATATGTATCGTCTGAAATTGGCATATCCCAACAGCCCTAAAGTAGTAACAGTAAATTGTAATACTTAAAAAAAAAGGTATGATATATTTTCAAATCATATTGATAATGTGATATTTGATATTACATTTACATATCGATTTGACTCGATTAAAACTTTATTTCCTTGAAACTAATTAGGGTTTAGGGAAAACTAAATGAATAAACGCTATCTTCTTTTGTTCACTTCATTGCTATCAAAGGGTGTATTTAGTAAAATGAATTGCGTAGAAATCATGTCTCTACCATCTTATGTAAAAAAAAAAAAAGTTGTTATTTCTTTCTTACTTGAAGAGTAAGAACTATTAAGTCATCTTCCCGTATCTTTTTGTAATAGTTTTCTTCTGAAATTGAAGTTTTCTTTTAAAACAAATGTGAACATTTATAAGTGAAAATTATCAATATATTATTGCAATAAGAATATTAATATGTCGAATTTTTTCGAATTTTATGGGCATGATAGAAGTGGATCCCTCATGTATGTGAAGACAGAGGTATCGTGGAGACAAGAAGTGAGGCCTTCCTAACTAGAAAGTAATTAAAACAAAACAAAACAAATTATACATAATCAAATTAGTTGACATCAGAAAAAAAAAATGTGCAGGTTGTTATATAATTGGTGCAGTTTCCAAAGCACAAAACCCTAGCTAGGCTTGTCATGCAAAGACAACCCCAAGACATTGATGTTGACTCCATCTTCTCACACGTAGAATTACTACAAATTTCATGTCACTCTCTATGTCTCAATATGCACCAAACAACTACTGCTTATCTCTCCCTATAAAACCAACCACAAATGAAGAGGCCTAGACACACAAACACTACAACACACATCAGATACATTGAAAACACAAATTCAAAAATATATAAACTCTTAAGATGGTTAGGGTTCCTTGCAAGCATCTTCTTATTGTGGGTTTTCTCTTGCTTTGTTTCTTCATCTCTCCCTCTAATGGAGGTAAGATACTAAAATTATTCATTGATTTTTGTGGGGTTTTTAAAAAAAAAAAAGTTTCTTTTGGTTTTTATTATATAATTTCTTCTTGTATTTGAATATATGTTTTGTGTTGCTGCATGCAGCTAGAAGTTTGGGGGTGACTAGTGTTGGAGTTGATGATCAGAAAATGAAGGGCCAAGATGTACTTGATCATCAGCAAGTGGTTAAACCAGCAGAAGAAAATGGAGGAGAAGCAGAAAATATGGATGAGGACTTGGTTTCAGTGGATTACACTCCAGCAAGAAGGAAACCTCCAATTCATAACTAAAACAATATTTATAAATTAAAGCAACCAAAATTTTGTAATACAAGGTACTGGTTATTATATTAATTACTCATTTTATATAGCCAGATAGGATATATATATATATATGTATGTGTTTGTAAGTATGAGGGTGTGGAAGCTAGAAAATTATACATTACTAGCTAGCTAGTGTTTTATGTTTCTTGCAAATTAGGGTTATGAATTGGATCATTATTAGATAAATATATATATGTATATATATATAAATAATTATTGACTGTTTACAGACATGTTATATATACAACTTTAATTAGCTTGTAACAGTATTTTTCATGTTCAGTATTTGTCTTGATCATTAAAATAGTTTTAACAAGGGGCATGCAGTACAAAAACAATGAATGCTGAGCTAAATATATATAACTAATTAGTTATATCACTCTCCTCTCCTCTGCAGAGTTTTGATTGATTTGAATGGATCTATAAATCCTGCAACAGTTTTTGCACTTTCAACATATTGAAGAAAATATATATGTTTGCCTTTCTTTCTTTCTTCTTTCTTTTTCTTAAGTGGAAAAAAACAGCAAATTATTTAAGAGTTACTGAGAACAAAATTTCCAAAACATTGTGGGGCACAGGGCTCATTATGTTTGGTTATCACGTGACTGTATTGTAAAATCCGACATATTTTTCTTCTTTCTAAAAGTATCTATAGGATAATCGCAATTCATCAGTTACTCTATATGTGTATATATTATTAGGTATGGGATTCCAAATTTTTTGATCCTATGAAATTGTCACTCTTTAAAGTTGCAGAGTAAACAATTCGGCTATGTAACGTCGGTTACTCTATATATGTATATATGTAGAGCTGGCAAAATTGACCCGTAACCCGCCAACCCGACACGAACCCGAGGTCAATAAACGGGTTGGGTTGGCTTCTAAACGGGTTCGGGTTGTAATCGGGTCAACCCGTGTAACCCGTTTATTATACGGGTCGTGTCGGGTTTGGATTCACGGGTTATACACGGGTTCGCGGGTGATCCGTATAACCCGTATAGTTTTACAGATAGATTTTTAATTATTATTGTTATAGGGGTTAAAAATAAATTTTAACATACTATATAAACATTCTTTTAATACAAACTCTAACCCTATCACTTGCTCAGTTGCTCATTGCCCTCAACCTCTCAGCCGTTCAGCACTCAGCCCCTCACCCTAACTGCCTAACCCTTTCAATCGCTCACCCTTTAAGACTCAGAGTCTCAGTCACTCTCCTACGCCGTCGTCAACTTGTCATCGTCTCCCACGTCCGTCGCCATCCTCCCTTACATGTCAATCTGTCATCGTCATCGTCGTCGTCATCCCTCACCTGTCGTCGTCGTCATCGTCCCTCACCTGTCGTCGTCATCGTCCCTCACCTGTCGTCGTCATCGTCGTCCTCACCTGTCGTCGTCATCGTCGTCCTCACCTGCCATCGATGATCTATCACTCGCCTTCTATCACTCTCTGACGGTGACAGATCGCCAACGACAGATCGCCAGTCACCTTATATCACTCTCTGACTCTCTTACGTCGTCGTCGTCGTCGTAGTCGTCAGAAGTCAGAACTGCTTGGTTGGTCGTCGTCCGTCACCTGTCGACAGGCTGTCGTCTCCCTCACCGGCTACTGAGATTTTCAAGCGGTAATTCCAAATTTCCAATATTCCAAATGACATTTATTTTATATTTTTATGGAATTTTTTAGGGTTTGAAACGAAATCCAAATGTTGTTTGAATCTGTAATTGTTTTTGTGTTTGTGGGTTTGGAGTGTTCGTATATGATATTTGTTTTTGTTTTTGAATATGGAATTTTGTAGGCAGACCTGCAAGGGTCTCAGTTGTTTGAATGTTGTTTGAATGTGGAATTGTTTTTGTATTTGTGGGTTTGTACTGTTCGTATATGATATTTGTTTTTGTTTTTGAATATGGAATTTTGTAGGCAGACCTGCAAGGGTCTCAGTTGTTTGAATGTTTTTTGAATGTGGAATTGTTTTTGTGTTTGTGGGTTTGGACTATTTGAATATGATATTTCTTTTTGTTTTTGAATCTGGAATTTTTTAGGTCTCAGTTGTTTGAATCTGGAATTGTTTTTGTGTTTGTGGGTTTGGACTGTTTGAAGTTGGGTTTACTGTATATTACAAATTCGATGCCATTTTCTACTACTGTTCAAGTTCAGGTTTAGATTTGTTTTCTGACATTTAAAATTCTGCCTCTGTTTCAATAGTGTTTTTCTTTTAATTGTAATATAATTGTAAAAACAAATCAAAAATGAAAAAAAATATTCGGTTTCACTGTTTGTTTGTTAAATGTGAAGGCAGTAAGGCAGATATATATAAATAGATGAAGCATAGTGTTTGTTTGAATCTGGAATTGTTTTTGTGTTTGTGGGTTTGGACTATTTGAATATGGCATTTCTTTTTGTTTTTGAATCTGGAATTTTTTAGGCAGACCTGCAAGAGTCTCAGTTGTTTGAATGTTGTTTGAATCTGTAATTGTTTTTGTGTTTGTGGGTTTGAACTGTTTGAATATGGCATTTTTGTTTTTGTTTTTGAATATGGAATTATGGCTTGGTAAGTCTTGGTAAGTCTTGAATTGTATTGAAATTATAATTTTATATGTTGTTTTACAGCAAAATCTATGGATTCAAGTTCAAACAATGACGTTATTCCAAGTTTGGGAGAGGAAGAGGAAGAGGAAGAGGAAGAGGAAGGTAATGACACTATGGAGCCAGTGGAGGCAAATAGCAGGTCTAATACCCCGACTGGGAGTGGTCAAGATCGAAAAAGAAAGCGCACTTCCGCTGTGTGGTCTTCGTTTGTGATTGTAGGAAAAAATGCACAGGGAAAAGAACATTGTAAGTGCAAATATTGTGGAAAGCAATACATTTGTGAAGTCACTCATGGTACAGGTAACATGAAACGTCATATAGAGTTTCAATGTCCTAAGATAATGATGCATGACCCTCGTCAAATGTTATTGAAAAATAATAAGTCTGCCAACATGAAAGTTTCCAATCCGAAAAGTCAAAATGAATTTAGAACAATAGTAGCTGAAACTATTGTTTTGCATGATTTGCCTTTTTCATTTGTTGAGTGGTCGGGTGTTAGAAAAATGATTGGATATTGCACAGATGAGTTCCATATGGTGTCTAGGAATACCGCGAAAGCGGATGTATTGAGCTTGTATTGTATTGAAAAAACTAAAGTCAAGACATTGCTAGAAGAAGCTCCTGGTAGAATATGTCTAACATCTGATTTATGGACTTCCATAGCCACGGATGGTTACATGTGTTTCACAGCACATTTTATTGATAAAAATTGGGTTCTTCAAAAAAAAGTATTGAGCTTTTGCTTTATGCCACCTCCACATGATGGGGTTTCTTTAACGGATAAAATTAAGACATTGTTGTGTGAGTGGAAAATTGAGAACAGAATTTTTTCGATTACTTTGGACAATGCTTCATCCAATAATTCATTAGTGCATAATTTGAAAAGTCATTTGAACATAAACAAAGCACTTTTATGTGATGGAGAATTCTTGCATATTCGTTGTTGTGCTCATATCATTAATTTGATTGTTCAAGATGGATTAAAGGAAATAGATGGTGTTGTCCATAAGGTTCGTGAGAGTGTGAAATATGCAAGAGCTTCGCAAACTAGAAAGCAAAAGTTTTTAGAGTGTATCAAACGAGTTCATTTAGATTCTAAAAGGGGTTTAAGACAAGATGTTCCTACTAGATGGAATTCCACTTACCTTATGCTTGATAGTGCTATTTATTATCGACTTGCTTGGACTGCATTAGAGTTGGTTGATAGTAATTACAAGCATTGCCCTTCTGAAAGTGAGTGGGAAAATGTTGAGAAACTTTGCAAGTTTTTGCGTCATTTTTATGACACTACTAATCTTTTTTCGGGAACAAAATATCCCACTTCAAATTTGTACATGCCTAGGTGTTTATCACTTATTTGACTTTGATGCAAAACTTGGCAAGTGATGATCCGTTCTTTAAAGCGATGTCAAATCAAATGTATACCAAGTTCAATAAGTATTGGTTTGATTTTTCCACTATTTTAGCAATAGCTATTATTTTGGATCCTCGTTACAAAATGGAGTTTGTGATGTTTGTTTATGAGAGATTGTATGGTGCCGAATCAAAGCAATTGGAAGAAGTTAAGGGGAAATTGTTTGCTTTGTTTAATGAGTATGTGACTAGCTCGACTGGACGATCTACCATTAGGCCATCTCCACCATCTTATCCTAGTACTTCTAGTGGACGACAAAGAGTAGATGACCTTGATCTTGTTTTACTGGTAATAAATTCTTTGTTTATTTAATCGATATTTGTTTATAGTAATAACTTTTTTGCTTTAATATTTTAATTACACATGTGTAGGACTTTGATAATAATATCAATGGTGATATTGTTGACATTCAAAGAACACAATTGGATTTGTATTTGGAGGAGAGAAGACTTGAAAGATCAATTGATTTAAACATTTTAGACTTTTGGAAGGGCAATGAACCTCGTTATCCTGAACTTGCTGTCATGGCTCGTGATGTTTTAAGCGTTCCAATATCTACAGTGGCATCTGAATCAGCATTTAGCATGGGTGGTCGGGTTCTTGATCAATTCCGGAGTTCACTTCTTCCGAATGTAGCAAAAGCCTTAGTTTGCAGTCGTGATTGGATACTTGGAAATGGAGGTAATGATTTTACCGTGACTTTGATAACTGTATTGTTGATTTCACTTTTAATAATTGATATTTTTATTTAATTTTATATCACCTAATCATTATTGTAGAGAGTGCAATTTTGAAATGTGAAGAAATTACTAAAGACTTGTGGGAAATGGAGGATGACAGTACTCCTGCTAGTACTCAAACAATGCACGACCAAAGTTCAATTCAAGGCTATTAAATACATATCTTGATCCATCAATTTCTTTGGACAACAATTTGGACCAATTTGTGATTATGGATGACTGTATGGATTATTTATGGATTCATTTTTTTTTTAACTTTGTAATGATTATGGATAAGTGGATAACTATATTTGTCTTTCGGGATGACTGTATTTAATTTTATATTTGTTGTATTATTTAATGATATTAGATTGGATTTGATTGGATTTGATTATTAAAACTTATTACTCTATAAGGTAATAAGGTTTGATGTATTTGTGTTAGATTAATATGATTTTTTTTTTTAAATGTTAGGTAAATGTGTTAAATGGGTTCGGGTTAAACGGATCACACGGGTCAAACCCGACCCAGTAAGACTCGATTAGATTATTAAACGTGTAACGGGTCAACCCGTTTAACCCGTGTATTTATTCGTGTCGTGTTGGGTTTCAGACGGTTAACCCGTTTAATTAAACGGGTCGTGTCGGGTTGATAGTTAATTCTATTCGGGTCGTGTCGGGTTGATGTCAACCCGACCCATGAACCCGAATTGCCAGCCCTATATATATGTATATATTATCACGTGTGAGATTTTATATTTTTTTATTCTTATGAAATCGTCACTCTATAAAGCTATAAAAAGTTAGGCTATGTAACGTTATATATATATATACAAAATCTTACACCTGATATATTCTATATGTATACATGTTTAGTCAGCTGACAAAAAGGAGCACTTGGGATCAATATCATATATATATATATATTGATTTCAATAACATTTAAAAATATATATATATGAAATCTCGCACATGATACATCCTATATGTATACAAGTTTTGTCGGCTGATAGAAAGGAGCACTTGGAATCAATATGATATTTTGCTATATATTGTATATTTTGTAGTACTCTGAAACACACAATAAGCTCTCATTTTATGATGGAATTCGTTTTTGTATAAGTCTGATTAATTTACAGTTGTTTTTGGTTTTTCGTGATCTTAACTGCTGATCAAAGCAATTTTTGAAAGGTACTCCACAAAACTGTCATGGATGGACTTGTTGAAAAGGTATGTGATTTTTCTTCATGTTTTGTTGCTTTACAAGGTAGAATGTGATTAATTCTTTTAGATATATATAAAATAAAATTAAAAACCAGAAAGAATTTGATTTAAATCATGTATAGAAGACAAGAAAAGCTATGGAATCTCAATGTGTAAAACCACCTAAAAGTAGTTATGTGTATAAAACCCAAGAGAATTTCAAGATTTCTATATAAAACCCACCTCCTTTAAATGAGAGCTAATTAAAAAAGCTTTCATAGAAGATTTCATACAAATTTGGGAGACATTTCTAATAGATTTCATAGTATCATAACAGATTTTTGACAAATTTGAAATCTCTTTCAAGAAAAAAAAAAGCCAAATTTAAAATCAATCGAATCCACTTTTTTTTGATAAAATTATCTATGATCGGGATCGGTAGGTGTACTGAAACATCCCAGCTATGTTGGCACCTCCTTAGTACCCTCTTCATCTACCGAATCCCAACATATTATTAAATACATAAAAGAGAGTCAATAAAGGAAACAAAGAAAAAGAACGAATCATCAGAACCTAAAGGAAGATCTACTACAAACATCATCATAAATAAAAGAATTACAAAAGTCTAGAGCATTCCACCACCATCTTGGAATAACGATACTGGGGCTCTTAGACGCTAAGCAATTTGCAACACGGTTTCCCTCTCGGTAAATATTAGTGCAACAAAGTCCATCTGATAGAGCAAACTCAAACACTTATCCCAAGCTGGACGCCAACACCAAGGAACCTTACGAGACCTATAACGAATGATGGCCACCTCATGTGCAGAATCACTCTCCAACCACAACTGAAACCAACCAAAGGTCCAAGAATACTCAACTGCATGAACGACAACCGCCAACTTAGCCTCAAAAGCAAAACAGACACAAAGAGGAATAGCAAAGCAGTCCTTGACAAAGAGTCTACAAGTACAAAAAACCCTTGCACAACTATTAAGGCTAGGATTATCAAAAGTAGCCCCGTTTGTGATAACCTTAAGGAAACCTGGCGAGGGAGGACACCAAATAACCTCTAAATTGCTAGTGGCCTAGAAGGATGACTAAAGACATGAAGCCACTGAAGAGTCAAAAGCTTATCCACCAAATTCTTCATCGTGCTGGCCGAAGAGAATCTGTCACATAAACAGAACACCAAACCAAGAAAAAAGCCTCTACAAAAACAGGTGTGCCACCCTCAAAGGTGGCTTTATTATGGAAAAACCACACTACCCAAAAGACTTTGATAATTGAAATCAACCAAAGAGCTTTCAATTACTTACTAAACGGAACCCTCATCGCCTCCTACCAAAGCTCAAAAAAGAACCATTCAGCTTGATATTACGACCAAACACAATGGACACTGGATCCCATAATCCAAGAACAAAGGGACAATCTAAAAAAAATAGATAACTTAAATCTTCCTTTGTTTTACAACAATGCAGACAAAGGGAAGGAAAAATATAACCTCGGGCACGCAATGCAGCATCAGAAGGGATCTTCCCATGAAACAAACGCCATGCGAGGATAAATCGAGAATAAGGGATAAACGTCACCCAGATCTATTTTCCCCAACAGACTGAACTCTTAGTCTTAGAAAGAGAAACATAAGCACCCTTACAAGAAATAACACCATCCAAAGAACAAGTCCAAATCAGAGAGTCTGGACCAGTGCTCACTACCACCATTTCAATATCATAAGCAAAAGCGAGAGGGATGA
Organism: Dipteronia dyeriana; assembly: GCA_032871835.1. Classification (NCBI taxonomy): domain Eukaryota; kingdom Viridiplantae; phylum Streptophyta; class Magnoliopsida; order Sapindales; family Sapindaceae; genus Dipteronia; species Dipteronia dyeriana. The sequence continues at coordinate 86,083,753 of CM065297.1, read as the reverse complement.
GCGAAAGGATGCAAAAAGGTCTCACCCTTCCAAATTCAAATAAATATCTCTCAAAAGAGACTCTAGAGGTGGCTGCAATGACAAATGACACTCAATCAAATCAATTAATAGAGATCCTAACCAGGTTGTCTGTCTAAAAATAAACCTTGGAATGTCAACCAACCAACCACCTAGATTCAAGCATACAAGGAACATAATAAGATCTCAAACTAGACCAAATAGAAGAGTAGATGTACCATGCCCTCGGTTTGTGATCCTGAGTGAAATAACGAGCACAGAGGTAAGTGAAAACAAGATTTTTCTCGGTCAACATCTTCCAAGTGAACTTCTTTAACATGGTCTTGTTAAGATTTTCCTCAGTCTTTAATAAAGCCATATTGGTTGGGCGAGATAATACAAAAGCAAATATTGGTCAGACGCTCAATAATAATCTTAGTAATAATTTGAAATAAGAAATTACCAAGCGCAATCAGGCAAAACTGACTGAAAGTGAGAGCGGTTGGCAACTTCAGAATGAGGACCATAAAGTTAGATTCCAGACCTAAAAAACCAGAATCAGTACAGAAAAAATCTTGCACAGCCAAAACCACATCAGACCCCACAATATCCCAATAATGACAATAAAATCCGCTTGAGAAACCATCTGGACCAGGAGCAATAAGAGCATCCATGTTAAAAACCGTCACCCTCACCATATCATAAGAAGGAACTTGAAGAATCAAAGAATTCTTTTCAATAGTAACCAAGTAAGGAACATGTTCCCAAATGATAGATAAATCTAAACTAAAGTCACCAGGATCTGAAAAAGTATACAGACAAAAGGAAGTAACATGCTCACCAGTTCCAGTCGAATCATAAGAAATATTCAAACCAATTTGAATGGAGGAAAGAGATTTTTTCCCCTCTTTGCGTTTGAGCAAATAGTGAAAAAAATTAGAATTTTGATCACCCTCAGCAAGCCATCTGACTCTACCCTTCCCTCTAAAAAAACGTCATACTATCCTAGAATTTTATCCAAAACAGCAAGAATGTTAGTTTCAAGATGAAACCAATCTTCATAAAAACTTTCAGAACTGATCTTGCCTTGAATTAACATCACATTCTCATTAGCTTTAAAGACATTCAGAGCAATACCCCCAAACACCTCCTAATTCCACTTCCTTAAAGCCCCCCATAAAAGCTTTATGTTTTGAACAAAAGCCCAAGTACCGCTCCCTGCAACAGAAGATGATCAAACCGATCTAACTAAATCGATGAAAGAATGATGATAAACCAACGTACCCTGAAGCCTGAAAGGCTGAGGGCCTCGATGAAACACCCACAAAATAAGAAACTTGTAAGCGTTGTTGATCTGAATGTAATCTAGGCAAGGTAACACAAGAGATCTGTGACCAGGCATCTAGAAAAAAAGGAAAACAAAGATCTCTATCTAACCGAGAAAGAAATATACCGCCTCTGTCGCATTTGATATGGTGTGGAAAGCGCCTTTCTTCTCAATGTCAACAAGATCACAAATAGTCAAAGAAGCTCGAAAGTCATTACAAGAAGTAGTAGAGATATTATAATGGTTTCATGAGCTCATTAAACCAAATTTAAGTCCCCAATCATAGGCCATGGATCCTCCAAACTAGAAATATCCATAAGAGAACTCTGAAGAGATATACGGGTAATGTAGCTCACACTAGTATAAACAACAGAAATACGATGGGCAATCCCACACATTAGTAGAAACTGTTACATGTTGAGGATGATGCAAGAAAAAAATAGTAACATCTTGAAAAACAGAAGACCTAAAAATCCACATAGTATAAAGACCTCTAGTATTAGCACTGATAAAGTATAACCCAATAGAACACTAAAAAGTATAAGCAATCCAATCAAAAGCACATAGAGACTCAACAATGCAAATAAAATCTTGTCTATGACGAGAACAAAATCTTTCAAAGTGTGATGGGTATCACTATTTTCAATGCTTCTACAATTTCAATAAAAGATAATCATTTATGTAACAACTTATTCTTGGCAGCCCTAGTCTTGAACAAATCAACAGTGATGACAAGTTTGTTATTCTTCTTACCTTTTTAGCGGTAACCTCTTTCCAACCTGAATCTTCCATTTGATCCGCTCAAGAGACTCCGTCGTGAGTACCTATGGTGGCTAAAGCTGTTGGATAACTGAAGTTTGATTCGGTGTCTTAATTGTTGGTATCTGAACTAACTTCACCTTCAATAGTAGAAGTCTGAGACTCTACCAGGGGAGGATCTATCAAAGGACTCATACGAGCAACAACATGAACTGTTATGGCATCAACAATAGAATCCACTTATATATTAGTCAAATTGACAACATCGATTATTTGATGAGGGCAATAGGCCATCAGCGTCATTGAGTAATTTTCCATAAAATGTTCATCCAATCCAATGCAATGCAATATAATCTTAAGTGAAAATTTGATTGGAATCAAGTGAATCAGATCGAAAAATCAGTTTTATTGGAAAGAAAAATGATACAGGAGATAACCGTGAAGATTTTCTTGAAGATTTTTTATTTTAAAAATATTATTATGTTCTCTTTAATTAGATATTTGATTATTTAAAGATTTGATTTTATTAAATTAAATCTAATTTTCTTATTAGATTTGGTTAACAAGTTTTAGAATTTTTTTGTTGTTTAAGAATTTTAGGAGTTATCGAATCTTAAGAGATTCGGGTTTTATTATTTAAGTAGCTTGTATTAGGTTTGAAAAATTAGAAGTCGTTGAATTAATAAAAATTAAAGAGTTTTCTCTTTCAATGTCCATTTCGGTACCCTGCGCGGGTCAATAATTTGAAGCCTATTTTTCTGATATCTGTACACGGATCAACAAATCAATAGTAGGGTTCGCTTCTGGTATTCGTGCTCGAATCAACAGATTCGAATAGATTATCTCCTATCTTTTATCGATCGATGTTTGTATGATTCTTCAATCTACATAAAAAAAATCAGATCAGAATATATCATTCCAATTTAATTTGTGAAAATTAAGCAACTATTAAAAAAAATTACAGCGGTAGCTACAAAATTAAAAAATTCAATTCTTATTTGTCTTCTTAAACCTTAAGGAGATGAATAATGATAGAAAAATAAGTGTTGTGGGGATGGATAAGTAAATACAAAATTCAATGAACAATAATAATCATTTCAAAAAAAAAGAATGATTTAATGAACACTTAAAATGCATCAAAAATTAATATAGAGGTGATTTGACTCCGTTTGAAGACCGTACAAGTATCATCAAGTCGAAGAAAAGCTTGGCTTAGAAAGGCAAGAAAAGCAAGAAAAGACTTGATAACTATTGATTTTAGAAAAACCACAAGGCCAAAAAGAAAAAAAAAATCAATCACATATTGATCCCATACAACTGCACAACCAAGGAAGAAAATATCGGGCTTCCAAATTTATAGATATTTAAGGGATAAATCAATTTTGGTGGATATTCTATTAAAATTTAGAAGAAAAAAAAGTAGATATTTACATCTAAAGTTAGATATTTATTTTGCAAAACGTTAGAACAATCTTAAACAAATAATTATACATCAAAATAATCATATTTTATCAATAAATTAATATAGTTATGAGCTTATTATAAATTATAACATAGATAGAGTCTGTATATAATTTTTAAAATTAAGCATTTAGTAGAATAATATATGATTTCACTTTTACAATATTATATACAATATAAAGAAATTAAATATTTAATAAACAAAATTATAACAAAAAAATATAGTTCCATGATCATGATTCTATCATAAATTCATTATTGATACATAATACATTGTGTGCTCTTGAGAGAGTAATGAGTTATCGCAAGAGAACAATAAACCTCAGATTATATTATGGAAAGTTTTTCGTTGTACTTTCAGGTTACAGCGATGCTGACTGAAATACTCTTTCTGATTATTCAAAGGCCATTAGTGGATCCATTTTTAGTATTGTTTGAGGTGTAATATCATGGAAGTCTAAGAAACAGACTATTTTGGCTCAGTCCATGATGGAGTCAGAAATGATAGCATTAACTACTGTTGGTGACGAAGCAGATTGGTTGGGAAATCTGTTATCAGATACCCCACTATGGGAGAAACCGATATCAGCCGTCATTATTCACTACGTAGCATGACTATTGTAAAAGTCCAGAACCGTTATTATAACGGCAAGAGGCGACAAATACATCACAAGCACAGTACAGTTAGAGATTTTCTCTCAACTGGAGCTATAAGAGTGGATCATGTACGGTATGAGGAGAACTTGGCTAATTCTTTGACGAAAGGATTAGCAAGAGAAAAGGTTCGAAAAACCTTGAAAGGGATAAGACTAAAGCCCATTGATAGTTGAGTCACTTGTGATGGTAACCTAACCTACAGACTGGAGATCCCTAGAAGTAGGTTCAAAGGGTTATAACAAGTCATGAAGTGATATGTGGAATCATGTTATTGTTAACACATCAAGTCCATCTCTATGGAGCATGACATCCTTAAACGATTTAAGGTTGAGTTAGATATTGTCATGCCTCTTGAACCCCTAGCAGTAACTCTTTGACCAGCTCTACGAGGTGCATCCATAATATTCAACTATAGAGTAATAAACAAGGTTACAAGTTATATACATGCTAGGAGAAATTATCATAAACATACAAACCTAGAAGCATTGCAAAATATACTGACTCTAATGAATTGGCATTTCACTAGGTTCCCAAAATTAATTGTTAACTATAAGCATCCAGAATCTAATAACCAGCTCTGATATCATTTGTAACTGCTCAGACCCACCAAGTAGATATTGTCCACTTTTGGCACTTTGGCCTTCATGTACGCTTCCTCCACCCTCACGGATTTGCTTTAGATCATGGGCTTCATGCAAATATCCTTCACTCATGGCCCAAAACGCGTCTACTTAGTTAGGAGAGATGAAGGCTTATATATAAACCATGGACCTCACTCGCTAGCGATGTGAGATGTGACAATCTACCCTCTTTCAGACCTCACGTCCTCGTGACGGTCCGAACATAATCATAAATCCAAATCCACATCAGCACCAGTTAGCTAACTTGGCTCTAATACCATTATTGGCATGCCTCTTGCACCCCTAGCAGCAACTCTCTGACCAGCTCTACGAGGTCTAACTATAGAGTAATAAACAAAGTTACACGTTGTACACAGGCTAAGTGGAATTATCATAAACATACAAACCTATAAGCATTGCAAACTATACCAACTCTAATGAATTGGCATATCACTTGGTTCCCAAAATTAATTTCTAACTATAATCATCCAGAATCATATAACCAGCTCTGATACCATTTGTAACAGCTCAGCCCCACCAAGTAGATATTGTTCACTTTCGGCTTCACACACGTGTCCTTCACCCTCACGGATTTGCTTTGGATCATAGGCTTCAAGCAATCATCTTTCACTCATGGCCCAAAATGCGTCTACTTAGTTAGGAGACACCAAGGCTTATATACAAACCATGGACCTCACTCGCTAGCGATGTGGGATGTGACAATCTACCCCTCTTCGGACCTCGCGTCCTTGTGAGGGTCCAAACACAATCACAAATCCAAATCCACATCCACATCCACATCGGGTAGCGAGCCTGCTCTGATACCAAAATCGTACTTATTATCAAATATCTAAGGAAAAACCTTCAAAATAAAACCGAAATAATAACAATCTCTTAAAGTTCATAAAAAAAAAGTAATGTTCTGAAACTAAATAAACACCTATCTCCTAGGGAACCAAGAATTCAAACTCCTCTAAGATGCCAATCAATTCTTTTGCAAAACACAACCTCAAGAATCTGAAATCACAATAAACTAAGTGAGTTTGGAAACTCGGTAAGCATACTAAACATGTTTAATACTTATACGAAAATAACACAAAATAAGAAAAGCCATAAATTTCATAATTTAGTTCATAAATCATGCAAATCATATACTTATGGAATTTTGCTAGGTTCCTTTTCTCCATTATTACATTGTAGGACTTTTCACATATCACATAGAGGAGCCAAAGTCACCCCATCGGCAACTAAAGTATACAGGGAAAGTGCAAGTGAGGATTTACATTTTAAAAACAAAACACTCATGCCCGAAGGTAAGAAAAGCCAGTCCCTCACCGTGATCATCGACGAGTCCTCCCACATGCTCTAATAAGTCGACACACAAATATGAAGATTCTTTAGTCCCTTGAGTACTCTAAAGACATTTCTCATACACCACACACATATCAAATCACACGGGGCTCCACACAAATTCACATAGGTGCCTACTGGCGATAATAAACAAAGTAGCCTAGCGAAAACACATCATATGGTACCATATTTCATATTTCAAAATGCATACTTACTACATTTTTTAACACATTTCAAACCATTCACAACATATTTTGACAACATTCATAAACAAATTTCATATACATATAACATTGTAATTCCGTTTTAAAAATGGTTCTAGTATACTTACCTCTGTAAGTTACTCGGTTTTTGGTTGGCTCATTTCGTTGACAACCACATTTGGGGATTAATGTGTAAGGGTAGTTTAGGTCATCATTGCACAAGATCTAGCTCAAGCTTCAAAGGTAAAATCACTTGCTTAACCACCATTGAAGAGGTATTAGTACACACACACACTCTTATGCATGTTTTGATCATCTTGCATGCTTGCTTATTTGCCTTCTTGTGTGCCTTTTGTGTCTTAACTCTTGCTTGTGTGGTTGATGCATCTTGTATGCCTTAAAAGAGGTTTTTTTTTCGTCTATACCGTGGTTCAGACCGCTCCATGTACATTACCTCCGCTACGGTCTACACAGCGGTGTTCTTCAGTGGTTGCACGTTGCTGCTACCGCGGCCTGTGCAACTTGCATGCACAACGGTCTCCCAAGAGAGGTTTCTTAGGCGTCACATGCTGTCTAGACCGCGGTCGTTGCACTTGCATACACAATGGTCTACAGAGCGATGTTGTCCAGACAATACACCGCTCTCTGTACTGTGGTCTGGACACTTACTTGTACCGCGGTCTAGCCAGCGGTCATGACGGGATTTGGTTGCCTTTCGTCCAAAAAGACGTAACTTTGTGTAGGGCACCATATATATATATATATGTTTTCTTCTCTTCTCTTTGGTTGGTTGAGTCCAAGAAGCCATTTTTAAGTATCCTAGGTTTTCTAGAGAGAGAAAGACTCTCAAACACTCATTGTTACTCAACCTAACTTCATCTCATGGTCATCTAGTTTCTTTCTAGGATCATCTAAACATGGAGCATCATCTTCTTCTTGACTAGGTAATTTCTACATGCTCTAGACTTTATAGTTTCATTACTAAGTCATGTATACCTAGGTTTTAGTCTTTATTGCAAATTAAATGCATGATTGTATGTTTAATAGCTTTTATGACATGCTTGTGTATTGGTTGTTGGTTGAAAAGTATTGATTTGTGATAGCTAGGATTTAGGACAGTTATACCCTTCTAGCTAATTCTTCTTGCCTTTGTATTTAGAACATTGATATCTAGAAATTACTTTAATTGTCATCTGTAATCCTAGATAAGAATGAATGTTTTGACCTAGCATTTTTACATATAGAATATTCTTGCATATTCACTTAAGTTGTCATTATCTCTTCATTGTTGATTAAGTTTATGGTTATGTGGTTAGTGCACAAGGTTGGTGATCCAAAATCACTATTAAGGTCTTCTGGGTAGAGTGAAAGGGTTAGTAACTGGAGGGTTAGATGAGAGATTAACCTAGGTTGTAAACTTTCACTCAATAGTGGATTTTAAGGATCGAATGTGGCCCACTAAATAGCTCGTGGTTTTTTCCATTTGGAGGGTTTCCACGTATATATTGCATGTTGTTATTGCTTTATGTTTATTATATTTTATTTGAACACTTAGTAGAATGGGGTAGATTTGATAATATTGATTAATTCACAAAATTGGTAATCAATCGGATTAAAATCTATTCACCCCCCTCTAGGTTATAGACAAACACTTTCTAGGGAATTTCAACCTCTTAACAAATCAAATTAGAGCAATAACCCACGAAGCTAATAATCATTCCTTAACCTAAACTCATATAATCACACAAACATCAGAGTCTAATGCATACCTATAACTGGAATAAGATCAAATTTATCGCTACACAAATCGATATCCTATTACTAGAACTAACTAGTGCTGATTTGAAAATCGTACAGTGTCCAATTTACAATTTTTAATTTATAACCTACACACTGAAAAATTCTAAAATTTTGTAAAAACACTTTTAATAAAAACATATAGTGATACAAATATTTTCAGAATTTAATAAAATCGTTAAGTACCTTATCATATTTTATGTTTCATAGTATTCAGAACTGTCTAATGATAGACAGTTCCGAACACTACTCGCCATTTGAATTTTTAAAATTCTAAAACTATTAAATTGACATGAAATCTTCCGTAAAACATAAATAACACATATATGGTTTGAAAATAAAAGTTTCAAAGCAAAATTATTCAAATACATACTTTTAAAGTATTTATACTTTTGGTTACAAGAATCTGTCTAATACTGGGCAGATTGTAGTATCCGTTTTCGAAAATTCTTAATTAATATAATAAAAACCTAAAAATATTGAAATAAATTTTTAACCTTGTTAACATGTTTTTAAATTTTTGTACCAAATTTTAAAATTTAAACAACTATCACACAACAAAAAGTTTTCAGCATTACTGTTTCGAACTCAAAATTTCATAGAAATTACATTACTTATTATTTGGAAACGAAAAAAAATTATTAAAACCCTTAGGTAGTCTTGTTCAAATCTCTAAACAAAAATAACAAAAATATTTTAGTTAAATTAACTATAAATTTAGTAATAATCACAAGTTAGCCCTAAATACATTGATATCGAAGGATAGAAACTCGGAAATCACTATATTAAGTTTCTAGGGTTACTACACTATCAAAACCCAAACAGTGTTTCGTCTAAGCATAAAAGTGATAAAGAAAAACACATAAAGTGAAAAAAAGGGAAAAACAACATACCTTGATGACGCATTTCTTCTTCTTTCATGAAAACAGGTTCTTGTTGAAAAGTATACGAGTTTTTTTTCTCACTTTCCTTTCAAAGCAAATATTAGGGTTACATATAATATATATATATATATATATATATATATATATATATATATATATATTTCTCCTTATGAGCGTAAAAATAGAAAATAATAGTCTTTTAAATCAAGGTATTTAAAAACAAATAGGATTCTTAAATCAAAATCAAAATCTCTATCTTTTATTATGATTGTTACCAGTAATATCATTTAAGATAAAGAGTTATTTTAAAAACAAAAAAACACATTTTGAATTTTTTATCTATATTTTAAAACTTTAATCCCCATATACAACATAATTTACAAACCATAAGTGTATTAAAACTTAAACACCTATAGAAACTTATCTACTAGAATTAAATTATGGGTCCTACAACTTATGGATAAAAGGAACCTAGCAAAATTCAATAAGTATATGATTTGAATGATTTATGAACTGAGTTTTAAAATTTATGGTTTTTCTTTTGTCGTATTATTTTTGTATAAGTATTAAACATGTTTATTATGCTTACTGAGTTTCCAAACTCACTTAATTCATTGTGATTCTAGATTCTTGAGGTTGTATTTTGCACGTACCATGGATTGACATCTCGGGGGATTTTGAATTCTTGGTTCCCTAGGAGATAGGAGATTATTTAGTTTCAGAACATTACTTTTTTTATGAACTTTGAGAGATTGTTATTATTTCGGTTGTATTTTGAAGGTTTGAGAGATTGTTATTATTTCGGTTGTATTTTGAAGGTTGTTCCTTAAATATTTGATAATAAGTAAGATCATGTTTTAACTTTCGGGTTGAGGCGTGACAGTTTTTGTATAGTACACTACCTCTTAGCCATATTAGAGTAATAACCCACGAAGCTAAAAATCCAATCCTTAACCTAAAATCATATAATCATATAAATATCATAGTCTAATTTATATCTAGGAATGGAATAAGATCTGACTTATCGCTACACAAACCAAAATCCTAGTACCAGAACTAACTAATGCTGATTTGAAAACTGTACGGTGTCCAATTTACGATTTTTAATTTACTATGCACACGCCGAAAAATTCTAAATTTTTTTAAAAACACTTTATGTAAACAAATATAGTGATATAAAAAATTTCAGAATTTAATAAAAGTTTCAAAGTGAAATCATTCAAATACATACTTTTAAAGTATTTATACTTTTGGTTACAAGAATATGTCTAATACTGGGTAGATTGTAGTAACCGTTTTTAAAAATTCATAACTAATTTAATAAAACCCTAAAAATAACGAAATAAATTTTTTAAACCTTTTTAACGTGTTAAAAATTTGTACCAAATTTCAAAATTGTTAAACAAGTATTACACAACAAAAAGTATTTTTGAAATCATACCAAGTTACAAAATCGATATTTTCAGCAATACTGTTTCAAACTCAAAACTTCATAGAAATTACATTACTTATTATTTTGAAACGAAACATATTTCTTTGAAACTCTTAGGTAGTCTAGTTCAAAATCTCAAAACAAAAATCACAAAAATAACAAAGTTAAATTAACTATAAATTTCATAATAATCACAGATCAACCCCAAATACATTAATATCGAAAGATAGGAACTCATAAATCACTATAATATGCTTTTAGGGTTAATACTCAATCAAAACCCAAATATTGTTTCCTCTAAGAGCAAAAGTGATAAATAAAAACACATGAATAGAAAAAAGAAAAAAAAACACACCCTGAAGGTGCCTTTCTTCTTCCTTCTTGAAAACAAATTCTTGTTAAAAAGTATGAGAGTTTTTTTTTCTCAATTTCCGTTCAAAGCAAATTTTAGGGTTCTAAATATATATATATATATATATATATATATATATATATATATATATATATATACATATATATCCTTATAATTATGGGTGGGCAAAAAACCAATGAACCGAACCGAACCGAACCGAACCAGTGGATCAAACCGGTCCAATTGGTTTTTTACCGGTTTTGATTGGGTGAACTGTTCGATTCGGTTCTAATTTAAAAAAAATCGGTTTGATCGGTTTTTATCCGGTTTAGTTCCAAAAAACCGGATAACCGAACCGGTACCCGACTATAAATTAAAAAAAAAAACTAATTCTAACTTTCACTCTTCACTCTTCAATTATTAGGTATATTTTATTGGATTTAAAAATGTAATTTGACTTTATTTGGTATAGACTATTGTATTAGCTATCAACAAAAAAATTGGCTGACATGTATTTTGAAATGTGTTTACTGTTTTGTATTGGATTTTATAGTTTTTTAATATGTTTTTATTGTGATGTAAATAAATTTGGCCCAATAGGTTCAAAAAAATGAACTAAATATGTAATATATGAAATTTAGAATTTTGGCCCATCAAGCCCAAAACCAAAAAAACCGAACCAAACCGAACCGAACCGGTCCAATTCAGTTGGTTTTTTATCGGTTGGCAAATGTCAATTTGATTGGATCGGTTCACTTTTTTAAAAACCGAATTTTATCTGTTTTTTATTGGTTCTATAAAAAACCGAACCGGTCCAATCAACGCCCACCCCTACTTATAATAATAGTCTTTTAAATCAAATTGTTTAAAAACAAACAGGATTCTTAAATCAAATCAAAATATCTATCTTTTATTATGATTGTTACCAATAATATCGTTTAAGATAAAGAGTTATTTTAAAAACAAAATCATATATTATTTTAAATTTCTTATCTATATTTTAAAACATTATAAGTAGTATAATTTACAAAACATAAGTTTTTTTTATTAAAACTTAAACACCTATAGAAACTTATATATTAGAATTAAATTATGGGCCTTAAAAATATAGCTCTTAGTGAGCTCTATACTCTATGTGGAGTTAGGTACCTAGCTATAGGAGTTTCTGTGATAGGTTCACCTATGTGAATTTGGAAGAGAGGTCGCTTCCTATGATATTTTTGGTAAGATTTCTAGAGTAATCATTATATCGGGATATAAGCACATGGTCGTAAAGTGCTGGTTTTAGAGCTTTACTCTAGTATGGTTGCGTGTGGGGTGTTGTTAGTGATAGAGTTTAAAACTATGAGTTACTCTAGTATTTACATAAGCATCATCACTATATAAAGGTTCAAGTCAAACGACACCTTTATTTATGCACAATTATATAATGTAATGTTAGATGAACTTATTTTTTAAATTCAAGTGGGGGATTGTTAAGAGTGTATTTAAAAATTTGGAATTCAAAAATCATAACAATTTTGTTTTGTTTAACTGTTATAAAATGATTTAAATGTAGATAATTGCTATCAAATATTTTTGTTTAAATGTGGATAATTACTATCAAACGTTTTTATATTTTAAATAGTTGAGGTTAAATGCCAAAACAGTTTTCATTTGTTTTAATGGTTGGTTTTAATTGTTTTTAAATTGATTTTCCAGTTATGATTTTCTAATCTTATAAATAGAGGTTTTGTCTCATTCACGAAGAACAACTTAAAAAACAAAGTTCTCAGATAAAATTTTATAAGTACCTTGAAAAAAATTCTTGAGTGTTTTTGTAAGTATTCCGAGTAGTTCTTGAAAGGGTTTGAGTAATCAAGTTCATCTTCATGTAAAGAAGTTCCAAGACAGAGGTGATTCTGAGCTATTTTATCTTGGGGATGACGTGACAACTTTGGAATTGCTTGTATAATTAGGTTAGAGCCACGAAATGTCTTAAAGAGAGTGCATTGTCCATGATTCAGTCACTTTCCAAGTTTTTATATTCTATTTATATTTTATACTATTTGAATTTTTTTCTAGCAACAAAATTATTTTTTTTAAATAACTTCCATCAACAAATTTTGTTTGAAATACTTTTTAGCAACTATTTGTATTGAAGAATCTTGCAGCAACAGTTTGTGCCATGGAAGCTCACTGGATTTCACTGCGGTTGATGCAACGGTTCGAACTCCTTGCTTGGCTTACGGTATGGACTGTAGAACAACATCTCTTTTTGCTCATTTTTTCAAAAATAACATTCCACACCTCTCATATGGAATGTGACCTACACATGTTAAATAGACACATAAAATATCTAATCACTTGAGAACAAAATAAGAATAATAGGAAACGGAGACCTAAAACATGTATAGAAATATACCTATCAAATACTTCCAAACCTACCTTTTGCTCATCCTCGAGAATTCCAACCTCATGCACCAAAAACCCAACCTCTGCACCAGAATCCCAACTTCCTCCCTCATCTCCACCATCCCCATCATATTTTTCTCCACTATTTCCATCAAAGGTATGTTGGTCATCGGAAGAGTTGCTAACAGTAACTCTATATTTTACACCAACTTCTTTTCTAATCACTTGTTCAACAATTATTCCCATGTTTTGAGCAAGAGAAACAGTATATGGATTAGGATTTCCCTTATTGTTATCCAAGTAGGCATGTCTAACCCAGTCAAAAATAGAATTCTCTTCTCATTTTCATTCCTTGATTCAGTAGCTACATTAAGTAGATTCATTAAAATAGTTTCATATACTTTATCTTTTTCACCTACCATATCCCTAAGTTTCAACTTCATATTATAGTAACAATAAATAAGTTGTTCAAGCTTAGAATACGCAAGATGGTTTCTTTATTTTGTGTGGATTAAAGCACATGAGGGCCAATTTCTTTCACAGGTAGAAGATGATGTTGTTTGCGACAATATGTGAACTACTATTGCACGCAATGATAGAGCACAGTTTCCATACATTACCCACCAATCAACTGCAATAAAAATTATAAAGTATTATAAGTATGAATATCATTTTAATGATATTATTATTTATTATTATTACATAGCTTTTTGTAATAAAACTTATATACCCAGTTGCATTTTACTTCTCGCTGACATGACTGCTCGTTCACCAAAACTTTTTGTTAACCATAAAAAACGGCCATAAAATCAAAGAAGCATTTTTCCCGATACTAAGTACCGGGATCTTGATTGGATCTGGTCCATATCAAACCCGAATTCCTCTTACAACAGATCTCTACTGAGGTGTCATTGTACCGGGATACTAGAATACTGAATCCTCAATTGAGCAGCCGGCCACACAAATGCAGCTTCTCTATATTAGTCCATCGGTTGAGATACCGTGGTACCCGGATACCATGGTACCGAGATCCCTCTAAGGGAGTAATTGCTTCTGTATGAAGAAATCAGAGTTAAATCAAACCTCATAGGCTAGAAAAGTCAACCAAGGCATTGGTAGGACCAAAGGTACACATCAAGATGATCTTACAGCTTGGAATCGAAGCCTTTTAACCAAGTAATGGATCAACGGTTAGGGGCTGAGCAAACTCAACTTACTAAAGGATAAATGACTTGTTCTCCATGAGGAGAAAGGGGTCAAACCGACCAAGACCCATCATATTTGCATATGGAGCAACAAGAGAGATCACAAAGAGTTTTTCACCAATTTAAAGGGCACATGGGGGCGCACGACCTATAGCTTCCCAACAACATTTATTGTTGTCTAACATCCCTATGTGATGGGCATTTGGTCAAAGAGCTACCAAAGTGCCTCCCTCTAATGGAAAGTAACAAAAAAATGACACCTAATCGCCTCGTCATCACTACACGCGTCCAACTAATACATGGCATGTCCTACACCATTTGAAGAGTGTGTTTGCATGTGGGAACCATGAGCCCACAATGTTCAAACACATACCCTCAACATCACAACAAAAAATCACTATATAAGTGAAATCATAGGTCTCACTTAAGGGACTTTGGGCTCTCCATGAAATCCCTATTTTGGTCTATTTTATAGTGTTCTCCAATGCCTCCACCTTCATGAGGAAGATACCTCTCCAATGGGCAGCCCATATGCTTTCCTCTTTGATAAAATGGATATGCTACTATAGGACAACTAGTTTTTTAGAGAAAACCCACTATTGGCCTTCATATTGCTTAGTTATTTATCTACTAAAACCCCATACAATCGGTTCTAAGGAGGTATTGTAAGTGTAGAGAAAAATTAGAGTTTTGATAAAAATTGAGTAGCAAAATATATAAATGTTTCAAAACTTTTCCTTTAGAAAACATATTTTCAAAACCAATATTTGTATATACACACATAAAAACACTTCAAGTATTCTTGATTGTTCTCATGAACCTTTGATTCTAATTTCACCACCAAGCCTTCCGAGCTATGACCCGCGATCTGATAACTTGTGTGTGGGCACGTCACAAATATGAACAAAACTTGACGAAGGTTACAGAGAACAAGGAGAAAAAACCTTGCTCTCTCCTTATTTGTTCGGCCGGCTACCAAAAGAAGAACAAAATAAAACTTTTTTTTTCTTATTGCCGCACCCCTTCTCTCTGTAATCGGTTTTAGGTTGCTTTTTTTTGTTCCCTGTTATATATATATATATATGTGTGTGTGTGTGTGTGTGTGTGTGTGTGTGTGTGTGTGTGTGTGTATGTGTATATAACAAGATCCTAGGGTCAAAATAGGATTCTAAATCCTATTTTAATTTGGTCACCGCTAGAACTTGAACCTGTGACCTCTAGGATTAAAATATTATTTATTATTTTTTTAATCCTTTTGTAATAGTCACGGTTTGAACCTATAACCTCATACTAATAATTAAAGAATTAATAATTCTTATTTATTAATATAATTTAATTATTAATATACTAATTAAATAATCTTATTATTTAATTAGTTCTCTGAATTTATTCACGTCACTTTTATAACATAAATAATTGGACTATCCAATTAATGTACACGTGACCCTTGTTATCAATAGTAATAAAGGGTTAGCTAAGGGACCTAATGGACTCACGGTTTTAAGCTCCAATAATACTTAGAAATAATAATTAAACTCTTCAATTAATATTCCATAAATATTATCATCGGAGTTACTCCACTAAAAACCCGAGGCTGCACCATCGAAACTACAGATGTATTACACAGACTGAAATCTGAGTGTCTATCGATATAGCTATTATATAAGGTATGATCCTCCATGAGTAGTCCATAATTAGAGCCATGTCTTAAAGCATGTTATACCCCTCTAATTATATTTTTTCTTTTAAGTACCATTGATTATCTAATGAACAATTATATCCCATCTTTTATTACTGAAGAAGCAGAACACTCTTAATTGTTCAAGCCCCGAATCAATCCTTAAGGGAACTACTCCTCTACTTCTCGCAAAAAGAAGTGGATTCCTCTATTGTGTGTGAAATTTCCTAGCCACAAGCTAAATCGTGACTCCAAGATAAAGAGTTATTGATTAGGAATATTACTCTGATCTCACATATGGTATGTCAAAAGCCATAATCCAACCTGAAGGAGTCAATAAGTTACTCAGGATTAAGATCACTCATTTATAGCCATCATTTGTCAATACATATGAATCTCTTCATTTGACGGATCTTGGTGAGATATTCATATAGATCTTGGCCTTGTCCTATATGATTTTGCATAATATAAGGTGCCTCAATTCCCACGTCACTACATGAGCAGTCTAGAAAAAGACCACTGTACTTTACAAAGTGAACCGCAGCTTTAGATTAACTACAAACAAAGTACCCAACTTTATTTGCTCTCTACGGACTCTTTAGGTTGCACGCCCAAACTGAATCCTTCATTATATGACACTTATATACTCGACTTGAGATTACATCCTACATTCTTGGATGTTTTGCACATATGATATAAGTGTATGAATGTAAATAAATCAATATTTATAGAATGAAAAACTAACTTCTTTTATTCATGTTTTTATGACAATTATATATTACAAGCTTTAGGGCATAAACACCAACAATCTTCCACTTGTACTAAATCAGGTGGGACATCTCTCGCAATCCTAGACCATTTAGATTACCTTCAAACACTTTAGTTGTTAAGGTCTTTATAAATGGATCAGTTAGGCTGTCCTGTGACGCGATCCTGGTCACGGTCACGTATCCTCTCTGAACTATCTCCCTGATGAGATGATAATTCCTCTCTTTATGCTTCCTTATTTTATGGCTTCATGGTTCTTTGGAATTAGCCCCCGCACCACTATTTTCACAATAAAACATGATGGGCTTATCTAAATTTGGAACAACTTTCAGATCACTCAAAAACTTACGGAGCCATACAACCTTCTTAGAGACTTTACAATCCGTTATATATTCGGCCTCCATGGTAGAATCAACAATACAAGATTGATTGACACTCCTTCATAATATGGCTCCACCACCAAGAGTGAATACTGACCAAGACGTGGATTTTCTAGAATCCTTGTCTGACTGAAAGTCAGATTCCGTATATCCTAACAGGATCAAATTCTATTCTGAATATACAATCATATAGTTTCTCATTCTCTGAAGATGCATGAGAATAAACATCACAGCAATCCAATGATCCAATCTTGGGTTGGACTAGAATCTGCTGGCAACTCCCACTGCAAAACAGATGTCAGGTCTCGTGCATAATATAATATACATGAGACTGCCCACTACTGATGCATAGGGAAACCCTATCATATCCTTAATTTATTAAGCTATCCTAGTACATTGTTCTTTAGACAAGTGAACTCTAAGTCTAGAAGGTAAATTACCTTTCTCGGAGTTCTCTATCGAGAATCGTACAAGTATCTTATTGAGATACAATGCATGAGACCGTGGTAACCGTTTGTTCTTGCAATCTCTTATTAATTGGATCCCTATAACATAACTTGTATCTCTCAAATCTTTCATTTGGAATTGGCTAGCGAGTCAACCATTTACTTTTGATAATATTCCTATATCATTCCCAATGAGTAAGATATCATTAACGTAAAGGACCAGGAAAAATACTTTCTTGTCAACGATCAGCTTGTAGACACAAGGTTCATCAACCTTTTACTCGACACCTTAGGTTTTGATGGTAGTATCAAACCTAATGTTCCAAGATCTAGATGCTTGCTTCAGTTCATAAATAGACCTTTTCAATTTGTAAATTTTTTGCTCTTAATCTTGGGACACAAATCCCTTTGGTTGCATCATGTAGATATTCTCATCAAGATTGTCATTTAAAAATGCAATCTTGACATCCATTTGCCAAATTTCGTATTCGAAATAGGCTACAATGGATAAAAGTTTCCTAATAGACTTAAACATAGCCACTGGTGAGAATATCTCTTCATAATCGACCCCCTTCTTTTAGGTATAACCCTTTGCCACTATCATTACTTTGAAGGTCTCTACCTTCCCATATAATCCTCTCTTTCTCTTATAGATACACTTACACCTTATGAGTTTTAGCCCATTAGATAAGTCTTCAAGTTCCCAGACTGAGTTGGAGTACATAGACTCCATCTCCAGATCCATGTTTAAATGACAATAAATCATCCACATTATCATCAGAGATGACACAGACCAATACCTAAAGAACAATTAGGTTGTCGTACAACTCTCCCATTATGTCTAGGCGGTAGTGTGTTCTAACTAGAAATCACCTAACTTTCAGACGTTGATGGAACAATAACTTTATCAATAACTTTTGTTGACTGAAAACTGGTCGTACCATGTTCTAATTCATTTAATACAATCTTACTTCGAGGTTTATGATCATTCATATAGTTTTCCTCAAGGAACGTAACGTTTGTTTATACAAACACTTTGTTATCTTGAGGACTATAAAAGTATTCTCCTCTAGTCTCTTTTGAATAACCTACAAACAGACATATCTGTGAATGAGGTTCTAACTTTCCACTTTTGTTCTTTAGCACAAGTACCAGACACCCCCCTATGCAAAAATCTCACAAACTAGCTTTACGAGAATTCGTTTCGGAACAGATTTGGATTGAATTACATTCAATATGTAGGTCATCGTGATAGATTTTAGATTTGTGTTAGCTTAATTCCATAATAAAACTGTATACGGGTCTGTCCATTTCCATTTTCCAATCCAATTTTTAAAAATTAACTTTTCTTGGATGGTGTTTAGGGTTTAGGGCTTAGGATTTACGGAAAATACAGTAATACACCAAAAAATTACAAAATATCAATTTAACAATTCAATTATATAAATTTAATTTTCAAATTTATTTGTTTATTTTCTGAAATAATTAATATGAAAAATAATAATCATTTCCAACTGTATTAGTTTGGTAGATCATATATTTAATATTCATGATAATTCCAAAAATAAATAAAGATAAAGCAATACAAAAAAAAATAAAAATAGATGTAATTACGAAAATATGAAATGAACAATTATTTATTTATTTTTAACTTTTGGAATTCGGTATTACTTATTTACATGATTGCCTCGTTAAAAACCTTACCAAGAAAATCCCAGTGAGACAAAAACTTGGTAAGGAAAAAATAGTGCAATCGTATTACAACTTACAAGTAAAAGTATAACCTAGTTTTGGCCTTAGCCACTACCGGGAGGCTCATCAACATATAGATTATTGAAATTTAGAATAAGTTCATTATCTACAGTTTGATTTTACAACCTTTTTTTAGCATGCTCCCAATCCTGAAGGCATGTTAATACATCTACCGTCTCTGGAGACAAACAACTTCTTCTTGGTTTAATTATACGTCCACTGGTGCTGAAAGCTTGTTCTGAAGACAACGTGGACACAGGGATAACCAGTGCGTCACATGCTAGGTGTGACAGAGCCGAATACCTATACGTATAGGTCTTCCACCATAACAACAAATCAAACTCTTTCTTGTCTTCAACTGCATCGAACTATGCTTCAAGGTACCTAGTCAGTTCGGCACAAGAAGATGGACCAGATCTTTGCTCTGAAGAAGTACTTGATGATTTGTCCTTTTTTTCATCGTTTGAGAAGGCTCCAACTTGTTTGCTTTAGCTCTGTCTTTGATTCTACTGATTGGGGGGTGTCAATGTTGCCAACCTTGTGCTTATAAATATGAAAAATTTTGAACAACTTGTTTCGAATGTCAGTAACCTGTTCTGAATAATCTATTGCCAAATTAATACTGATAAACTCAAGCAAAACTTCTAAACCAGATAAGTTAACCCTAGGATCTACTATAATACTTAAGGCATAAAGTAGATGAATGTTAGTCCAATATTTTTTCTATTTTTCTCCATGACAACAACTGTAGAGCCTAGATGTTCATCTTCCCTATAACTGTTTAACGCTTCAGATATTTCCATTATCTGATGGATTATCTGGGAAGATGTGGGGTAATAAACCCCGGAAAGAGTTACAGTGGCATTGTAAAAAATCTTTAAAAAATGAATAAAATCTCTTGCCACATACCAATCATTTAAGGTAAGTGCTTTTGCTTCAGGACGATTAGTTTCGGTCAATTTCATGTTATAAAAATATGCAATGGTTGTATAATAATCCAACAATTATTCAACATTAAGTAAGTAGAGTTCCAACTTACTAGCATATCAGTTTGGAATCATCGGAGTTTGAGACCGTTTAATTTATAGCGTCTCTTGAATTCTTGTAATCTAGGATTAGAACTGTCAATCCAAGAAATGGCATCTCTGATGCGATCTATTTGGTCGCTTACCTATTTTAAACCAGCCTGTACAACTAAATTTATAATATGACATGCACACTGTTGATGGAAGAAATAACCTCCATCTTGCAGGATATTTCTTGCAACAAACAGTGCAATAGAGCTAGTATTTACAGATGCATTATCTAATGTGATAGAAAGGATGTGATTCGTGATTTCATAAGTTTTTAAACCTGAAATAATGACATTAAAAATATTTTTTGTAGTATGTGTAAAATCCATAGGATGAAAACTAAGAATTCTTTTCGTGTCCTGTGACACATAATAGTCTTGTTTGGAACATGTGTCCAAATATCAGAAGTTAATGCAACAAAGACACTTAGATACTGTATATCAGCAATCAAGTCATCTCTTTAGGTTTCAAACAATATTATCAGATCGTTTCTAGTGGTGGTTCTAGAAACAATTTTAAATTGAGGGTTGAATACAGATGTGATTAATTCTTCAAAAAAAAAAACATTGTCACCAACATTGATCGGTTGATCATTTTGTGTAATGTATCGTGCCAAGTAATCTTTAGCATGGTCTTCGTTGTACCGCCACGTTGTAACGGACTCGTCTGGGTGTCGTTGTAGTTGTGTTTGGGTTATAGTGTCTACATGTCCATGTACAGACATACATTTGAGAATATGCCTTCTCAAATGACCGGTTCCCTTCATACTTGTGGCATAGTCCTTGCAACAAAATTTACATTTAGTTCTGGGCTCGATCGTCCCATCTAGGTGTGTCATTTGGACTATGTCGAAACACTGCTAGACATCTGATGCTAATCTTTTGGGACGTGATGTTGGTGGAACTACGGAATCGGAAGGTTCCGCTTGGGTATGGGTCGACTTGAAAAGATAAAATTTATCGTAGCATGTTCAAACCGTCCGAACAATAAGGCTACTGGTTATGATCCATTTCTTGAAATACAAATATGAACACTATAGTCATTAATAGTCACATTAAAAATCAAAATGTAGTAACACAAAAATTTAAAATTAATTACTACATGTAAGAATCAATAATTACTAACAACAAATATTAAAATTAACTACTACACTTAAAATTCATAATTTATTATCATAAAATTTTAAAAATCAATAATACAAATTAAATTGATAAATTTACTAACAACAAATATTAAAATTCACTAACATAAATTAAATTCATAATTTACTAACAAATATTAAAAATAATACTACACTTAAAAATCATAAATTACTAACAAAACATTTTAACATTAACGACTACACTTAAATTCATAATATACTAACAAATATTAAAAATAATACTACACTTAAAAATCATAATTTACTAACTAAACATATTAAAATTAACCACTACACATAAAATTCATAATATACTACCAACAAATATTAAAAATAATACTACACTTAAAAATCATAAATTACTAACAAAACATATTAACATTAACCACTACACTTAAATTCATAATATACTACCAAAAATTATTAAAAATAATACTACACTTAAAAATCATAATTTACTAACTAAACATATTAAAATTAACCACTATACATAAAATTAATAATATACTACCAACAAATATTAAAAATAATACTACACTTAAAAATCATAAATTACTAACAAAACATATTAACATTAACCACTACACTTAAATTCATAATATACTAACAACAAATATTAAAAATAATACTACACTTAAAAATCATAATTTAGTAACTAAACATATTAAAATTAACCACTACACATAAAATTCATAATATACTACCAACAAATATTAAAAATAATACTATACTTAAAAATCATAATTTACTAACAAAACATATTCAAATTAACCACTACATTTAAAATTCATAATATACTAACAACAAATATTAAAAATAATATTGCACTTAAAAATCATAATTTACGAACAAAACATATTCAAATTAACCACTACACTTAAAATTCATAATATACTAACAACAAATATTAAAAATAACACTACACTTAAAAATCATAATTTACTAACAAAATATATTCAAATTAACCACTACACTTAAAATTCATAATATACTAACAACAAATATTAAAAATAATACTACACTTAAAATTCATATTTTACTAACAAAAAATATTAATATTAACTACTACACTTTAAATTCATAATATACTATCAAAAATTATTAAAATTAATACTACACTTAAAAATATTATTTTACTAACAAAAATTATTAAGCTTAATACTACATTTAACAATCTTAATTTACTAACAATAATTTAAAAATTAACAACTGAGTATGCACATAAAATGATTAACTGAAAAACTAAACAAAATAAAAAACTATTAATAACTAAAGTCTAAACAAAAAACTATAAATTTACTAACAAAAAATGTTTCAACAAAAATAATAGAAAAAATTTACCTTTGGTTTTTGGTGTGTTGGTGGAAAATTTAGAGAATAAGATAGGATAATAGTATTAAAAATTTTGGAGAGAAAGAGTAAGTATAAAATTGAATGAAAATGTGTAGAGATTTGGAGAATGTAGAGATTGAGATTTGAGAGAATGAATGAGAGAATAAGAAAATGAGAGTAAAGGGAAAATGAAATGGATGGAAGTATTTATAGAAAAATTTGTACTATGGGTCAAAATATAAATTAAAAGACTTTAGGGGAGGTTTTTGTAATTTTTTTAGGCTCCAACGACCATAATTCAAAATTCAGTCGTTGGCTGAC
Source organism: Dipteronia dyeriana (assembly GCA_032871835.1). Taxonomy (NCBI): domain Eukaryota; kingdom Viridiplantae; phylum Streptophyta; class Magnoliopsida; order Sapindales; family Sapindaceae; genus Dipteronia; species Dipteronia dyeriana. The sequence continues at coordinate 86,060,424 of CM065297.1, read as the reverse complement.
ATCATCGCTGACGTCAGCCTTTAAATTAAACTGTTGGAGGGGAATTTAAAAAAAAAATAAAATAAAATAAAACGGTCGAACAGACGGTCCGGCGTGCCGGTCAAGCAGGCCGGCCTGGCATGCCAAGCGTTTGGTTTAACACGCCGGCCTGGCATGCCAATCATTCGGTTTAACACACCGGCCAGGCATGCTATGGCAGTCTGGTCTGCCGAACCTGGCCATTACATCCCGGCACGCAGGCCGCGAACTTGTCTGGATTGGTCTGACCTGCCTCTTTGATGGGTCGTGTCAGGCACTGCCTGCGATTGTTTACGGGCTAAACAGACCGGCCTATAGAAAATTGGCCCATATTTGCACCACTAACTCTTCATAGAACAAACGGTCGAATAGGCGGTCCGACAGACCGACCTGGCGTGTCTACCTTTCAGTTTAACACTTCGACCAGGCGTGCCGTGGTAGGCCGATCTGTCGAATCTGACCATTACATCCCAACACGTGGCCCGTGAACTTGTTACGATTGGTTCGACCTGCCTTCTTGATGGGTCATGCCAAGCACAGCCTACGATTGTTTGCAGGCTAAACTGACTGGTATGTTAAAAAATGTCCCATATTTACACCACGAACTCTTCATAGAGTGTGTTTGATCAACTTGCTCTATTTATTTGTGTTTTCATCATGTTTGCAATACACTTAGATCAATGTCTTGCAAAAGGTTAAAGTCTCTTGTTGAAGTGAGTGAAGCTTTGACTTGAGCAAGAAGACTTGGCTGTAACAATGTTCCGGATAGCCAAGCAAGGAAGTCTTATTTAGGATTGGGGAGATTCGGATAATTAAGTGAGAAGTCTTAACTAGAGTCGGAAGGACTCGGATAGTTAAGCAAGAAATCTTATCTAAGGTTGGTAGGACCCGGATAGGCAAGCAAGGAATCTTCTTAGAGGAAAATGTGCCTTGGATAGGAAGTTACTTCCTAGAGGTGTGTTTGTCATATCTTGTATTGGAAGTAGGCAAAGTAATTCACTATGCCTGAGGATAGAGTAGGAGTTAATAGCATAGAGAGTGTATCATGTGTTGATTGCTTTTTGAGTGTGTATATCTTATTTGATATAATGGATTGCGGTTTGTCGATGGTTGTGGTATCAACCCATGGATGTTTCCTCTTTAAAGGTTTTACCACGTAAAAATATCTTGTGTTGATTTTTGCATTTTTAGTTTTTTTACTTATATTAACTTGTATTGTTTCAACACTTGCTTGATTGAATTTATTTTGACTTGTTAAAGCAATTTACTTGTTAATATCTCAAAATGTGTTTAACTTGGTTGTGTGAAAAAGAAGTGCAAGAATTTGAGCATATACCTATTCACCCCCTCTCTAGGTATATCTTCGACTATAATTGGTTAAGGGAATTTCATGCCGTCTATAGTGCATAACTCCAAAAAAAGTTTGGTAATGATGGTAAACTAATCATAGATCACACCATTTCCATCAAGGTCCTGATTCTCCTCTCCATAAAACCATTTTGTTGTGGTGTTCCAAGAGTTGTGAGTTAGGATATAATCCTATATTCAACCAAGTAGTCTTCAAACTCTTGGTCAAGATACTCACCTCCATGATCTGATTGTAAAACTTTGATTGTTTTGACTAATTGGTTCTCAACTTCAACTTATAATTCTTTAAACTTTTCAAAAGTTTCAGACTTACCTTGCATTATGTAAACATATCTATATCTAGAGTAATCGTCAATGAAAGTGACATAGTACTCATAACCACCCCTAGCTTTAATGTTAATAGGTCTGCAGACGTCTGAATGCCTTTGGTGGTTGTGAGGCTCTAAGCCCTTCTACAGTAAAATGTCTCTTTGTCATTTTACCTTCTAAACAATACTCAGAGCCAGGTACAGTGTCGATCTTTAACTGACTTAAAGGTCTGACTTTTATTAGTCTATCAATCCTTTCAAGGTAGATGTGACCAAGTCTTAGATTCCATAGATACGTTTCATTATCTGAAGAAACTTTTATCGCTTTGTTTTAGGTTTTTCAACTTTAACCAATTTAGTATTAAGTTGTGATGTATGAATTGATGGTCTTAAAACATACAAGTTACTTTCAATCAAACTAGAATAAATATCCAAAACGTTTCTAGAAACAACAACTGATTTATTATTAAAAGAAACTAAATATAGTTGTTCCAATAATTCGGATACAGAAATCAAATTTCTTGAAAATCCAGGAACGTAATAAAAAAAATTCAAAGAAAGAAAGCAACTACTAAATTGAAGTCTTACTTCTCCCACTGCTCATGTTGAAACGACATCCCCCTTTTCCAACCCACATTGAGAATATACCCTCCTCTAGCTCCATCCAAGAATCAGTCTAGTGTAAAAGAAGAATAAATATGGTTAATGTCCCTTGAATATACTATCTAAGTGAAAGTATCATCTTCCACAAAACAAGATTCAATGATAAGCAAATATGATTTACCTTTCACTTTATTCTTATTAGAGAGCTCATCGAGGTATTGTGTATAGTTGCTCTTCTAATGACCAACCTTCTCGCAATAGAAACATCTTCCATTCGCTTTGTTAGTTGTGGTGCTCTTCTTCTTCTGTTGAACTTGTTTCTTCTTGAGGTTAGCCTTTACTTTGCTAGTAGACCTCTTCCTCTTTTTCGAACCAAAAGAGGATGAGTCGGTAACATTTTCCTCGCATGTCTTACCTTTGTTGTCCTTAAGCACAGACTCAAAGATTAAGAACTCATTGAGCAACTAGGTCAAACCAAACTTCAACTTGTTCATCCCATGGTTACTTTGAAACTGATCAAACTCTTTGAAAGAGTTTTCAATATGATGCTCACTCGGCTAGACTCATCTATGGCCCCACTATTGACTTCAACTGTATTGAAATGGGACATCATGCCCTGGACATGTTCCTAAACTGATGATCCCTCTTTTATACGAGCAAGCATTGTAGAATGAAAAGCTTCTTGTCGTTTTTGCTCAGAAGGTTGCCCAAACATGTCCTGTAATGACTTCATCATCTCAAATGCTATACACATTGTTTCATGCTTCAAAACAAGCAACTCGGTCATGCTAGCTAGCAAATAAATATGGGCCTTTTCTTAAGCTGAAACCCATTTCTCGTAGGCCTCACGAATAGTTCTTGCTACATTGGTTACAAGTTGTAGAGGACATTCCTTCGTAAGCACAAATTTTAGGTCTTTGGTAACCAAGATTGCATTAATGTAACTCTTCCATTTTGTAACGTTTTCCCCGGTCAATTTATCATTAGCAAGTATTTGAACTAGTGCAGACGACATTGCTGAAATAAACATATATAAAACAAAATTCATTCATTCCATATGTTCATATCAAGTGTTAAGATTCAGCATAATATTAAACATGATATTTGAACATGTTTAATGAACAAGAATAAACTCTAAAAATACGTTTCTATGCCACGACAATCCAACATACCACAAGCATGTGCCGCATTAGGGTCGGTCAAGTACTTGCATGTTGGATCGAGAAATTCTCAATCAAATGATACACCAGGATAACTCTTTATTCTTATATCGTTCAACCATCGCTTATTTTAGTTAGGATTTTAATTAATCATTTAACTAAATCCTTGTGAGTGTAACCCTATTTCAGATCTCATGAACTTAACTTGAGAGTTGCTACCTTAGGATCAGTCAATCACAAAATACATTCAGAAATCTTGTTCGTTAGGAAGTCAACCATGGTATTGACTCTTATGGAAACATTCCTTAGGGAGGACGGAAACAAAGCCGTCTCGAGGTCCACTTGAATCTCACGGTGTTGACCTAACGATGGAGACTGAGGGATATATTGTCATTATCTCTTTCTCACTCACTATTTTAAGGTTATGGTTTTCTAATTTCTACGAGTATTGAAACTATGTAACCCTAGATTAACTTAGATTTAATGGCTAAGAAGAATCTATGTTTCAAAGTTGTAGTACTATAATCTTATCCTAAACATTTAATAAATTACCCGATTTTTAACTATTAAAAATCCAAATTATTATTGGAATTCTATTCTATGTAAACTATTCAAAATAGACTAGAATTAAATGTGAAATTTACCATGTTTCAACTATTAAAACTACATGGATATTATTCGGTTCAATTATTATCAGGGCCTTAATCGAATTAATCCTCATAATGTATTATGTCTAACTAATCTAACTAATTAAACTCTTTAATAAAAGGATTAGTTATTAATGAGAATTACCAAGTTTTTACTTATAAAAACTAATCTCATTATTAGTAATCAATCATGTGAAAAACCTATTTTAATCTCATTAAAAGGAAACATATAAATCATGGCAATTATGTATATATGATATGTTATAATGCAAGTGTAGGCATACCTAATCTATATTGCATTCTTAGGTATGACAATGCTTAAAAAATACAAATCATCCCATTACTTAAAAAATAAAACATATGTGAGTTGACCAAGTATGATGGGTTATCTAACTTAAAAAAATCTAATTACAAAAAATAGTCCAAGGCATTCCACCTCTTTGCTTATTTGGCTCCCAACCAAGTCCAACTTGATTTGCATCAAGTGATCCATCTCATATTGGATTGAACCCTAAGGCCCATCACTTGATTTACAGTAGAACATATAATGCCCACAAAGCCAACAAGACGACCTTTCCGCAAGCCTCAAATCCCAGACGTGTGAAGTCGCACGCAACAGCCTTGGACGCCTCAAGGCTGTCCATTTGGCTTCCAATGGGCTGTCACCTGTCGAACCAAGGCTCAACTATTACCCTAACATGTAACTGAGGTCCAAGAACAGTCCAAAACTGCCCTTGCACTTGCGAACATGCAGATGCAGCAGCGACAGCCGCACACACACCTGGTGCATGCAGCTTGTCATGCGCAGCTGCCCTTTACACTCATATGGTAGTTTTTTTTTTTCTTCAAATCCTTTAAAACATCACGATCTCCTTCGTAACATATACATAGAATATATATATATATATAGGACAAATATCAAGAACAGCCATAAAAAATAGGCTTTCTTGATTACATAGGATGGATAAAAAAAATAAACTTATAACCCACCGGACCATATAATTAACGATCAACCATGTATATATATAGCCATCATACAAGTCTAGACTGTGCCTACACATATCATACATAACGGAATCAAAAGAAAACAACTTCAGTTTTTCAGTGTATATACAAAATTGGCTATAATACCAATTGTATGGAAAAATAAGGTTTTGATAAAAATTGAGCAACGTAATATATGTGTGTGTGTGTGTGTGTTTCAAAACTTTTCCTTTAGAAAATATATTTTATAAACCGATCTTTGTATATACACGCATAAAAAAAACTTAAAGTATACCTAATTGTTCTCTTGAAACTTTGATTCCAATTTCACCACCAAGCCGGCAAGCCATCCGAGCTATGATCCGCGATCTGATAACTTGTGTATAGGCACGTTATAGATACGGACAAGACTGGACAGAGGTAATAGAGAACAAGAAAACAACACTTTGTCCCATCCATTTGAGTTCGGCTGACTCCTGCAAGAAGATCAAAAGAAACCTTTTTTCTTTCCTTTTTTGCTTTTGCCCCGCCCCTACACCCCCCCCCCCCCCCCCTGTGTATTAGGTTTTAAGTTGCTTGCTTTTGTTTCCTGATATGTATCTATTTATATATATCAGGATCATAAGGTTTAATAGTCCAAGCCAATATAGGATTCTAAATCCTATTTTAAATTGGTCACCACTAAGAATTGAACCTGTGAACTATAGGATTATAATAATCTTTATTAATTTCTAATCCTTTTGTATTAATCATGGTTTGAAAATGTAACCTCCTATTAGCAAGTCAATATTTAATAATTCTTAATTATTAATACAATTCAATTATTAATATACTAATCTAATAATCTTATTATTTAATTAGTTCCCTGAATTTATTCGTATCACTTTTGTAACACAATTAATTGAACTATCCAACAAATTTAACCGTGACCCTTATTATCAATAATCATAAAGGGCTAGCTAGAGGACCTAATAAATGATCATGTCAAACTAGACTTGTTGACTCTCGCAATAGTACAAGGTCGGAATGATAGTATAATGACAATGTAGGGATCGCTCCCACAAGGATCAAGGTTATGAATACTGGAATTCAAAGGCTTGCAAACTATTTGAACAATCTAAAACATGAGTTTCCAAGAGTTGCAATAAAGTAAATTAACTCAAACACAAATTAATTATCTAACACAACACTTATAGAAATTTATGGAAAACCTGTTAGAACTCGAATCCGCTTCAACCCTCCTAATAGCACATTTGACTCTTATGACTCCTAATATGTGCGTGTACATGCTATAGGTTCGTATTCCCTAAACAAATCTCTAACCTCTCTCGATGTATTTAGAGATAGTATCTATATATACCCAAAATCTTTCTCAAGCAATCCGGACAATATATATAGACCTGTTAAGCATTTGGAATACAAATTGAACCCTATACGTTAGCCTAGTGGTTCTAGCACTTTCTAGTTAAGCATAGTGAATGTTTATCTAAGCATTGTCAAATGCATCTCCTCTCAGTACTTAGCATCTAACCATAGATCAATTACAAAATGATCAATTAAGCAAAAGCCTTAAGCATTCAAAACATCCATACAGCTTCACAAGCATAAAATAGAGAAATCAAAGAGTCTATCACAAATGAATCAAGGGTTAAGCATCATCTTGTTCTAACATAAGAATAATTAGCTCATACTATACAAAGAGAAGCCATAGATGAGCTAACATCAATACAAATCATGAATAAATAAAAAGAAACAAGAGAAGGGAAGAGTTGAAGAGATAAAACTAAGTTATAGATTCAATCTCTTGTAGGTTGAGCTTCCATAGCTTCCTTGGATCAACCAAACCTTGTCCTAGCTGCTCCAACCTTGAAGAACTCAGTCCATAAATGAAAAGAGAACCTTTAAAACGTGAAGGAGAAGAGCTGGTTTGGTATGTTAATGGTTTCTAGATCCCCTTTCTCTCACCTCTATCTCCTTCTTTTATAGGCAACAAGAAGCCCCCTCACATGTGTAGGAGGGTCCCAAAGACATCTTCTTCGCCTCTATGAACATCCCTTCTCCATACCTAATCAGAGATAAGAGAGGGGGTCCCACAATAAAGCACCTACTCTGTTCGCGAAACAGAGTATTCACAATCTGCCATAAAGTACGGTTCGATTTGCGGTTCACTTTGACACATCGTACCGCACATCAGTTTGATTTGAGCGGCTGCCCTCCTACGTGGTACAATGTAAGGTACGATTTTCCTTCTAGTGTGCCAGTGTGGTACGCGTACCGCACATGAAGCTTTCTACTATTTCGTCTGCCCTCCCACACAGTATGAAGTGCAGTTCACTTCAACACTGTGTACTGCACTTACCTTGATAATTTATGTTGTTCTCCTACGCGGTACGAAGTGCGTTACACATTTACTTCTAGTGAGGTACTCGTACCGTACTAAAAGCAAATACCAAGCTAAAACCCTTTTTTTCGCTCTGAAATCTCCTGGTTCCGCACAAGGATAACTCCTGGCTAGAGAGGGTCTGTTTAAGCATTAAGAACATCAAAGGATGGAGTTTGCAAAGAAAATGAGAGCAAAACTATACAAATATGACCGGTACGTAAAGCATAAAAATGAGCTTATCAAATACCCCTAAACCAGAATTTTTGCTCGTCCTCGAGCAAAACCTATGACAAAAAATTGTATGAGAACTAAAATATATTTATATTTACTTTATTTCTTGCTCAATCAACTGAAGAATGAGATGCTGATTTGGGCAAATCAAGTAGCATAATACTACCATGCTAAGACCACTGAGGAGTGGAGACCAAGGTGCTTCAACATGAAGGATTGCAATTCCAGGCTACATTGTGACTCTAGATCCAGAAGTATCGAACACAAAAGTCTTATGACTGCATTTTGCCTTGACTCTAAACCTTACCGGATTCAACTCTCGTTTTTCCACACAGATCCTAGGCTCACTCAACAAGCATATGTGCAACACTGGAGTTATGTATGAAAAGATTAAGAAATTTGCACATATGAAAATCTTTGAACGCTAGTATTTTAGTATAAGTGAAAAATTAAACAAGAATCAGACAATATCATCTTACCGTGGTAACATTTCCAAAAAAAAGTCCTTCCTAAGGATCAGCTAGGACTTCTATTTTGTTTCACTAGGTATGTGTCAAATTGGGTATGGAGAGGTTGGGTTGGTATAGATACAGGTGAGGCTAGTGATCGAGCTTGGATATACAAAGTACAAAAATGAGTAACCATATTTGTTAGCCCAATTGACTAGGCGTTGATTATACACAAGAGGATTAAGTGGCTCTATAAGTGTTGATTGCCACAACTTTTTATTCTTTATCATCAAATTTTTTTTTAGATAAACCAAAGAAAATCACAAAATTCAGCTACGTTCAGAACTGCACATTTTACCGAGCTTCTCTATTTAAGCCTTCATTAGAACTACCAAGTCATGATCATAGCAAGGGTTGGTATTGTGTTCAGGATTTGCGATGTAATATGTAACATGGCTAGGTAAATTCTTATGAAAATTTTGAGCACAGGGTTTTGGGACGTGTTTAGGCCATTGTCTCAGGTTTCACATATATGCCTACTTCATCTCTAAAGTTATAGAACAAACGGAAATGAAACCACTACAACAAACTCAATGAAGAATTAACAAACATGACTGATTTCTAATAATGCCTCCTAAATGCCTAAATGAAGAGTGTATAGAGAGATAAATAACATTATCGCTCAAGTGACACACTTATGGACTCTGTAGACTTACAGTGGTAGTCTTCACTAATGGCCTAAACATTTCAAGCGTGTTACCCTCTTCATTGAGACACTATAGATCCCGACATGATTTGTACAAGTCATGTGGTGCGGCTTTAGTAAGCATAACCCTAGTGGCGCAAAGCATGCAACAACTGCCTGAAAAAGGCACAACCCAAAAGCATCTCGTTCAAGCAGAATTAGTGCTATGAAATTCTACTTAGCAAGAAAAACAAAAAATTTGTACAATGTAAACTTCTATGCCAAATGGTTTGCACCCCCAAACCAAATCTAACATTGTCCTCAATGAAATTCAAAAAACTGGACAAAGCAGAAATTAGAAAAAAAAAACACTACTGCCACATAAAATCTAGAAGCAAAACTAAATTAATTAAAAAGAAACCCTAAATATGTTAAACAAAAGCAAAACGAATTATCCACACATTTAGTAACAATGCTAAGTCTACTAGCTATAAAAGTAAAACAATAATATCATGGAAAAACAAACATAAACACAAAACTTGGTTAGAGAAATCATGTCAATAAACTGCTGGTGCTACATGTGACCCTTCCCTCTGTCCTGCCATGCAGCTGCCTCCTCTGCTCTAACTCTCTCAGCTTCTACTGTAGCCTTCTGGGCAGCCTGGTCCTCTGAAATTGAGATGTTGGCAGAAGACGGGTGAGGTCTCCTCTTCCTCTGAAAAGTCTAGAAGCCAGCTTGCCTCCGGATGTCAGCAATATCATCTCTTTGGTCTCTCGTCTCCTCCTCAAAGAGATCCATCCTAGTATGGATCAAATCTGTCCGCTCATCCACTACATGCAGCTTATCCTCGAGACTGGTCATACCAAGCTGGATGCCTTCTACAACGCTCAGAATCTTGGCCAGCATGGACTATGACACAGAGTTTTCGTAGTCATGGTCCTCTTCCTCTAATTCCCCAAATTTGAAACCAGGTTCCTCTTCACCCGGAGTGCTAGATGGACCCTCGGTACTCTTCAGCCTCTTTTTTCCCTTGGTTTTGATTGTAATGTCCTGCCATGATCATTTATTAAGGCCCCCCATGGGGTTGATCTTTATTTCATCTGTGGAAATTTTTGGGACTCCTTCCTTCTTCAGGAGAACAGTGATAAGGCTTAGAAAGATGATTGACCTCGGCTTTACCTGTGGATGCACTTTAATCGAGGATGCCTCTAAAATTGCCTTCATTATGACTTGGCCTATATCAATCTTCGTCTGATCTTGAATGCAGCTGAGTAAATCTGCTCTAGGCTCTGAAACTGTGGTCATGTGAGTGGTTGGTATGAGGGAGAAAGTGTTAAAAAGGTTTCAAAACGCCAACTCCTGAGGCAGCTCTGATTGTTTAAGCAAGTGGTCATGCTCTCATACACCATCATCTGTCCCTCTGAGCGCCATAGCCAAACTTGACATAGTGTTATGTCTGCATCTATACCCTTTTCTAAATTGTGGGTAGTTTGACGTGCCAAAGTGGGCGTTGATCTTGGTGGCATTGATCATGAATGATATGTCCCTTACCAAAACCGCACTACCTTCCTTTACTGCCTCAGGTATCATACTGGCGTAGAACTCTTTGACCAATAAAACATTGGCATCCGACGGGACGCTGACAAAGTTCTGTCATCCTCGTTATGCCACAGTCGTGGAGACTGGTGTATCCTTGAGTTCCATAAGGTGCATACCTCTCTCAAAAATAATATGTGCATCATTGAGCTTTTCCATTTGTCTCCCATAATCTCGGTTCCACAAACACTGTTGCATCGCTTTAGAAGATGATCCGACTTTCCTCTTTCGGATGGGAGCGGACTTTGTATTCTTATTGGGTAACATTTTTAGTTGTGAGACTATGTTCCTACATAAACAAACCAAGAAAAACATAAAAACACAAAAACCTGCAACCACTCTTAGTTCTAACACTTCAAACAAAACAATTAACATGACAACCAAAAGTATCCATCTCTTTTTAAGCTCCCACAAAATCATGGCTAAGCATAATCACACATAAAGTCTATTTTATCAACCATTATTCCACTATATGAGAAAAACTACTCATGTAATCATAAAATACAACTCAATTGCACCCACAATCACACTAAATTTGAAATTTCTTCAAAAACCCACAAATCCACACACAAAATTTTCTCAAACAATCTATAATTACTATATTATGGTATTTTGTGTGTAATTGTGGTCAACAAAAACCAATAGAAACTCAAGAAAACTAACCAATTTTAAAAACCCTAACCTATCAATCTTTCATAAAACTATGCCCTAGCTTGATTTAATTGAAAGATGTTAAATCTAGGGCATGATGCAATGAAGAAAAGAAAAAGAGAGAGAGGAGAAGAAGTTAGAATTACATACCGGTCGAATTCGATGGAGGGTTCCTTAGCTTGAGAGAGTTTTGAAAAGAAAGGGGAGAGAGTGAGAATGAAAGAATGTCTCGTTTCACTTCTTTTAACCAGCAAAAATTGAACAAGATGCGGTACGAAGTGCGGTTCACTTCGACACTTTGTACCGCGCTTACCTTGATTTCCCTTTTTAAAGCCTTTGTTTCATGGCCTAGGTTGCGGTACATGGTGCAGTTCGCATCAACACAGCGTACTACATCTTGGGCGTTTAATTTCGGTTGCCCTTCTACGGGGTATAAAGTGCGGAACGTATTTCCTTCTAGTGCGGTACGTGTACCGCACTTCTCACCAGCATTGGCCGGATGAAGGCATTCCATTTGCATAATTCTTTTCCCTTGGTTCCTCCTGTTTACACTCTTATATTCCTTCAAAACTCACAAAATCACATCAAATGTGAAGGTGAAAACGGGGTGACTCAACATGCGATAATACCAAAACAATTATGCCATTCCAAAAGAAACTTAAATAAAACTGAATGCTAAACTTACTATTTACAATTATTGTACCTTTCCTTCGTTCTCAGGTGGGGTCTCGGAGATGGGGTCTCGGAGGTGGATTACCTCCATGATTTGTTCTGTCTCATGCTCCCTGTAGATTTTTAGCCTTTGTCCATTTACCTTGAAGCTTTCCCTTGCGTCATTTTCGATCTCAACCGTTCCATATGGGAAAATGTGCTTCACAGTATATGGCCCTGTCCATTTGCTCTTCAACTTTCTGGGGAAAAGACGAAGCCTTGAGTTGTACAGAAAAACTTGGTTACTCATCTGAATGTCATTCTTCACCAATCGACTATCATGTCATTTCTTACTCTTCTCTTTGTAAATCTGGACATTCTCATAAGCATCTAGACGCATTTCGTCTAGCTCATTCAACTGGATGAGTCTCTTTACACCAGCAGCTCTCATATCGAAGTTTAGTGCCTTTACCGCCCAAAAGGTTTTGTGTTCTAACTCGACTATGAGGCGACATGCTTTTCCGAACACCAACCTAGAAGGAGACATGCTAATTTGAGTCTTAAAAGCAGTTATGTATGCCCATAATGCATCATCGAGCTGTTTTGCCCAATCTTTTCTTTGAACCCCCATAGTCTTCTCTAGAATACTCTTGAGCTCACGGTTCGAGATTTTAGCTTACCCGTTTGCTTACGGATGGTAAGGAGTGGTCACTTTATGCCTTACACCGTACTTTCTTAGCAATGCTTCAAATTTTTTATTGCATTAATGTGAGCCTCTATCGCTCACTATTGCCCTTGGCGTGCCAAACTGTGAGAAAATTTGCTTCTTCAGAAACTCAGTGACTGTTTTCGCATAACTTGCTGGAGTGGCCACGACTTCAACCCATTTGGACACATAGTCCACTGTAACCAATATGTATTGATTCCTGTGTGAACTTGGGAAAGGGCCCATGAAGTCTAGACCCCACACATCAAATAACTCCACCTCCAATAAGAAATTCAATGGCATTTCATCCATTTTACTGATGTTTCTGATTCTTTGGCACCGGTCGCATGCTTCTACAAAGCTTCTAGCATCACGAAAAAGGGTAGGCCACCAGAAACCCGACTGAAGAATCTTTCGTGCTATTCTGATTCCACCAAAATGTCCCCCACACTCTCTGGAGTGACAATGGCCTAAAACGTTATTCATCTCTTCTTCTGGTACTCTCCTTCTTATCATTTCATCCGTACAAGTTCGGAATAACAAAGGCTCATCCCATAAATACCACTTCACTTCAAGCAAAAACCTCTTCCTCTGATTGTAGTTCATGTAAATTGGCATAATATCACTAGCAAGATAGTTCACATAGTCGGCAAACCATGAAACCATAAGATCTTTCAGAGAAAAGAGTTGCTCATCTGGAAATTGCTCATTGATTGGAATCACTACCTCTTCTTTCTCGTCTCCTTCTAACCTGGATAGGTGGTCTGCTACAATGTTCTCTGTTCCTTTCTTGTCCTTGATTTTCAAGTCGAACTCTTGTAGGAGCAAAACCCATTTTATCAATCAAGGCTTCACTTCTTTCATGTTCAACAGATACTTGATGGCCGCATGCTCTGTGTACATGATGACCTTTCAACCTACCAAGTACGATCTAAATTTGTCGAATGCAAACACTATAGCCAAAAGCTCTTTTTTTGTTGTTGTATAGTTGACATGGGCATCATTCAAGGTTTGGCTTAAATAGTAGATCACATGAATCCTCTTCTCTTTCCGTTGCCCTAAAACTGCTCCCACTGTAAAATCACTGGCATCACACATCAATTCGAACGGCAAACTCCAATCTAGGGCAGAAATGATTGGAGCCGATGTAAGTTCTTTCTTCAAAATGCCAAAAGTTGTATGAGACCCTACATCAAATACGAATGGTGAATCTTTCATCAATAAAATACATAAGAGCTTCAAAATTTTTGAAAAGTCTTTGACGAAGCGTCTGTAAAACCCGGCGTGCCCTAGAAAACTCATAATGCCTGTAACTGACACCGGTTGTGGTAACTTCTCTATCACTTCCATTTTTGCTCTATCCACTTCTATTCCTTGGCTTGAAATTCGATGACCAAGCACTATCCCTTCTTTCACCATAAATAAACACTTCTCCTAATTGAGAACAAGATTAGTTTCTTCACATCTCTCCAATACAAATGTCAAGTTCTTTAAACAGTTGTCAAAGGATGTCCTGAAAACCGAGAAGTTATCCATAAAGACTTCTATAAACTTCTCCACCATGTTGGAGAATATCGCCGTCATACACCTCTGAAACGTAGCTGGAGCATTACATAACCCAAACGGCATTCTTCTGTAGGCAAATGTCCTATAAGGACATGTGAATGTGGTATTATCCTGATCTTCGGGGTCTATAGGGATTTTGTTATATCCTGAATAACCATCAAGGAACAATAGTATTCGTGTCCCGCCAATCTTTCTAGCATATGATCAATAAAAGGCAGCGGGAAATGATCTTTCCTAGTAGCATTATTCAGCTTCCGGTAGTCTATACACACTCTTCATTCTGAAATCTTTCGGGTGGGAATCAACTCATTGTTGGCATTTTAAACTACGGTGATCCCACCCTTCTTCGGCACTACCTAAACCGGGCTCACCCACGAACTATCAGAAATCGGATATATGATTCCTGCATCTAGAAGCTTTAAAATCTCTGCTTTTACTACCTCATTCATGTTTGGGTTCAATCTCTTTTGGTGCTCCACTGATGGCTTGAACTGCTCTTCCAACAAGATCTTGTGCATACACAAGGATGGGCTAATTCCCTTAATGTCTGAAATAGACCACCCTATATCCTTCTTATGCTCTCTAAGAACTCTCAACAGCTTTTCTTCTTCCACTTTGTTCAAAAGAGATGACCAAATCACTGGTAAACCTGTTGGTTCTTCTAGGAAGACATACCTTAAGTGAAAAGGTAATTTCTTTAGCTCAAGTAGTGGGGGTTTTTCTATGAAGGGAGGAATTCTTGGCTTGATTTGGCCAAGGTCTTTGAATCTCCATCTGTTCTTGGTTCGCCACACCAGTATTACTCTAAACTTGCCGCACATTCCGTTATTTCCTCGTCCTTGTCTTCAATTGTTACGCCTTTACTGATTCAAGCTAGCAAAGGTGCATCTAATTCTTTCATTCTTAGAAGTTCTTCCACACATGTATACACACTCTCCACTCTCAAACAATCATCTACTAGAACCGGATTCTTCAACATTTTAATCATATCAAAAACAACCTTTTCCTCGCCAACTCTTAACGTCATCCTATCATCTCTTAGGTCTATCATAGCTCCTGTAGTCTTCAAAAATGGCCTTCCTAAAAGTAGAGGTACTTTTACATCTTCTTCCTTGTCTAGAATCACAAAGTCAACCGGGAAGTACAATTTGTCTACCGTAACCAAAACATCTTCCATCACTCCTCTCGGACACTTGATTGATCAATCTGCTAGTTGCTAGGTGACATTGGTTGGTGTCACTTCACCGACTCCCAACTTTTGAAAAACCAAGAACGGCATTAGATTAATGCTAGCTCCCGAGTCAATTAAAGACCTGCTGAATTCCGATGTACCAATGGTACAAGGGAAGGTGAATTTCCCCGGATCCTTCAACTTGGGAGGAAGCTTGCTCTGTAGTATAGCATTACATTCTTCCGTCAACATCACCGTTTCAAACTCTTCTAACTTTATTTTGTTAGATAGAAGCTCTTTCAAGAACTTCACATAGGTCGACATTCGTGCTAAAGGTTTGACAAACGGGATGTTGATGTGCAGTTTCTTGAACATTTCCAAAAACTTTGCAAAGCTCTGGGCATCCTTATGCTTTCTCAACCTTTGCAGATATGGAATGGGTGGAACATATGTTTTGACTTGTGGAGGTGTTGGTGGCTCACTTTCTTGATCCTTTTCCAAGATCACTTCCTCATTTCTCAACTTTTCATTCTTATCACCCTCTATTTCCTCTCTATCTTCAATCACAACTACCTCTCTTACTCCAAAGTCCTTTGGCAACTTCATATTATTTCCACTCCTTAAGGTATTTCTTGACATTGATCTTTTGGATTGGTGATCGTATCACTGGGAAAGGTCCCTTGCTGTCTCACTTGGGCTCCCCTGGCTAACTGGCCAACTTGCATCTCTAAATTTTTAATAGAGGCTTGGTTGTGCTGCGATATATGGTCCATCTTAACATCTAGCTTCTTAAGTATGGCATCTTGGGTGTCCATCCGGCTGTCTATCTTCACCAAGTACTTGGAGAGAAGATCTTCAATTGCCAGCTTCTTTTCCGCCTCAAAGCCTCGACTCTGGTTCTTATAACTAGGATTTTATCGGTTGTAAGCCTGAGGTTGTTGTTGGTTATCAAAACCTGGAGGTTGTCTTTGGATCAAATTCTGTTGTGGTTGTGGTTGTGGTTGTTGTTGTTTGGTGTCCTTCCATAAAAATTTTGGATTGTTCCTCTATCCTATGTTATACATGTTTGAATAGGGATTGTTCTAAGGGTTCTGAGTTGCTTGTTGGTTGCTGAAGTTTCTATTATATCCAACGAAAGCTACTTGTTCTGACGAATCTGAAGCAAAAGGGTTTCCATCCTGACATTCGGAACTCATGTGTAGTCCTGAACATAGTTCACAACAAGCAACTACTGCATGACTAATCCCTGCACTCATCCTATTCATTTGCTTCGTAAGTGTTTCAAGTTGAGCCTTCACACTTGTCAATTCGTCAACCTCAATGACATCAGGACCCTTTTTTAGCAGTTGCCTTTCGTCTCCCCAATGGCTATTATTATTGGCCATTCCTTCTATGAAATCATAGGCCACATCAATTGTCTTGCTCAAAAGTGACCCTCCTGAAGCTGCATCCATAAAATTTCTAGTTGGTTCTGAAATTCCACTGTAAAAGGATTGCAAAATCTGTCATTTTGCCAATCCATTATATGGACACTTCCTAATCAGCTCCTTCAATCTCTCCCATAATTCATAGAGATTCTCCTTGTCAAATGCCACAAAGGAAGTTATGTCATTCCGAAGGCAAACTGCATTTTCCAGATGGAAATACTTGTTCAGAAACTGATGGGCCAACTGCTCGAATAATTCAATGGAATCCGGTGGCAGTAATTGTAGCCATGCTTTTTGTCGGTCCTTCAGAGAGAACGGAAACAACTTTAGCTTGATGAAGTTTTCTGTTATTCCATTATAGCGGAAGGTCTCACATATCTCGTTGAAGTTCTAGAGATTCTGGTTCGGGTCTTCATGTGGATGGCCATAGAATTGAATCGTGTTTGAGATCATTTGAATCAAAGTTGGCTAGATCTCAAAGTTATTAGTCGCAGTTGTTGGTCTTCTAATGGACGAAACATTCTAGTCCACCCTTGGCATGATAATATCGTGGAGACTCCTTTCATCCACTCCCACGATATCAACTGGTCTTTGGACCAGTTCTGGATGATTCGTAACTATTGGAGGATTTTGAACATCAGGAGGATCTGCCAACGCTCTATTTATTCATCGATATCGGCGATTTCTCCTTGCCGTTCCTTCAATATCTGGATCAAATTACAAATCTTGTGAAATATTACTCCGTGTACGTTAGTGCATAAAAGAGCAACATGTCTAAAATGATACAACAAGAAATTTAAAAGTAACATGTTCAAATTAGTTATAACCAAATATTTCCAATATCAAAAACAACTAAATCCCAGGCAACGGTGCCAAAAATTGATCATGTCAAACTAGACTTGTTGACTCTCGCAATAGTACGAGGTCAGAATGATAGTATAATGACAATGTAGGGATCGCTCCCACAGGGATCAAGGTTATGAATATTGGAATTCAAAGGCTTGCAAACTATTTGAACAAATTAAAACGTGAGTTTCCAAGAATTGCAATAAAGTAAATTAACTCAAACACAAACTAAATTATAGAAATGTATGGAAAACATGTTAGAACTCGAATCCGCTTCAACCCTCCCAATAGCACACTTGACTCTTATGACTCCTAATTCGTGTTTGTACATGCTATAGGTTCGCATTCCCTAAACAAATCTCTAACTGTTGTCGATGTATTTAGAGATAGTATCTATATATACCCAAAATCTTTCTCAAGCAATCCGGACAATATATATATACCCGTTAAGCATTTGGAATACAAATTGAACCCTATACGTTAGCCTAGTGGTTCTAGCACTTTCTAGTCAAGCATAGTTAATGTTTATCTAAGCATTGTCAAATGCATCTCCTCTCAGTACTTAGCATCTAACCATAGATCAATTACAAAATGATCAATTAAGCAAAAGCCTTAAGCATTCAAAACATCCATACAGCTTCACAAGCATAAAATAGAGAAATCAAAGAGTCTATCACAAATGAATCAAGGGTTAAGCATCATCTTGTTCTAACATAAGAATAATTAGCTCATACTATACAAAGAGAAGCCATAGATGAGCTAACATCAATACAAATCATGAATAAATAAAAAGAAACAAGAGAAGGGAAGAGTTGAAGAGATAAAACTAAGTTATAGATTCAATCTCTTGTAGGTTGAGCTTCCATAGCTTCCTTGGATCAACCAAACCTTGTCCTAGCTGCTCCAACCTTGAAGAACTCAGTCCATAAATGAAAAGAGAACCTTTAAAACGTGAAGGAGAAGAGCTGGTTTGGTATGTTAATGGTTTCTAGATCCCCTTTCTCTCACCTCTATCTCCTTCTTTTATAGGCAACAAGAAGCCCCCTCACATGTGTAGGAGGGTCCCAAAGACATCCTCTTCGCCTCTATGAACATCCCTTCTCCATACCTAATCAGAGATAAGAGAGGGGGTCCCACAATAAAGCACCTACTCTGTTCGCGAAACAGAGTATTCACAATCTGCCATAAAGTACGGTTCGATTTGCGGTTCACTTCAACACATTGTACCGCACATCAGTTTGATTTGAGTGGCTGCCCTCCTACGCGGTACGAAGTGTGGTACGATTTTCTTTCTAGTGCAGTACGCGTACCGCACGTGAAGCTTTCTACAATTTCGCCTGCCCTCCCACACGGTACCAAGTGTTGTTCACTTCAACACCGTGTACCGCACTTACCTTGATAATTTATGTTGTTCTCCTACACGGTACGAAATGCAGTACGCATTTGCTTCTAGCGCGGTACGCGTACCGCACTTCTAGTTCCATACCAAGCTGAAACCATTTTTTTCACTCCGAAATATCCCGGTTCCGCACAAGGATAACTCCTGACTAGAGAGAGTCAGTTTAAGAATTAAGAACATCAAAAGAGGGAGTTTGCAAAGAAAACAAAAGCAAAACTATACAAAATGATGGGTACGTAAAGTATAAAAACGAGCTTATCAATAGACCTACAGTTTTGAGTTTCAATGATACTTAGACATATTAATTAAACTCTTTAACTAATATTCTGTGATTATTAACCTTGGAGTTACTCCACTAAAAACTTGAGGCTGCATTCTCAAAACCGTAGATGTATTACAAAGACTAAAATCTCAATGTCCATCGATATAGCTATTATATATGGTATGATCCTCCACGAGTAGTTCATAATTAGAGTCAGGTCATAAAGTCCGTTATACCTCTCTAATTTTATCTTTTCCTTTAAGTACCATTGATTTTCTAATGAACAATTATATCTTATCTTCAATTACGGAAGAAGTAGAGTGTTCTTAATTGTTCAAGCCTCAAATCAACCCCTAAGAGAACTAATCCTCTACTTCTCGCAAGAAGGGGTGGATTCTTCTATTGTGTATGAACCTTCCCAGCCACAAGTGAAACTGTGACTCCAAGATAAGGAGTTATTGATTGGGAATATTACTCTGATCTCACCCATGGTATATCAAAAGCCACATTCCAACCTAAAGGAGACAGTAAGACACTCAGAATTAAGATCACTCATATACAGCCATCATTTATCGATAAATATATAAATATATATATATATATATATATATGTATATATGTATGTATATATATATATATATATGTATATATATATATATGAATCTCTTCATTTGACTGATCTTGGTGAGGGATTCATATAGATTGTGGTCATGTCCTATATGATTTCATCATATAAGGTGCCTCTATTTCCACGTCACTACATGAGCAGTCTAGAATAAGATCACCGTATATTACAGAATGAACCACGGCTATAGATTAACCACAAATAAAGTACTCATCTTTATTTGCTCTCTACGGACTCTTTATATTGCACGCCTCAAAATGAATCCTTCTGTATATGAAACTCATATGGTCAGCTTTAGTTTACATCATGCTATCTTGGATATTTTGCACATATGATATAAGCATACGAATGTTAATAAATCAATATTTATAGATTGAAAATCTAACTTTTTTTATTCATGTCTTTATAACATTTACATATTACAAGTTTTAGGGCGTAAACACCAACAGTAAGCTCTTCAGAGCACTTGTGTAGTAACACTTAAAGTAGTAAGCTCCCTAGAGCACGTCTTATTCATAAATATATAAATGATGGCCACTATTTCCTCTAGATACTGCATAAGGTTTTTCAGCATTTGATCACTTATGATGTTTTTTCCCCATAGGTCAGTCCAATTCTGTCAAAAGGATTGTCATTCTCCCTCTATCTCTTTTATTACCCTACTGGTCATAGCTCTCTTATCTATCTATTTGCATGTCAAGTCACATATAAAATAGGGGAAAGACCTTCTGGACCCGGTAGAAATGAGTCAAGGAACTATGGAGCCAAGTAGCTCCCCCATACCTTTAATATGGGAGCGAGTAGCCTTCTTGAGGATATACGATCATTACTAGTGGGGGCAAGGCCAAATCAATGCCAAAAATAAGAGGAACCTCGCTAGACTCACCAGAGGACCAACCAAGCTCAACCACCCTCTCTGAGGGAGCCCGATACCTTTTTTGAGGACCCGATGCCAAAACTAGAGGAGCCTGCTCAAGCACAACCTAGAAGAGCCATTGGACTAGCTAGATGAACCATGACAAGCTCTGGCCCCGATCGAAAGGACTAGAGCTTAAAGAATCACTACCAGTTGGTATCGACCACATCTATATAATTAAGAAGCACATATTCCTCCTCCTTATAGGCTATTTGGGTTGTGAAATTACAGAGGAGATCTAGAGAAGAGACTGGGTACCGAAACTGGGTATCGGGTGTCGGGACTGGGTACCAAGACCATGAACCATGACCAGTGACTAGGACCAGGACCAAACCCCCACACCAGTAAGGGAACCTCAAGCACCATCTTTTCTTCTTATTCTCGAAGCTCTGACGGGCGGGGTACCCATACCTCTCCCCCTACAGCCGTAAAGTTCTATACCTCACGATCAAATATTATACGAAAAGTCTCCATGATAATTTTCGGATAACAGTTTTCTTTCCATCCTTAAAGAATATAAGCTACATTCGTGACTTATGAGATCAATATGTAAATAATCTATATAAATATGAGTATATGACACAAAACTCCCATACAAAGAAGTTATAATATTGGAATTATAAATTTGGTTGTAGGTTGTAAGTTGTAACTTTTTACTTCATTTCCAAAATTAACAATCCTTGGAGCTTCATAGTCTAATTATGCATAGACATTATGTACGGGTTTTAAAAGATATGAATTATTCTCAATATTATCTCTATATTGGTATTTTGGGTTCAAATAGTAAACTAGAATAATTTTAAAAATATAGTATAAAAAAGACACTATTAACTATTGTCTTAAAGATTTTTATAAATTTGTTATTGTTTCTTCTAAAATAATTTTCAATTTAAATTATTTGAAATAAGTGTTTACGATTAACTTTTTTTAATAGTTTACAAAATATCCCTAGATTTCGAAGTGAAATTCACGATATTTCGGGAATATCATGATATTTCGGGAATATTAAGAATATCGGAAGACTTTTATAGATATTTCAAAATCGACCGATTATTTACCGGACATATTTCAGTAGAAGAAATGTGTAAATATAGTGTACGGAGATTTACCAATTTTCTTCTGATCAAGATGGGAAACAGATATATCCTGAAAATGAAATAATAGAGAGATACAACACAAGCAGTTTGAATGGTTAGCCAAGCCTGACATCAGCAAAGCAGGTAAGAACATGCTCTCCGTCCAGAAAAGCATTCAGTTTACGAAATTTTCAATACGACGATTTATTACAAACCAAATAAGTTACACGTGAAAAACCGAAATGAATTTTTCTGTAAGCCTGTACCTATTTTGTTTCGAAGGTATAATCTCCAGATCTGGAGTTCGATTCAAGGTAAAATCATTCTATAACATGCTCGTTTCCACATGCATGCCAATCTTTTAGGACTTGCTGTTTCACCTACAATTACTCAGGCTTCTCCAAGTCAAAAATGCCTTTTGCAATATAGTAGATGCATATCCCTCAAAAGTGCTTGAAAGTTTTTGCAATCCGAACAACAGCTTGGATCAGGATTACATGAAACAACAAAAGTATTAGATGAATTCACCTATTCAGATACATTGTCAGCTTTCGGTAATTCTCTCATAGAAGAGCAAGCTAGCCTCTGCAGCAAGAACATCTTTTACCGAAACACTAAAGACATCAGAATCTGAAATAGAGAACCAGTGTAAAGGGGCAGTATCAGCATGTTCATTTCGATCTTCTGTGTCAGACTCGGCTCTCACACTCCTGTAAACAGTATAATGTCCACCACCAACTCTTCCAAAGTGCTCCACAACGGAAACAAGGCGATACAAATAAGATTCTGACGGGCATATTTGGGAAAATGCGTTCACCAGCTCCTAAGAAATTACACAACAAATTAGACACAACCTTGGTCGTTGAAATATATACTCAAATACTTCAATATGTCATCACCGCCAAATCCAAATACAAATCCATGAGGGTACACAAATTATAGAAGTTAGACTACAAAAGGAACTTGCATTGAATATCTTAATTATAAAGATAAAAGAAATTGGAAATTGAGGTTTCAATTGTGAAACAAAAATCATCCAAGCATGGTCAAAGTATGAGCATAACAGATGAAGTTCATCCATGCTTATCAAAGGAACCTATTAGTACTCTGCGCCATCCATGGACAAAAGGCATATTTGGATCATGAGATGTGGCAGACTATTTGAACATTTAAAGAATTGAGATAAATGAATCTCCGAAACTACTAAAAGGATCGATCATTAAAATAAAATAAAAATTAAAGCATGTTTACAGCTCATCTAGTAACATTTTGAAACCACAAATTATTGCTTGGTGCCAAAGGTAACACCATACTCATGAAACTGGAGGGCCATTTTGAAGAAATTTTAAAATTAAAGTGGCCCGATGTAAATAACCAAAATTTGGGTAAATTTTCGGTAAATCTCTAGCTTCAACCCTGCTTGGTGCAAATCTTGAAGGCACAATGTCCAATCTAACCCAGATACATTCATATAGGCAAACATTCAACTAACCTCATCATCAGATTGCATGTGCATGTCTGTACATAAGGTATTACAACAGCCTTCAGTCTGGGTAGATTCGGATTCTCCCTGAAATGCTTTTACAGTTGCAGTCATTTCAAATTCATCTGCAGCTAATACATTAAAAGAAATATTTTCTCCAGTAACCCCATACATGCAATTTAGTATTTTTGCATCATATTTCATATTAGCATAGTTGGGACAAGAGCTTGGTTTTTTATGTTGCAGCCTTGCATGCCCTCCATGCCAACTTTCTTCAAGGTCCTTTATTCCTACTCCACTTCTTATGAATGGAAACAAATCCAAAATCAATGGAAAAGCAATATGGCCCTACAATATCAATAAAGCAGTTCAACATTACAACAAACCCATAATCTCTTAAAAAACAATGTTTCAATGAAAATTCATATACCTGGAGTTTGACTAGTTCCCCTAACATATTTATAGAAGCACGTTGTAGATGAATACAGAGAATCTGTAAGCACATTATCAGAGTATGCTTCTAAGACAAAGGTAATTATGAAGATAATTGCACTTCGCTACAGAAATCAAGCAATCATACATTCAGAAACATTGGAAAAAAAAAAAAAAGAGTTGGCAATTAAACAACATAGGTTGGAATTTGGCCACCAAGCGGCAATTATGTTTTCAATAGTTATGCTAATCATAAAAGATTTTGAAGTTCATATATCAGTAAGTGTGCCAGATTCCAACAGCTTTTAACAATAAAGTGATGGTCCAAGTAAAAAGAGGTTTTAAGGCTATAAAGCATCCACCGCAAGAAAGTTTTCCCAAATACAGCCTTCAACCTACATCATTCCAAAACAGCCAAATACAGAGGTTTTACCAGTTAGTTGGACACAATGTTAAGGATTTCATCCATATACTTAAAATGAAAAGGCGGAATGTTAGCAGCTAGATGATTTCCTCTCCGCTTAACAGATACAATAGGTTAACACCTCATACATAAAATAGTTTTTGTAAAAAATGTTTGATAGGTTCAGTATTCATACCTTTGGACAACGAGAAATACTTAGTTGCTTGAGAGTGTGTGAGAAGTTATTTGACCATGGTAGTTTTTTATGTTGAAGAAGACTCAGACAGTCACAGGATTCTTGTACACTACATCTCCTAATTTTTCCTATCTCCATCTGAGAAAGAAGTCAGAATAACAACATAAGAACAATACATACTACAGATTTGTTCAGGACAAATCCAGTCAGACCAATCTAATGAGGATTCCAACACTGTCAAAAGCAGATGGATGATGAATTAAAACTTAAAAGAAAAGCATAAAGGAGAAATAGTGCTACAGGGCTCTGGGATCTGTTGGCCATGCACCAAGACCAAAAGCTAAGTACCACGACGTAGATCAAGCCAGCATCTTGACATCCAATAACCAAGAAGAAGAATTGATTATAGTATGAGGAAACTACCTCATTCACTCCTATAGAAGACAAATACTTTATTGCAACAATGTGCCAGCAGTGGCTGCAGTGGTAATTCTCAACTCGTTCAGCAGTGAAAAACTGCTTCAGGCAATCTTCCAAAGCATATCGGACCATCTAGTATGCATGGGGATAACATTAGACTTGAAACAAGTTATATAAGAAAATTACTGATATGGAAACCCGGTGATGGGCTTTAATGTACACAGCAGTGAATAGTTAAACCTTTGTTCACATACAATAGTGGAGCCACCATTTAGCACAGGTAAAAGAGACAAGCTGTGAAAAAATTGATAATCCAGTGAGATCTGTAAAAGAAAAAAAAATGAAATAAACATAGAATTAGAAACTTAAAGTGATATAACAGCAAATTAGAAGGTATCAGCAACTAGAGGAAGAAAGACATGATTTAGTTAATTGGCCGTAAAATGGTGATAAAAGGAAATGGACTAGTTTTTACACATATCATGGTTTGCAACATCATTGCAAACTATAATATAAGCAAACTATAAAAAAATAAAAAATAAAAACATTTTTAAGAAAAGGTGTATTCTGTTTTAGATATTTACTTGTGGTAAGATTAATTTTGAGCCCAGGTTTTAAAACTTGGATATGCATATACATGCCAGTAGTCACTAGAATTTTTCCCAGGAAACAATTATCCAAATATAGCACTATTCACATATCTACGAAAGAATGAGGATATATAATGATAGTTCATGTAAGCATTTCACTATCAGAAAGTTTTCCATAAGGGCCACATGAACCTGAGATGAACAACTTTGACAAGTTAAAATGCTACCAAGAATCCCATCAAATGGTCCAAAGAAGTGTTTCTGCCATCTCTCCTGCTCACTCGGGTCCTCCCTTCTCTTTGGAGAAAGAAATCTAAAATTTGCACCAAAAAAAGCATCCACCAGAGATATTTGACTTGGACAATAACACTCTGAGAATTCTTCCCTTAAAGAAGATAAAAGGTGAAGGAATGCCTCTGCTGCATCCTACATGCAAACAAAAAAAAATCCAAAATCAAGCACGAATATAGCACACCAATGTAGTTGAAACACGGAAAGGAAATGATTGCACCTGCTGGCTAGTGAGATTGAAGTTTTGGACATAAAGTTCCAAAGCAAACATCACTTCCCGTGGACTTAATACAACTCTTTTCTTGCAGAGTGAACCTAATTCTGTAGATTCAAAATTTTTGGAAAAAATTTCAAAATTATCAAATATTTCTTCGTCTAAGTAGTTCATACATTTCTTAAATCCTTGAAAACAATATAATCTGTAAAATCAAAGATAATATCGCTAATTTTCAACATGTCAACATATAGTGTTGGGTACAGCTAGGAATGCCTCATTTAAAACCATTAGCACTTTAAGAGTTTCAGAAATTTAATAAAAAAAGATGTCCTTCACTCATCATGATTCTTGATTCAAACTTACCACTCTAACAACACAACATAGCAGTAACTGATTTGTTTTTTCCTTTTGATCTTCACTGTTCTCTTTATCTTTACCAGGTTCCTCGATTTTAAACTAGGGACTAGTGTCAGACCCTACAAGCTTGGTATCCATGAAACTCGTAGGATTTTTAATATACTGGGTAAGTGTACTCAAGGGGTATTGAAACCCGTGAACTCTTGGTTGAAAGTCTCAACCCTCAATCACTAAGCCGGCCCCTTGAGGTTAACAGAAATGCTAGTTTGGTTGTGAAAAAAGCAAGACTTAAGTGCAAAAATATGCAACTTCTCAGAATTTTATTTTTTTCTTGTTACCTTCTAATAAAGTAGCCAAAGCAACCGTAAGTAGTGGTAAGTCCTCATCTTCTTCCTCACATTCCTCCATTACCTTTTGAAGAAAAGGTAGGAAGTATGAACAACTTGCTAAAGCCTGAAAAACAAAATTATTGAGACATAACCATAATTAGGCTCCGTTTGTTAACCACATAGCTTCAGTTTGCAATCCTCAAATGTTCATAAACAAAAAATCATCAATCAACTAAAGCATCTCTTCCAGCAGCACCAAAGAGATTTTAACTTGTTTACAGTAGAGGGTTGAGACACAATTAATTAAATGGTTCGTGTTCGGATTGACACAACAACAACAGGTATGGACAAATTTAACATGGCATAATCACGAAGCAAATTAGCAGGGTTGTGGATTTTGACACAAACTGACACCTAACTGCAGTGTTTTTGCTGTCTTTTGTAACTTTTTCCTCTGTTCCTCACAAACCAAACATGATATAAAGCCAAAAAAAAAATATCCAACTGCAGAAACTGATCATACCTGCAATACAACATTCAAGAAACAGTTGTTGCCATGATTCTGCAACCCAGGCACCAAGCAGAGGTTCTCCGACCGATTCTCTCTATCAGACAACCACGAAAAACCACTCAAATTTCGAAATTTAACATCCCTTTTTAAAGCAAAAGCAAACCCAGCACCAGCAGCACCTAGAAGACCCACCAGAGATATGTGAAACCCAGAAGCAGAAACCAATTTAAAGTGAGAAAAAGCTCCATTTTTTAGACTCTGGATTATTGCTTTCACGCTTGTGTCTCCTTCACTACTCATACTGCAATCAAATTTGCTTTTGTTTTTCGGATTGTGACTTGTTGAGAGTGGAAGAAGCAGAAGCAGAAGCAGAAAGGAAGCACTTTCATGAAAGCATTTTCTACACCGACCCGTAACGCTTTTAAAAACAACAAAAGTATAAAAGAGAAGAAATTTAACCGAATGGGATCGGTCGAATTCAATTTTAACCGAGCTGCGGTAAAATTTCATTTTTAACGGACCATTCTTATAAAAAGACTATATTACCCTTAATGAATTGTTAACCTAACTTTTGTTTTCATTAGTTTTCACTTTTTCATTTTGTCCGAAAAAAGAGACAGAAAGGTAGAGTCAAGTGTTTTCTATGTCATTCGTCGCTAGAGAATGAGGCGCTTTTAGAGAAATTATCATCATCAGAGAAGCTATGCAAGAGGACTCAATGTCCATTCTAACAAGATAAACACATGATTTACTTTTACTTTCATAGCAAGGATAACCAGTAGATCAATTAGACTTTTCATTAAGGTTGTAATGGGATCATTGGGTGAAGGTTAAGAAAGAATGGGAAAATGGGAATTCAAAAACTTAGGACCATATTATGAGAGTCTTCAATTACCTTTATGTCTTTGCTCTAATCTCTTTGGTGGTTTATCACATGCATTGCCTAAAATCATTTCTCAAGGTTTGTCCACAAAGTCCTGATGTATCCACAAGCAGACCATATTGTTCTATGGCAAGCAATGTTTTGTGCAAATGATACTTTTATATGCTTGTATGAGTGTTTGAATGAGTGTTTAAAGAGCGAGTGTATTGCTCTCAAAATACACTTTTTTGGTCGTGTTTGTGATCCTTACGGGAGTCTCCACTCTTAATTCCTAGCCTTTAAGCAAATTGACTCTCCATTCCAACATCAAGAGAAGAGAACTAGCGCACATTGCGCAATGCAATCCTAAATGGCATACATTAGTCTAGACCAAGCAATTGCAAAGATGCACACTTCCTCATTTGCACATGCAATAGCACAATCTCAACAAGTAAAAGAAGCTTATACATGGCATTATCGCAAGCATTTGAATTTTTTTTTTAAATTCGGCTTGAATTTAAAACTTGGAAGTACCCCTAAACCTAAATTTGACATTGTCCTCAATGTTTTGGGAAATAAAAATCGGTTAAATGGCGCAACACATCAATCATAATGCAAAGAGTTATAAATGTCCAAAATCATCCACAATTCCCAAGAGTAGAAACAAATGATGCATTTAATCGACATATTCCACATCCACATCACAAAAAATGTAACGATGAAAGTTCAACAGAAAATCTCATCCATAATCTAAGAATACAAAATGATAATCATCCAAATCCTAGATCCTCTAATAAAGACATCTCACACCCTTATTCTAGACAAGAAATTAAAGATAAAGAAAATACAGTAAAATTAGATAAACTATATAAACAAATATTGAAAATGGAGTATGAATAGGGAGAATAGTTACCCAATGGGATCGACTAAATCCATATTTGAAACAGTTATCTAAGAGTCTTGTTATGATAGAGCTTTATCTTTTCCTTAAAAGGCCTTGCACTATCATAAGCCTCCTAGCGAAATTCTTCAAGTTCACTAAGTTAGAGCTTCTTTTCCTCACCCGCTTTCTCGTAATTCAAATTCAGTTTGTGGATTGCCCATAAGGCTTTATATTTAATTTCCACTAGAAGATGGCATGTCTTCCTGAATACCAACCTAAATGGGCTCATCCCAATAGGAGTTTTGAACGTTGTCTGGTATACCCACAATGCATCACTAAGCCTAAGTGCCCAATCTTTACGAGTTTCCATTGATTATTTTCTCAAGAATCTGCTTTACGTGTCGGTTGCTCACTTCAAATTAAGGAGTTGCAAATGGATTATGGTGAAGCTATAGAGCTACTTTAATGAACCAATCTCACAATTATGGACCAATTGTAGTCTAAAGTATGAAATGGTCGTCAAAACAAAACCAAGACACTTCCCACCAAAATTCCTCACCTATTAGAGAAAAGAGATAAAGATGGGATCGGTTTATTACAATCCAAGGCCTAGATATTGGGGTTGATATATCCTCCAACAATCTATCCTATTCACTTTGTGCTCTAACATATCAAGTGTGTCAATCCTTAATTAGTTGCATCACAAATTATCCTACCAATATTGGGATTAACTAGTGGCATATAAAATCAATCACATAATGAATAGAATCTAATTAAAAAGTTAATAGAACATAAAAAGAGATTCATATATTAAAGCTCAAACAAATACCTATATCCACAAGTTTCTCACATCAATCCCCTAGATTAGGGTTTAGTTACACATAATTACAACAAAAGCAAAAAAGTAAAAGAAAAGGAATTTACCCATGGGTTTCCTTCTTGATTGCTTGATCCTTTCTTGCCTAGTTAGTCCTTGTGCAAATAGTGGAGGATGAGGAGATCTCTAGGTAGATGGATTCCAAATTGTTAAGTTTTTAAGTCTTGTTGACATAATTCTATACCAAAACAACATTTTCGTGTATTGATTAGTTGTCTAGGATTCATGGTTTATCAAGCTTCAAGAAATTTGGACAACATATCAATCAAAGAGAAGTCTTCAAGAGGAATGAGCTTCATTGCTTAACAAAGGTATATTGAGACCTTATTTCTATTACAAGACTTAGGCGCGCATACACTCATTGCATACATTTATGTCCTTATATCATTGTGCTAAATTGGTATAGCACATCCATACACATAATATTGAATGCTCATGCATTAGACTTAAATTGACAAATTTTGTAAACTGCATGTTCTAGAACTATATCTAGGAAATGACATTCGTGTGTGTTCATGTGTTTGTTTTTTTATGTTTTATGGACTTCAGACTTAAATTTGGTCTTATATTATTTCTCATTGAGTTCCAGTTATTTCGGTTACTCATCCATTAGTTTTCCAGTTTCGAGTAGGAAGTTACAAAACTTTTTGGTCACTTACCATGCATTGTCTTCGTCTTCGTCTTCGTGTATCGAGTTGAATTCTCATCTTTTGGTCAAAGTTTCATAGTCGTACATGTGCTTGAGAGAGTCTAGGTTTGTAATCCAAAGACGGATTCCAATTTGGAGTAGGATGTCGGAGAACGGTCGAAGGACACGAAGGAGCGCGATGGAGGAAGCAAATGGCCAAAGGCCATTTGCCACCCATTCCCAAGGAGGCGCATGCCTATCTCGGGGAGAGAAAGGCCCTCTGCCAATGAGATGGCCACGTGCCTTCTCAGGGAGTTGAGGTGGCACGTGGCCATTGGCTTCCCAAAGCCTTTCTTTTCCCTCTCTTTTAAATATTTCATTTCCTCTCATTTCATTCCAAGAAGATAATTTGAAAAACTCAAGTGTAGAAGTGTAGAAATTTTCTGTCAATTTCTCAACTTCCAAACACCATAACTCACTCATTCAACTTCCATTCGAGTGATTCAAGTTGGAGAATCTTTGTAGGAGAGTCCTCTATCATCTCTAAGAGAGTTTGAGGTCATTTGTTCAAGATTTCCGGTGGCTTTTCACCAAAATCCAAAATTGTACTTATTTCTTAAGGTATTGATTCAACTCTTGAGTTTTGTTCTTCAAAACCTTCAATTACCTTGGGTTTTTCTTTTTCTATATGTGTATGTTACTTGTGTAAGCATTTATTAGAGTTAGAGACTCTATTTTAGCTAGATGAGCTTTATTAGAAACATGTATATGAGTTAGGTTTTCTTAAAACCTATGGTTTTACTTGATTGTGTTTTGTATTGTGCTAGCTATCAATCTAGGACTATTTGTGCTTCAATTGATTCATTTTTTGATGATAAATAGTCTCTAAATGTGCTAGAGACTATTTAGCTAGATGAGCTTTATTAGAAACATGTATATGAGTTAGGTTTTCTTAAAACCTATGGTTTTACTTGATTGTGTTTTGTATTGTGCTAGCTATCAATCTAGGACTATTTGTGCTTCAATTGATTCATTTTTTGATGATAAATAGTCTCTAAATGTGCTAGGTCATTTTAGTTGAACATATATAGGATTAGCACATTTGATTTTGTATTTAGAGCTATTTTGATTTTATTTGACTATTGTGAGAAAAATACACTTTAAATATTTGTTAGATTTTAAATGATCATATCTTGTGAATCTAGCATGTTTTTGTCTGTTACTAAACTTTGAATATGTGCTTAATGTATATACTTTGATTCAAGTTTTAGTTGTATGAATATATCTAAGAATTAAATGTGTTTTTGGTGTTTCACATATTCTAGAATATTATTCATGTATGGTAACTAAACAACTTTGATGCCTATTTCTATTTCTCATGAAGTGTACTTAATCGAATACATTTCATATGTACATGCATCATTTGTATGAGTTTATTGTTATTAGGAATGCAAACTATAAAATCATACATTTTGTGCTCATTGTTTACTTCTAGTTTCCATAGAATATGTCGACCATCATGCTCTATGTTGCGTGGTTGTTTGTGCTTTGCATTCATGATCACACTTAGAAAGTCCTTGTCAAAGGCATGAAGTCTTGGCTAGGATCAGGAGGATCCAGAGGATCCATATAGCTAAGAAAGAAGTCTTGGTTAGGATCGGGAGGATCCAGATAGCTAAGCAATAAGTCTTTACTAAGATTGGGAGGATCCGGATAGTCATGCATGGAATCTCCCTAGAGGCATGAGCGTTTTGGATAGGAAGTTGCTTACTAAAAATGTGAAAATACAAACACGGTTAAATGCTCAAGGCTAACCTAGGAGGGGATGAATAGGTTAGACACCTTTTTCGACGCCCTTCGAAACAAACAAAAGTTTGTCCCTCAAGATTGCTTGTATCACAATATATATATATATATATATATATATATATATATATATATATATATATCAATTAAAGACAATTAATCAATATATAAAACATGTAAAGTGTGATACAAACAAGCAACCATAACACATACACAATCGATATTATAGTAAGGAAGTCAACTTACAAAAATAGTTATATCCATAGTATTCAAATAACAAATACAAATAAAAGAGGGATAGGGATAAAGAAAAGTTGACACAAGATATAATGTGGTAAACCTCCGAAGAGGAAACATCCACGGGTTAGCAACCACTGGCAAACAAAATCAACTAGTAGATAAGACAAGTACAATCTCTCAAGTGACCCATTCACCTAGAAATTACCCTCATATCCTACTCATGAATATGTCACCCTCTTGCTCAACATTCCGAGGCCTCACACCTCTTGTCAAGACTTCCTCGCTCACTCTTCCGGATCCTCACGACCCTAGGCAAGACTTCCTTTCTCTCCTTTCTAGATCCTCACGACCATAGGCAAGACTTCCTTGCTTGACATTTTAAGGTCTCCCACCACTTGCCAAGACTTCCATGTTCAACAATATAGGCCTCACACCTATTGTCAAGATTTCTTTCTCACAAGGCATCTAGGTGATCATGAATGCAAAAAAGCAAACAAGCACGTAACATAGAATGTTATGATCAACACATCCTATGGAAAACACTAGACATAAGCATGAATGCACAAATCAATTGTTGTCTAGTTAAAATGTACGTCTAATTAATCTAGTTCATACAAAATATATGACAAGTTAATTTCAACCTAGATACATGCATAAATCTAAACTTGAACTCAATATATATTCAATTAATCATATAATCAAGTTTAAATCACGTAAATAAAAAACAAGCTTAAATCATGTGACAAAGTCATTTAGATTAAAGCAAAAGTTCTATAGCATATTTTCTATTCATAGATTCAACAAAGCACATGAATAGCTCACAAGAACATAAGTACATATATCATAGTGAGATTTCGGTCAAAGAGAACTTAATACATGTGAGGAACTATTTTTCACAAAATCAATCAATTAAAGATCATCAAATAGTCATAGAACCAAAGCTAGCACAATACAATCCCAAACATGTGAAAACATAGGCAAAATAAAAACCTAACTCAACATGTGAGATTTCAATTGAAACTCAATCTAGCTTTAAATGAGTTTAAAACTCAAATCTAAACAATCACAAGACACTAATAAATAGAGAAGAAGAAAACCCAGGTCAATTGACAAAGTTTTAAGAGAAAACTTTAGGAGAAAATCAATACCTTAGTAAAATTGAGACAATCCCGTTTTTGTGTGATTGGACACCAAAAACTGCAGTAAAACCAACTCAAACCTTCTAAGAAAAGATAGAAGATGTTTAGATGAACACTCTCAACTTTGTATCACTCAAATCGGAGCTCAAATGAGAAAAAAAAAGTGTTTGGAAGGTCAGAAAGTTAGAGTAAAAATTCTGCTCAAGTTTCAAATTCTTCTCTTGAAATGAATTGTGAGAGGGAAGATAAATATAAAGGAGAGGGAAAGAATAGAGTGTGAAATGACCAAGAAGGACAAGAAGTAACCAAGCTTTCCTACTGCACAAGATGGCACGTGGGCATCTCGAGGCAGAAAGCCTTTTTGCCTGAGATGGCCACACGCCATCTTGGGAAAGAAGAGCTTGATGTTGTCTTCTTTTTCCCCCTACTTCCCTTAACGTTCTTCAACAGTTCTCTGGCCTCTGAACTCGAAATTTGAATCCGTTTATGGAATACAAACCATAACTCTCTCATGCACATGGAAATATAAGATAAACAACCCAAAAAATAAGAATTCGACTCGATATATGAAGACGAAGACAATGTACGCAACATGACTGAAAAGTATCATATCTTTTGACTTAGAACTTGAAATTAAGAGTATGAGTAATCAAAGTGTTTGGAACTCAATAAAGAATGATTTAAGACTAAAATCAAGTTCATTATCCATGTTTTACAAATATATACACATACAAACACATTACACATAAGAATACAAACTACATAGAGATAGTCTCCAATCATGCATTTTCCAAGGCATGTTATTTTCATGAGCATTCATCTTCAAGTGTGTGAATGTGTTATAAATGGTGCACAATGATGAAGGGACACATATGTATGATTTGTATGTGTGTGCCTTAATGGTGCACAACTATGTAGGGACACAAATGTATGAATTATGTGTGTGTGTCTTAATGGTGCACAACTATGCAGGGACACATATGAATGATTTGTGTGTGCATACCTAAGCCTTGTAAGAGAAAGATAAGGTCTTAATATACCTTTGTAGAACCATATAGCATCATTTCTCTTTGAAAACTTTGAACTTGCTTTGACTAGTTGTTCCTTCTTCTTTGAAGTTTGAATTATCATGAAACTAAACAACTAAATCATTACAAGTAAACATCATTTTGATATGGAATTAATGCCAACATAATCTAAAACCTAACAAGATGTGATAGTCACATCTTGGATAGGAAGTAGACAAAGTGAATCACTAGGCCCGAGAGTAGAATAGAAGTTGATAGCTTGGAGAGTGTATCATAGGGTTGGTCACTTCTTTGAGTGTGTATCTTTTATTCGTTATAGTGGATTACAGTTTGCCGATGATTGTGGATTCAACCCATGGATGTTTCCTCTTTGGAGGTTTACCACGTAAAAATCATGTGTCAATTGTCTCTATCTCTATCTCTTTATATTTGTATATTAGTTTGTATGAATCTTGTTTGAATCTTTTCTTCCAAATATCTTTGGAAAACAAGATTTGTAAAAGTGTAATATGCAAACAACTCATTTGATCACAGTTGTATATATCTTTATTTTATAAATTAAACATTGTGTACATGATATGTTACTATTTAGTACTTGTTCATTTTAGTAATGTATATATGTATAGAAGTACTTGTTGATTTGTGTTTTGAGTATTGTTGCTTCAATTGCATGTTATAGACTTTTGGCTTGACTTGATTATCTACGAATGCTTATCAATAGTCTATGTGTGCTTTCATTTGCTTTAAATGTTGTGATAGAGGCTATCTAGAGGGACAAACATTGGTTTGTTTCAAGGGTTTGAAAAAGGTGCAAAAACATATTCACCCCCCTCTAGGTTAGCTATATGCAATTTAATCGTGATTGTATATTTCACAAATGAGTAGTGACAAAGGTAGAAGATGTAGAGAATGGAAAGAGAGGAATCATTAGAATAAAGTAATCTAGATTTTATGTTAAGTTTTTAGATGGAATACATAGTTCAAGATAAGAAAAAGAGGATGTTGAGTTTGGAAGTTATGAAAGAAAATGGCTCTTCAACAATCTGTAGATTTTCGTGATTGGAAAAGCTCTTTTTGAGAATCATGAAGAGAACTGTTTATATGATCACAAGGCGATGTCTTGTAACTGCCTTGATAGCTGACGTGGCATGTGTCACGGTCTCAATTTCGTGGTGTGCACCTAGTGAACGTGACCACAACTTACGGTTATACAATTCTCGATCTGGTTGTCGCGACCAACTTTTATCATTTTCACGGTTGAATGGCCACGACACTTGGGCAGTGACAATTAGATCTCACTTCCTTCATATACTTTCGGTGACCAGGCAGAGATTCCTCAACCAAATACAAATAGACTTGGCGGTGTCATTGTTGACTTGACAGCGACACCTACCAGCGATAGAAGACCTGATTGATTTTCAAATTTGATTTATCCCTATTGCGATGTACTTCACAGTGACACTTGGACCGTAACTCTTCATTGGTCTTCATCCATGCTTAAGCTGGTTCTTTGTCGCATGTCATAGAAGCGACAATTAAAGCGTGATACTGCACTTGATTACCTTCTTTATCTTTTCTCATTTCTGTGGCGGTGTCCTTGTAGTGAAATTGAGATAGTGACACTCATTGAGTTGAGTCGTTGTTGGCATTAACGCGACAAAGCCGCAAACTTGTCTTGCACTTCACCAATTTGCTCATTTTCTCTTAATTTTCTTCTCTTTCTTCACAAATGCCTTTGTGGCAACTCTAACTCTGAAACACTTTATAAACTTGTTAGAACAAGGGAGAATGCCTGAGAATCAAGTTAAAAGTATATGAAATGATGGCCAAAATCATATTTATTTTGTCTTCATCAGAGACATGCCACACTCTATGTATGCATTGCACGTAGTGTGATCCTACATTCAAAATGACAGAGCTTCAAAAACAAAAATGCTATCCGAAAGAGAATGTAATTCGCCTCGACTCTACTTCTCACTAGATTTCTATTATCTTTGCTTAAAGTCCTAGGTTTCACTCATCATTCGTATGCATTATAAGTTTATTTTATGGCATCAAATTTGAATGCACATGATTAATTTAAATTGCCATTCTGAAAATTAATCTCATTAATGGAATTTCAGTCCATGAACCAGAGAGAACATGCGTCAACCAAAAATTCCTAAGTAGACATTCCAGAAGATCAAAAAGGTCTTTCCTTTGGTTGTAATGGGGCATAAGGTGAATGGTGAATCAATAAATGGAAAATGAGGATATCAAGTTACCTAATGATTACAATAAGGCATACTTTATAATATAAGTCCACTTTGCTCCTCATAATATTGACATTTGCATTTTGGCGTCCAGACTTACAATTCACTTTCTTGCAACTTTCTACTCTTAATTTTTGCATTGAGTAGTTCATTCCACTTTGCATTTCTCATTTAGGCCATTTGTGCTTATTTCATCCTTTTCCTTTCCTCTTGCGTTTCTCTTCTTTTCACTTCAATCTCTTTTACTTCTCTTTATTTTTTTTTCTATTTTTATTTTTATTTTTGCTTTTCCTTCTCTTTTCATTTTTCAATTCAACCTTACATTCATTTGCACATACATTCCTAGGTACACATCATACACTTTCAAAAGCCATTTGCTTACATTCATCCCCTAAGCCTTAGCAAACCATTTGGTACAAGGTAGATCTTGAGTATGGGCTAAATGGTTTATGTTGATATGGTTCATAAACAAAAAGGCTTATATGTATTTGGCTTCAAATAGGCAATGGGAGCACACATGTTAGAGGGAATATAAGTGTTTAGGCCAATTTAGTGGTTTACCACATGCATTGCCTAAAATCATCTCTAAAGGTTTATCCACAAAGTCCATTAAGGCATCCATAAGCAGACCATATTGCCCTATAGCCAATAATGTTTTATGCAGGTGAGACTCTACATGTTCAGTGTGTGTTTGAATGCGTGTTTAAAGAGTGAGTGTATTTCATTCACAAATACTCTTTTTAGGCCGTGTTTGTGAACCTCACGAGAAGTCTTCACTATTAATTCCTAGCCTTCAAGCACAATTGACTATTCACTCAAGCATTAAGAGAAATGGACTAGCACACTTTGCACAGTGCAACCCTAAATGGCATGAAGTTAATCTAGACAAGGCAATGCAAAGATGCACAATTCCTTACTCACACACACAATAGTATAATCTTCAAAAGCAAAATATGCTTAAACATGGCATTATCGTAAGATTTTTCAAAAATGTTGGCTCAAATGGATTTGTAAGTTACATACACCCTCAAACCTAAATTTGGCATTGTCCTCATTGTAATGGGGCACATACTACCAATAAAAACTGTGCAACACATAATTCACACAAGCAAAGATTCTATACACATTCATGTCCTTTATCAAGCAAAATGAATCACAAACACAGAATTAAGTGATAAAATCATCCTATATGCTCAATATCCATACAAAAGATATATCAATAAAAAGTTCAACAAGGAATATCATCTCAATCCATGTAGACAAAATGATGTGATCCTTCAAGCCTATATGCACTATCGCAAACAACTCTCACCCTTATTATAAGCAAGAAAATACAACGGCTTAGAAAATTAATATCAATAAACTAAATAGAAAAAAATATAAAGGATATGAACATAAGTAGCAATCAAAATTCCAAAATGATATCTAACTACAAAAGTAAAAACCAAAATGTAGCAATAAAATCAACAACAAGTGTTCAAGAACTCAAAAATAAATGATAGTCATGCAAGATATAGTAATGGTGGTTGTGATATGGTGGTGACTAACCGAATCCTCCTGGAAGACAAGGATGTCACTTCTTTGAAGAAGACCATCTTTGTCAAGAGTCAAGAGGATAAAGAGGTTCAAGGTTCACACTAACAAATAAGATTGAATGAAGTTTGATAATCATCAAAGCAAGCTCAAATGAAGGCTCAAATGAAGGCTCAAATAAAGTCTCAAGCTAAAGCTCATCCACCAAAAGCTAGAGCTCATCAAACAAGACCTCAACTTATAAGGAGCTCTCAAAGTCAATAAAGAATTTTTCACCCACAACTAAGAAGGGAAACTAATTTGGCTCAACCACAAAGGGTGTTTCAAAGAAGAGATTCGGCTCAACACCAAAGGACAACTCAAAGGAAAGGGAAGTCTTCCATGCTTGCACAAGGATATGGTATGAATTCTTACTTTACTCTCATTTTTCATTATTATGGTGTTGAAGGTCACATATGACCGAATTGTTTTAAATTTATTATGTTGTGTCGTTATGAAAGCATGATTGAGAAGAATATGCTAAAAAGAGCCAAAATGCATGCACCTAGGAATTTTAGAGAAAATGAACCCATGGCTCCTAGAAATAGTAATATTTCATCTAGGTGGACTAGAAGGGATGAATATTATTGTCATGTGGCTCAAGTAGCCTTGAAAGCCAAAGCCATCAATACTTGGTACCTTGATAGTGGGTGTTCTAGGCACATGACAGGAAACAAGAGTTTCTTTAAAACTCTTGTGATGGAGGATGGTAGATTTGTCACCTTTGGTGATGGTTCACGTAAGAAGGTTTTAGGAAAATGAAACATATACATCCCCAGTTTTCCCTCCTTGCCTAATGCTCTTTATGTAGATGGCTTGCAAGCCAATCTTATTATCATATCACATTTAAGTGATAAAGGCTTTCGGTTATGTTTGGCAAAGTTGATTACTCTATTCTAAAAGAAGATGGACAAGTTCTATTGAAAGGCAAGAGATCAAGTGACAATATTTATTGTCTTGATTCCAATGGCATCTCTTGTAATTTGTCTAGTTGTGATCAAGTTGAATTGTGGCATCAAAGGTTAGGTCATATGAATTTCAAAGACTTGAAAGTTCTTGAGAGGTTGAATGTTGTGAGAGGTCTTCCTAAGTTTGAAAATAGGATTGAGGGAGTGTGTGGACCTTGTCAATAAGAAAATCAAACTAAGAGTGTGCATAAAAAGAGTAAGTATCTTGCCACCAAGGAGCCACTAGAGCTTCTTCATATGGACCTTATGGGTCCCATGCAAACCGAGAGTCTCGGTGGCAAGAGGTACATCTTTGTGTGTGTTGATGATTTTTCTAGATTTACATGGACCTATTTTCTTAAAAAAAAATCTGAAACATTTGAAATTTTTAAAAAGCTTTGCACTAAAATTTAAAATGAGAAGGATTCTCATATAAAATGCATTAAGAGAATTAGGAGTGACCATGGGAGAGAATTTGAAAATGTTTGCTTTGAAAAATTTTGTGATAGTTTTGGAATCTCCCATGAGTTCTCGGCTCCTCAAACTCCTCAATAAAATGGAGTTGTAGAGAGGAATAATAGGGTCCTTCAAGAGATGGCTCGTGTGATGTTGCTAAGCAACAATATTC
Source organism: Dipteronia dyeriana (assembly GCA_032871835.1). Classification (NCBI taxonomy): domain Eukaryota; kingdom Viridiplantae; phylum Streptophyta; class Magnoliopsida; order Sapindales; family Sapindaceae; genus Dipteronia; species Dipteronia dyeriana. Next base: position 86,020,604 of record CM065297.1, on the reverse strand, counting down.
TTAGGAATCTTTGGGTCGAGGCAGTGAATACAACTTGTTATATAGGAAATATAGTGTTTTTAAGGCCCGGTACTAGGCAAACCTCTTATGAATTGTGAAAGGGAAGGAAGCCAAATGTTAGCTACTTCCACTCATTTGGAAGCAAGTGTTACATTATAAATGACCGTGATCAACTTGGCAAGTTTGATGCTAAAAGTGATGAGGGGATTTTCATTGGCTATGCCCTAAATAGTAAGGCCTATATAGTGTTTAATTTGAAGACACGAAGTGTTACGAAATCATCCAATGTGATCATAGATGATTGTAGGCCTAAGGTTAGTAACCATGATGAGGAGATTAGTATGGTTGATGATTCTCCCTTGGAAAAGATTGGTGAGACTTCAAGTGATGAAAAGTCAAATCTTGAGAAAGAAGTCTCTCAATCTCTTGATAGAGATTCTACTCTGAACTCTAAGGAACCTGCTTCTTGGGTTAGACATCTTCACAATAAGAGTGACATCATTGGAGATGTGAATGAAGGTGTTAGGACTAGGCATCAATTAGCAAATCAAATTAGTTATACTTGTTACACCTCTAAAATTGAACCTCAAAAGGTTGATGAAGCTTTAAGTGATGAGTTTTGGGGTCTTGCTATGCAAGAAGAGCTAAATCAATTTGAAATAAATGAGGTTTGGACTTTAGTTTCTAGGCCTAAGAACGCTAATGTGATAGACACCAAGTGGGTTTATAGGAATAAATCCGATGAGGATGGCAACATTGTACAGAACAAGGCTAGACTTGTAGCACAAGGGTACTCATAAATTGAGGGTATCGAATTTGAGGAGACTTTTGCTCCCGTTGCCCGATTAGAGTCCATTAGGCTTCTCTTATCCATATCTTGTGTGCACAAGTTTAAATTGCATCAAATGGATGTTAAGAGTGACTTCCTCAATGGCTTCTTGCAAGAGGAAGTGTTTGTTGAGCAACCCAAGGGGTTTGTGGATCCATACCACCCCAATCATGTTTATCGTCTCAAAAAGGCTCTATATGGGTTGAAACAAGCACTAAGGGCTTGGTATGAGCGTCTCACTCTTTATCGTGTTGACAATGGCTACTCTAGAGAAAGTGTTGACAAGACCTTGTTCATCAAGTGTACTAAATATGAGCTATTCATAGCTCAAATTTATATTGATGACATCATTTTTAGTTCCACAAACAACTTGAAGTCAAACAATTTGTTGATGTCATGACTCATGAGTTTGAAATGAGCATGGTTGGTGAACTAAATTACTTCTTAGGCTTGCAAATCAAGCAAATGCATGATGGGATCTTCATATCTCAAGCTAAATATGCTAAGAACCTAGTGAAGAAATTTGGCCTTGAGAATGTCAAGCATTGTGACACACCTATGAGTACCACATTGAAACTTAGAAAGGATGCTAGTGGAAAAAGTGTGGATCAAAGTCAATATCGAGGCATGATAGGGAACTTGCTATACTTGACTGTTAGTAGGCCCGATATAGCCTTTAGTGTTGGTGTGTGTGCTAGGTATCAAGCCAATCCCAAGGAATCCCATCTCTCCTCCGTGAAGAGAATCATTCAATATGTGAATGGGACATCCAACTATGGGATATGGTACTCTTTTGACACTAGTGCTAGTTTAGTTGGCTTTATTGATACAGATTGGGTAGGTAATTGTGATGATAGGAAGAGTACATCTGGCGGTTGCTTCTTCCTAGGGAACAATCTTGTGTCATGGTTTTGCAAGAAGCAAAATTCCATATCATTATCCACAGTTGAGGCCGAGTATATAGCCGATGGGAGTGCTTGCACATAACTCCTATGGATGAAGCAAATGCTTATGGATTATGGGTTTGAGCAAGGTACTTTAACCCTTTACTGTGATAACATGAGTGCCATTAATATCTCAAAAAATCTTGTCCAACATTCTAGAACCAAGCATTTTGACATTAGACATCATTTCATTAGAGAGCTAGTTGAGAGCAAATGCATTGCACTTGAACATGTGGGCACAAATGATCAACTAGCGGACTTGTTTGCTAAACCATTAGATTCAACTAAGTTTAAAACTCTTAGTAGGTCTATTGGGATTTGTCATATGCATTGATGAGTTTTGGTGTTTGACCCATATGGGGAGCTCAAGCAAAGAGAGCAAACTTGCATTCTAATAAGCAAATAATTGTTCAATTTTATGTTCTTTAATTAATTGTTTGAGTATCTTTGATGCATATATTATTATATGACTTTTTATTCAATAAGTGTGCATTTGCCTTATTTGAAATGCATCTCATTTGTGTTCAAACATGTATTTTTGGACTAAGAAATTTGATTGGGAAGTACATTTGATTGACTCAAAGTTTATCTCCATGTTTATGAAAACTTGATCTTGACATGCTTAAATTTTTATACATGATGAATTTATTAAATGCTTAAAAATGATTGCAAATTTGTGTGAGAGTGACTTTTGAGACTTCAATCAATAAGGATATTGTATCCATTTCAAGGATTTCACAATCCAATAGTCTATCTCTCTTTACTTGTTGAACAAGACTACTATCATACGGGGCATTTCACCCGGAAAAATCTAAAAGGGCACAATAGTCGCTCGTGTCTTGTTTAACTTGTACAATTTGATAGTTGCTCTTATTTTTTGTTAAACTATATCTTGTTTTCCATTGACAAATTGGTTCAAATTGGTTTGACTTCTGCTGGAACCTCATGTGATATTTTCCTTTGCCAAATACCATGTTTTTGGAAGTTGATGTTGCATGTATTTCATTCAAGACAATCTTTTCACACATTTTCCAATAAATAAAACTTCCATTAATTTCTCTCTCTCTTAATTAAATTGGATAAAGTTGTTGTATATGATTATGCATTTACATTGCAAATATCTCTCTTTGCTAAAGCGTTTCAGTTGGGGAATACTCATTTGTCTATCTTGTGACAAAAAAGGGGAGTAATGTTGGATTTAGGGGGAGTTTGTGTTGCTTTTGCATATAAGGGGAGAATGCCGTTTTTAGGGGGATTTGATTTTGTGTTGTTAGCTTATGTGCATTGTTGATTGCTTGTTACTTGTTTCTAATTCATGCAAATTGCACTTGTTTTTATTTATCTTGATCCCTTTCATACACTTGTCTTGGAAAATGTAGTTCTTTGTTTTGTAGGGATGATCATTCTACAAGAGATGGAAGATTTGAAGGTTTAGCTTTAGATATCTCTTGTAATATATAATGTATTTGTTGACCTCTTGTTGTTTCTTTTTGTTGTTAGGATACTTTGTGAGTAAGTGGTTTTGTCACGAAATTTGTTTTGTATGGATGATCATTCTACAAGAGATGGAAGATTTGAAGGTTTAGCTTTAGGTATCTCTTGTAATATATAATGTATTTGTTGACCTCTTGTTGTTTCTTTTTGTTGTTAGGATACTTTGTGAGTAAGTGGTTTTGTCACGAAATAGCCAAAGGGGGAGATTGTAAGTTTATCGGTGTTTGATTGGCTTATTTCGTTGACAACCACATTTAGGGATCAATATGTAAGGGTAGTTTAGGGCATCATTATTCGTAACCAAGCTCAAGCATCAATGGTAAAATCGCTCGCTTAACTTTCAATGAAGAGGTATTAGTGCGCACACACACTCATGCATTTTCTTTTAATTATCTTGCATGCTTGCTTTTTTGCCCTCTTGTGTGCCTTGTGTGTCTTAATTCTTGTTTGAGTGTTGAATGCATTTTTTGTGCCTTAAAAAGATGATTTTTTTCCTCTGGTCCGCGGTTCAGACCACTCTCTGTGCTTGTTGCATGCACCGCGGTCTCCCTAGCGGAGTTTCACAAGCGTTGCATGCTGTCTAGACCACGGTCTGTGCACTTGCATGCACAACGGCCTACAGAATGGTGTTGTCCAGGCGATGCACCGCTCTCTGTGCCCCGATCTGGACACTTACATGTACCGCGGTATAGCCAGCGATCTTGACGGGATTGGGTTGCCTTTCGTCCAAAACAACGTCACTTTGTGTAGGGTACCATATATATGTTCTCTTCTCTTGTCTTTGGTTTTCAAGAGTCCAATAAGCCATTTTTATGTGATCTAGCTTTTCTAGAGAGAGAGGGACTCCCAAACACTCATTTTTACTCAACCCAACTTCATCTCATGGTCATCTAGCTTCATTCTAGGATCATCTAAGCATGGAGCTTTTATGACATGCTTGTGTATTGATGGTTGGTTGAGAAGTATTGATTTGTGATAGCTAGAATTTAGAACGGTTTTACCCTTCTAGCTAATTCTTCTTGCTTTTGCATTTAGAACATTGATATCTAGGATTTGCTTTAATTGTCATTATTAATCCTATATAAGCATGAATGTCTTGACCTAGCCTTTTTGCATATTATATATTCTTGCATATTCACTTAGGTTGTCATTATCTCTTCATTGTTGATTAGGCTTGTGACTATGTGATTATTGCACAAGGCTGGTGATCCAAAATCACTATTAAGGTTCGTTGGGTAGAGTGAAAAGGTTAGTAACTTGAGGGTTAGACGGGTAGGTTGAAAACTTTCTCTCAATAGTGGACTTTAAGGATCGAGTGTGGCGCACTGAACAGCCCGTGGTTTTTCCCATTTGGAGGGTTTCCACGTATATATTGCGTGTTGTTATTGTTTTATGTTTGTTGTCTTTTATTTGAACACTTAGTAGAATGGGGTAGAATTGATAATATTGATTAATTCACAAAATTGGTAATCTATCGAATTAAAACCTGTTCACCCCCCCCCCCCCCCCCCCCCCTCTCTAGGTTATAGACACACACTTTCTAAGGAATTTCAGCCATATAGTCATGGAAGATGACTCTGAGATTGAAGACCACGTTGAGGAGACTCCAGAAATCTCACTTCATGTTATTAGCAGAATCCATAGTCCGGAAACTATGTGTGTCTAAGGACAACTACTGCAAGTGGCTGTTTATGTTCTAATCGATTCCGGCAGCACTCACAACTTTGTAAGTGCGAAGTTGGCAAAGAAAACAGACTTGGGACCATAATTGGGGAAACAACTTAAAGTAATGGTTGCATCCGGAGAAAAGTTGATCAGCCCAGGTAAATGTATGAATGCACCTCTCAGTTTACAAGGAATTCCTATGCATGATGACTTCTTTTTATTACCCCTTGAAGGATATGATGTAGTGCTTGGGGATCAATGGTTATGCACATTGGAACCCATTCTTTGGTATTTTTCTAAGTTTCAAATGAGGTTCCATGTCAATGAAGAGGAAGTATCATTGCAAGGGTTGTCCAATCCAAAAAATAGAATTGTTGATGTCAATCAGATTCAGCAACTAGCAAGGAAAAGAAAGGAAAGAGCCCTTTTGAAACTATTTTCATTGAACACTACAATACTACAACAAGACAACCCAACCATTCCATTGCAGGTGAATAGCCTTCTACAAAAGTACAAGGAAGTGATAGATGTGCCAAGATAACTTCCACCTTTGAATGAGTACAAGACCACAGAATTCCATTATTACCGGACAAATGACCAGTTTCTGTCAAACCCTACAAATATCTATATTTTCAAAAATCAGAAATCGAAAAACTAGTCACTAAGATGTTAACAGTTGGGGTGATCCGGCCAAGCAACAGTTTGTACTCTTCTCCGGCCATTCTCATGAAGAAGCAGGACGAATCATGGCGAATGTGCATTAATTACAGAAAATTGAATAAAATTACAATCAAAGATAAATTTCCAATTCCTGTCATTGATAAGTTGCTAGACGAATTACATGGAGCAAAGATCTTCTCCAAATTGGATCTTCATCCAGGTTACCATCAAATTTGCATGGATTCAAATGATGTAGAGAATACTGCATTTTGCACCCATCTAGGCCATTATAAATTTCTAGTCATACTCTTTGGACTCATAAATGCCCCTTTAACATTTCAATCTCTCATGAACGAGGTATTCAAAAAATACTTGAGAAAATTTTTCCTATTTTTTGATGATATATTGATATATAGCAAGTATTGGATTAATCATTTGAAGCATTTGGATGTTGTATTTTCAATGTTGAAGACTAACTGTTTGCATGTCAAGTTAGAGAAATGTCAGTTTGGCCAAGAAATAGTTAAGTATTTAGGCCACATAATTTCTAATGCAGGTGTTGTTGTGGATCCTGACAAGACTTCCGCTATGATCGAATGGCCCAAACCTCCATCTGTTAAAGCTTTGCAGGGATTCTTGGGGCACACGGGATATTATCAGAAGTTCATCAAAGACTATGAAAGATATCTGGTCCTCTCAATAAAATGCTGAAGAAAAATTCCTTTTCATGGAGTCAATGTGCAGAATAGGCCTTTTAATGTCTTAAGGTGGCAATGACAAAAGCTCCTATATTGGCATTACCTGATTTTTTAAAAACATTTTTTTGTAGAATGTGATACATCCGATTCGGGGGTGGAAGCAGTCTTAAGGCAAGAGTGACCTATCACATTTTACAGTCATGCTCTTCAAGGAAAGAATTTATTCCTCTCCACATATGAAAAATAAATATTAGCTTTAGTGCTAGCTATACAGAAGTGGCGCGCTTATCTCCTTGGAACGCAATTTGTGGTGTTTACTAATCAACAAAACCTTAAACACCTATGGAACCAAAAGATTACCACCATAGCCCAACAAAGGTGGCTCTACAAATTGATGGGGTTTGATTTTGTCATTGTTTATAAGAAGGGGAAGGACAACATTGTAGCAGATGCCTTACTAGGTCGGCCTTTCTTGAACAAGACGAAAGTGTGACCGCTACCTATGCATTAATGGTAAAGTTCCCCACAGAGGCAAAAGTGGATTCATGAAAAGCTCACAAGAATGGGCAAGAAAGGAGAATCTGACCGTATACAAGGAGAAAGCAGAATTGAGGGTAATGCAAGTGTACACCCTTGTGGAGTATGAAGACCAGAAGATAGATGCCGTAGAAATCGGAGCAGAAACTCCAACTCGGTTTGACCTAGACCCGAGGGAGACACCTCCAGAAGATAGGAAAATCCAAGAAGACGAACCGACCATGAAGGTCACCGTTGATGACAACAGTCCCGAGATGACCGTAAGGCTCGGGGCCCGGTTGACAAAGCAGGTGCAAAGTGAGATAGTCAGACTATTAAAGGAATACAAAGATATGTTTGCATGGAAACATGAGGATATGCCAAGAATTGTCCCAAAGACAATTTCGCACAGTTTAGCAAGTCGGTTGTCCAGAAAAAGAGGCAGTTCAACCCGGAGAGAAACAAGGCGATCAGAGAGGAAGTAGAGAAGCTGTTGGCAGCAAGATCGATTAGGGAGGTAAAATACCCTGAATTGGTGGCCAATGTAGTGTTAGTCAAAAAGAAGAATGGTCAATGGAGGATATGTGTGGATTTCATTGACCTCAACAAAGCATGTCCGAAGGATAGTCTCCTCCTACCTCGGATTGATCAGTTAGTGGATGCGACGGCTGACCACAAATTGTTGAGCTTTATAGATGCATACTTGGGATTTAACTAGATCCAGAAGTTTGAACCTGACGAATAGAAGACATCCTTTACCATCGACCAGGGGATGTATTGCTATAAAGTCATGCCCTTTGGTCTCAAAAATGTCGGAGCAACCTACTAGAGATTGGTGAACAAGATGTTCGCCCGACAGATTGGCAAAAACATGGAAGTATATGTGGACGATATGCTGACAAAAAACATAACGTTAGGAGACCTCAAGGAAACATTCGGAGTGCTACGAAAGTACGCCATGAAGCTCAATCCGAAAAAGTGCATTTTTAGGGTGCCTTCAGGGAGATTCCTAGGCTTCCAAGTCCACCATAGGGGGATCGAAGTAAATCAAGAAAAAATAAAGGCATTAGAGGAGATGAGGTCTCCAAGTACGTTGAAGGAAATCTAAAGGCTAACATGGTGCTTAGCATCTCTGAACCGATTCATAAGCTAGAAAACTGATAAGTGTCTCTTTTTTTTCAAAGTAGTTAACAAAGGAAATGGGGTATAATTGAGCACCGAGTGCGAACATGCATTCAAAAAGATCAGGGAATATCTAGGGAAATCTCTAATTTTGTCAAAACCTCCAGAAGAAGAAGTGTTTTACTTTTACCTGTCAGTAACACCTGTAGCGACAGGATCAGTGCTAGTCAGACTGGATGATAGGGCACAGAAACCAGTGTAGTATACTAGCAAAGCATTGTTACCAGCGGAGATAAGATATTTGTCAGTGGAGCAAATGGCAATGGCCCTTGTACCTGTCAGTAACACCAAGCACACAAGATCGAGGTCTGCACGAACTGCCCCTGAAGCAAATTTGTCCAAACCCAAGGTGTTCGGAAGACTAACAAAATGGGTTATGGAGTTGAGCAAGTTTGAGATAGCATACTTGCCAAGGGCCGCAATAAAAGGGGCAACTTGTGGCTGACCTGATCACAGAATTCGCCGAACCAAATAGCGAGATAATCAGGATGCTGAAAGAGAATAACGAGTTCGTATGGAAACTACATGTAAATGGGTCGTCAAACACGCACGACAGTGGGGTTGGGATAGTCAATCTACCCCAGAAAGTGATCAAGTATAGTGTGCCTTGCGGTTTTACTTTAAAGCCACCAATAACATGGCCAAATATGAGGCACTTTTGGCAGGACTCAGAGTCTGCACGATCTTAGGGGTAGATGAGCTAGAAATAGTTAGCGACTCGCAAGTGGTTGTGAACCAAATATTGGATGAATATCAAGTCAATGACAGCAACATGGCCGCATATTTGGGGATAGCCAAAGCATTGCTAGGAAGATTCAAGACATACAGAATCACCCAGATCCCTAGAGAGAAGAATGAAAAAGCAGACACGTTGTCAAAATTGGCATCAGCCACCATCAGTGTACAGTCAAAGACCATCCCAGTTACCTATCTCAAAAGGCCAAGCATCTAGGACCAAGAAGAGACATGGGACGTAGGTGCAGTTAAAGGAGATCAAATCACCTGGATGACCTCGATCAGGGAGTACCTAGAGAATGGGACGCTGGCAACAGAAGTAACCGAAGCGAAACCCCTTAGGTACAGAGCTACAAGGTACTCGATGGTCAGGGGGAACTGTACAGAAGAGGATTCTTAAAAGCCCTACAGAGATGTGTCTGTCCCATGGAAGGTAGGCGAATATTAGAAAGCATCCACAAGGGAGAATGTGGGAGCCACTTGGAAGGCAAAATCTTGGCACACAAAACTCTCAGACAAGGCTTCTATTGGCCGACCCTATTTCAAGATGCTCACGATGTCGCCGAACAATGCGGAGGTTGTCAAAGGATAGCCAACGACATAAAGAGGCCTCCCGAATAATTGAGGAGCTAGTCATCACCTTGGTCATTTGCCGTATAGGGATTGGACTTGATCAGCCCAATGCCAACTACAACCAAAGGTGGGGCAAAGCACGTTATTGTGGTTGTATATTACTTCACCAAATGGGTCGAGGCAGAGGCGTTGGTACACATAACCGAAGCCAATACGATGAGTTTCATCTTGAAGAATGTCATCTACCGGTCTGGAATCCCAGACACGATAATTAGAGACAACGGAACTCAATTGGACAATTTCAGAAACATGTGTCGGGATTTCGACATAAAGAATTATTATGCCACACCAACTCACCCTCAGACCAACGATCAGACAGAAGCAGTAAACAAGATAATCAAGCACACCCTGAAGGCAAAACTAGATGCCAAGAAAGGGAATTGGGCAGACAAGCTACATAAGGTCCTATGGGCCTATCGAACCACAGAAAGAACCTCGATAGGGGAAACCCCTTACTCATTGGCGTTTGGGGGAGAGGCGGTAATCCCGATCGAGGTAATTCATAACTCACCCAGGGTGTATCTCTTCCACACCGAGTCGAACACTGAAATGATGAGACGGAATTTAGACGAGTGGGAAGAAAAAATAGATATGTCAAGAATCAAGACTGCAGCCTACCAGCAAAGGGTCGCTAGATACTATAACTCGTATGTCCGAATCAGGAGATTCCAACTTGGAGATCTAGTTCTAAGAAGGGTTTCACCCAATACAATAGACAATGTGGCAGAGGCTTTGGCAGATAAATTGGAAGGCCTGTACAAAGTGGTCGGGCTGGCCGAACATGGGGCGTACCGCCTTACCCAATCAGAAGGAAGTGGGTTACTCAAGTCGTGCAACACCCGATACCTTAAAATGTTCTACCATTAAGGGTCCCTTAGTTCTTCTTATTTTTTCTTACTTCTTTAGAAACTGATTTTATCCTTTTAGTTGATTATTTTATGTTTCTCTTCAGCAATTAATAAAAGCCCCTTCGTGGGAATAGTTTCAGAAGTCAAGAATAGTGTTCAAAAACTTTGTTTTCGTATTCAAAAGCAATCTCGGGGCACTTAGAAACTGCTCAGTGTCAGGTAGGGGCATCCGAGGGGGCCGAAAATGTATTTTACGAAGACAGCGTACACTCACCGAAACTAACTGGGTGCAATAAAGCATTGTTAGGGCGCCTTCGGGACATAAGCCTGATGGGATGCACCAAGAGTTGAAAAGGGATAAGTATTTTTACTTAAAAACAGGCTTAGTCAAAGCACCCGAAGTCAATAAAATATAAGATGCCATGTTGCAATGAATCTTGATCAACAGACTATTGGGAGACGTCCCAATGACCTAGTTGACAGATAAAAGACAAGAGTCTATAAACTAGATACTATGTAAATGGGTTATAAAAGAACACCCATTGACACAACAACAGCAAGATGGTCGAGGATCGAATAACCGATCGGTAAACCCAAGCGATGTCCCCGACCCCGCACAAGAGTCGTTACAAGCTTTGTCACATGAAGTTACTTGGTCAAAGTCAGGACGACTGACACAGTGCAGTTTGGGTCAATAAAGCATCATGGTCAAAGTCAAAGAGATTACGGGAGAGGATCAATCAAAACGAGTAACTTAGATGTGGCTTGGCTCATATAATCTAAGTCGATAGGTGGTTACAGTTAGTCATAAAGCTTTCAGAAACAGTAAGAAAAATAAATTTCGTTTTATCAAATGAGTAAACGATTACAAAGAAGCGGTTACAAAATTTAAAAAAAAAAAAAAACTTCTTCTAAACAGTAAAGGTGTTAGAGGGACCTCTGGGCATGGAACCACCAGAATAAGCATCATTGCCATGGTATTGGCTCAAGTTTTCAAAATCCGGCCAGGTGATATCATCATCGGGTTCGTCAGCCATAAAGTGAGAATAGTTTATGCTTGGTAATGGACTAACATCTGAACCCTTGATTAAGGCACCTCTCTCTTCATTAGCGTGGAAACCCACCAGATAAGATGTCGAAGAAAGCTCCAAATGCATAAGATAAGGATCCTTCACGATCAACTGGCAATAAGCCCTTCAACGAATTCTTTGGTTTCTTATAGCCTCAAGAGACTCACCCTTATGTTTCATGGTCGTCATGTCCTATTTAAGGCGAGCCTCTTCTGAAGATCTCTCCTTGACACCACCCTGAAGAAATCCCTAGCGGTGGTCAGTCCCCTCTAAAATTCCCTCGGCATGACAGTATCAAAAGCTGGGGATCTTTTATAGTGATCCACGTTTTGGACCTCAATGGCTAACCTAGCTTCTTGGGAAAGCATTTCCATGCTAACCTGTTATTGTTCCAAGTCCTTGGATAAGAATTCATAATTCATCTGAGCTTCCTCGAATGCCTGTTGGGCTTTAAGCAAGGCCTCTTGGGCAGAAGTGAGGGCGTCTTGGGCAATCTGAATCTCTTTCTGGGCTTTCTTCATCGTCGTTTCAACCAAAATAACCCTCGACTCAAGCTGAGCGTTCAGCGACTCTGCTCTAGCAACCCTCTTCTCTAGTTCAGTATATCTCGTGGTAAACTGTCTGAGGGTTGCCTCAGATGTGAAGGCCCTAGTCTGGACGTTAGCTATTGTTTTTCTCAGGGCGAGTTCGATCGCGGCGTGGGCCTTAAGCTCCTTCTCATACTGTATAACCTTGGAAGCGCTGACAAAAGAAGATTTGAGAGCTTTATCTTTTTCATTAATGGCATTCTTCAACCGGGATATCTCCGCGGACTGCCTCTTTTGATCGGCCAAGGCCCGGGTCAGCTCCTCCACTGCCTAAAAAGAAAATGAGAGTTAGGAAAACCGTAAGATGTTCAGATAAAAGATAATACGGAAGGTACTTATAAAAATTCCATCATTAAAAATCATCATAACTCTCTTAGAAATGTTGGCAGCCCTGGCACCCTTCTAGTAGCCATCACCAATATATCCTTCACCGGTAGACATAGATCGAAGCATGGAGAGGGGGTCAGCTTGAGGATTACTCAAGGGAGGACAGTCAGAGGTTGGAACATCTAGAGCTGACGATGGAAGGGGTCGATCAGAGGTAGAAGCAGTTGGGAGCGCCATAGGAAGAGTTGGGTCAACCTCGATACTTTCACCTGCCAGAGAGGCAACCTCAAGAGCTTTACGACTTTGCCCTTTAAGAACTTGACCTTCACTGATACCGTCTTTAGCTAAGGACCCAAGTGGTGTGAAGGGAGGCTTATCCGCAGGCTGGGTAACTGAAGCATCTTCGACTAATTTGGCTACAACACCAGTTCTTGACTTCCGTACCAGACCAAACATATGTTCCTCTGTGAAGTCCAATATGTCATCATCAATAAATAACTCCTTTGAGTTGTGCTTCCCGTCATCGAATTCTGATTCTGTGAAGACTATTTGGCGCTTTACTGAAAACTCCATTGGAGCCTTCCCCGGAGGATGTGCTGGAGGACCCACTGGAGAATGATCAGGTTGAACTTGAGAAGGTACGGGGCAAAGTGGCGAAATTGATGCTTCAGTGGCCTTAGTTGTTTTGGGTGGGACAGCAGAAGACGTTGCAACCCTCCGATCACCTTTTTTTTCTTACCATTGCTCCCTTAGAACTAGTTTAGTTAAGGTCCCTTGATCGTCCTCCTCCTTCTCATCCAAAAGAATGGGGGCAGCTCCCAACTGAGAGGACAATGGGTCTACCTTATTTGTAATCTCCTCTCTTCTATGGACGGCCTCGGGGGCAGAAGATCCCTCAGTTATCTTGGCCACTTTGCTACCAGAGACATTGTCATCAAACCTAATCTTATGGGACTTGCCCTACTTGGTTCATCTCGACTCCGTATGTCTTCAGAAGGTCTATCTCGACATGATCTCTCCTTACTCGACCTCTCACAGTCATATCCCTCTGTGGAAGAATGAACCCGATTAGATCTATCTCTAGAAGACCCCCTCTGACCGCTCCGATAGGGAGTGGCATTACGACTACTTGCCATAACCTGGTCAGCGGGAACCGTCGGAAAGTCATGATCAGACTCATAAACATGCTCCACCAAGTCGTGTTCCGGAGAAGCTATGCCTTGAACCACTTGGTCAGTAGCAGCTTTTATGCTCACTCGATCGACGCTTTTAGCCCTCTCAGCTTGCTCGCCAGCAACAATATCCAGCTCATATACTGAAAAAAAGGCATCACAGGAAATAATGAGCAACAATAATAATGATAATCACCCATCAGGAGAACTCAAAAATTGAGACTTACTAGGCCTGCATCGAGCGGATATCTCGAGAAAGAGACCCAATTCAATCAACTCTTTTTCTGAGTACAAGTCACGACGGTCTCGAACCTCCTAAGAAGTCTGGGCAGCTTTGACAATCGTATCAGCTTGTTCCTGAGTCATAACAAGTGCAGTCTTGTTCCATAGCTCGGGGCAACAGAAATGCCTCAGAACTCTATTTAGGTTTAGCCGATGGGATGGATTAGCTACCACGACCTCACCCCAATCTCCGTTGATAAAGAACTAACTATTCTTCCAGTACTTGTAAGATGATGGAAACCCCCAGATGAAACCCTTGTGGTCCCTATGCGTTGGAAGGGCGGGCTTTTCCTTGTAACCATGAGGGATCCAGCTGCTAGGCGGTGTCGATTGAAGGTAAAATGTCTCACTAGTTCTGATCGACCCAGAGTATAAAAATTGTGTATCTCTTACGGAGTCAGGGAGTACTTAGCTTCAATCTTTTTCGATAAGTGCCACATACTGATCAGCACCTGATACGAGTTAGGATTCAATTGGGCTGGGGCGACTCCCGCGTCTACCAAGAAGCGAGCAATAAAGGGTTGTAAAGGGAAAGTCACCTTAGAAGACAGCATTGCCCGATAGATTGCAATCACGCTATGGGGTGGATTCCACACTACGCGATTACCACTGTAGGATAGTTTCACTGAACAGGGGAGATCGAACCGATCCATAAACTTTACGAGTTCTTCATCTATCACTACATTTATTTCAAGGTCGAAGACGCAAGGATGGTCCGCTAAAAATCTAAGCAGGCGAGCCTGTCGCTCCCTCGAAACGTCCTTCATTTTTAACGTCTGAGAAGTTATCTTCAAGTCGCTCGCCAACCAAACAGTCTCCTTAGGAGAAGCCCTAGGAGCTTGCCTCGTAGTCTTCGACATATCTGGATGGACACCAACAGAAGTGGAACCAAGAGGATTAAAAGAAGAAGGAAAAACCCGGGACAGACCATAGAATAATCCAGGTCTAAAGTGATGGGTTGGGATGAACGAAAATGACCCCAAAGAAGATACTCGAGCCTAGCAATATTTTCTTTATCGCCAGCCTCGATGGCATGCATAAGAAGCTCAAAATAACGATAACGAAGAGTTGGGTCCATACCTGAGATGTGCGCGGAGGTGATAAAAACATAGAAGTTTGAATATGGAAAGCCAAAATCTAGAGGAAAAGATAAGTTAGGATTCTTTACGAGAAGTCACTATAAAATCGTGAGGAAAAATGAAATTTTTTTGAGCTATATATAAGGGTAAGTGACATCATACCAACACACATGCGCAAATGAGGGTAGGTGCACGTAGAAGGAAAAACGTGTGCCATTCAAAAATTGAAAAAGTGGATAAATGATTGCGTCAGCTGAAATGAGTGTGATTGACATTAACATTCAACCGCAAAGCATTAAATGAGCATTCAAGAGCACCATGATGAAAAATAATAATAAGTTCAACATACTTCTCCGAATGAGTTATATTTCGAACAAGATGTTTAATCTTGTATGTTTAAGGGGATGTTGTTATTGGAAAAATCTAAGTGATATAACACATCAGTAAAAGACTAGGGTTGGGGGCACCACATCACTAGAGGACGATCAGATTAAGTCAAAGCAAGTAGGACTGAGAAAACCCGACTCAGATAACACAGATGATCGGGTTAGAAAACCCGATCGGGTTGTCAAGATGGTCGGGACCAGGGTCAGGTTGAATCGATGATCGGGGTAAACAAGAATGGTCGAGAAAAATAAGCGATCGGACGCGTGACACGTAGATAGCATCTAGATTCAATAGGGTCACGACTCAAATACACCGAAAAGAATTTGATTTGAACAAGGTTTCTAGAGGCGCACTTTGATAACGAAACAAACTTCCTTAAAGACATCAAAGTCCAGATTAGACAAGAGATTTAATACAACCAGAATACAATCAACTTGAAACGGGAAAGAAGAAGAGTACGACTCCAATAAGTCAAAGTTTTATTAAACAACAAGAACTTTCCTTACTTGTACACAAAGAATTAGGGGAAAGAGAGAAAAAAACGCAATATTTAGAGAGAAGGCAAGAGTGATTGAGTGTGTAATCGTTTTCAGGCATAGTGAATTCTTGTTGCTATCATTAGCAACCGTGGACGTTTCCCCACTTCGGGGTTTTATCACGTAAAACTCTGCGTGTCATTTATTTTCTCATTATTATTTTTTTGCAATCAATTGTTACTTTGCTTTAATTGTGTGATGGGAGATTAGTATAGAAATCGCGTCAACATATATTTTAATAAAATTGTAACTCCAAGGTCTGTTTGGTTTTTCCACATAATGTGTTCTAGTTAGTTATTTTATTTGATTTTTTAAGTGATAAAAATCACTTAAAGTACCCCAAAAATCATTTGTTTATAAAAATGAAAAAATTTCACTTTTCGCTTAACAAATAAAACACTGGAATTTAAAACAATTTTTTACTTTGGAAACTATTCTCACTAATCTTACTTATTTCCAATTTGTCTTCTATCAAAACCCTAACTCTATTAATACATTTTTTTCTTCTATATATATATACATATATATTATTTTTACTGTCAGTTTAAACTGATATAAAATATATCAGTTCCTTGTATGTAAGTTGTCAGATTTAAGGGTGTGTTTGGTACACGGAATGGGACGGGACAGGACGGGACAGGACGGAACAGGACGGAACAACTTTCTCTTGTCCCACGTTTGGCGCGCTATTATCATGGGACGGGACGGGACGAGGTGGGACAAAAACCAAAAAATCTTGTCCCACCTCAGACCCTCGGCCAGGTTTGTCCCATCACCAAAAAGATAATTTTGCCCTCAAAACTTCCAAAAATTGCAACTATATAAATTAAAACCCTAGATCCTCTCTCCTCACTTCTCTTTTCTCTCTTCTCTTCTCTCTTCTCTCTGCTCTCCAACCCGATCACTGTTCTTCGCTCCAAACTGTCGCAACTCGTCGCCGACTTGGTTTGTCGGCTCATACGAACATCGCCGAATCACTGCTATCTTCACCTCTCTCACGATGTCGTATCACTTGGTCTGGATCTGGTGGTCCGAATCCGTGCTCAAGTTTGGTGTTGGTGTAGTGTTTATTAGCTTGATGTTGGTGATGATGGTGGTGGTTTGGTGTTTCTTGGCTTGTCGTCTCCGCCGTTGTGATTGCTGGGCTCGTCGAATCACTGCTATCTTCTTTCAATTTTTTATTTCCCTTTTTTATAATTTTTATAATTCTTTATCTTTTTAATAATTAGTTTTTTATTTAATAATTAATTATAAATGGGTAAAATGGTTTATTTGTATTTTCTGTTATGTTTGAATGTCAAAATTAAGGTTAGAGGGATCAAATTGATGATTTTTTTATGAGTGAGGGATCAAAAATTTGAAAAAAGTAAAGACACATAAAAAAATTGATCTTTCTTTAAAACTTAGGGACTAAACTGATAATACCCCTTTAGTGTTTTGAGGCTAGTTTAGTAAGTAGATACAAACTTCTCTTTAATTACAATTTTACTGATCCTTAAATTAAAAATAAACTCATATAGTCATATTTTTTCTATTTTATTTACGTTATTGTCAGTCTTCCCACACTGCTCACAACAAAGACTAGTTTATTACTTTCCACACTTTTCATTGCAAAGTCTTTATTGTTATTATTTTTTGTAGGTAAGTTGTTTACTAAAAATAATTTTCAAAAAATCAATCGATTAATTAGAAATTTATTTTTTTTAGAACATGTTAAATTATCCTCATTTAACTAAAGCTTATTTTTAATTTGTTCATCTCATTTTTGACTTTTTTTTCGCCAACACATTTATTGTTTAATAGCAAATTAACGATTTTTAAAAAAAATACGAATTTCAACCGATTAAGTTTCAAATAAAAAATAATACATACCACCACGTCCAATATAACTAAATGGTAAGAACATTCATTTATCATGATAATATTCCATATTCAAATCGCCATCATTGGAAGTGTCAACTGGGAAGAAACTATGAGGGGGTCTACAGGTGCCATGGTGCCATGGCACCGACCCCAGTTTCTTGAAACATTCATTTTTAATCTAATTAATTGAATTTTTTTTCCTTACTTCTCTAAAATGAAAATTATAAAGTTTGGCTCCTCCAAACATGACGAAACTGGCAAGTAAAAAAAATACATATATACATATATCAACCGATTAAGTTTCAAATAAAAAATAATACATACCACCACGTCCAATGTAACTAAATGATAGGAACATTCATTCAGCATGATAATATTCCATATTCAAATCGCCATTATTAGAAGTGTCAACCGGGAAGAAACTATGAGGTGGTCTACAGGAGCCATGGTGCCATGGCACCGACCCCAGCTTCTTGAAACATTCATTTTTAATCTAATTAATTGAATTTTTTTTCCTTACTTCTCTAAAATGAAAATTATAAAGTTTGGCTCCTCCAAACATGACGAAATTGGCAAGTAAAAAAAAATACATACATACATATATCATCCGATTAAGTTTCAAATAAAAATTAATACATACCACCACGTCCAATGCAACTAAATGATAGGAACGTGCATTCAGCATGATAATATTCCATATTCAAATCGCCATTATTAGAAGTGTCAACCGGGAAGAAACTATGAGGTGGTCTACAGGTGCCATGGTGCCATGGCACCGACCCCAGCTTCTTGAAACATTCATTTTTAATCTAATTAATTGAATTTTTTTTTCTTACTTCTCTAAAATGAAAATTATAAAGTTTGGCTCCTCCAAACATGATGAAACTGGCAAGTAAAAAAAATACATACATACATATATAGCCAATCACAAATTCTTATTGTTATTCACTTAATTCTTATACTATTTTAATATCACAAACCATAAATAATGTGTTAGTGGAAAATGTGGGTTGATAGGTGGAAAATGTTCTTATAAATTAATTTATTTTACTTGTCTATATTGTTTAAACAAGTCTAAGATTATTTTTTAATCTTAAATTGTAACTCCAATGTCCGTTTGGTTTTTCCACATAACGTGTTTTAGTTAGTTATTTAATATGATTTTTTAAATGATAAAAATCATTTAAAGCACCTTTAAAATCATTTATTTATAAAAATAAAAAAAATTCACTTTTCGCTTAACAAATAAAAATCTGAAATTTAAAACAATTTTTTACTTTGAAAACTATCCTCTAATCTTACTTATTTTCAATTTTGTTTTCTATCAAAATTTAAGATGCTTTGACAATTTGACAAGTACATACAATTAAGTCAAAACATTTAAATCCAATACTCACATAAAAATAACTGATATATCTTATATATATATATATGAATTTCTGAATTTCATTTGTTCCATCTCTAGGAGGTTCTTTTTATTTCTTTTTTTCTTTTGTTAGTTTTTTCTTGTACAAGTATATGTAAAAAATAAAGGGGACAGCAAAGCACTATGAGGAAGTTGTGAAAGTCGTGCACCACTATGAGTGACAACGTGCTGATAACTCTCGCACCCATTTTCTATCCGAACTCTCTTCTCTTTTCTTTTCCTGTCTTTTGATTTCGTTTTAAACAATTAATTAATTAAATAAATAAACAAAAAGGGGGATCCACGTGATGTGATCTTCTTTAAATTATTTTATTTTTTAATTATTTATATAAATTTTTGTTTTAGAATTATTAAATAATTTGTTATTATAGTTCTTAATATATTAAAATATAAATATATAACAATAATAGTTGTTAGAAGGGTACAGATATAAAGATATTTATTTTCAGATATTTGTAACTTAATCTTCAGAAGAAAAAAATCAAACGAGACATAACTTTCGATCACAAAAAATAAGACAATATGCTGTTAAAATGAGCAGAGTTTTATAATGGCAATAATGTAAAATAAAAAAATGATTTTAGACGAAAATAAAATGAATAAATTAATAAACGTGGGTAATTTAATATTTTGATGAAAAAATTCTTATGATTTTCTAAGTTTATTTTTAGGGGTGGATATAAAAACCGAAACCGAATTGAACCGAACCGAACCGAACCAAAAAAGTATGTTTGGTTCGGTTCATAGCTTCTGTTCGGTTCAAACTGATTTAAAATTTGAAAACCGAATTGAATTCGGTTCGGTTTCGGTTTTGGATATAACAAAACCGAACCGAACCGAATAAACCGAATTGTCTTAATTAATTACTTTGTAAGGTTCAATTTTATTATGGATTATTTGTTGATGATGTTTTATTTTTGAACTACATTATATACTATATTTTTTTACTTCTATTTATAGAAGTTATGATGATTTTATATTTTGATTGAGTATGGAGACCGAATATGATTGAAATTTTAGATTTGGATTCAAACTTGGATTGTATTTTGTTTAAATTACCTTTTACATATTATGTTTTCTTAAAAAAAGTTTAAACCTAAATGTCAAAAATACAACTTAAAAGCCTAAAAAAATAAAAAACATATTAAAAAACCTTTAAAGCCAAATAGGCCCAAAACCGAATTAAACCAAACCGAACCGAACCGAGATAAAGGTGTTCGGTTCAATTCGGTTTTCAGGTTCAAACGGTTCAAACCGATTCAAATTTTTAAAAACCGAATATATATATATTAGTTCAATATGGTTTTGGTCAAAACCGAACCGATCCGAACCGTATCCACCCCTATTTATTTTTAGTAAATAAGTGGTCTTCAAAAAAGAAGACAACGGCATTGATATAAATAAAATAGAAAAGTATGGTTTTATTTTCAATTTAAAATGGGTAAAATTGCAATGTAAAGGAAGCTTGTAACCGATTATCAAACTAGCGTCAAAAACCTAGAAAGGACACATGGCTTATGGATAGTCAGCGAGTATGATTGGTCCTATGAAACAAAAACTTTTGCTTGCTATAGCTGCACATGAAAGGAGTTCTACTACTTGTGTGATTGGTTTTGGTTCATAAACAGATTAGAAATAGAAAGCCAAAGCTCTTGACTTGCTTCTTAATTAACAATAACACAACACTTCTCAAAAGCATTAGCTTTTTATAGGCTCAGCAGTACTGTTTTTGCTTTATTAGACCAAAAGAAACACTTGAGATTTGAGTGAAAGAGGTAATACATCTATTCTACTCGCAACATAACACATGACATGAAATATCATATGCAGCAAATTTTATTACTATATCAGAATTGAAACATGGTCATACTTTAGTAGAGGGCAGCCAGAGGGCAACACACAACATAAAACATAATTAATGTAAAATGCAACCACTTTCTTCTTACAGTACATGGTTTCACTAACATAACCAATATGAATGTATTACTAAGTAGTTTCCATATATTCTACACGAAATTGATCTAATCTCGGGCTTCCTATTTGGTGTGAAAGTAATTACAAAGTTACTCGACAGGACTCTTCCATGATGTTTTTATAATATTCTTTTCAAAGGGATTCTTTCAATAGTTTACCTTGTCGAGCAAACCTTTCTAGAGACGGGATTCTTCAGCGATGCCATTATATTATTCTGTTTAAAGGGATTATATCACCCTGTCGAGCAACTCTTTCTAGAGGAGAAATAACTTGTGGCATTGTCATACCTCCGGAAACAATGATCTCTGCATTATCAACAAAGTGTAAGTGAAAAAAAATTGCCTACAGTGAAAACATAAAAACAAATAAAATAAAATAAAATGAACATTCTGAAGTTCTGTTTTACCACAATCCCACACTTCTCATTGTCGGAGATTAATAGCAATGTAAACTTCTAACCACCGAATAAATTAATATCTAAATATTGAGTATCTACAGCTTTAAGTATGATTAATTGTCCAGTAACATCTTATCTAATAAAATAGCTTTCATGTATGGATGACTGATTTTCAACAAATATAATAACCCATCAAAAATTGCAAAAAGATGGCATACATTATAATTTTTCAACAAGTTGTAGTGTTACTGATAGCCTATATTACAAGTTTTTGTTGAAAAAAGATTTTGGTATTCTTTGTCTGACAAGGAACTAAAGTTACCCTCCTAATTGTTCAAACATATATATATATATATATATATATATATAAAATATATTTCAACTAAAAACAAATATTATAGATTGAGCAATTAAACAATGAACCAAGACTGTAAGTCCTAAAATTATTGATTATTAAATAGTAAAACCTATATCAATATTTTTATCATGAGCAGACATCCTGAACCTGAGAAAAACTACAAACAATTTTAACCAAATTAAAAGTAAGAAAAAATGCCATTATTGTTAACAAACCATTCTTTGCTCAAATATATATATATATATATATGGCAATAAGAGGAAGCTATAACAAAATTAGAACCACTAACCTATGCCTTCTCGAATAGACAGATTAGGCCTTATGATCTCTTTAGAGTTAACCAGGAAAATATCACCGATGTATAGATGGTTTGTTGGAACAAAAACACTACACAATTCTTCATCTTCATTCTCTCTCTGCGTTGAATAGGATATGAAAACAATCAATGACTACATAGGAGAGTAGAATCCATGTTCTTCTTGTAACTTTAACCCGCCTCAAGGCCTCAAGCAGAATTACTACATAAGTGAACATAACTAAAGGAATGACAGTTACAACCATCCTGGTTTAGAACAATTACTTGTAAATTTACATAACATGCCTTACAAAACAAGATGAACATTATTATTATCATAAGCTCAACACTTTAAAACTGTTCCAATCTGAAAATCGGGGGTTAAATTCACTCAAATGAATCTGGTAAATAAGGGGAGATTTGGGGAGTGGCAAGCCTATGGGCTAGTCTAGGGAATGCAATAACACCCACACACACAAAAAGGGATATCAATGAAACCCTTATGTTAAAAAAAAAAAGGAAATTGGATTAACAAATTCCTAAATCAATAAAATGCTAGATAAAGGCAATTCATATTCTTTAATAGTAACTAATGAGTAGAGCTTAATAAACATTTTTCAGGAAAGTTGCACCACATTCACCATAGGTACCTGAAGTATCACTGTTGACGTTATAAAACCAAATGCATATTCACCGATACGAGGATGACGGATAATAGCCACCTCTTTGAAAGCTGTGGTATTTTGATCTACACAGACAATAAAGATAATGAATTTAGAGCAAGCCCATAGTCCAATAATTGATAATAAAAATGACCAAAGTATCAACATTTGTGTAGGAAATATGAATAGCTCCTTTACAGTCAAGATAATTAAAATTGTCTGGCTCAAGAATTAAAAAGAATTGAGAAAATTAAACTGACATTTACCGATCCTACCAGCAACATAGAAGTTTAACCAAATCAAGGTTACTCGTACGATAATTCATAATTCTACTAAACAATCAGAAGCCTATTTCATGATTATATATAGAGATTAATACTTGTAATGTGTTTATCACAAGGCCACAAGCATTTGTCAGTATTGAATCTAAAAATAAATTTTCTGGAAGCTCTTATAACAAACCATATAGAACACAGCGGTGAGTGTCACGTTCATCCTAAACAAAGCATCATATCACTCCAGCCCAAAACAATGAGTTCAGAAATACTTATGCATTTAAAATCCCTTAAAACAACTAGATTTATATGCAAAAATGAATATAATTGATTAGCAATAACCTGGAGATATGGCAGCACTAATTTGTTTGGAGGCCGTATATAAATGCCTAACAAAGGGCATTCGCTTTATAAACCATTCTCCAATCCAGAAAACCGTGGAGCCCACCCAAGACGAAACAAAAACACCAACAAGGAATACAAATACCAGAGATGTGACAAATCCAAGTCCTGCATCATAGGCAAAGTGCATTGAGAGCATGATCACAATACAACAATATGGGCAAAATGATAAAACTATCTTCAGAGCATAGTAACCAATAAAACATCCCGCTAAAAATGACTGCAAGCAGGAAAAATTACAACACAGCGAAGCTTCACGTACACTAAATACTTGACATTTCAAACTAATTGCATAACTACAACCTAATAGCTTAGCACATCAATGACTCATTTTTCAAGAAATTTCATTGGAAACCTTAAAAAAATAAAAAATAAAATAAAAAAACAATTTTCTTGCATCATGGTAGCACAAAAATTAGTTAACAATGAAGGTGATATGAAGTTGGCAAGCCAAGATAAGGAGCCTATTATATATCAGAATTCAAAACCCTAAAAGCAGTTTGAAGTTCCAATACTGCACGGCTCTCAGAGCTTCATTCTTGAAACTTTGTTACAACATCCACAACAACATTGTGCTTCCAGCTTCCAAGGAATCACAAGCCCACAAACAACCTATAGTATCAATCGAAAATCAATATAAAATTTGACACTTTCGGTAACAACAAATCACACTTTTTCTTGCTACTAATCGAGCAACATCAAATCTCCTATCAAATTAAGTACTTTACCAATTAAAGACTCAAAAGCAACCGGTTGAGGAAAAATTGACAACAGTAATAACCTCATAGTTGAGGCTTTCATGACCACTTCAACAATTTGCAAAGCAACTCTGATTTATGAGATATAGAAAACAGAGAGAGGCCCAATATAGAAATCAAAAGTATAATGTCAGTATACACCTGATTCAGACTTATAAGGCCTGGACGTCTCAGGGTGACTGAATTTTAACAATTTCATTTTTCTGCATCAGAACAAAATGGTAACTTTTAGTTTATTCATATTTATTGGAGATCCTTCTTTTGATTTGAAAGGTCCCTCTAGTGGACTGTTGGTTTACTTTTTTGCTGAACAAAACAGTAACTTAAAAACATTCATTAGATACAAGCTTTATTCTTCCTTGAATTTTTAACAAGCATTACTTTCTTTTGTTACTCTTCTCAAACAAACATCCATATAAATGATCCATAAAAATGATAGAAGTATCCAAAGCATAACCTCAACCATACTTCAGAACATAATCCATACCACAGGCCACTAGCAACGGAATTATAATTACCAAATATGTCAAAGCCTAGCCGATCATATATCGGACTGAAGAAACCATCAACAAATTGAATGAACCACCATGTAATAAAAAATGTAACTGCCACAGGGAAAAGAACTACACTGCAAATTTCAAACCAATAAAATGTTAGAATTTAAACATTAAAAGCTATATGACCGTATGAGTAAACTATTTCGAAATATCAGGAAATAGCAAGATCATTACCATCCAGTCATGAACTTCTTCGACACCCAACTCTGGAGAAAAAAACAGCAAGCCTGGACAAATGAAAGTAGGAATACAAATCATGAAAACTAGTTGCATTTGTTTCTCACGTCAATACCAATAAATTTCAAGATATGAACTAATCTTAAATTCTATGCTAACATCACCAACAAGCTTAACAAGAATACCAAACATATGTTATTTCCATCGTTGATCATGCACTACACACATACAATAGCTGTATCTCTATTTGTCTAAGAATCCAATCCATGAGAACTTGCGCACAAACATGCATGGATGGAGGACAGAAATTTAAGTACATTACAACTGTGGAAGAAATACTTAGTAGAGAGAGATAGTAAGAATTTCATTTAGTTATTTCGACATATTGTAAGGGGACCATCTGACCATAATCTCTGGCCATTGATGCAGGCTTCTCCAGTATTACCGAATCACTTACCAAAACCAAAATACCCCAAAGACAAACATGCTAAAAAGAAACATAAGCCACGTTCAAAAATCATTGAATTCGCAGAAAAATAAAGTTTAGACTTTCCTCATTTGATTCAACGGTTATGTAATGCAAGAAAGAAAAATACAAGAGTCAAAAGCTCTAAATTTCTCATTGATACGATGCAAGTTTAGATCTCGTCCTGCGGCTGTTTTTCAGTCCGTTTTCGTTTTTGTTTTCCAAAAACGATTTCGAATTAACTTTCGTTATCCGTTTTTCATTTTATTTTCAAAAAACGAAAAACAAAATCAATGTTAACAGTGAAAAATTTGAAAAACACAAAATACATGTTTTCTATATTTTTGTTTTTGTTTTTCACTTTTTTTTAAACTTAAAAAAAAAATTACTTTTTTTTCTTCTTTCTTTTCCGATCCTCTTCTTCTTCTTCTTCTTCTCTAAACCTTCTTCTTCTTCAATTCTCTTCTTCTTCTTCTCCGAACCTTTTTCTTCTCCGATCCTCTTTTTCTTCTTCTCTGATCCTTCTCCTTCTTCGATCCTCTTCTTCTTCAATCTTCTTCCTTTCTTTTTCTTCTTTTCTTCTTTTTGATCGATCCGGTTTCCTTTCTTTTACTTCTTTTTTAATTTTTTATATTTTTTTTTATTACTGTTATTTATATTTATTAAAATAATACTTATTTATAATTTAAGAGTTTCGTTTTGATTAATTGATTATTTGTTTTTTTTTAGTAACCGGTGATGTGTTACTATTGTTTAATTTAAAAATTACAATACAAAAAATATGATGGTTAATTATTTAATAAATTTGTTTATAATTGTAACAATATTAAACAAATACAAAAATTGATATTTCAATTTTGATAATTTTCAGTTAACATACCAAACGCGTTATTTCAGTTTTCATTTTCAAAATACAGCTTTCAATATATGCAATCAAACGAGTTTTCAAAATTCGAAACTGAAACCAAAAACATTGTTCTTATTTTCTTACAAGACATACCCTTAACATTCTCTCCTTTAAAAAGGGTCCAATTTAGATTAAGGAGAGCCACTTCCCACTCTAAGAATGGGTTCTTCAAGATGAATTAAAGCAGATTGAATCAAAACCATCGATGCCATATAAGTCTAAATAACATAAATAGAAGACTGGGAAACTATAATAAGGACGCTGCCAACCGTTTCTCACTCAATGATCAAGCTTCTCCAACTCCTAAATGCAGCATCGTCACACTATCCTCCACCATCCAACTTCAATACACAAACACATGTGGTTCAGCTGCAATTATTAAAAATCCAGCAGACAAAAATGGAACTCTCAATCAGGTAAAATCCTCAACCAAACCAGTTCAAAATTGGTTTTGTAAGACCCTCTTCCTATACATCTCTGTATATATCCACTACAAGAGAAGCCATTCATATGAAAACTAATTATCTGATGTTTAATTATCCGTCTTCGCATTTTGCAGTAAAATCGTCAATCAAACCAGTTTAGAAATTGGTTTCGTAAAACCCTCTTCGTATACATCTCTAGATATATCCGATACGAGAGAAGCAATTCGTATCGAAAACTAATTATATGATGTTTAATTGTCCGTCTTCAAATTTCGCAATATATTTCTTCCACAATTTAAAAAAAAAAAATCCAAAATTTCAACCAACAATTGAGATCTTCTTCTCATACAATCACTAACACACAAAACAATCTTAAAATAAAAAGCATGGATACTATTTTGTTTTAAAATTACAGTGCGTACATTTAAATATTAGATCCGAAAAATCGGTGATATAAAAAAACAGATCCGAGAATATAGAAGAAATGGAAAAAGAAGCGAATAGGGACCTGACGAGTGGAGGAATTGGAGGAAGTAGGGGGGGACTTGACTGGATCTTCGGGATCGTCGCCGCCATTTTCAGCTTGACTAAGTGGAATCGACGTTGATTCTTTCTCTTCCGCCATTTCCCCTTCTTCGATTGGATTTGACAGATATAGAAACAGAAAGTTTCGATATCGGTGGCAAGAGACAAGAGTATAGGTGGAGAGAGTGAGAGAAATGGAAGAAGAAAATGAATGTGCGAAAATGTGAAATACAGAGATAGAGAGATTGATTATGGTTTTGATTTGATATTAAGATTAAGAGCAGTGATTGGTTAATGCCAGAGTGGAGATACATACTGAATTATCAAGCAATGTCATGAGCCACTGGTGCCGCTACTCAATCCTTTTTTGGGTAAATTGCACAAAACCCTGGAGATTTGATATAATTGCATGAAGTTGATCATATTTACACGGAATACCCTGCCTCAGTGATGTTCCATTAGAAATCGAAATATTAATGAACTAATTCCATAATAATTCACTATTATTTTTATATTATAAAAATAGATGATCTCCTCCATCCATCATTTGATCTCAACTACCGAGATTAGATGAAAATAATTATTTAAAAAAATGAAAAGCACAATTAAAAGATGAAAAATGAAAATGGCATATGCTTCCTCGTGAAGGAGTGATCTCCTCCATTGAGGAACGGACAAGGCAATTCCCTTTGTCTATATGAAATAAAGATGGAGGAGATTTAAAGAAAAGTTCGTTTGTTTTTTTCCTTGAGATGACTTAATTAAACTTATTAAGTTTTTTTTTTTAAATAGTCAAACAATTTAAATATATCAAAAAATAACTTTATAAATAAAATTAGAAATCCTGACTTTTACCTTAAATTCAAATCGTTAGAGTACAATTAAAATATTATCTTCCAAGTCTATCCCCCCAAAAGAAGATATATTTTCAAATTTATCTTAATTTGATAATCTTTCTTTTAACATATTTCTTATTTTAAATGGCTTTTAGAAAGAAAAAAAAAATTAATCACTTCTCAGAGAGACTAGTACATATAATTCAAGAACATGTTTCAAAAAAAAACAATAACATTTTTTCCCAGTGCATATAAACTAGGAAATCAAAAAAAAATGTTTCCTCAATTATATATGCTGGAAATATGAACATGTAAAATAACTTGAACTTTTTTTTACAATAAATTGAACTTGAATTTTGTTTGCAAAACATGCAAACTTATATTCTTTGATGATTTTTATGTTTTGTTAAATTGAACTTTGATTGTAAAAAAACATGCATATTAAATTACTTCTTGTAATTAGTATGGGATGAATATAAAATTACTTGTCTTTAAACAATTTGATTTTTGAAAAACAAACATGTTGACAGTATGTTCATATGTGAGGAAAAAAAATGTCATTCAGGTTTAGATTTCAGTATTCATGAAAATTCAGGATGTTTAGTATTCAGATAAAAGAAACAAACGACTCCTTAAAGATCATTTATATTTTTGGATATTGTTACTTTAATAATATAAAAAATAAAACATTTATTTTATTCAAAAAAAAAGATTTCAATAATTTATTATTTAATTTCAAAATATTATTATATTTAATACAATCTCATGTTTCATCCAATGAAACATCATATTAAGGGATAAATTTAAACACACCACTCACTCTTGTTTGATGTATTATAAATTTATACGTTTTGGTCCCTCTAGTTTCAGTTTTGTATTTTTGGTGAAAATATTATTTTATCCTTCTACTATATATTTAAATTTTCTAATTTAAAATATTAAATAAAAACCTTTAAAAAAAAGATGAATCTCCACTGTCCATCATCTCAAATGGACGGTGAAGATTCATCTCTCTTTTTTAATTTTATATATATATTATTTATTTATTTATTAAAGGGGATCCAATCTGGATCTCCACTAGATCCAGAGAACAAAAAAATCCAGAAAATCAACAACACCGCAATCAACAACAAAATCAAAGAACAAACTCGGAAAATCAATCCATTCAACAACAAAATCAAACAATTCCACAACAAAATCAAACCAAACACATTCAACAACATTAAAACCTAACCTTCAATCCAACCACCGCCACTTCTCCAACGTCAATCGACACTCGAACTCACTGGCACGAACAAGCACGGTGATGACAGTGACCACCCATACCTTTTTTTGTCAATCTCTCTCTTTGTTCTTCTCTCTCTGTTCATTCACAATCCCTCTCTTCTTTCTTTCTCTCTATCTCTATCTTTATCTTTTCGTTCTCGATCTCTCCCACCAACGCCAATTGGGTTCGATTGGGTATGGGTTTGACAGTGGGTGTTTGGTTTGGTTTCGGGTGTTTGTGAGCGGATAATGTGGATGATGATGATGAAGAAATTGGCAACTAGGGTTTTTGTTAAATGTGATGATATTTAAAAAAATGGGTGAAAAATAAAAAAAATCAAGAAAAATAGTTTTAGAGCTTGAAAAATTCTCAAATTTTATTTATAGATAGATTTTAATGAACTTATCATCCACACAAAAGTTCATGTCAAATTTTAGAAAAATCGACTTGATTTTATCAAGATTCTTACTGAAATTAAAATAAATAACCCCTTATGAAAGACTCATATATATATATAATTTAAAAAAAAAAACATTTCGATGCATTAGAGAAATATTTATGCCTTGTTTAGTGACTTGTAATATGTTATATAGAAGGTTTGAAATGAATTAGAATATTGCAATGCAATGTTTAATTTGTTTTTATATTGTAGTTTTAAAAACTTCTTCCTTATCACTCTCAACTTCCTTGCCATTATGAGATGTTGTGAAGACAATGAAGTTTGCAACTCTATCTTCATCATCAGAATATTTTTCTTCCTCTTCTAAGTTTTCACTATCGCTTCAAGTGGCCACCATCGCCTTCCCCTTCTTCTTTTTCTTCAAATTTGCACATTCTGGAGCAATGTGACTAAAACCACTGCATTCATAGCATTGAATCCCCTTCTTGGAGTCACTTTCTTGAGACTTTTCCATCTTCTTGAAAGAAGTTTTCTTTTTCACTTCCTTTCCCTTGGACCCAAATCCTTTCCTCCCAAACTTCATGAATTTCTTGAATCTTTTAACCATGAGGGTCATTTCTTCATCCGAGTCCTCCTAATCTTTTTCAACCTTAGTGGTCTTTTGCTTCTTCGGAGGTGTGGGTGTGGGTGTGGTGTTCCATCTTGACTCATAAGCTAGAAGTCTTCCAATGACTTCACTTGGCTTCATATTCTTGTACTAACTATTCTCTTCAAGTGCCGTCACCATTGATTCGAACCTTAACGGAAGTGACCTCATAATTTTTTGTTTGACTCTCCTATCCGAATATGGGTCACCAAGTTGATGGCTATGGTTGACGATATCGATCAACTTCACTCGAAATTCATTGAAGCATTCATGCTCCTCCATCATAATCATCTCAAATTGCATTTGGAGGACTTTGAGCTTTGAGTCCATGACTACCTCGGTTCCCTCATGTGTCGTTTGAAGAATATCCCAAGCCTCCTTTGCAATCCTAGTGTTTTGGACCAACTTGTATTAATTAGCGTCCATGGCGCAAAGGATGACATGCATGGCCTTGTTGTTTCATTTGGATGCTTCAAACTCTTAAGTACTCAAACTAGATTTGGGCTTAAGAGCTTTTACACCATCGTCAGTGGTCATTGTTGGAGGAATATACCCATCTTCAATAGCCATCCAAGCACGGTCATCTTTTGGCAAAGATAGGCTTCTATATTGCCCTTCCAAGAAGCATAATTCACCCCATTGAGCAAATGGGGTCTTGTGCTTGAGGCTCCCTCATGACTATTACCGTTTCCATTCGTAGTGTTTGAGGGTAATGGATGTAATGCAAATGCAATGTCACATAAAAAGAAAACAATCAAACAAAATGCACTAAGCAAGACACACACACAGAGCAATAATCACCTATGTATATCTAGGCACCAGCTCCGATACCAATTGAAATTCCCTAGAAAGTGTGTGTCTATAACCTAGAGGGGGGGGGTGATAGGTTTTAATTCGATATATTACAAATTTTACGAATTAATCAATATTATCAATTCTATCTCATTCTACTAAGTGTTCAAATAAAAGACAACAAAACATAAAACAGTAACAACACGCAATATATACGTGGAAACCCTTCAAATGGGAAAAACCACGGGCTGTTCAGTGCACCACACTCGATCCTCAAAATCCACTATTGAGAGAAAGTTTACAACCTAGGTTGACCTCCCGTCTAACCCTCCAGTTACTAACCCTTTCACTCTACCCAATGGGCCTTAATAGTGATTTTGGATCACCAACCTTGTGCACTAATCACATTGCCACAAGCTTAATCAACAATGAATAGATAATGGCAACCTAAGTGAATATGCAAGAATATTCCATGTGCAAAAATGCTAAGTCAAGACATTCATGCTTATCTAGGATTAATAATGACAATTAAAGCAAATCCTAGATATCAATGTTCTAAATGCAAAGGCAAGAAGAATTAGCTAGAAGGGTAAAACAGTCCTAAACTCTAGCTATCACAAATCAATACTTCTCAACCAACCATCAATACACAAGCATGTCATAAAAGCAATTAAACATACAAGCAAACATTTAATATGCAATAGAGACTACAACTGTAGGTATACATGTCTTAATAATGAAACTATAAAGTCTAGAGCATGTAGAAGTTACCTAGTCAAGAAGAAGATGATACTTCATGCTTAGATGATCCTAGAATCAAGCTAGATGATCATGAGATGAAGTTGGGTTGAGTAAAAATGAGTGTTTGGGAGTCTCTCTCTCTCTAGAAAAGCTCGATCACACAAAAATGGCTTCTTGAACTCTTAAGAACCAAAGAGAAGAGAAAAGAACATATATATATATATATATATATATATAGTGCCCTACACAAAGTGACGTCGTTTTGGACAAAAGGCAACCAAATCCAGTTAGGACCGCTGGTTGTACCGCGGTACATGTAAGTGTCCAGACCGCGACACAGAGAGCGGTGCATCGTCTGGACAACACCGCTCTGTAGGCCATTGTGCATGCAAGTGCACAGACCGCGGTTAGGACAGCATGCAACGCCTGTGAAACTCCACTTGGGAGACAGCGATGCATGCAACAGGCACAGGCCGTGGTAGCCACAGCGTGTAGCCTCTGGTAAACACCGTTGTGCAGATCGCGGCGTAGGTACTACACAGAGAGCGGTCTGAACCGTGGACCGGAGGAAAAAATCCTCTTTTTAAGGCATAAAAAATGCATTCAACTCTCAAACAAGAATTAAGACACACAAGGCACACAAGATAGCAAATAAGCATGCATGCAAGATAATTAAAGTAAAATGCATGAGTGTGTATGTGCACTAATACCTCTTCAATGAAAGTTAAGCAAGTGATTTTACCTTTGATGCTTGAGCTTGATTACGAATAATGAAGCCCTAAACTACCATTACTTATTGATCCCCAAATATGGTTGTCAACGAAATAAGTCAATCAAACATCAAGGAACTTACAGTGGAGATTCTGGAATTTTTCTTAAAAAATTACTGAGAGAAGATGTCAAAAGGTAAATGGTTGTTGGAATTTAATACAGAAAGAGCAATGACTCTTCTTTTTTAATTGCTTTCCATTTTTAAATTGTTCATATATACATACATACATATATATATATATATATATATATATATATATATATATATATAATGATTAGAAATATATATGTTGTGATTGGAAATATATTTATTTTAGGGTTTGAAATAGTTGTATATGTACTGGTATGTTGTTTGGAAAAATTTTGAGAATTTTTTTTATTCTTTTTAATATGATTTTTTATGGGTTGTTTTTGATGTTTGACTAAAGAAGGAAAAAGGACAAATTTTATGCACCTTGGATGTCAGTTATAAGATAACAGATAAGGAAAAAGTAATGTTTTTCTTATACATTTTTTTATGTTATTTTTTACGGATATAGGAATCGTTAAAAAAAAGTTCGTTTCTTATTATTTTTTTTATTATTGTTTGTGGTGGCATTTGATGGGTACATCCAAGATGGGTCCAAACCCAAGCCCGCACATATATGTAAGTTATCAGATGATAACCGAAGACAGTAGATGGGAGAAGCAGTAATTGTACTCATCTTTAAGCTTGTGTGTCCTATGCAAATGAGAACTTTGGCAAATTAATTACAGTAACTGGATTACGTAAAACAAAGAGTGTGTGCATTAGCACAAAGAGAGTATAACAATAGGAGTGAGGTATTTATATTGTGATCAGAGATTAAAGTTCATTTTTTGTGACTTAATCCAGACCTGTGAAACATTCTCGAAAAGGATCCGACGAAAGGTACACTATTAATTGCTTTTCTTCCAGAATTGTTTGTTAGTTTACATTGGTACCCGGGTATTGATTAGAATGTTTTATGGTTTGAAAAGGAATTGAGTTATTTCTTTTTAAAAAGGACAAAGATTTCTCTATATTACTAATATGTATGGATCAAGATTTTTTTTTGTGATGCCATGTGATATGTGTTTTTTTTTTTTGTAAATGCCATGAAGTTCTCAATTTTTTTTATGGCTACCAATGAATTCACATACATATGTTTTACCGTTATTCTAAGGATTAATATGCGTAGAACATATTTTTTTTTTCTTTCGAATTCATTAAATAAGATGTTATATGAGTATGATTCTATACGAATTATTTTATTTGGTTTGTATGCAATGAAACTAAAATTTTCGCATTTGAACAGTAAGAAACAGAATCCTAAAACTGAAACTTTGAGAGAGTCGTAGAGGGTTTGATGGTCATTCTTAGTTGTAAATCTGGTACCATTAGACACTAGAAATCTCAAGCTTTCAAGTAACATAAAAAACACATAATTTGGTTTAGTAACGAGTGAGAACGAAGCAATTGAAAATTGGGTCGAAATAAAAAAAAATCAAGAATTTTTAAACGTTGAATGATGAATAGTGCCACACGCCATTAGGGCGGCGAGTGCACTTCACCCCTAGACCCAAACTTCAAAAATAAGGACAAAAATGGAATTAAAATTAAATTTGGAGTTGGGATAGTGGTGGAACGGTATCGAAAAAATCTGGGAAGACAGCGCATGGATGGAACGCACCTCCGTTGCGCGTGAGACAAACACATAGTGGGTTAGAGTGACTCTACTATTAATAGGTGGACCATCCATAATGTGACATGTGGTAAAGTTGTGTCACGAATGACACGTGGCCCATTCCCACTACGACAGATGGCATCGACATGTTGATCAAGAAAACCGTTGATGGTAACCAGTGAACGGAGAAGTTTTCGGTAACAATCCGGTCACTTAAACAGTTACCGGTACCACGTGTGTTGATTGGATCGGTCATCGGTGCCACATCAACCAAGTGGACCAGTTCTGTTTGCCATGTCAACCACCGCCATGTCACCGACCATACCGGTTTCTGATGCAGGTTCACTGGTCGGACTGGTTTAAGTGCCATTTCACTGGCCAGACTGGTTTTCGACGATTGACCTAATTTTCCTGGCGTCCAATAGGCCATTTTTTGGTCACCCAAAGGTAGGTTTTCAACCACCCAAAGTAGTTTTCCAGCCATCGGTAGTGGTTTTTCGGGGAAAAAAAACCTTTTATTTTTAATTTATTAATTACATTGATTTGTTTCTCTTCAATGAGAGATAAATATATGCCCTATAGATTTTTAAGTTCTCAATTTACTAACACATTATAATAAAATGATTAATAGTATCTGATTTCATTTCTCTATAGATAGAGGAAATGAGAATCGAAAGCTCGTCCGATTCAGTTGACCGTCAAGAGGATTACTCACCACAGTCGGTGGAGGAATATTCACCACAATCGGTTGAAGATTACTCACCGTTTTCGAATGAAATGTACATAGAGAAAAATATTATTGAAGAGTATTTACCTGGGACTCTTGAGGAAGATGAAAGTCAACAATCTCCTAAGGTAAAGATGGATGAGTCAGAAATTGAACTGGAATGGATTTTCCAAGTACTAAAGTCTAAGTTCATAGAAAAACTTGAAATTTATAAAATGGAATATAGCACTAGTTTTTATGAACAATCGTTAAAGTTTGGGGATCTTATTGCTTATGAATGGTCTTTGAGTGATGGTGGAATAGGGTTAATATGGTAAGACATAATTTACTTCCTCCATAAGGTTCTACTAGATGAACTATGATAATACAACCCTATCATATTAACCTTACTAGAAGCATATGTGCTAACCACTTTTAATAAAGCATTGGAAGTCATTTTAGATTATGAAGATTGTCGACTGTTTGGAAACCTCAAAAAGCATGTGGCTTTAAGCATTGGTACAATTTGAGAACACAAAGAAGCTATGATTCTAATGCAGGGTGGTATGCAAAAGTTGCGTATAAAAGGTTTAGAGTTGATGAAAATTAAAGTCAATTCAAGAGTGATAAGCCGAGTAACTTTGCACATTTTGAGAGAATTCTGTACAAAATCCTAGAGAGTTTTAGAATTATTGATTGAAATTGTAATTCTTAAGATGTACATAGTTTGTAAATACTCCTAGTTTGTAAAACTCTTTATTATTAATGGAATGAGATGTTCGTGCGTATTATTTGCAAAGTTTTATATACTTGTGCTTATTTAAATATGGGTATTCTAAATTGTAAGAGACAAAGTTAGAACTGATTTGCTCAAAAACACTAACAAATATAAACTAGTGAATGATATGGACTTTGATGATGATTAGGAGCTTTGAATCTTATTTCTTCTCCTATCCAAATATTCCTTTTGTTGCTGTATAAAATTGTGTTAAGTGTGAAATTATTAGAAAAACATGCTAGAATAACTATTAATCAAACTATGTGTTAAACAAAATTTCAGAAAATGGCTTCTGTATCTAAGTCAATTGTTGCTGAGTTGAACAATGGAGAAAAGTTGAACGATGACAACTATGCGATGTGGCACCAGAAAGTTCAGTTAATCCTTAAAGGGAAAGAGGCTCTTAAAACTCTTACAAATACTGTTTACAGTGATGTTTGGATTACGTAAAATCTACCACTCATAAAAAAAAATTGATAAGAACCAATAATTAAATCATAAAAAATAAGTAATTAACCATGGAAGACACAGAGTTTTACGTGGAAAAACCCAAAAAAAGAAAAAAATGACGATTGCCGAAGACGGCTAGGAAAAAAGTCCACTATGAATATCAAAAGTACATAATTAAACTCTCTTAGGTTTTCACAGTTGTTAGTTTTTTGTAACCCCTGTATAACGATATTTGAGGTTCTATTTATACATGCATAGAACCTAATTCTCAATGTACAGGTATGAAAAGTTATTAAGGTTTATTATAACCGTAATTCTTGCGTATTAAATGAATTAGGTCTTTCGCCATATTTGGACTCTGATATCTCTAAGAAAATTTATTTTCTTATCAGAGTGTACCTCACGGTTCCTTCATGGTTCCACGTGTCGCTTAACCAACCAGCTAGTTAACTTGACCAGATCCCATTTACCTCCATCGATTACTCAACCCCAAACAGACTCTTTGGTTTGATCGGTTAGTTGAACCCGATTGAGCCATCTTTACCCGATCGATTTAGTTACCCCGATCGAGTTACATTTACCTGATCGCTTGGGTAAACCTGAACGAGCCCTATGATCATCCATTGGTAAACTTGGGTTAGTTTTTTCTGGTTGATTTTCGATGACAAGGCATATCTGACCATCGTATTTTTTGGTAACAGTGTTGATCTTTCGGTCCTCCAAATTTTACCAATAACAAATACCATGGTCGAACCACCGAATGGTAGCACTGCCCAACACATGAGAGATATGAAAACATATCAAACATAAAAAAGGAAGAACAGTTTGGCTCGTATAACAATGTTGAGCAGTATGACTGATGCTCTCATGTGTGAATATGATGGTTTTGACACTACGCGAAATATATGGATTGTGTTGAAATGTAAGTTTGGTGGTGCTTCTACTACCAAGCTTTAAGAGACTTATAATTAATTTTAACACTTACGAGAAGCGCCATAATCATGATATGAGGTAACACGTGAAAGAGATGTCAAACATGATACGTGAATTAAAGTCTGTAGGTTATATACCCTAGCTGATGAGCAACAAATTCGAGTAGCGATCTAGTATCTTCCTAAAAGCTAGGAAAATATGAATACCAACATGACTCATAATGATAGCATCAAGACTTTTGATGTTATATCACGTCATATAGAACTGGAACTTTAAGAAATGTGAGAAAAGGAATCAAAAAGGTGAGGCATCTAAGGCTTTCGGATTTCTTTACATGGCTGAAACCAGCATGCACAAGACTATGAGCTTAAAGTGCACGAGAAAGAATGAGAACTTTCAAAAGGGAAGGTGTAGGGAAAAATCGATTCAAAATGCGGCGGAAGCGTAAAATTAGGGTTTGATATATTTTAAAAAATTCCCCTTTAAAAGAAATAACCTTAACCCTAGATTAATTGATGTATAGTAAAAGTATCGTACCTTTTTTCTCGTGACGATTGAACTAGCATCGAATTAAATCTGCAAGATCTTCCAATCCAATCACAAACGTGAATCACCTATGAGTATGGACTCCCTTTCTTTAAATTGTATACCTGAGGATGGAAACAAATAAAATCTTTTTCTTTTGTTACTCACAATAATCCTCCTAGAAAAAACTCAAGAACGTTCGGTCACTTGTGAATTATCAATCTATTTGATTGAAACTCGCATGAACCTGAATTCGATGTTGTACACAAATACTTTTGATGTAAAGGCTACTAATGCACTATCGAAAACAAAACGTTCTCTCTTTTCTCTATGCTTGGCTGAATTCTTCACACAAAGAGTTGGACGATGGTTTTTTTTTACTATAAAAAAACAAATAAAACAAACTTTACACACCAAAAATTAGGTCTTGATCGAAATTCTATATAGGAGGAGTATATATATATGGCCGAAAATCCTCCTAGAAAGAGGATTTCTACTTCACCAAGACTCCTATCAAAATTTGGATTCAATCCTCTTAACAAGATACTTTCTTTTACACACCAAGACTCCTAATCCAACTCAAATAGTGTATTTATTCAATAATCAATTATTGAATATAAATTAAATTGTGACTAAATAAAAAAATTCCTAATTTGATCAATTGTCAATTAGAGTCCTAATAGAAATCAAATACTTTCTAATTTATTTATCTACTTATCAAATATAGTATTTGATACTTATCATATTACCAACAATAATATGAAACTATGAGACCTTCTCTTACTAGGAAAAAGATTTTGACTTTTAATTAAATAATTAATTAATTAATTTCCATTTAATTAAATAATAAAATAAAAAATAATATAATAAGCTATTATATATAGCCTTAGCCACCCAAGCCAATATATATGGGTCAATATTGTTTTTTTCTATTTTATTAAATTCATTGGACCTTAATAAAAAGTCCACATGTGAACTAGACCAATTCTTACCAAAAGAAACAAGTCCACATGCCTTAATACAATTCTGGATGGACCTAAAAATTGGTCCGGTAGAATATATCAAGTGATCCATACAAGTTCGTGTGAATTGGGGATCTTGGCAGACCATCTAAATTTAAGCTCTAATAGATATAACCTAATCACAATCAACAAATGATTCACTTAGGTCAGATCTATTAATTTTAGTTCATTCCACTAAAGAACTAAAATTGAACTCTTAAATAATTATATAATATGTTAATATTGTTCATTCATACCCTATACAATCTTAATGAAGATAGTGTATCCTCATGAAGAATACCAGTAATCGCCAAGAGCTCATAGATCGCATATAGCTCTCCAAGTTCCATATTTACTCATATGACCACATTTTGAACTTGGATATTGTGATTTGTCCGGAAGCCATATTTCAATAAACACTATTGAAAAGTTAACGTTAAGATTTAATATTCAATACCTCAAAACATCCATATGATGATATTCTACTCACATTTAATACATGGAGCCACGATGTCCATATCTATAAATGAAGTCCTCTATCGATTAACAAATGAATACCACCAAACTATCGAGGATAGACTATGCTATATAATCGTAATCATTGATAGCTCAAATAATAACACTTGCAACCATAAGTCCATCATTTATCTCAGGATTGAGATAAACTCTCCGGTTGTCGTCAAGTGAAAACTTTTATCCATTGAAGGTTCTGGATAAAGTGTTTCAATGGATAAAGTGTTTTCATTGTGATCCTATTCAATACACTCAGTGCACTAGATTCCTTTTCCGAAAGTCTGCACGCTTTGATGGTTTTAGACTCATCATAACACATTTGATCCAACTCAAATGCTAGCAAAAGAATCTACAACTTTGACAAGATAAAGGCATCCAACCTTTATCTTATGTTGTGAATATTATTTAATTATATCTACCTCATACATATTCAGATGTACAAACAATTCTTCTTTTATCATAGTCTTTTGACCTTATGATTACTTACTTTTGACAATTATAATAATTAAACTATAAATGCTATAAGATTTGTTAAACTAGAAATCACTTTTTATTAATATGAAAAGATTGTCAAATACATTATTACATTCTTACTATCGAGCATAATACCAACAGAAGGGTCCTAAACAGAACTTCAAGATAGGTGAGAAAGGAAATCAGAAAATGGGCAAGAGTGCTGGAGTCAAGAAGGACAAAGCCAAATTGAAGTGTTTTATTTCTGGCAAACTGTGTCATTTTACTCGTGAGTGCATTAAGTCGAAAAATGAACGTAATTCAATAATTGATTACTATGCTTTGGTTTCTAGTTCTGTTTTACTCACTAAATCTCATCCTTCGTGGACAACAGACTATGGAGCCACACACCATGTAGCTAGAAATGGAGCAACATTCGTAACATATCATCGAATCAGTGAAGAGACTAGATGGATTAACGTAGGGAACAACTGTAGAGTTGAAGTGAAGAGTATTGACACTTGCAAATTGATGTTGCATGATGGACAAGCACTTTATCTCCATGATGTTTTATATGTTTCTGGGATTTGACTAAATTTAGTTTCAGTTATTGTCCTACTAGACTTAGGTTATGAATTGAACTTTTATGGTGTTTGTATAGATATTGTTTTAAATTTTGTTTGTATTGTTACTGGATATTTATTGAATGGTTTAATTGTATTAAATACCAAGTTAGACGGTTTAAATCACATTGATGATTGTTTTTCTTTAATAGATCTCGCTAATGATGCCAATGTTAATGTTTTGGGTCATACTGGCCAAGATAGAATGAAGATATTGGCTAGAGATGACCTCTTAGGTTCATTTAATAAGATAGAATTACCTATATGTGAAAATTGTCTAGCTGAAAAAACAATTAGAAAACCATTTGGAAAAGGAAATAGAGTTGAAAATCCATTACAACTGATTTACTCTGACATTTGTGGTCCAATAAGTGTAAACGTAAGGCATTGAGCCTCGTATTTTATCATATTCATAGATAACTTTACCCGTATTGGTCACGTCTATTTGATTTCTCACAAATCTGAAGCATTTGATTGTTTCAAACTATACTTAAACTTAGCAGTGAATCAATAAGATAAAAAGGTTAAACATTACATACTGAAAGGGGACATGAATACCCTTTAGAACAATTCAAGAAATTGTTTAATGAAAAAGGTATACAAAGAGAATTAACTATTCCTAGGACCCCATAACAAAATGGTGTGGCAGAAAGGAGGAATAAAATATTGCTTGAAATGTTTAGGTCTATGATGGCGTAAGCAATCTCCCAGTGCACTATTGGGGAGATGCCTTGTGAACTACCACATATGTACTTAACCGAGTTCCCACGAAGTTAGTCACTTCACACCTTATGAGTTATGGACATGTATAAAACTTAACTTAACTTATTTGTAACCTTGGGGGGTGCATGGGTCACGTACATGATCCATCCAACAAGTATGGAAAATTGGGTGCAAGAGGAAAGAAATGTATCTTTGTTAGATACTTGAGGATTGAAAAGGATATGTACTCATAGGTGAAAATTCGGATGGAAGCGTGATTGAGTTAGAATCACGAGATGTGAATTTTTTAGATAGTGAATTTCCTATTATAGGTGAAGTTGATAGAGATATTCGATTCTACGAATTGGAAGAATTAAACGAGGACTTAAATCTAAATACTCCACTAGAAGTGAATGCAGATCTATCAGGACTTTCTGTCCCTAGTGTGATTGGGATAGAATCATGAGATGTGAATTTTTTTAATAGTGAATTTCCTAATTTATGTGAAGTTGATAGAGATATTTGATTCTACTAATTGGAAGATCTAAACGAGGACTTAAATCTAAATACTCCACTAGAAGTGAATGCAAATCTATCAAGACCTTCTATCTCTAGTGTGACTGATAGAATCACGAGATATGATTTTTTTTAAATAGTGAATTTCCTAATTTAGGTGAAGTTGATAGTGATATTCGATTATACAAATTGGATGATCTAATCGATGACTCAAATCTAAATACTCCACTAGAAGTAAACATAGATCTATTCAAACCTTTTATCCCTATTGTGAGTGATAAAGTTGTTCATACAACAATTTTAGACTTACGCACTCATAGAAGCAACCGTGGAACTGTTCCAAGTCCTCATTTTGAGATTAAAAGGGAATCGTTTATGGTTGTTTCACATGATGTTAATGAGCCTAAAACTGTAAATGAGGCTCTCAACTCGCCCGATAAGGAACTATGGATAAAATCATGTTAGGGTTTATGTCCTAAAGCTTGTAATTTGTAAATGTGAATGAAACATTAATAAAAGAAGTAGTTTATTCATTCTATATATCTGTTTCATACATTTATATCATGTGTACTTAACATCCAAGATTGTTGGATGTAATCTCTAACTGAGTATATGAGTGTCATATACAGAGGTATTCAGTTTGAGATGAGCAATATAAAGAGCCAGTGGATAGCAAGTAGAGTTGCATACTTTATTTGTGGTTAATCTATAGCTGCGGTCCATTTCGTAATATACGGTGGTCTTAATCTAGGCTATTCATATGGTGATATGAGAAATGAGACACCTTATATGATATGATCATATAGGACTGAGTCATGATCTATATGAATCTCTCACCAAGATCCGTTACGAGATGAGATTCATATATATCAATAAATGATGGCTATATATGGGTAATCTTAATCATGAGTGTCTTATCGATTCCTTCAGGTTGAATCGTGGTTTTTGATATATCATGGGTGAGATCGGAGTTACATTCCCGATCAATAACTTCGTATGTTGGAATCGCGGTTTGGCTTGTGGCTCGGAAGATTTGTGCACAATAGTGGAATCCAGTCATTCTTGCGAGAAGTAGATGTAGTTCCCTTAAAGGTTGATTCGGGGTTTGAACAATATAAGCGTTCGCCTTCTTCCATAAAGGAAGTTATAATTTATTGTTTATTAGAGAATCAATGGTACTTAATGGAAAAGATATAATTATGGAGGTATAACGGACTTTATGACCTAGCTCTAATTATGGAGGATCATACCGTATGTAATAGCTATATCGATTGATAATTGTAATTTCAGATTGTGTAATACATCTACAGTTACGAGAGTGCAACCTCAGGTTTTTAATGGAATAACTCCGAGATTAATGATCATGAAATATTAATTAAAGGGTTTAATTAATTATTTCTAAGTATTATTGGAGCTCAAAACCATGGATGCATTAGGTCCCCTTGCTAGCCCGATTGATTAAAAGTAATAAGGGTCACAGTTAATTATTTGGAATATCCAATTAATTGTGTTACATAAGTGACACATATTTATTCAGGGATTAATTGAATAATGAGATTATTTAATTAATATATTAATAATTAAGTTAATTAGATTATTAGATTATTTAATTAAGTAATTAATAATTAATAACTATTAATTGGAGGTTGCAGGTTCAAATTATGACTGAGCCAATGATTAAAATAATTAGATTATTTTATTCTTTACTTAGTCTAGTATTTAAGTTTAAGTCAACTAGGGTTATGTGGGAGTTAATTTCCTATTTTACCTAGGACACTTAAATACTAATATCCTTTAATATTTGAAAATATATTTGGAAAATGATTTGTATCTAGTTTTAAATATGTATAGATATATTTACATAACAAGGACAAAAAAAGAGATTAATTGTGATTCTTTGAACCAAAACACAAAAAGCAAAACTCCAGAAAGTCTAGGAAGATTTCGACCAAAAGAAAAAAAAATTGCTTATGGTGGCTGAATTCGCCAAGAAGGAAAGAAAGAGTTCTATTCTTCAAGCATTTGCATCATCATGTGCATTCCTAGAAGATCGTGGCGTGCCCACACACAGTTACCGGATCACGGGGACATAACGACGAAGACTTGGTGGTTCGTAATCGGAATAAAGCTTAAAGAAACGAAGAAGTTAACATTAAGGGTATGATCTAAATCCATCTTTATATATTCTTATATGTTGTATATGGTTTACAGGTTGCATAAAATTTTTAAATCCCCATTTCTGTTATGCAATGTAAATCTAGGTTTCTACAAATCCATGCAATAGGAGATGGATTCAATGAAAAGTAATCATGTCTGAGACTTGGTTGACTTACTGTATGGACGAAGAGCCATTGGAAACAGATGGGTTTTTTTAGATCAAACGAATGACGGATTACACAGTAGAAAGACATAAGACATGTTTAGTCGCAAAAGGCTATACCCAACAAGAGGGTACTGACTATAAAGAAACTTTATCTCATGTGGTTAGGTTTGCTTCAATACGCCTTATTCTGACAATCGTCGCACATATGGACTTTGGATTACATCAAATGGATGTAAAAAAAAAAGCATTTCTTTATGGAGCACTGGATAAAGAAATTTACATGGAACTATAAGAACCTCAATTTTATGATTGACTTATTTCATGACAAATCACATCACTACAAGAAATATGATATTTTCCGACCAAATATTTCCGATGAAGTAAAAAATGGTAGTTTTTCCGACCACAAAAATCATGTTGTTAGAAATGATAAAAATATTTTATATCATTTATGATGATAAAAATACCCTCACAAATAATTTCAAAATTTATCAAAAATATTGTGAAAATTGCCCCAAGTTTAGACGTTAATATTATGTCTAACCGCGGGTGCCTATCCCTCGAAAATGCAATAAATTTTCTGACCAAAAGTACATACCCCTTGAAAATACAGTAGTTTTTTTGACCAAAGTACCCCGTCATTGAAAATAGTATTTCCAAAAAATCAAAATGATTATTGTCAAAACATAAATTTTTTAATTAATTTTAAAAAATAAAATAAAATAAACTAGATTAATACCATGTTAAATTTGTAGGTTGTATGCACTTATTCTTTTTGGTTTTAATTTTCTTTACTCAATATGATATTTTATATATATATATATATATATATATATATATATACAATTTTATATATTTATTACTTTTTATAGCTGTTAATAAATTTTTCTAAAAAAAATTATTTCCTACTCTTACTCATTTCCTTTTTTTTTTCACAAGCCCTAATTGTCAAGCCGCCTCCTACTTATTATTTATTTTTCCG
Organism: Dipteronia dyeriana; assembly: GCA_032871835.1. NCBI lineage: Eukaryota > Viridiplantae > Streptophyta > Magnoliopsida > Sapindales > Sapindaceae > Dipteronia > Dipteronia dyeriana. The sequence continues at coordinate 85,975,850 of CM065297.1, read as the reverse complement.
GTTTTTTTTTTGTATTTTTTCTCCACATTTTTAGTCATTTCTTTTGTTTTCCACTAACCCTAATTATGCTCCTCATAGCCGCATATTCCTACTAATTTTTATTTTTCAATTTCTTTTCTTTAATCTTTCATAAGCTTCTTACTCTCCTTTCACTCCAACCCTAAATATTGACTCCTCATTCTTCCACTATTTTATAGTTTCTCTAAAACCTACAACTAAACCTCTTAGTAGAAACCATAATCTTTTTATTGAAGATCGTTTTAATTTGCACATTATCCTCCGTTGGTAAATCTTTTACACTTGGATGTGTTTTTCTCATTCTTATTTGAAATATTGTGTTAGATCTGTTAGATTACTTTCTTGAAACAATTACAAAAAATTTACGAGAAAAAAATATTATGTTTTTTGTTAAGGGGAAGTTATTATGTTGTTAATATTTGTTGATTGATTTTCATTATTTGGATTCATTGTCTTAATATATGTTTTCTCATATGATTTACTGCATATAACATGTTCGAGAAAATGGCAACGAAGAATTTGAATTTTGGATGTTTAAAAAATTTAATATTTTCAATGGGGGACAAATTTTATTTTTTAATTTGCAAAAGGGATTTTTTGTGTGAATTTTATATCATGTTCAAATTATATTAAAAGTAGTTTACAAATCACTTACAATGTCTTTTATAGAAAAGAATAACTCATTTTTATTGTATAATATAATGATTGAATTGTCACAAATCTTATAATTAAATATAGTTTGATGGTGCAGTAGAATTAAATAGATTTGCCTGTAATTCTTTAAAAAAAAAAAATCATACTGTTGTTGATTTTTTTTGAAGTTTTTTTTTTTTTTTGGTTGGACAATTATAAATGTCTTATATGTATTTTAAGTTTTAATTTTTTTTTGTTGGACTAATAGGTGCTTTATATGTAGTGTTGCGGTGAAGTTTCAAGAACTTTCATGTCTATAAAGATGAAGTTTGGTTTAGTAAAAAAAGTAAAAATGCAAGGGAAAGTCATGTAAGTTTTCTTATTGTTGTTGATTTAAAATATTTCTATTTATTAATTATATGATAATGCATATATATTTAACATTTATTTATGTGTGTTTTATTTCCTTACAGTAAAAATTGGACTCATACAGGAGAATGAGAGAAATTGACAAATTATTTGATATCATAGTCATATCTGTATTCTTAGGTTAAAGTTTGAAGGCTATATATTTAACTTTTAAATTACATTTGTACTTTATCAATAAATTAAATTTGATGACTATTTCTTTTTCATTTTGTATATTTGTTAATAAAAAAAAATTGGACACATTTTAGTTAATATTTTTAGCATTATTCATCAAGAAAAAATAATTTATTAAAAAAACAAGAAAAATATATTTAAAATAAACAAAAAAAATATTGAAAAATACTAGAAAAAAATACATTTTATTTTTTACCATGATATTTATCAATAATATCTCATTCTTTGCCACCATGATAATGCATTATTTTTGAGGGCAAAGACTATTGAAAATATTCTCCTAATCTAGTTTTCGTAACATTTCTAACAATTTTTTCCCTCCATTTCTAACGGTTTTTTTCCCTCACAAATAATTTATTTCAGAGGGATGGTCAAAAAAGAGTTATTTCCCACAATATTATTTCCGATGGAGACCGACGACCTTTTCTTATCGAAATTGTGCATTTTCGATGATATTTTAACTTTTTTTAACTGTTTTTGACCCTCAGAGAATACCATATTTGTTGTAGTGCATTGGGGATTCAATTTGTAATGGGTATCTTAGGCTTTTGATAGCAATCGTCCAAGATCCTGGTGAGCTTCAAGAGATAGTTCACTTGTGCTTATTTCTTATTGAAGAGATTTAGTTGTACACATTCACATTTCATATATATGCATTTACATTGACATGCATTTGTTATTATACACACACACACTTACATGTATTTGGTTGTTGCATGTGTCATCATGCATTTTATTCTTAATGTTAAGTGTGTTTGTTGTTTGTTTAATTCGTGTTTCGTTGCTTGATCGGATACGTCTGCGCATGCACGATGGTGTGCTCTTTTTAACGCGATTAGAGACCATTGTAGTCTCTACTGCGCGGGTAGGCTGCCCACCCAGTAACCGTGCACTGGCTTGGTGACTGTTTCTCAGTCTCGGTGTCAGGTCAATGTGCGGACACTTACGAAGTTACTGTGTGGGTCACTACATTGGTAGGTACCCGCTTACAGACCCACGCACTATACATTTTCATGGGTATTTTCATCTTTTCACGCAACTCGTGACACCCACTATAAGAACCCCCTCTTTCTCTTCTTCTAACTTACCTCTCCTGAAATTGAAGAAACCCTAGAGAGAGAAAGAGGGAGTCTTGAGAGAGAAAACTTGTTCAAGCTTCATTAACTCTCCAAAACCCAAACACTTATCATCCTTTCATGAAACAAACATCATCTAGCTTCTTCTAGGATGTTTCTTTGTATGGGTCTTCATCAACACATGTAACTTGGTAAGTAGAACATCATCTTTATCATTCTTGTGTTCTAGCTAAACAAGATATTTCTTGTATGACTTGTATGCCTCTAGATTTGGATTTTTATTACAAGTAGAGATTGTTGTTGATGTTTGGGTTGTTGTATTGTGGTAGCTAACATATAGGTCATATTTGCCTCTAGCTAATTAGGTCATATTGATTGCATTTGATGATTGTATTTATTGATCATGTCATACTTAATGACAACTTGTGTTGAAATGACTTTGTTTGATAATTAGATCGTAATATTGCATATCTATATCTAGTTAAGTCTTTATGAGCATACATATAGACTTTGATATCTAGGAATTGTACCTAGTGACATTCTTTAATTCCTAGATAAGCATTTAGTATTGCCTAGCATTATTTGCCTTTAGAATATTTTTACATATTCACATAGGTTGTTGATCTCTTCATTGAGAATTAAGTCTTGTGGCTACGGTGTGTAGTGCACAAGCAATTCAAGTATTGCAACCAAAGGTGGGTTGGCAAGCAATTGGTCGGGTGCCACTATAAAAGGCCTAAGGGGGTAGAATATGAGGCATTCATGCCAAAATTAGTGTATCAGGGGATATCACTAGGGATTGAACCAAGAGTGGTGAGTGACAGTGTCCATAGCCTGAGGTTGTCGAGAGTGAGAATCACTTAAGGTTGTAACATTTACTCATATAGTGGATTTCTGCAATCGTATGTGGCTAGCAGAATAGCCTATGGTTTTTTACCCATTTGAAGGGTTTTCCACGTAAATTTTGTTTCAAAAGGTCAGAAGCGCAATGTTTGCAAACACGAAATATCAATATATGGTTTGAAACAGTCATCCAGACAATGGTACATATGGCTTCATCAAACAGTTATATCTTATGGGTTCCGTATGGCTGAAGAGGACCATTATGTGTACATAAAATGGGATAATGATAAGTATGTGATGCTATCTATATACGTAGACAATAGTTTGTTTGATGAGATATGATTGTACTGTTTTGTGATGATATAGATCTAATTAGAAACAATTAGTGATTCAAATCTTACCAATGATAAAAAGTTTTTTAAAAAATTACATAGTCTAGTTAGATGGTTAGATATATACCGTTAAAAAAAAAAACTACAAGACTTTATATATTTCCATGCAAACTTAATCTAAAATTGCACTATTGATATTGATAATATATGAGCCTTATATAATGGTTACATTTTATATTATCACAACCTTAAACGTTTTAATTATTCGTCGTCTCATGCTTCCACCTCTTCCAGCCACCTTTTGTCCAAATCCTTACAACCCACTGAATCCTCTCTAATTCATCATTTACGAATTCACCTTTTTCTATTTCATTTTAAAAAAAAAATACTTATATTTTTGTTGTATGTTGTTTTCGTTGTATCCTTTTTTAAAGAAATTGCTTATATTTTTGCTATATAATATTTTTTTCGTTTTATCCTCTTTTTTAGAACCTATTTACGGTTAATGGATCTCTACGGTAGATTTTAAGCGTAAGTGAACATGTGATTTGTTTTGGGTATTTAAAGTTTTTATTTTATTTTATTTTAAAACTATAGTGTGGATGTATGTATTCAACATGCTCAGATAGTTGATCACACGATCTCAAAGATTAAGATGTGATGTTACGTGATCATGTAAAAAGAGGTAATAATGATGAAATGATTTTTTAATAAAACAAATTACAATTAAATATTGAATTTTAATTTTCCATGTTATTATTATTATTATTATTATTATTATTAACTTGATTTTCTTTACAATCTTATTTCGTCAAAGACCTGTGATTGAATTAGAACATCAATTTAGAAAGTATAAAGTAATGGTTTTGATAATTTGAATTAGAAATTTCAACAAATTCTTAAATTTGTGGTTGAAAACTTTATTTTGTATATTTCAAATGTAATCGTATAAATTTATAGTCGAATGATTTTTAGTGCCCTTTTTTTCTTTCTAATATATGTTAATTCCAATTGTAAGATTATATCTATTTTATTACATTATAATAATATTATATTAGTAGTTTAGTAAAAGAAGAGTTGTTTTAAGTTATTTTTATTTTTATATATTTCTCTCTCATAAAATCAAGTCGTTTACATCATAAATCGTAAACAAGATGATAAAAAAAATGTCATAATTCAAGTTGAAAAGATTGATATAAGATACGTTTGAAAAATATTAGTGCATTGAAAGTAAAAATAGGAGAATACACATGAAAAAAATTTAAAATATAAATTTGATATTGATTACGTTATATTATTTTACTGTGCCCGCACATTGTGCGGACTGCAAATTAGTTTATTATCTCTCTCCTCTGTGTATTAGATAATATAATCTTCATTAGCTAATAGAACATCTAATGCATTAGAGAAATTAAAATGTATTAACTAATACAATACAATGTATAGTTCAAAACAAACAAAACATGTATTGTACTATTTTAATCCATTTCAAACCCCTAATACAATACAATACAACCTACCAATATGCCCTTCATTGAAAATCAATTGCAAAACTACCATATTTTTTTCAAAATACCGTCACTCATCACTACACCATATTTATTAACCTTAATTAATATTTTTACCAACAAGTTATCAAATAAGTTAACTAATACTATCTAACTAATATCTTCCTCTACGACATTTTCTTTCCCACAATTTTTTTTATTCTATTTAGATTTTAAAAACTTGGATAAAATTATTTAAAGTGGTTTGAAGGTAAGTATTACATTTCACATTTATCTTTCAACCTTATAATCCTTATTGTCATGAAAATCACATATTAAAAAAAAATGTAAAGATGGTTAACCTGAAGCCATGAAAAGTGAGTGTCAGGTCACGGTAACCCGATATAAACTATAAAATAACCCTTTCCCGACTCACAAGGCTTAGGGATAGGGTGACCCAATATCAAGCCACCCTATCCCAAGACGTTTTAGGCTTCGGGTGTCCCGAAGCTTATTTTCATAATTCAGGTCCCAAAGCAATAAAAAATGAGCTCTATGATCGAGCCAGCCCGTCCTAGGGCTTTTTAAGATTCATACAAATCTCAAGTCACCCTATCCTGAAACTTATTTTTATACTTTGGGACTCGAAAAAAGGAAAAATGAGCATCGGGATAGGGTAACCCGAAACCCTTCTTTTGGGAGTAATCTCCCAAATTTGTTCAAATTTCACATAATTTCTACGATAAATCTCATAAATCAAACCAATCTAACACAAAAGTTGAACACTCATTAATCAATTTCAACTCAAAACTATAAACCTAAATGTTATGGTTGAAAACTCAATATAACCCCAACCAAATAGAATGGAACCCAGATCGGTGGTGTATGGATGCTTCAAAAAGAGGAGGCTGCTGAAAGAAGACAAACGGGGACGATGAATGACCCCGACGACGTTGACGTGCCAGCTCGGTGGCTTTCGGGCAGCTAGCTGATAAAGCTTCGTGACGAACCTCTTGCTGCTATGACGAACGAGTTGCCAACTCATTGACAAAGCTTTGTGGCGGCGAAGTCAATTGCTTTGCTTTGTGGTGGATTTAGGATGGGTGGGCAGGAGGCTTTGTGAGGTTATGGTAGTAGAGAGTTTTTTTTTCCTAAGGATATCGAGGTTATTTCGGATATTTTTACAATTGATTTTCATTTAGGGTAAATTTGCAAGTGCCCTTAAAATATGGCATTTTTGCTATAAAAAAAACTATTATTTTAATGTACCAATACACAATTTTGATTAATTAAAGCTACCATAAATATGTTAACATGTTATTAAGGAAAATATTTGGGTACTGAGCTGACTCCTATATTTTTATTGGTGGAAAAATTCATCACCTACCCTATGTATTTAATATCAAGATTTTTTCCATCAATTAAAATATAGGGTCAGTATCCAATTATTATCATGTTATTAATGTCAAACAATTATTTAATTATAATATTAGAGAAAAAGACAAAATAATTATATAAAATTTAATTCAAATGTCAATTTTTTTTATATAATTCACAACACCGATATATGTGTTAATATTAGTCGATATGTGTAACTCATAGTTCTAGATATACTTATGTTTTATATTTTATGTACATTTGAAGTAAATAAAAAAAGTCTTCTAATTATTTTAATAAAAAAAAATAAAACAAAATAATAATAGAAAAAATATTAAGAATATCAAATTACAATTATAAATAATAACAATTGATTTATATGGACTTTTTAAAAAGGATTTATATGTAATTAAGGTTGAGATAAAAGTATCTTTACCTTAAATTATCAAAATATAATTTATTCATTTTAAATATTCAATAAATGTCACATCAAATTATTCTATAATTATTTTGGAGCAATAACCCTTGTATATTTCTTAAAATTGTAAACATATCAACTCAAATTCTTAAATAATCACTTTTAATGGTTTTAGGGAAAATTGTACAAATTTCCCATGAGCTTATGCAATATTGCAATAAGTGGTAACTTTTACCAAAAAGACACGAGCATCCCCTTGACTGAGTTGACCGCCATTAGTCAACGGTCTTGATTGAAGCTAATTTTAACTTTTGGAAGAAATGACCAAAATTCTCTTCATGTTAGTTGATTTGATAATTCAAAATTATTTTTGTTTAAAAAGATAATTAAAAATTTGAATAGATCTGGAAAAGATTCATCATAAATCATTTATCAAACAAAATAATTACAAAAAAAGAGAAAAAAAAAACTTGAAGGGATTATGGAAATTTCCTTTTTTTTTTTTTTTTTTTTGAGAAATCCAAATCTCTTTCAAAAGCTCCATAAAATTTACACTCAAACACCCAAACCCCATCTTCATCATGCCATCTTTGGCCATTAGAATGCTAAACTCTTTTTTTTTTGTTATGAAATTTTCATATTTAATAATAAATAAAAACAAAATCTAAACTCAACCACCCAATTCCCATATTCATCATCTTCTCTGATACCCAAACCTTACCATAAACTCAAACACCATCTATAGCCACCAGTGCCACTCAAACCAACCGAAATCACACCAACCACTGCTCTCATTATCCTCCTTTCCTCCACTCGATCTCCTCTCATCGTTGATTTCCTTATCTTTCTCTTACCATCTCTCTTCTACCTCTTCTTTCCTTTGACAGAGCCGTCAATGCAAGGCGCATGGATAGACTTTTCATGACGACCACCGTGGTTGCATTTTGGTTTGGGTGGAGAGATAGAGATGTCGGATTTGAAATTAGGGTGACTGTTGGTGGAGTGTTTAGATTCAAGGCTCAGTGTTTGATGATTTAAATGGATGGTGGTGGGTTTTAGTTTAGAAGATGGTGGTTTCTGGGTTTTGGAATTGATCTGGAAAAGTATTTTCCTTTTTTTTTTATTCAATTGATTTTTTAGTTTCTAGTTTTTTGTCAATTGATTTTTAGTTTCTGGCTTTTTGTCATTTAATTTTGAATTTATTGTTTGGATTGTGATGGTTTTTTTTTTTTTTAGATTTTGATGTGGTTAAGAAAACTAAAAAAGGGGTATTATCATTAAAGTCTCAACTTTTTCACGAATTGTCATATTTTTAAACTTCTTTATTATTTTAGTAATTTTAGTCCATTTTTTCTTCAAAATGCAACACTTTAGTAAAAACGAACAATCAACTATAACAGAATGTGTAAAAATACAATTTTACCATTTATTGTTTTTTTTTCTTTTAGTCCCTCTAGTTTCAATAATAGCTTATCAACCCGTGAAAAAATTAAAAGGCCTCTAGTAAGGATAGAACCTTCAACCATGAGGTTTAAACCTACAAGCTTTAATCAGCTAAGCTACTATAGCTCATTATTGAAGGTTTATTGATTTATATATATATATATATATATATATATAAAAAAATTTGTTTAAACTAATTTAAATTTGTTTATATGATTTAAAATAAACTTATATATGTACTTTAGAATAAAATCTTATTTAATAATAATAATAATATATAAAAATATATTTATGAAAATGAAAAGAAAATAACAAAACAAAAGAAAAACTAGAAAGTAAAAAAACTCAAAGCCTGTAATTTTTTCTTTCTTTCTTTTTTTGGATTTTTTTTATTTTCATAAAAATATTATTTCAATTTGATAAAAAAATAATAATCAAAACCCATAAATTGAAAATGGACAAAATCAACAACAAAAAACAAAATTAATAAACTCATATTTATTTACTTTAAATTAAACTCACATATAATAATAATATATAAAAACATATTTATAAAAATGAAAAAGAAATTAACAAAACAAAATGAAAAAAAAAAAGATTTATTGATTTTTATTGTTATTATTTTTCTTTTTTTTTGTTGTTTTTTTTTCCTTTTTAATTTATTAGCTTTGGTTTGCTGGGTTTTTTTTAATATCAAATTGAATAGTATAATTTTTGAAAAGGAAAAAAATCCAAAAAAGAAGAAGAAGAAAACAAATTACAGGCATTGAGTTTTTGGATTTTATTGTTTTCCTTTCCTTTTGTTATTTTCTTTTCATTTTCATAAATATATTTTTATATATTTTTATTATTATTAAATATGATTTTATTTTAAAGTATATATATAAGTTTATTTTAAATTATATAAACAGATTTAAATTAGTTTAAACAAATTATATATATATATATATAAATCAACAAGTCTTCAACAATGAGCTAGAGTAGTTTAGTTGGTTAGAGCTTGTGGTTTTAACCTCATAGTTGAAGGTTCTATCCCTGCTAAAGGTTTTTTAATATTTGTCAGGGTTGATCGGCTATTATTGAAATTAGAGTGATTAAAAGAAAAAATTAAAAAATAACAATAAAGGGTAAAATTATATTATTACATATTCTGTTATAGTTGACCGTTAGTTTTTTGGTCAAATGGACTAAAGTGATGTATTTTTAAAAAACATGGAACTAAAGTGACTAATATAGTAAAGACATTTACAAAAATGACAATTCACGAAAAAGTAAAGACTTTAGTTATAATATCCCAATAAAAAATGAAAGTTCAATTTGATTGAAGAGGAAATCTTTTTTTCCGGGTTGAAGAAATAAAATATAATAATTGAATTATGAAGGTTTCTTTTATTTGGATTTTTGCACAATTAATTTTGATTTATTTTGTACAATAATAATAATTATTGTTTAGAATGACATTTTTACCTTTGGACCATTAAGTCAATGGTTAGTCAAACTATAAGTCAACGGTTAGTCAAAGGAAATCAAGGAAAGTTTTTGTTATTTTGTTAAATGTTGCCGCTCGATACAATATTGCATAACCTCATGGGATGTTTGTGCAATTTTCCAAAGTTTTTATCAAACTGTTTTTTAAAATAAGTTTTATCAAACATCTTTTTCATACCAAAATTATGAAATAATTTGATTTTAATTTCTCAAAAACAAATACAAAACTAGCCTTAGTCTTGCCACATAATATGATTTATAGCCAATTTGGTATTACTCTAATTTTAAAAATAATCATTGTTAAATGTATTAAAAAAATAATATAATGTAAAGTTATCAAACATGTGTCGAGTCAACATTGTTGCTGCTAACACTTCCATTAGACTCAAAAGAAAAAGGAAGCATATGGAAATTGAAATGTTTTAATGTGTAATTGGTATTAAATAATTACACATTAATACACTTTTTTTTAACTAAAATTGGACTGGTGTAATGGGGAAAGTATCACAAAATATCATATGCTGAAAAACCTCTAGGAAATAATTATACCATATATATAAATCGAAGAAAAGAAAATAAAAAACAATGAAGAGAAAATGTTAAGCAAAAAACCTCAAGGGTACGCAGACCCAACTACAAAAGGAAAAGGCACACAAGCCTCAACAAAAAGCAAAAAAAAAAAAAATTAACGAAAATGAAAAGACTATCGATTCATGCAATCATTGCCAATCAAAGAAGAACATAAAGGCAGAGTAGTAGACCACTACAAAGCAACATCTAAATCTAAAGTATGTTTAGAAAGAGTGTCCACCACCTAATTAACTTCCTTGGAAATCTGTAAATGTAATCTAAGAAAGACACATATGTTAGTACTACCGAACACACCAAGGGACTTGATCGGAGCGAGTATAAAGCAGTTGAACTACATAGGAAGAATCTCTCTCAAGCCAATTGTGACACCAATGATTAATCTAATCATAGTTGATAATCATCGACACTGCCAACAATTCAATCTCAAAAGTGAACACCGAACCAAGCGAAGCAACAGAACAACCTTTCACAAATGAGCGACAATTACGAAACATACATTTGTACCCCCTAACACTGGAGAACCTAAAGTAGCCTCATCCGTATTAACCTTAACTCAACCAGAAGAAGAAGGTAACCAAACTACACGTTTGAACATAAACGCACGATGAGGGTAACCCCAAAAGACTAAAATGCTTGAGGATTTAAATATTATACACATTATTACGAATACACCAAAACCCTAAACGAGACAAAGCAAACCGAAAATCAACAAGTTTATTATCAAAGTACAATGTCTTCCACTAGTTATAGTGTTCTTTGTAGTGTTATATCTACTTAGGGCCCGTCCTATAAATATTTTTTAGTTGCTGTTTTTCGAAAATAAAAATGAAAATGAAAACGTATTTTTGGTTTCAGTTTTGAATTTTGAAAATACGTTTGGTAGCATATACTGAAAACTGTATTTTGAAAATGAAAATGGAAAAAACGCGTCTGGTAAGTTAACCGAAGACTATCAAAAATTGAAATATTAATTAATTTTTGCATTTTGTTTAATATTATTACAACTATAAACAAATTGATTAAATAATTAACCAATATAATTTTTGTATTGTAATTTTTAAATTAAACAAAAGTAACACATCAAAAATTAATTTTAAAAAACATATCAAAAAATGAGTTAATCAAAACTAAACTCTCAAATACATACTATAATAATATATAATATATATATTAAATATTATGACATATATTATAATTTATATTATAATATTTTATATATTATTTTATATATTAAATATTATTATATTTTTATATATAATAATACATAATATATTACATTATATCCTATATAAATATATAATATTATATAAATTACATATATATTATATAAATATATATAATATTTTCAAATACTAATTATGTAAATGTTATAGTAATATAATATTATAATATAGTTTATATATATATATATATATTATAATATATATATGATATATTTATAATATACATACAATATATTATATTATAATATATAATATTATAATGTATATATATATATATATATATATATTATTGCATGAATACTTTTAGTTCTAGTTGGAAATAAATTATCCTGTAATATATATATATATATATATATATATATATATATATAAGAGGGGTACTTTGGTCATTTGAAAATCTTATCTCGTCTTATCCTAGTCATATCAAACACATAACAGTACAATTAATAGTTTTAAAAAATGTTTTTTTATATATATAAAAGGTGAAAAACAAAAACAAATTTAAAAAACAAGTATTTTGTGTTTTTCAAATCTTTTACTTTTAACATAGTATTGTTTTTCATTTTTTTATTAGAAAATAAAATGAAAAACGGTTAATGAACGCGTTTTCGAAATCGTTTTTAAAAAATAAAAATGAAAACGGACTGAAAAATAGTTGCAGGACGGGGCCATATATTTTATGTATTCTTGAAAAAGATTTTTTAAAAATGTTCTACAAACTATTATAACAATAGATTAAAAAACTAAAACAAAAAATAAAAATGACCTCTTAAAAATAATTATAAAAGAACTCAAATTATAATAGTAAATAATAAAAATAAATTTAATTGAAATAAATGTTGTGATAAAAAACTTTTTATGTTAAATAAAAAAAAATTGGTTATTTAAAATATTCATTAAATCACGACAGATTATTTCGAAGAACCTTTGTAGGCTCTACCCTCGATCCTCACCTACTTATTAAAACGGCTACCAAATTAAATCACTTTTGACAGTTTTGTCAAATTAGAGGTATCAAATAGATCGAATCTTAATTTTTCAGATGTCTAAATTTGGAACAAATTCGGTGATCGGATTTTTTAAAGAAACAATTACTTTCCACTTTGAAAATTTAAACCGGACTGAATTGGATTTGGATTGGATTCGGGGTATAGACATTATAGATCGGTTTCGGATAAATCTTCTTATTTCGTTTGGATTGGATTTTCTGACTTTTCATATTCAGATTGGATTTTCAGGTTTTTTAACTATTTTTTTTAAATAAATGAAAAAAAAAAAATCAAACAATATGCATTATGCAGCATGCATGCACACTGCACAGCAACACAAAGTATTCATTTTTTTAATTATATATACGTTTTAAAACTTTGGATCGAACTGAATATATTTGAAACGGACTATATTTAGTATCATACAAGATTAAGATTTAGATTCGAAAAGGATTCGGGTTTGGACTTGGACCAGATTCGAATTTGAAAAATCTTTAGATTTGAATATGAATCTGAACATTGTTTTTCTTATTCTCTATCTGAAAATTGGATACATTTAACTTCATATTCAGTTTTTTTTGGGTCCAAATTTCAGGACCGGATTCTGATCATCGACTCGATTTAAATCTTTATACCAAACACCATTTTCATACCAATATTATTTTAATAATCACATTTTAAATTTTCAAAAGCAATATAGGCTTGACACAGTTGGGACTCAACTAATCACTGCACTAACATTTATTTCTTTAAAAAAATAAAATTGTTTGATAGTTAAATCGTTACTTTTTTTTTTTTCAAATCTCTTGCGATATTTAAAATGACACTAATATTAATATACATATTTAATTTATTTATTAATCATATATTTAAATAATATCAAATTTTTATAATAATTTAAGTTGCTACAATATAAAAGTAGGTTCCCTCGTACCTACACTATGAGATTATGCATTTAAGTCTTTTCTCCTCTCTAAAACTGAATTATTGAAATATTTAAAAATAAAACTTAATTTAGTGCAATATATACATGACATTAAATAAACTCTAAAATAAAGCAAATTACAACATATGGTTTAACAATAAAAAAATACTTGATAACAATAATTCTAAGGGAAAAAAAATAGTGCAATTAAATGCATGACAGAGATAAACTTTAAAATAAAACAAATTACACCATATCTTAAAAAAAAAACTTGGTACTAATAATTTCCAAGAATTAATGAATATAGTATATTTATTTAAATAATGTTATAAAATTTGGTATGGAATATTGGAGTTGAAAAAACGTGGTGCAAACATATTCTTAAAAAATTCCTTTTCAACTTCAGATTAGAGGAAAGTTGGTGTCCAACATTTGCTCTTATCTTACCAAGCATCATTATTCATTATCAATACTTCAATAGTACTGGCTGTACAAAGCACTTTTTTCACATTTTGTTCAAAACTCACCTAATCACCATGTAATTGCATTAATGGTCAAGGACACATGTGACAAGATAAGCGCATCATCCAAGTATCCAACTCATGGTCCAATAATCCAACGGCATAGATTCCCTTATAACCGCCCTAGAAAACGAAGGGTACCGGGATTCACTCCTCCCGTCCTCGAAGTAGGAGTGAGTACCAACCCGCCAACCCAATTTAATCCGACCAATCCGATTAGATTATGTTGGGTTTCTTTTAAGATTAGACTGGATTGTATTAATAAAATATAATCCAATTCAATCCGACAATCTGATATAAATAATAATAAAAAAAAAAAATTATTTACTATTAAATTTATTATGAAATCTCAATTTTTTAAAAATAATTAAAAAGTTTACTCATGCACCATTTATAATATTTTAAATGACAAATAAAAATACATAATTTTAAATATACGATTATATTAATATATTATTTTCATCTTTTGTATTAAATGACATATCCTGAATTATACTTTAAAATGCTATTTTTTTCCTTAGGATTTGATTAAGAATTTAGTAGAAAAGGTTTAATAATTGTATATAAACTCAAACTATTATATTGGTTGAAATAAATAATAGATTATTAAACCACGAGATATTTAACGAAGTGATTATAATTGTAAAATGGATGGGAGACTTAGATGGAGACTTTCCAAGTTGGATAAATTGCTATATTTTATTTTTTTTAATTATGTAAGAGATATTTAAACAATTTGTATTATATGTTATGATTTGATTTTGATGCTTTTAAGTAATCTAAATTCAACGTGATATGATATTATGGTGAAAAATTATTTTAAATTTGAATTTTGATATAACAAAATTTGAATTTAAATATATTTTTTATATTGGGTTTAAAAAGCCCAACCCGATCAACCCAACCCGATAAATATTAGGTTGGGTTGGGTTGGGTTGGGTTAAAATTTACATTGGGTTGGATTGGGTTGAAAATTTTTCAACCCAACCCGAAAACACCCACCCCTACTCCGAAGTCCAACTCTATCAAAATTAACGAAGTCATAATCAGAGATGTACAACCGGGGAAGGGTAAATTGTACAAACTTCCCATGAGTTTAATCAATATTGCACTCATATGTAAATTTTATCAAAATTGCACATACTTCCCTTACTATTTATTGATTAACTGTTTGACTAACCTTAAAATTTAAAATAACTAAATTATCCCTGAATTAATTATTTTATTATAATAACTATTATATTTGAGAATTTTGTTATAATAAAATTAATTAACTAACTATTTTTTTTACTTAAACGTTAGAGATTTTATTACAAATAGAAGATAATTAATTAACTAACTATTTTTTATTTTAAAAAACTTTTTTATCGATTTTATTTTATTTTTCTTAAAAATATATATTTTAAAATAAAAAAAATTGTTGGTTAATTAATTAGATTCTATTTGTAATAAAATCCTTAAAGGTTTAAATAAAAAATGGTTAGTTAATTAATTTTATTATAATAAAATCCTCAAATATAATAATTATTATAATAAAATAATTAATTCGAGGGTAATTTAGTCATTTTATTTTTTAAGGCTGATTAAACATTTATTTGATGAAAAGCAGGGGAAGTATTTGCAATTTGGATAAAAGTTGCATATAAGTGCAATATTGGTTAAACTCATGGGATGTTTGTGCAATTTTCCCTTTAGAGAATAACGGGGAACGAGGATGAATATAAGTCCCACATCCTTACTTTCCAGATTTCTTCATTTGGGGAAAATGAAAATGGGGATGGGGATGAGGATTTTTGGGAGAGGTATATCTACCCTCATCCTCAGTTTCCTATTTATTCTGTTTTTTTTTTCAACTTCCCGTTTCCACTGATCCCCAATTTTCCATTTTTGTCATTTAACTAAAAATTACAAGGGTTAATAACACCAATACCCCATATACTTATAACGAAGTTGTATAGTGTCCAATGATTTTTTTTCTTGGCACTTAACCCCTTGAACTTCCATAAATTTGCAAAACTTGACAGAAATGAAACGGACGTCAATGGTAAATTACACTTACCTACCCTGAATATATGAATAATTGTATTAAAACTGAAAAAAATACAATAATATCATACAAATACCCTTTGACATGTTTGACTAATATCTAAAAAAATATAAAAAAATAGTAATAACATTAATTATTTATTAATAAATAATAATAATAATAATAAACTTTGAAAATAATAATAATAATAATAATGAACTTTTAAAAATAAAAATTATAATATATTTACAATAATAATAAAGAAAAATTAAATTAAAAATATATGGAACCTAGATTTCTAAATTCCAATTAAACAATTAAACTACCCATAATTCCAATTAAACTACCCATATTTTTAATTTATTTTTTCTTTATTATTATTGTTTATATATTATAATATATGGAACCCATATTTCTAAATTCTAATTTAATAATAAAACTACCTATAATTCTAATTAAACAAAAAATAATTAAACTACCATATTTTTAATTAATAATTTTTTTTAATTCATACTCATTTATTTATCTTCAACGGTTCAACCTCACCACTCAACACCGCCATCTCATCTCCACTCTTCTCTCTCCCCAATCCCTAATTTATATCTCTCTGTAATTAAACTCTCAAACACAGATCTCAACCAAATTATTAAAAAAAAAAACTCTGGATCTCAAATTTTCAAACCCATATATGCATTTGAAGATCCAAAGATTTGAAATCAATTAAACCTAGATTTGTATATGTCTGTTGTGCTGCCTACCTCAATTGCCCTAAACCATTGTCGCCGCTCTTCAGCCGCGCCGACGACCTCGTCTCCGGCGATCACTGCTTCGTCTCTGACGGTCAACCACCCATCTCTGGTCACTTTGTGCGCTTGCTCAAACGTCTCTAGTGGTGTTTTCTCGCGTCATTTGGCGTTCCGGACATCGTTTTGGCTCGACCGACCGTTTCTAGTGGTCGTTGGTCTCACTTTACTCTTTTTCCGGTCACCAAGAGTCTTCCTTTTGTCTTCTTTGTGGATTCAGATGGATGGTTTAAATAATTCTGGTTTGGGTTTGATGAATACACTGTTACTTGTATAAGAACATCTGGTTCAATTCTTTGGTGATTTTCTTTTTAGCCTTTCAGAAGTGTGTGGTGGGATCTAGATATGAAAGTTTGAGATCCAGTTTTTTTTTTTTTTTTTTAATTTGGTTGAGACTTGAGTTCTGGATTTGAGAGTTTAATGAGTGAGATGCATATCATTTGTATATTATAATGAACTTATAATAAAAAATTAATTAGATTTAATGAGTGAGATACATATCATTTAATCATTATAATAATTTTGTAATAAAAATCTAATTAGATTGGGATATTGATTTTTTTTATATATATAATTTATAATAGTTAAATTTTAATTTCTATAATGACAAAGAACAGAGTAGATGAGTTGGTTCGGAGAATAAGAAATCTGGGGAGAATTAAAATATTTTAATTAATTTTTGTTTGATTAGAATTACGGATAGTTTAATTGTTTAATTGAAATTTAGAAATCTAGGTTCTATATATTATAATATATTAACAATAATAATAAAGAAAAAATAAATTAAAAAATAAGGATAGTTTAATTAATTTTTGTTTAATTGTTTAATTGGAATTTGAAAATCTAGGTTCCATATATTTTTAATTTATTTTTTCTTTATTATTATTATTGTAAATATGTTATAATTTTTATGTTTAATTTTATTATTATTATTATTATTATTTATTTGTTAACAAATAATTAATGTTATTAATATTTTTATTTTTATTTTTTGGGCATTAGTCAAACGTGTCAAAGGGTATTTGTATAATATTATTGTCTTTTTTCAGTTTTAATATAATTATTTATATATTCAGGGTATGTAAGTGTAATTTATCATTAACGCCCGTATCAATTCTGTCAGCTTTTATAAATTTATGGAAGTTCAGGGGTTAAGTGCCAAGAAAAAAAAATCAAAAGGCACTATGCAACTTCACTATAAGTATAGGGCATCGGTGCTATTAACCCAAATTATAAATTAAACTAAAAACAAACAAACTTTTCATTACAAATACAAAATAAAATCCATTAATGTATTACAAATATAAAATAAAGCGTTTCAAATAATTTAAAGTTTAAAACTGAACAAACTTCATATTTGAAGTAATACAAACTGTTTTTTAACCAAAAAAATTCACATCATAGATCATTAAAGAGATTAACAACCAATTCATTGTCAAGTATTTTGAAAAATCTATAGGGTTAGGTTTTGAAAGTAAAAAGAGTAAATGTTTTTATATATCTAGGGTTTCAAAAAAATTAAAATTAAAATAAAATATATATTATAGTTATATTTATATATGTTTTGGAAAAATGAGAAAATGGGGGTGGGGGGATGGGGAGAGGTCCCCCCATCCTCATCTCCATCCCCATTTCAATTTGGAGATGATTTTCATTCCCCCGTTTCCCTATTTTTTCAATTTTTCCTAAAAGAAAAATAAATAAATCCTTTATTAGGGATGGGGGTGCGGGAATTTGGGATACGGGGAAAAGTGTGCATCTAGTCATAATCGGTCTTTGTTTACAAATATAATTTTACATTTGATAAATATATGGTCATGTTACAAATAATTTTGAGAAACAATACAATTACTTCTGTCATAGTTGGATTTATAAAACCTACTTATTACTAATTTTTGTTGATAAATTTTATGAAATTTTAAAAGAAATATTTAATAGATTTTAAATTTATAGTAAAATACTGAACATATTTTCAAATTGAAATGTATAATAACTTTTCTATTAAATAAAAATTAGAAGGATTTCAACACAATATCTTTATTTTCTTTTTATCACAAATCATGAACAAAAAGACACATATTTAGTTGTTCTAATATACCGTACTAACCAAACACAACCAAATTACTAATCATAATAAAAAAAAAATTTAAAATAAAACGAAAATTTAAACAAAACATGCATACCACTATGATCAAATGAATGTCGTCAAATGTATATATATATATATATATATATATATATATATATATATATATATATATATATATATATATATATATATATATGAGTGATTTAACTTTTAAAATAATTTAAATGGATGACATATATAGTGATGACCGCAGTTCGGTTCCGGAATCACCTGGAAAGGGTTCCAACGGATCTATTTTGTTTTTTATATATATTACTTAAATATGAAATACTTGTTGGAACCCCGTTCACCAGTCGCACAGCGGAAACATGTTTTAATTTTTTTTATACAGATCGTAATCTGTATCTGGGACCAGTGAACTTGGGATCATAATTATTTTCGTAACTAATACATACAATATGTAAATACATGAAATTGTAATCAATATAATCAGAAGAAGATATATTTACCAACGTTTGGAGGCTCCTTCACTCTTCGATATGCTTCTGTCTGAACCAATCTTACCAACGTTTGGAAGCTCCTTCACTCTACGATGTGCTCATGTCTAAATCACTTGATCTTCCTCGCTATCTCCCAGAACTGGTAACTGCATGTGGGCGCGTCACGGTCCCAAGAACTTGAATAGAGGATGTAGAGAGAATTGAATAAACTCTTTCTTCTATGTGTTTCAAAAACATATAAAACATGAAACAATATATAAATCTATAGCTTGCTTCGTTTTTCACGAATATATATATATATATATATACATATATAACGCTTTTGATTTATATCTATATTTGTTGCACTGGTTGCTAACCAATATATATGTCTATATCTCTTTTTCACGCTACTTGCTTCACCATATATATATATATATATATATATATAAATATAAATTAAGTATGTGCATCTTATATAAATTCTTCTTTTGACTATTGTTTTGTGTATACATCAATTTGCATCCAATGCAATCTCTTGTGTTATTAGTTGATATATATCTTTTTATTATTCTTTTCAAATATATCTAATATATTAAAAGTGATAATAAGTATTTTAAATTTAAACTTAAATTTAAATACTTAGATAAATGATTTAGTACAAATAAAATAATCCTATTATTTTATCTTCACCTAAATCCATATATCAACTAACACCCTCCAATTAATAGTTAATTAATAATTCATAATTATCAATATAATTAAATAATCTAATTATTTAATTTAATTTAACTATAAACATTCATTAATTAAATAATCTCATTATTCAATTAATTCTCGAATATATACGTGTCAATTTTGTAACACAATTAATTGGACAATCCAATTAATTAACCGTGACCCTTGTTACCTAAATCAATCGGGCTAGCAAGGGGACCTAATGGACCCACAGTATTTTGAGCTCCAATAATCCTCGGAATCATTAATTAAACTCTTTAATTAATATTCCTTGATTATTAACTCCGGTGTTATTCCCCTAAAAACCCGAAGTTGTACGCTCTCAACTGTAGACGCTTTTACACAGACCGATACAACTCGGTGTCCATCGATATAGCTATTACATATGGTGTGATCCTCCACAATATTTCATAATTAGAGCTGGATCATAATATCCGTTATACCCCTGTAATCACATATATCCTTTAAGTACCATTGATTCTCTAATGGACAATAAATCCTATTTCTTACGGAATTTAGGAGAGCGTTCATATTGTCCAAGCCCCGAATCAACCCTTAAGGGAACTACCATTTACTTCTCACAAGGAGTGGATTCCACTATTGTGTACAAACCTTCCCAGCCACAAGCCAAACCGCAATCCCAACATACTAAGTATATTGATCGGGAACTGCATCCGACCTCACCCATGGTATATCAAAGACCACGATCTAACCTGAAGGAGTCGATAAGACACTCAGGATTAAGATCACCCACATATAGCCATCATTAGTTGATATATATGAATCTCATCGGTAAACAGATCTTGGTGAGAGATTCGTATAGATCATGACACAGTCCTATATGATCACATCATACAAGGTGCCTCCATTCCCATATCTCATATGAATGATTCAGGATAGAATCATCGTACATTACGGAATGAACCGCTTTTATAGATTAACCACAAAATAAAGTACCCAGCTTTATTTGCTATCTATAGACTCTTTAGATTGCACGTCTCTTACTGTATCCATCCGTATATGACACTCATATACACAGTTCGAGATTACATCCGGCAATCTTGGATGTTAAATATATGCACAAGTTATAAAATAAACAACACGACAATAATGAATTAAACTTTTCCTTTTATTTATTTCATAAATCCATTTACAAATTACATCTTTAGGGCATAAACCCCAACAATCTCCCACTTGCATTGAAGCATGTGAGGCATGTCTCGTAACCCTAGACCATCTAGGTGACCCCGAAAACACTTTAGCCGGTAAGGTCTTCGTAAATGGATCAACATGATTGTCTTGTGAGGTTATCTTGATGACGATAACACCTCCTCTGTACACTATCTCTCTAATGAGATGATACTTTCTCTCTATATGCTTCCCTCTCTTGTGGCTTATTGGTTCTTTGAAATTAGCCACAACACCACTGTTATCACAATAAAGTGTGATGGGCATATCAAGATCTGGAATAACTTCCAGATCACTCAAGAACTTACGGAGGTAAACAACCTCTTTAGCAGCTTCACAAGCAGCTATATATTCTGCTTCCATGGTGGAGTCAACAATGCAAGATTGCTTGACACTTCTCCACACAATGGCTCCACCACCCAGGGTGAATACTGATCCAGACGTGGATTTCCTAGAATCTCTGTCTAACTGAAAATCAGAATCCGTGTATACTAACAGGATCATATTCTGCCCAGAATACACTAGCATATAGTCTCTCGTTCACCGAAGATACTTGAGAATTGTCTTGACAGCAATCCAATGATCCAATCCTGGGTTGGACTGGTATCTACTGACTACTCCCACTGTATAGCAGATGTCCGGTCTCGTGCATAACATAGCATACATGAGACTACCTACTGTCGATGCATAAGGTACACGTCTCATATCCTCAACTTCTTGAGGTGTCTTAGGACACTGTTCCTTAGACAAGTTAACTCCATGACTAGAAGGTAAATTACCTTTCTTGGAGTTTTGCATCGAAAATTGCACAAGAATCTTGTCGATATATGATGCCTGAGACAGTGCTATGAATTTGTTCTTACGATTTCTTATAAGTTGGATCCTAAGAACATAACTCGCTTCTTCCAAATCTTTTATTTGGAATTGGCTAGCCAACCAGCCCTTTACATCAGACAACACTCCCACATCATTCCCAATGAGTAGGATATCATCTACGTATAGGACCAAGAAAACTACTTTCTTATCAATGATGCGCTTGTAGACACAAGGCTCATCGACATTCTGCTCGAAGCAATAGGTTTTGATCACATCATCAAACCTGATGTTCCAAGATATAGATGCTTGCTTAAGCCCATAGATAGACCTTTGTAGCTTACAAACCTTTTGCTCTTGATCTGGAGACACGAATCCCTCTGGTTGCATCATATAGATGCTCTTATCAAGATTGCCATTCAAGAATGCAGTCTTGACGTCTATTTGCCAAATTTCGTAATCGAAATAGGCAATAATGGATAAGAGAATCCTAATAGACTTAAACATTGCTACTTGCGAGAATGTCTCTTCATAATCAACCCCCTCTTTCTGGGTATTACCCTTAGCCACTAGCCTTGCCTTGAAGGTCTCTACCTTTCCGTCTACTCCTCTCTTTCTCTTGTAGATCCATTTACACCCTATGGGGTTTACCCCATCCGGTAAGTCTACAAGATCCCATACTGAGTTAGAGTACATGGACTCCATCTTGAGATTCATGGCTTTAAGCCATTCCTCTTTATCAGGATCTTCCATTGCATTCTTAAATGTCAATGGATCATCAACACTATCAGCAGAGACAACACCTTGTACCTCACCTATACCTAAATAGCGTTCAGATTGTCTCACAACCCTCTCACTACGTCTAGATGGTAGTGTATCCTGATCAGAAACCATCTGACTCTCAGATGTTTGTGGATCAATAACTCTTGTTGATGAAGCACTAGTATCACTAGGCTCTAACTCATTCAATACAATTTTAGAACGGGGTTTATGGTCACTAATATAATTATCCTCAAGAAACGTTGCATCTATCGATACAAATACTTTGTTATCTTTGAGACTATAGAAGTGTCCACCTCTGATCTCCTTGAAGTATCCTACAAACAGACAGACCATAGACTTGGAGTCTAGCTTTCCAGTTGTGTTCTTCAGCACGTGTGCTGGATAGCCCCATATGCAAAAATATCGCAAACTAGCTTTACGACCATTCCACAACTCTAGGGGAGTCTTAGGAACAGATTTGGATGACACCACATTCAAAATGTATGCCGCTATTTGTAACGCATATCCCCATAAGGAATTTGGTAATGATGAGAAACTAATCATAGATCTCACCATTTCCATTAGGGTTCTATTTCTTCTCTCCGCCACCATTTTACTAAGGTGTACTGGGTGCTGTGAGTTGGGAAACTATCCCATGCTAGACCATGGAGTCTTTAAACTCTTAGTCAAGGTACTCACCTCCACGATCTGATCGTAGTGACTTGATAGTCCTACCTAATTGATTCTCAACTTCAGCTTGAGATTCTTTGAACATTTCAAATGTTTCCGACTTCCGTTGCATTAGGTAGACGTATCTGTATCTTGAGTAGTCATCTACAAAGGTGACATAATACTCATAACCACCCTAGCTTTAACATTCATCGGTTCGCAGACATATGTATGTATAAGCTCTAACGGTTCTTTAGCTCTAACGGTTCTTTAGCTCTAACGGTTCTTTAGCTCTAAGCCCTTTTCCAGTAAAAGGTCTCTTAGTCATATTACCTTTCAGACAAGATTCGCAGACAGGTAAGGTGTCGACCTTTAACTCACTTAAAGGTCCGTTTTTTACTAGTCTGTCTATCTGGTCAAGGTAGATATGACCAAGCCTTAGATGCCAGAGATACGTGTCATTATCTGGAGAAATCTTATGTCGTTTAGTTTTTGGTTTTTCAAACTTAAATATTTCGGTGTTTAGCAGTGTAGTATGTATTAACGATCTTAACACATACAAATTGTTTTCATTAATTCTTGAACAAATATTCAAACCATTCTTTCCAATAATAACAGACTTATTATTAAAAGAAATAGAATACGATTGTTCTAACAATTTAGAAACGGAAATCAAATTCCATGTAAATCCAGAAATATAAAAAACATTGTTCAATAATAAAAAACTATTATTATTACAAAATTGCAATCTTATTGCTCCCACTGCTTTTGCCGACACGACATCCCTCGACCCCACACGCATTGAGAAGGTTCCCTCCTCTAGCTGTGTCTAAGAATCAGTCCACTGCAAAGAAGAACAAACATGGTTAGTGGCCCCCGAATCAATTATCCAGGATGAAGAATCATCTTCCACTAAACAAGATTTAAGAACAAGTAAATCATATTTACCTTTCGTCTTTTTCTTTTTGGCTACCTCGTCCAGGTATTGAGGACAATTCCTCTTCCAGTGCCCAACCTTATCGCAATGGAAACATTTTCCTTTGCCTTGGTCGGTGGAGGCACCCTTCTTTTTGCTTTGGGCTTTCTTGGGTTTGGGCTTACCCTTCGCCTTCCCAGCAGATCTCTTCCTCTTTTTATTATTTGAGGAGGAAGATGGTTCAGCAACATTTGCCTAACCGGTCTTTCCTATATTGTCCTTAATTAGAGACTCAAAGGTAGCAAGCTCATTGAGCAATTGTGTAAGACTAAACTTTAACTTGTTCATCCCGTAGTTGCTCTTAAACTGATCGAAACTCTTCGGAAGAGTCGTCAATATGATGCTCACTTGAATGGGTTTGTTAATGGCCCCGCCATTGACTTCTGTCGTGTTGAAGTAGGACATCATGCTCAGGACATGTTCCCGAACTGAAGTTCCTTCCTTCATGCAAGCGAGCATAGCAGAAAGAATGGCTTCGTGTCGCTTTTGCTCGGAGGGCTGCCCGAACATAGCTTGCAATGACTCCATGATTTCGAATGGTGAAGTCATTGCTTCATGCTTTGTGACAAGCACGTCTGTCAAAGAAGCCAACAGATATGTTCAGGCCTTCTCATCAGATGTGATCTATCGCTCGTATGTCTCACGAACAGTTCGTGTGGCATTGGCAGCAGGCGCTTGAGGACATTCCTCTGTAAGCACAAACTTGAGGTCTTTGGTGACCAATATTGCATTAATGTTAAGTTTCTACTTAGTGTAGTTATCTCCAGTTAATTTGTCATTTGCGAGAATTTGAAGTAATGCAGAAGAATAATTGCTGAAATAAAATAAAACATTCATTCAGTCATTTATTTAAAACAAGTGCGAGTGTTTTGGTATAAATTTAAACATGATGCATGAAAATATTTAACGAACTAGAACTACCCTAAAAATAGTTACTATACCACGACAATCCAACATACCACAAAGAAGTGTCACCTTAGGGTCGGTCAAATCTTTGCATGTTGGACCGAGACATTCTCAATCAAATGATATTCTAGAATAACTCTTATTCCATACCATTCAACCACCGTTTATTCAGTCAGGTTTTTAATTAACAAACTTAATCAAAACCTTCGTGAGTGTAACCCACCATTTCAGATCTCACCAGCTTAACTCGAGAATTGCCGCCTTAGGGTCGGTCAATCCCGAAATACCCTCAGAAATCCTATCTGTTAGGAAGTCAACCTTGGTATTGACCTTTGTGGAAACCCTCCTTAGGGAGGACGAAAGCAAAGCCGTCACGAGACCCCACTCGGATCTCACGGTGTTGAACTAACGATGGAGACCGCGGAATATATATGTCATATATCCCTCTCCCACTCACTATTTTAAAATTAGGGTTTTCAATTAACCGTTAATGCACCTAGATTCTACATGATTAAATGACTAACTTTAATCAAGTTATCTAGCACATTAACTAATTAGAAACAAAAACTAATAAATTATTAATTATTTTTAACAATTAAAAATCTAATCTATTAGTGAATAATCTAAGCTTTTCTAAACTATTTACTAATGCCAGATTATTATGTTAGTGTTTACCAAGTTTTAACTATTAAAACTCTAACACTTTATTTGGATCATTTATTATTAGGTAATTAATCATATTAATCCTAATTACAATAAATGACCATATTAATCTAACTTGTTAAACTCTTTAATAACTATATTAATATTAATGAGAATTATCAAGTTTTCTAACCATTAAAAACTAATCTCATTATTCATAGCCAATTATGTATATTACCCATTTTAATCACATTAAAAAAAAAGGCTATGATGCATGTATGACATATCAAATATATTTGTGTAGGCACATCCAATCTAAATGACATACGTATGCATGACAATACTTTTATCATCACATAATATAAATCATACATGAATTGACCAAGTATTGTGGATTATTTAACCAAAAAAATTGGAATCTAAAATTACAAAAAAAATCCTAAGGCATTCCTTGGTTTTCTTGTAATTTTCGAGTCTTCCAGTCTCTTCAGGTCACTCTGATTCATCTCATGAATCCTTCTTCACGATTTTTCTAGGTCTTCAATATAGGTTACATTTTTTTAATACAATAACAGTAATATATATATATAAATACAACCCATAAACCCTAAATCCACGGTACCATATAATTAATGATCAATCATGTTTTTGTAAATTAAAAAAATATATACATACAAAAAACAACATACAGTCAATTGAAATCGAGCCGACACAATCATATATACAGGAGTATCGAAAACAATTTCCTGTTCCGAAAATAAAATTGGCTTTGATACCAATTGTTGATACAAATTCCCATCTCATGGGTGTGTGCACGGTCCCAACTCCTTGGGGTGACACCCACAGATACCTATCAGAGTACTCCTCTAAGAAACCCCCGGGGGGAGAGCCATATTTAGTTATATAATTATATTTTAAGGCTTAATTGTACAAAATAATTTAAATTTGTTTCTTTCCATAAGAAAACAAAAGGAAAATATTTATTTTAAATATGTTAACATTATGGACAGAACATATTTAAATTATTTTATACCTTAAGCCTTAAAAATAATTTAAATCTATTTATATAATTTAAAATAAACTCATATATAGATAATATTTTTTAAATAAATTTATATTTAATAATAATATATAAAAACAAATTTATGAATAGAAAAATAAAATTAGAAAATAAAAGGAAAATAGTTATTTTAAATCTATTAAAATTATGGAAAGAAACAAATTTAAATTATTTTGTGTCATTAAGTTTTAAAATAATTTAAATATATTTGTATAATTTAAAATCAACTTATATATATATATATATATATATATATATATATATATATATATATATATATGTGTGTGTGTGTGTGTGTGTGTGTGTGTGTGTGTGTGTGTGTGATATTTTAAATAAATTCATATTTTTTGCGTGCATTTAAGCCTTAAT
Organism: Dipteronia dyeriana; assembly: GCA_032871835.1. NCBI lineage: Eukaryota > Viridiplantae > Streptophyta > Magnoliopsida > Sapindales > Sapindaceae > Dipteronia > Dipteronia dyeriana. Next base: position 85,948,363 of record CM065297.1, on the reverse strand, counting down.
ATATATAATTAAAAAAAAATTCAAGTTAGTACACATTTATATAACTTCATCGGTGCATTGAATGTTGACAATTAAATATACATATTTTGACTCAAAGCGTATGCACTCGTCAAAGCTTCAACATAATCAGTGGTCCACATGCAACACACTGATGTAACTTATATCAGTGCGTAATGAGGAAACAAGGACAAATATATATATTTTCAAATTAGTGCGCACTAATATAAATTTATCAGTGTGTTGGATGTGAACATTTGATTTATATATTTTGACTCAAAGTGTATGTACTTGTCAAAGTTTCTCCATAATGAGAGGTCCACATGCAACGTACTGATATATATATATATATATATATATATATATATAAATCAACAATCTTCTAACAATATGTATTAGTAGCTCAGTTGACTATGGTTTGTGGTTCGTTACCATAAAGTCAGAGGCTCAAACTATAATAAATGCATATTTTTTAATTAGATGTCAAAGTTTTTCAAGGGTTAATCTTCTAGAATAGAGAGATCTTTTATCAAAGGTCAAGGGGCAAAGGGACTTTCATCATTTTCTTTTGGTCAACGTTTAACAAAGGATGTTTGTACAATAAACGGAAAAATTACATATGAGTGCAATTTTTTCTAAACTTAAGGGTTTGTGTAATTAAGCCGATATACATATAGGGTTCGTTTAGGATAACTTTTACTTTTGACTTTTGTTAGTAGAAAAAGAGAAGTTAAAGCCTGAGATTTTTCATAACTGTTTGGAAACTGTATTTCAAAAGAGCTTTTGTTTCCAAAAGAGATTTTAAGACTCTTTGGTTGGAACATTTTAAATTAGCTTTTAGTTAAAATACCCATAATGCCCTTATTGTAATAATAAATTAATTAACAACATAGGTGAAATTTGTTAATATTTACATGTTTTTTAATTAAAACAATTACTTTGTTTTACAAGAATTAAAACAATTAATAATGACACCAATAGTAGTGTAATAATAATATTTTTTTTAAAAATAAACTCAATACGTAAATGGAAATGAAACGGTAAATGTATTTCTTTTAATAAATATAATAGATAACAATAAAAGAAAATGTTGATAAAATCAAATAAAAAAAAAAAAAAAAATGCTAAACCTAACATTTTTATTTGCCAATAGCCACCACCGTTACCACTCTCCCAGTCTCCCACTATAACCATTCATCAGATTTCAATCACAACCAAACATCAAAGCAGATCTCCCAAATCCCATGTCCCAAAAGCCCATCTTCTTCACCTTTTTCAATTTCCACTCCAACTTTTAAATCTCCACCCATCAATCTTGCATTAATTATTCGATCTCCAACAGTTGGGTCATCATAGTTTCAACAGAAGGATGATTCAGTATCAATTGTTGTTGGACCACTCCTCCATTAACAATTCCTCTTCCTTTCACTATTTCTTCAAACCCTTCAAGCAATACTCACTATTTCTTCCTGTCTTCGAGCTCAACTTGATCATTGAAGAAAGGAAACCTGGTAGAGGATTCATCAGATAACAAATTGTGACAGAAACTAACAATGTGAGATGATACATTGCAAATAGTGGATTTGATGATATATGAGCTATTTGGGAGATTAGAGAGATTATGGTTCAATGAGAAATTGGGGAAGAATAAGAGATCATTGATGTGAAAAAAATGGAAAGAATATGAGTATGAAATTCAGTTAGTTATATATGGAAGAAAATGGTAAAACTGGTATTAAAAAAAATCCATTAAACTGATCACTTGATTTCTAATGTGTTTTCCAGAAGCATTTTCAGAAGCACTTAGGCTCCGTCATGCAGTTGGTTTTCAGTCTGTTTTCACTTTTATTTTTCAAAAATGATTTCGAAAACGCATTCGTTTTCCGTTTTTCATTTTATTTTAAAAAAAAAATGAAAAAAAAATCAGTATTAAAAGTGAAAGATTTGAAAAACTCAAAATACTTGTTTTTTGTTTTGTTTTTGGTTTTCATTTTGTTTTTCACTTTTTTTTATATACAAAAAAAATATTATTTTTAAACTATTAATCGTACTGTTATGCATTTGATATGGTTAGGATAAGACAAATAAATTATTCTGGAATAAAAATATACCTATAACAATACCCCCTTAAAATATTTTTACCGAGTGGGATTTTGCCCATGGCGTAAATATTTTAATTGACCCTTTAATCTTTATGCCTCGTTAATACCAGAATAACAGCGCCTTATAATAATGACGTGTCTTAATGGCTATCGCGTAAACCCCTTCACGCGAAATCTCAATGATTGCGACGTTTCGAAATTCTGATGGCTTGGTCAGTTCTTTTCTTGGCACGTGTCTTCCCACCGCTTCATTCCTCTAGTGCCATTTATGAGAAGTGACTTGTGCGTCTTCTGATGCGCCTCATACGTCATTAAATCCTCATTTTCGATTTTTTTCCCGCTTTTTAAGACCCTAGGGTTTTGTGTCTTTGTTATTGAATAATCTATTTAAGCCGAAAAGGTACTATTCTGGTTCATTTTCGCAAAAGCAAATATTTAACCCAGATTTCTTAAGCAGAGATTCATCTCCATTCTCCGTTTGAAGCTTTTCCAGGTTTTTTTGCTTTTTATTATTGTTATAGGTATAGTTTTATCAAATGTACACGCCACTGACAAGGTGGATAGTTTCTTAAGATTGCCAGGTAGATATCCGAATAGGCATCCATAAAATATCCTTCAAGATATCACTTAGGAATACGAACCCGAGTAAGTATGAATACAAGTATTCGGCAAGTCAAGACCTGTTCGGGACCAAGTGACGTCATACTCTACTCGGGACAAGAACGAGAAACCCGAATAAAAAAGTCCAGTACATAATTCGCACATGAGTATACCAAGAGTCATGCTCAAATATGCAAAGACATCCATGTCAAGAAGAATTCCTAGAAGAATAAAGTACCAAACAGGAAACAGGTTCCAAATCGGGCAACAACTTTATTTCTTCAAAAAGACTGCACATTTATAAGGAAATAAAGTCCTAAACTGACTGTATCTCCAGAGTCCCATTCGATCTCCATACAATCTCTGAAATAGGAAAAAAGTAAAAGACGACTCCAACAAGCAACTAAATTGTAACTAAATACAAAACTCTTTCATTACTTATACAACAAGGATTAGGGTTCTATGCAAATATAAATAGACCCATAATCTCATTGTTGAAAAGACAGAAAATAGATATACAGAATCACGAGCAGAAAGGAAAAAAAGAGATCGAGTGTGTAATTCTTTATTCCAATAGTGAATTTTAGCTCGGTTGTTTGTTCAACCACCCATGGACGTTTCTTCGATCATCGGAGTTTTACCACGTAAACTCATCTAACTAGCTTCAAATTGCATTCTCTTTCTCTTTCTCTTTGATAAGTCACAACTAAATCCAATCTTGTTGACTCTCTCACCCATCGAGAAATCGACGTCAACAATTGGCGCTAGAAGAAAGGGGGAACCTACTCTCTGATTTAAAGTAATGGCTGGAAGCCGAAGCAGAAACAGTTCAGGGGATATCTAAAATTCTCCAGATAATGCTCATATAGGAGGAAGTTCACGAGATCCTACCATAACCACCGAGAACCAACCAGCATCCCTGGCTGGTATCCAACAAATCCCTCATACCAGTGAGGACATAGCACATCGTTTCCGCGAGGCATTACAACAGCTACTGACAGATGCGGCGAGAGAAGGAGTAGATCAATTGACTGCGGATGAGGCGCATCCACAAAACCCTCTGCCTATAAGGCTCCGTTCGGTTCGGAACCAGATGCTTCAGTAGCTGCTAGGAACTCGGATCAAAACAATCAATCTAGGGGTATAACACACAACCAGGACATGGGTCGTGAAACGCCTGAAGAACAACCACACCAAAGGCAGAGTCATGGTCAGTTGGATCGAGATAGGCACCGAAAATATGATCGGCGAAGGGATCGGTCATCATTATCAGAAGATAGCGATAATCACCATCACAAGCGTCGTCATGGAACCATACACCTGCAAGAGTTAGCTCACGAGACTCGGGTACATGAGGAAAATGAGCTGGAAATAGGCATGTCGATCACCCGGTGGTTTAACCTTCATGGAGAACCGGTGAGAGACAGCGATGTTATGATTCAGAGCCTGACCCGAGAAGTTGAAAACAACAGGCATCAAATGGACACGTTGGTTAGGCGATATGGATATAACGAGTTGTCTGATGATGACTCTAACAGTTCTTTTACTAGAGACATCTTATGAACCCAATTCCCAGAGAGGTTCAGGATGCCACATGTGGAACAATTTAAGAAGGATACAGATCCTAAAGAACACATCAGACGGTATAAAAGCGCTATGGCTCAATATGCCCACATCGACCTTTTACTGTGTCTCAACTTTCCACAAACTCTAGGAGACACAACCTCAAGATGGTTCGGAAGATTGCCCCCGGCAAGCATCGGGAGTTTCGGTGAGTTATGCAGAAGTTTCTCAAGACAAATTTTGGGCAATGTACACAAGAAAAAATCAGTAGCTTACCTTTCTCGGTTGAAACAAGGGAAAGACGAGTCATTGAAAAAATACCTAGGGAGATTCAGCAAGGCGGTCTCAGAAATCGGCAGTGTAAATGATGAAGCAATAATTACTGCATTCATAAACAACTTACAGAATGGACGGCTGTCCTTTGACCTAAGAAGAGCCCGTTTAACCAGATATACAGACATGATGGACATGGCTTGAGGATATGCACTAGCCGAGGAAACAGTAAATAAATAAGTAAGGATGAGGGAAGCGGACGTAATTCTGACCAGATCGCTGAGAAATTCTGAGGAAAATACACAAGCTACACCTCTCTCCGAAAAAAACAGGAGGAAATCCTGACCATATTAGAAGAAAAGAATCTAGTAAAATAGCCACACCGATAGTCTCAATTTGCTCTGCGAGATACAAAAAAATACTGTAAATTCCACAAGAAAACCGGTCATGAGACCTCCAAATGTTATCAGCTTAGAAACTACATGGAGACCCTCATTCGGGAAGGATACCTCCAAGATATAATCCCGAAGAGAGATGAGAAGTCAGAAACGAAGAAAGAGACTAAGGCCAATCATAGTTCAGGTTGTAACAAAAGGGCCAGTCCCGAGGCAAATGAAGTAATACAAACTATCTTCGGAGGACCTTCAACTGGGAGAAGTAACTGGGAGCGAACTTAGGAAATCCGAGAAACAGTGGAAGCAAGACAGAATTTTGATGTCAATTCCGTCGAACCAGACCCGAAAAGAATAAAAGAAGGATGAGACCCAATAATATTCACAGAGACCGACTCACATGGGGTCGATGTCCGACCAAATGACGCCCTTGTCATAAGCGCTCGAATTGGCCACAGAAAAGTAAGGAGAATTTTAATAGATAATGGAATTTTGGCAAATATTCTCAATGTAGCTGTCTACAATCAACTACATTGGACCGAAAGGATTTGCAACCTTTCCATACCCTACTCAGAGGGTTCGGGGGAGTCGAGGTTAGAACCCTCGGGATGGCAAAACTACCTGTAAAAATCAAAGTAGCACTTTTTTAGAGAACAATATTGCTCGATTTTGTAGTGATAGACCTAGACAATTGGCCTTATAACGCGCTGTTAGGTCTACCATTCTTGAATAAAACAAAGGCAGTAACAACTACCTATGCTCTGATGATCAAATTCCCAACTGAACGGGGGGTAGGAGTAGTTAAGGGGTCCCAGGAGATGGCCAGAAGAGCTAATCTCTCAGTTTACAAAGACAGACAATAGTGAGCAAGTGTGCACCATCACACGATCAGATCAGACCGAGCGAGAATCACTGTTGTTTGAGTTTGATCCAAGGGAAGAGCCGATTAAAAGTGAACCAATAAAGGAAATAGTCTTAAAGGAAGATGAACCTGATAAGAAGATCAAGATCGGAGCCAGTTTAGAATGAAAGGTTAATAAAAACCTTATTGATCTACCCAAAGAATACAAAGACATGTTCGCATGGAGTCATGAAGACATGGTAGGGATAGATGCCCGAGTAATATCACATCATCTTGCGGTGGACCCAAATGCAAAACAAGTAATACAAAAAAGAAGATCTTTCAACCTCGAAAAAAGTCAGGCGATCAAGCAAGAAGTGGAGAAGTTACTCGCTGTAGGGTCGATCAGAGAGATCAGCTACCCTAAGTGGGTAGCTAATGTGTTCCTCGTCCAAAAGAAAAATGGTCAGTGGAGAATGTGCGTAAACTTCACGGACCTGAATAAAGTCTGCCCAAAAGACAGTTTTCCACTGCCAAGGATAAACCAACTGGTTGATGCCACATCAGACCACGAATTACTCAATTTCATGGACGCCTACTCAAGGTACAACCAAATCTGGATGAATAAGGTTGATGAGAAAAAAACAGCTTCACAACCGATCAGGGTTTATACTGTTACATAGTAATGCATTTTGGGCTAAAGAATGCAGTAGCAACATACCAAAGACTGGTCAACAGAATCTTCACACCTTAATTACGAAGACACATGGAAGTTTACATAGATGACATGTTGACCAAGAGCATCTCGGTAGATGGGCATGCTTCAGACCTACGGGAAACATTCGATGTCTTGAGGAGATATCAGATGAAGTTGAATCCGAACAAATTCATGTTTGGAGTTCCTTTAGGAAGGTTCCTGGGTTTCCAAGTTCACCAGAGGGGAATCAAAGTGAACCCTGAAAAGATCCAAGCCCTTCAAAAAATGACCTCGTCAAGGACGCTAAAAGAAGTGCAACACTTGACAGGATGGTTAGCCTCATTGGGCAGATTTATTTCAAAGGTCACAGATAGATGTGCTCCCTTTTTAAAAGTAATTAAAAAAGGAAAATGGCTCGAATGGAACGAAGAATGAGAGCAGGCGTTTCTAAAAATCAAAGAGTACCTAGGTCAGACTCCCATCCTTTCAAAACCTAAAATGGGAGAAGTACTCCGCTTGCACTTATCGATTACGAAATTAATAGCAAGCTCGGTTCTAGTTAGAACAGAATATGGAGTACATAAGCCAGTATACTATACCATCAAGGCACTTCTTCCAACTGAAATCAAGTATTCACAGGTAGAAAAAATGGCCTTAGCATTGGTTTCGGCAGCAAGGAAGTTGAGGCCATACTTTCAGGCTCATACAATCCAGGTCCTCACCGACTGCCCACTTAAGCAATTCTTACAGAAGCCAGAAATTTCAGGAAGACTAACCAAATGGGCAATCGAACTGAGTGAATTTGATATTCAGTAAGTCCCTAGGACATCCCTCAAAGTCCAGGCCGTGACAGATTTCGTAGTAGAATTCATATAACCAAACCTTGAAGCAAAAAAGATGTTGGGCAAGAGTTTCTCGTGGAGATTATATATCGATGGTTCCTCGAACACTCATGGCAGTGGGGCAGGGATTGTAGTATGCACCCCAAAAAGAGATGATGTTGAATGTGCTATGAGATTCAATTTCAAAGAGACAAATAATCAAGCCGAGTACGAGGCGTTACTAGCTGGATTTAGATTATGCATAGCCCTCGGAGCAGATGAGGTCGAAATATTCAGTGACTCACAGGTAATCATCAACCAAGTCCTGGACGAATACCAAGCTAGAAATGAAGGTATGATAGCTTATCGAGACATAGCAAAACAACTCCTTCAAAAATTTAAGGAATATAAGATTGTCCAGATTCCTAGGGAAGAAAATGAAAAAGCTGACGCTTTGTCCAAACTAGCATCAGCAACAACCACAATCAGGCCAAAAACTATTCCGGTTGCACATCTCCTCAGACCGAGTATAGTTGAGTCAAAAAGCTTGGAAATCTCATAAATTCAAACACCGCTAGATGGTTGGATGACTCAGTTAAAAAAATACCTAGAAGAAGGCGTACTCCTGGAAGATCCCCTAGAAGCCAAACGTGTCAGGTACCGATCAACAAGATACATACTGATCGATGGAAAATTGTATAGAAGAGGGTTTTCCCGAACATTCCAAAGATGTGTGTCCGAGAAAGATGCATGTCGGATACTACAAGAAATCCACGGCGAAGTATGCGGAAACCATACTGGAGGTTAAAGTTTGGCACACAAGGTACTCAGGCAAGGTTATTATGGCCCTCTTTGTTCTCGGATGCATAACGATGCTCAAAAAGCTACAATGCATGCCAATGGATCACTAACGACATCCGACAGCCCCCTGAACAACTTAGAAGCCTTACTTCCCCATGGCCATTTGCCATGTGGGGTCTGGAGTTAATTGGCTCAATGCCAGCAAGGACAGGGGTAGATCAAAGCATGCAATAATAGTCGTTGATTATTTCACAAAATAGGTGATAGCCGAAGCATTAGTACACATCATAAAAGAAAATACCATGAACTTTTTGAAGAAAAATATACTCTACAGATTTGGAGTCCCAAGCACTATCATCACTGACAATGGACCCAGTTCGATAATCTAAAATTCAGACAGTTGTACAAAGAGTATCAAATTGCCAATTACTACGCCACACTTGCCCACCCCCAAACGAATGGGCAAGCTGAAGCAGTAAACAAAATCATCAAGCACACACTCAAAGCAAAACTAGATGCCAAGAAAGGAAGTTGGGTTGAAAAACTTTATGTGGTATTATGGGCATATCAGACGACAACAAGAACTTCTACAGGAGAGACTCCATTCACTTTAGCGTTTGGAACAGAAGCTGTTATCCCCATAGAAACATCGTACGTGTCACCTAGGGTCAGACTGTACGATAAAGACCAGAATATTGATATGCTGTTACAAAGTCTAGATGGGCTAAAAGAGAAAAGAGAGAAATCCCGAATACGAAATATGGTATATCAACAAAGAGTGGCTCGCCACTACAACTCTCATGTGCGGATCAGAAAATTCCATAGGAGACCTGGTACTTAGAAAAGTTTTACTAAACACAAAAAACAAAGCTACAAGCTCCTTGGCTGACAAATGGAAAGACCCGTACAAGATTGAAGGAGTAGCCGATCATGGAGCATATTGGATTGCACGACCAGATGGAGGGATCTTACCCTGACCATGCAAAGCCCAATATTTGAAGATCTTTTATCCTTGAAATTTTATTTCCTTTTAGTTAGGACAATTCTAGTCAGGATAGTTATTAGTTTTGAAATTTAATCATTGTTAATTTTGCAGTTATAAATAAAAACCCAACTCGGGATTTCAGAAATTTAAGGCATATGATAATAAGAACATATGAAAGAAGAGCAAGATAATAAAAACATGCAAATAGAATGCTCAGGACCATTAATTTGGTGAAATTCCCGAATGGACGTAGAAGCTTGAATGAGCACGCCAGCCGAGCAAGGTCAGTCAACCTTAGCCAAATGGCAAACCTGATGCACTAGATTCTGGAAAACAACTCGGGGCACCACTGGAAAAATCTCGGTGAGATGAGCAACTGTGTTAAGCAGTTCAAAAGCTTAATGATTCGGTAAACCCTTGCACAGACAAAACTAGGGAGACGTCCTCAGTGACTTGTACAAGGACTCGAACATATGATCATGGTGAGCCTTGATGTAATGTTTGGGTAGCAACCGAGTATGAAATAACGAGTATAAATCTACTTGCTTGTTTCAAGATGGCTCGGTTAATACATTAGCCAGTTTAATAAGATACTTGGCATTAGAAAATTGTTTCGAGTAAACAAAACCAAGTTATATAAGATACTCGATAAAGTTACTCGGACAACAGAGTTGGCCAGTTTAATAAGATACTTGGCACGAAGAGATTGCATTAGCCAGTTTAATAAAGATACTCAGCATTTAAAGAAACATACTTATCTAATTAAAAATAATTCGACAAAATTAATAGAACAGAGCCAGTTTGAATAAAAGTACTTGGCGATCCAAATAAAGCAGTCAGCAAAAATAAGAAACTTCATTGATCAAAATTTTTACAAGATAAAATTTTACAAAAATGGCTAAGGTTGGGACGACGGTTTGGAACCCTTGCCAATACTCGGGTTATGCACCATCTCATACTCATGAAGGAGGCTTTCGTTTGAAGGCCAGGTGATTGTGTCAACCAAGTTATCCATCCACTCGCTATAGTCTGCTCTAAGGACCAGCCAAAATCAGGTGACGAACCATCCACACCAGACTCCTCACTGGCATAAAAGGTCGAGAGAGAATGCTCTGGCGGGATCTCTAAATGCATAGGATGAGGCTCTTCACTTCGACTATGACAGTAAGCTCACCATTCTTTCATTTGAGTTTGAAAAGATCCCAATGACCGGTTCACGTGGTTCTTAATCGATAACTCCCAGTTGTTTCGAGCTTTATCAATTGCCAAATTTTTGACCTTGAAAAATTCACCAGCCGAGACCAGCCCTTGTTAAAATTCCCGAAGAAGCAAGGCATAATAAGCCGGAGACCTTTTGAAGCGGTGAACCCCTTGGACCTTAAGTTCCATCCTAGCGTCCTTTGAAAGAGATTCGACCTTCAAGGCTTGATGCTTCAAATCATCGATTTTTTGCTCGTAAGATGACCTGGCTTGTTTAACCTTGAGCATTGACTATTGGGTAGCAGACAATAATTTTTGAAAGGACACAACTTGATTGGACAAACAGTGGTCGGCAAACACCTGGGCAGGGCTCACATCCCTTTGCTAAGCTGCTTCAACCCGAGCACGGCTATTCTCACTCTCCTTCAGCTGAGCTTCATGACGCCTTATCTGATCGGCTTGATGTTGTTGCGTTAGAACCAACTCAGTAAACTCAGATACCACCGGTAAGAAAGGTTATGTTAAAAATTTGACAGGCATTAAGATCACAGTTGAGACAGGAGACTTACATAAGAGGCACTATTGAAAATATTTTCAAGATGAGTGATCGGGGAACCATCCCTGAAATGGCTTGAATGGTCATCCCCAATGAAGACCTGACCAGAAGATATTGCCTTTAGTATTTCCTGTGGAGTGGAATAAGAAGGGTCACCCGTGGCTTCTGCCCCAACGTCTTCAGCCTCAGAAGGAAAAGAATCCCTGTTAAGGTTTGAAGTTTCCGTTTTTCCAACAGATGCTTCAAATTGAACGCTTGGAGAAACTCAAACCTTGGTATCATCATCACTAGATTCGATAAACGATACCACCCAAGGGACTTTATGAGGGCGAGTGGGAGAGTCAACCATCTTCCTTTTCTCAGCCTGAGTACAATGGAAACTGAGATCAGTCGTGGGATCATCCTGATCATCAACATCAAGAAAAGACTCGAAGAAACCAGGATCAAGATTTACTTGTTCGTCTGAAGGTTTTCAAGCTCTATCACCATCCCTGAAAGCAAACTGTTAGGTAAAAACCTCATTAATCGGGGACCTCGACACACCAGACACTTCGCCAAATCTTCTCGCCCAGTTTCATCCTCAGGAAACCATTGGGCAATGGCAGTTTCAGCAGGGTCACTCGGATTGCTAGATTCCCCCATGGTCGGCTGAATAACCTCTTCAGGGATGTATTCAAGAATCTGCTCGTTAGCCTCATCAGACTCCTCATCCGATTGAGGCGGAGTAATGCCTTCCCTGCTTTGGCGAGAAACTTCTTTTTGGCTCGTCTGAAGGATCGATTTCACCTGGCGAGCTTGAACGTCGCCAACGATGTCCGAGTCATGCACTAAACACAATAAAGAACCAAGTCAGAAATAGTAATATAAAGGTGAAATAGAAGCAAAAAAGAACTACTTACATCGCCTGGGATAGCCTGAAATCAGACTAAAAAAGCCAAGCTCTATCATCTTCTTCTCACTAAAAAGATAGGACTTGCTCCTCTTTTCCAGAGTACACACTGCGGCCTAAGCAAGTCTTGTCAGCTCAGCATCAGTGAAGTCAAGTTTTTTCTTATTCCATGCGCTAGGAGAACAGAAAAAATGGGGAACCTTTAGCACCATCTGATTCTCCCCGGCCGAGAGAGTAACCTCAAGTCCCAAGTTCCCTCTGGCAAATAACCAACTGTTCTTCCAATGCTTTTTCGATAAAGGAAACCCCCACACGAAGCCTCTCTTATGGCATCAGAAGAGGTTTCAACTCCTCGGTTCACTTTTGTCCCCTCATGGACCCAACAATCTGGCGGATTGGACATAAGAAAATAAGTTCCTGTCTGACCAAATTGCCTTAGTGTATAAAAGTGTCTGATTTCACTCAGAGAAGGTGGCGACAGGTTTATCTGGTTCCACATATGCCACATGCACATTAAAATCTTATAGCTATTCGGGGCAAGTTGGGCTGGAGCGATCTCTGCTTCGGCCAGAAACCAAGCAATGAACGGCTTGAGAGGAAGAGTTACACCACAACAGAGCATGTACCCATAAGTTGCCACCATGCCCGGAGGAGGGTTCCATGCGGCTCTATCACCAGTAGGAGACATTGTAATCGAGTCGTCTAGGTTAAATCGAGCGCGATACTTCATGATCTCATCTTCCCCGGCCACATTCGGCTCGGTATCATATCCACTCGGGCGATCAAGAGAAAATGGGATACATGATGCACTAAACTCTGCTTCAACGTCCCTCTCATTAACGGTTTGTTCCCTGATTTGAACGCTGTCTGAGCCGTGTTTGTGGACCTCACGTTTACTCTGATGTTTTCCCATCCTAAAACGAAGAGGAACCCTGTGATCAGAAATGATAGATTCAGAACTAGAAGATTCAGAACTTGATGATTTAAAACTAGAACTTAAACGAGCGTCATGGTAAAGCCCAAAAACGTCAACGCCTAAAAAAAGAGGCTCATCGGGAGGGATTTCCCCTAATAATCTATGAACACAAGAGACTAATTGAAAATCTCCATGCTCAAGCGCTTCAAAAGCTATAATGAAAAGGCGTTGTCGTGAAACAGGATCCATCAAAACTAACCTTTAAAATAAAACGCAAAAAACCTGGAAAAGCTTCAAATGAAGAATGGAGATGAATCTCTGCACAATAAATCTGGGTTAAATATTTGCTTATGCAAAAATGAACCGAAATAGTACCTTTTAGGTTTAAATAGATTATTCAATAACAAAGACCCAAAACCCTAGGATCTTAAAAAGAGGGAAAAAATCGAAAATGAGGATTTGATGACGTAGGCGATGCATCAGAAGATGCACAAGTCGCTTCTCATAAATGTCACTAGGGGAATGAAGTCAAAATTTCAAAACGACGTAACCATTGAGATTTTACATGAAGGGATTTACGCGATAGCCATTAAGACATGTCATTATTACAAGGCGTTGTTATTCTGGTATTAACGAGGTGTAAAGATTAAAAGGTCATTTAAAATATTTACGCCAAGAGCAAAATCCCACTCGGTAAAAATATTTTAATGAGGTATTGTTATATGTATATTTTTATCAAATGTACACGTCATTGACAAGGTGGATAGTTCCTTAAGATTGCCAGATAGATATCTGAATAGGCATCCAGAAAATATCCTTCAAGATATCACTAAGGAATACGAACCTGAGTAAGCATGAATACAAGTATTCAGCAAGTCAAGACCTGCTCGGGACCAAGTGACGTCATACTTTACTCGGGACAAGAACGAGAAACCCTTAATAAAGAAGTTCAGTACATAATTCGCACATGGGTATACCAAGAGTCATGCTCAAATACGTAAAGACATCCATGTCAAGAAGAATTCCTAGAAGAATAATTTACCAAACAGGAAACAGGTTCCAAATCGGGCAACAACTTTATTTCTTCAAAAAGACTGCACATTTATAAGGAAATGAAGTCCTAAACTCACTGTATCTTCAGAATCCCATTCGATCTCCATACAATCTCCGAAATAGGAAAGAAGTAAAAGACGGCTCCAACAAGCAACCAAATTGTAACTGAATACAAAATTTTGTCATTACTTGTACAACAAGGATTAGGGTTCTATGCAAATATAAATAGACCCATAATCTCATTATTGAAGGGACAGAGAAAATAGATATATAAAATCATGAGTAGAGAGGAAAAAGAGAGATCAAGGGTGTAATTCTTTATTCCAATAGTGAATTTTGGCTTGGTTGTTTGTTCAACCACCCGTGGACGTTTCTCCGATCACCGGAGTTTTACCACGTAAACTTGTCTAACTAGCTTCAAATTGCATTCTCTTTCTCTTTCTCTTTCTCTTTCTTCTTTACAGGTCACAACTAAATCCAATCTTATTGACTTTCTCACCCATCGAGAAATCGACGTCAACAATTCTAAAGGTTAGTTTTAATGGATCCTGTTTCACGACAACACCTTTTCGTTATAGCTTTCGAAGCGCTTGAGCGTGGAGATTTTCAATTAGTCTCTTGTGTTCATAGATTATTCGGGAAAATCCCTCATGATGAGCCTCATTTTTAAGGCGTTGAGGTTTCCGGGCTTTACCTTGACTTTCGTTTAAGTTCTAGTTCTAAATTATCCAGTTCTGAATTTTCTAGTTTTGAATCTATCGTTTTTGATCACAGGGTTCCTCTTCGATCCAGGATGGCAAAACATCAGAGTAAATGTGAGATTCACAAACACGGCTTGAGCATCATTCAAATCAGGGAACAAACTATTGATAAGAGAGACGTTGAAGCAGAGTTTAGTGCATCACGTATCCCTTTTTCTCTTGATCATCCGAGTGGATACGATGCTGAGCCGAATGTGGTCGGGAAAGATGAGATCATGAAGTATCGTGCTCGATTTGACCCAGACGATTCGGTTACAATGTCTCATACTGGTGATAGAGCTGCATGGAACCCTCCTCCGTGCATGGTGGAGATTTATGGGTCCATGCTCTGTTGTGGTGTAACTCTTCCTCTCAAGCCGTTCATTGCTTGGTTTTTGGCCGAATAAGGGATCACTCCAGCTCAACTTGCCCCGAATAGCAACAATATTTTATTGTGCATGTGGCATATGTAGAGCCGGATGAACTTGTCGCCACCTTCTCCGAGTGAAATCAGGCACTTTTATACACTAAGACAATCTGGTCGGACAGGAAATGATTTTCTTATATCCAATCGGCTAGATTGATGGGTCCCTGAGGGGAAAAAGTGAATCGGGGAGTTAAAACCTCTTATGATGCCAAAAAGAGAGGCTTCGTATGGGGGTTTTCTTCGTCGAACAAGCATTAGAAGAACAGTTGGTTCTTAACCGGAGGGAACTTGGGACTTGATGTTACTCTCTCGGTCGGGGAGAATCAGATGGTGCTGAAGGTTTCCCATTTTTTCTGTTCTCCTAACACATGGAACAAGAAAAAACTTGACTTCACTTATGTTGAGCTGACCAGACTTGCTTGGGTCGCATTGCGTACTTTGGAAAAGAGGAGCAAGTCCTATCTTTTTAGTGAGAAGAAAATGATAGAGCTTGGGTTTTTTAGTCTGATTGCAGGCTATCGCATGCGATGTAAGTAGTTCTTTTTTGCTTCTATTTCACCTTTATATTACTATTTCTGACTTGGTTCTTTATTGTGTTTAGTGTATGACCCGGACATCGTCTGCTATGTTTAAGCTCGCCAGGTGAAATCAATCCTTCAGGCAAGCCAAAAAGAAGTTTCTCACCGAAGCAGGGAAGGCATTGCTCCGCCTGAATCGGATGAGGAGTCTAATGAGGCTGACGAGCAGATACCTGAGTACATCCCTGATGAGGTTATTCAGAACCGTGGGGGAAACTAGCAGTCTGAGTGGCCCTGCTGAAACTGCCTATGCTCAAAGGTTTCCTGAGGATGAAAGCAGGCAAGAAGATTGTCTTGGCGAAGTGTTTGGTGTGCTGAGGTCCCCAATTGATGAGGTTCCTACCTACCAGTTTGCTGTCGGGGATGGAGATGGAGCTGGAAAACCTTCAGACGAACAAGTAAATCCTGATGCTAGTTTCTTCGAGTCTTTTCTTGATGTTGATGATCAGGATGATCCCACTGCTGATCTCAGCTTCCATCTTACTCGAGCTGAGAAAATGAGGATGGCTGACTCTCTCACTCATCCTCATAAAGTCCCTCAGGTGGTATCGTTTATCGAATGCAGTAATGATGATACAGAGGTTGGAGTTTCCCCAAGCGTTCAAGTTGAAGCGTCTGTGGGAAAAGCGAAAACTTCAAACCTTAACAGGGATTCTTTTCCTTCTGAGGCTGAAGACGTTAGGGCGGAAGCCTCACTCCACAGGAAATGATAAGGGCAATGTCTTCTGGTTGGGTCTTTATTGGGGATGACCATTGGAGCCGTTTTCAGGGATGTTTCCCCGACCACTCGTCTTGAAAATATTTTCAATGGTGCCTCTTATGTAAGTCTCCTATCTCAACTGTGATCTTAATGCCTGTCAGATTTTTAACTCAACCTTTCTTGCAGGTGGTGGTCGAGTTTGTTGAGTTGGTTCAGACACAACAACATCAAGCCGATCGGATAAGGCGTCTTGATGCTCAGCTGAATGAGAGTGAGGATAGCCGTGCTCGGGTTAAAGCAGCTTATCAAAGGGAGGTGAGCTCTGCCTAGGTGTTTACCGACCACTGTTTGGCCAAGCAAGTGGAAGCCGATGAGAGAGCTTCCTTGGCCGAGGAGAAAGCTGTGTCGTTTCAAAATTTACTGTTTGCTACCCAGAAGTCAATGCTCAAGGCTGAACATGAGGATGAACAAGCCATGTCATCTTACGAGCTGGAAATCGATGATTTGGACCGCCAAGCCTTGACAAGCAAATCTCTTTCAAAGGAGGCTAGGCTGGAACTTGAGGTCCAAGGGGTTGGCAGCTTCAAAAGGTCTCCGGTTTTTGATGCCTTGCTTCTTCGGGAATTTCAGTAGGGTCTAATCTCGACTGGTGAATTTTTCAAGGTTAAGAATCGGGCAACTGATAAAGCTTGAAACAACTTGGAGTTGTCGATTAAGAACGATGTGGACCGGTCATTGGAATCTCTTCGAACTCAAATGAAGGAATGGTGAGCTTACTGTTGTAGTCAAGGCAAAGAGCCCCATCCTGTGCATTTAGAGGTCCCATCAGAGCATTCTCTCTCGACCTTCTATGCCAGTCAGAAGTCTGGTGTGGATGGTTCGACACCTGATGTTGGCCCAATCCCTGGAGCAGGCTATAGCGAGTGGATGGATGACTTTGTTGACATAATCACCTAGCCTTCGAACGAAAGCCTCCTTCATGAGTATGAGATGGTGTCTGACCCAAGTATTGTCAAGGGTTCCAAACCGTCGTCTCAGCCTTAGCCATTTTTGTAAAAAAAATTCGTCTAAAATTTTTGATCAATGAAGTTTCTTATTTTTGCTGACTTCTTTATTTGGATCGCCAAGTACTTTTATTCAAACTGGCTATGTTCGATTAATTTCGCCGACTTATTTTCAATTGGATAAGTTTGATTCTTTAAATGTCGAGTATCTTTATTGAACTGGCTAATGAAATCTCTTCGTGTCAAGCATCTTATTAAACTGGCCAACTCTGTTGTCCGAGTAACTTTACCGTGTATCTTATTTAACTTGGTTTCGTTTACTCGGAACAATTTTCTAATACCAAGTATCTTATTAAACTGACTAATGTTATTAACCGAGCTATCTTGAAACAAGCAAGTAGATTTGTACTCGTCATTTCATACTCGGTTGCTACACAAACATTACATCAAGGCTCACCATGATCATATGTTAGAGTCCTTGCACAAGTCACTAAGAACGTTTCCTTAGTTTTGTCTATGCAAGGATTTGCTGAAACGTTAAGCTTTTAAACTGCTTAACACAGCTGTGCATCTCACCGGGATTTTCCCGACGGCGCCCCGAGCTGTTTTCTAGAATCTGGTGCATCGGGTTTGCCTTTTGGCTAAGGTTGACTGGCCTTGCTCGGCAGGCGTGCTCCTTCGAGCTTCTCCGTCCATTTCAAAATTTTGCCAAATTAATGGTCCCAAGCAATCTATTTGCATGTTCTTTCATATGTTTTAATTATCATATGCTTTAAATTTCTGAAATCTCGAGTTGGGTTTTTATTTATAACTGTAAAATTAACAATGATTAAATTTTAAAACTAATAACTATCCTGGTTAGAATTTTCCTAACTAGAAAGGAAACAAATTTCAAGGATAAAAAATCTTTAAATATTGGGCGTTGAATGGTCGGGGTAAGATCCCTTCATTTGGTCGGGCAATCCAACATGCTCCATGACCGATTACTTCTTCAATCTTGTACGGGCTTTCCCATTTGTCAACCAAGGAGCCTGTAGCTTTGTTTTTTGTGTTCAGTGACACTTTTCTGAGTACCATGTCTCCTATGGAATTTCCTGATCCGCACATGAGAGTTGTAGTGGCGAGCCACTCTTTGCTGATATGCCATATTTCGTATTCGGGATTTCTCCCTTTTCTCTTCTAGCTCATCTAGACTTTGTAACAGCATATCAACATTCTGGTCTTCATCCTACAGTCTGACCTTAGGTGACGCGTACGATATTTCTACGGGGATAACTGCTTCTGTTCCAAACGCTAAAGTGAATGTAGTCTCTCTTGTAGAAGTTCTTGTTGTCGTCCGATATACCCATAATACCTCAGGAATTTTTTCAACCCAACTTCCTTTCTTGGCTTCTAGCTTTGCTTTGAGTGTGTGCTTGATGATTTTGTTTATTGCTTCAACGTGCCCATTCGTTTTAGGGTGGGCAGGTGTGGCGTAGTAATTGACAATTTGGTACTCTTTGCTGTCTGAATTTTAGATTATCGAACTGGGTGTCGTTGTTAGTGATGATAGTGCTTGGGACTCCAAATCTGTAGAGTATAGTTTTCTTCACAAAGTTCGTGGTATTTGCTTCTGTGATGTGTACTAATGCTTTGGCTTCCACCCATTTTGTGAAATAATCAACGGCTACTATTGCATGCTTTGCTCCACCCCCTGTCCCTGTTGACATTGGGCCAATTAAGTCCAGACCCCACATGGCAAATGAACATGGGGATGTAAGGCTTCTGAGTTGTTCATGGTGCTGTTGAATGTCGTTAGCGATACTTTGGCATGTATTGCAGATTTCTGAGCATCGTTGTGCATCCGAGAACAAATAGGCCAATAATAACCTTGCCTGAGTATCTTGTGTGCCAAACTTTTACCTCCAGTATGGTTTCCGCATACTCCCCCATGGATTTCTTATAGTATCCGACATGTATCTTTCTCTGACACACATATTTGGAGTGTTCGAGAAAACCCTCTTCTGTACAATTCTCCTTAGATCAATGTGTATCTTGCTGACCGGTACCTAACACGTTTGGCTTCTAGGGGATCTTCCGAGAGTATGCATTCTTCTAGGTATCTTTTCAGATGAGTCATCCAACCGTCTGGCGGTGATCGAATTTATGAGATTTCTAAGTTTTTTGACTCAACTATACTCGGTTTGAGGAGATGTGCGATCAGAATAGTTTTTGGCCTAATTGTGGTTGTTGCTGATACTAGTTTGAACAAAGCGTCAACCTTTTCATTTTCTTCCCTGGGAATCTGGACAATCTTATATTCCTTGAATTTTTGAAGGAGTTGTTTTGCTATGTCTCGATAAGCTATCATACCTTCATTTCTAGCTTGGTATTTATCTAGGACTTGGTTGAAAATTACTTGTGATTCACTGAATATTTTACCCTTATCTGCTCTGAGGGCTATGCATACTTTAAGTCCAGCTAGTAACGCCTCGTACTCGGCTTGATTATTTGTCTCTTTGAAATCGAATCTCATAGCACATTCAACATCATCTTATTTCGGGGTGCATACTACAATCCCTGCCCCGCTGCCAAGAGTGTTCAAGGAACCATCAACATATAGTCTACACGAGAAACTCTTGCCCAACATCATTTTTGCTTCCAGGTTTGGTTCTGTGACTTCTGCTACGAAATCTGTCACGGTCTGGCCTTTGAGGGATGTCCTGGGGACGTACTGAATATCAAATTCACTCAGTTCGATTGCCCATTTGGTTAGTCTTCCTGAAATTTCTAGCTTCTGTATGATTTGCTTAAGTGGGCAATCGGTGAGGACCTGGATTGTATGAGTCTGAAAGTATGATCTCAGCTTCTTTGCTACCGAAACCAATGCTAATGCCATTTTTTCTGCCTGTGAATACCTGGTTTCAGCTGGAAGAAGTGTCTTGCTAGTATAGTATACTGGCTTCTGTACTCCATCTTATGTTCTGACTAGAACCGATTTTCTACTAATTCTGTAATCGATAAGTACAAGTGGAGTACTTCTCCCATTTTAGGTTTTGAAAGGATGAGAGTTTGCCCTAGGTACTCTTTGATTTTTAGGAACGCCTGCTCGCATTCTTCATTCCATTCGAGCCCTTTTCCTTTTTTAATTACTTTAAAAAGGGAGCACATCTATCCGTGGCCTTTGAAATAAATCCGCACAAGGAGGCTAAGCATCTTGTCAAGAGCTGCACTTCTTTTAGCGTCATTGGTGATGTCATTTTTTGAAGGCTTGGATCTTTTCAGGGTTCACTTCGATTCCCCTTTGGTGAACTTGGAAACCCAGGAACCCTCATGAAGGAACTCCAAACAGGCATTTGTTCGGATTCAACTTCATCTGATATCTCTTTAAGATATCAAATGTTTCCCGCAGGTCTGAAGCATGCCCATCTGCCGAGATGCTCTTAGTCAACATGTCATCTATGTAAACTTACATGTTTCTTCCTATTTGACGTGCGAAGATTCTGTTGACCAGTCTTTGATATGTTGCTGTTGCATTCTTTAGCCCAAAAGGCATTACTGTGCAACAGTATAAGCCCTGATCGGTTGTGAATGCTATTTTTTCCTCATCAGCCTTATTCATCCGGATTTGGTTATACCCTGAGTAGGCGTCCATGAAACTGAGTAATTCGTGGCCTGATGTGGCATCAACCAGTTGGTCTATCCTTGGTAGTGGAAAATTGTCTTTTAGGCAGGCTTTATTCAAGTCTGTGAAGTCTACGCACATTCTCCACTGACCATTTTTCTTTTGGACGAGGACCACATTGGCTACCCACTGAGGGTAGCTGATCTCTCTAATCGACCCTACAACGAGTAACTTCTCCACTTCTTGCTTGATCGTCTGACTTCTTTCGAGGTTGAAAGATCTTCTTTTTTGTATTACTCGTTTTGCATTTGGGTCCACCGCAAGATGATGTGATATTACTCTGGCATCTATCCCTTCCATGGCTTAATGACTCCATGCGAACACATCTTTGTATTCTCTGAGTAGATCAATAAGGTTTTGCTTAACCTTTCCTTCTAAACTGGCCCCGATCTTGATCTTCTTACGAGGTTCATCTTCCTTTAAGACTATTTCCTCTATTGGTTCACTTTTAAATTCTTTCGACTCTTCCCTTAGATCAAACTCGAACAACAGTGATTCTCGCTCAGTCTGATCTGATCGTGTGATGGTGCACACTTGCTCGCTATTGTCTCTATCTTTGTAAATCGAGATATTAGCTCTTCTGGCCATCTCCTAGGACCCCTTGACTACTCCTACCCCTACCCCCCGTTCAGTTGAGAATTTGATCATCAGAGCATAGGTAGCTGTTACTGCCTTAGTTTTATTCAAGAATGGTCTACTTAACGCGCGTTATAAGGCCAATTGTCTAGGTCTACCACTACAAAATCGAGCAACATTGTTCTCTGACAATGTGCTACTTCGATTTTTACGGGTAGCTTTGCCATCCCGATAGACTTGACCTTGACTCCCCGGGGACCCTCTGAGTGGGGTATGGAAAGGTTACAAATTCTTTTAGTCTAACCTGAGTTGATCATAGATAGCTACATTGAGAATATCTGCCGAACTTCCATTGTCTATTAAAATTCTCCTTATTTCCATGTGGCCAATTCAGGCGGTTATGACAAAGGCGTCAATTGGTCTGACATCGACCCCATGTGAGTCGGCCTCTGTGAATATTATTGGGTCTCATCCTTCTTTTATTCTTTTCTGGCCTGGTTCGACGGAGTTGACATCAAAATTCTATCTTGCTTCCACTGCTTCTTGGATTTCCTGAGTCCGCTCTCGGTTACTTCTCCCAGTTGACGGTCCTCCGAAGATAGTTTGTATTACTTCATTTGCCTCAGGACTGGCCCTTTTGTTACGACCTGAGCTATGATCCGCCTTAATCTCTTTCTTCATTTCTGACTTCTCATCTTTTTTCAGGATTATATCCTGGAGGTGTCCTTCCCGAATGAGGGTCTCTATGTAGTCTCTAAATTGATGACATTTGGAGGTCTCATGATCGGTTTCCTTGTGGAATCTGCAGTATTTTGTTGTATCTCGTCGAGCAAATTGAGACTGTCGGCGTGGCTCTTTTACCAGATTTTTTACTTCTAATATGATCAGGATTTCCTCCTGTTTTTTCCGGAGAAGGGTGTAGTTTGTGTATTTTCCTAGAAATTTCTCTGTGGTCTGGTTAGCATTACGCCCGCTTCCCCCATCCTTGCTTCTTTCTTTGTTGTTTCCTTTTTGTTTTCCTTTTTGTTTTCCTTTATGGTTTTGTACCTTTGACTCGTCATCTCTTTGTTCGAGTCTCCCTCCATGCAGTAGCAACCTCATGTTGCTAATTCCTCTTCCTCGTCTGCATATCTGGTTAAACGGACTTTTCTTAGGTCAAAGGACAGTCGTCCATTCTGCAAGTTGTTTATGAATGCAACAATTATTGCTTCATCATTTATACTGCCGATTTCTGAGATCGCCTGGTCGAATCTCCCTAGGTATTTTTTTAATGACTCGTCTTTCCCTTGTTTCAACTGAGAAAGGTAAGCCACTGATTTTTTCCTGTGTACATTGCCCAAAAATTGTCTTAAGAAACTTCTTCTCAACTCACCAAAACTCCCGATGCTTGCTGAGGGCAATCTTCCGAACCAACTTGAGCCTATGTCTCCCAGAGTTTGTGGAAAGTTGAGACACAGTAAAGGGTCGATGTGGGCATATTGAGCCATAGCGCTTTTATACCGTCTGATGTGTTCTTTGGGATCTGTATCCTTCTTAAATTGTTCCACATGTGGCATCCTGAACCTTTCTGGGAATTGGGTTCGTAAGATGTCCCTATTAAAAGGACTGTTAGAGTCATCATCTGAGTTATCATCAGACAACTCGTTATATCCATATCGCCTAACCCCGCGTTCATTTGATGCATGTTGTTTTTGAATTCTCGGGTCAGGCTCTGAATCATAACATCTCTATCTCCCACCGGTTTTCCATGACGGTTAAACCGCTGGGTGATCGTCATGGCTGTTTCCAGCTTATCTTCCTCTTGTACCCGAGTCTCGTGAGCTAACCCTTGCAGGTGTATGGTTCCATGACGACGCTTGTGATGGTGACGGTCGTTATCTTCTGATGACGATGACTGATCCCTACACCGGTCATATTTTCGGTGCCTATCTCGATCCACATGACCATGACTCCGCCTTTGGCGTGGTTGTTCTTTAGGCGTTTCACGACCCCTGTCCTGGTTACGTGTTATGCCTCCAGATTGATTGTTTTGATTCGAGTTCCTAGCAGCTACTAGAGCATCTGGTTCCGGCCCAACTATAACCGAACGGAGCCTTATATGCAGCGGGTTTTGTGGATGCGCCTCATCCGCAGTCAATAGATCTACTCCTTCTCTCGCCGCGTCTGTCAGTAGTTATTGCAATGCCTCATAGAAACGATATGTTATTTCCTCACTGGGAGGAGAGATTTGTTGGATACCATCCAGGGATGCTGGTTGGTTCTCGGTGGTTATGGTGGGATCTCGTGAACTTCCGTCTATATGAGCATTATCTGGAGATTTTTGGATATCCCCTGAACCATTTCTGCTTCCACTTCCAGCCATTACTTTAAATCAGAGCGGAGGTTCGACCCCTCCTTCTAGCGCCAATTGTTGACGTCGATTTCTCGATGGGTGAGAAAGTCAACAAGATTGGATTTAGTTGTGACCTGTCAAAGAGAAAGAGAAAGAGAATGCAATCTGAAGCTAGTTAGACGAGTTTACGTGGTAAAACTCCGGTGATCGGAGAAACGTCCATGAGTGGTTGAACAAACAACCGAGCCAAAATTCACTATTGGAATAAAGATTTACACACTCGATCTCTCTTTTTCCTCTCTGCTCGTGATTTTGTATATCTATTTTCTCTGTCCCTTCAACAATGAGATTTTGAGTTTATTTATATTTGCATAGAACCCTAATACTTGTTGTACAAGTAATGAAAGAATTTTGTATTTAGTTACAATTTGGTTGTTTATTGGAGTCGTCTTTTACTTCTTTCCTATTTCGGAGATTGTATGGAGATCGAATGGGACTCTGGAGATACAATCAGTTTAGGACTTTATTTCCTTATAAATGTGTAGTCTTTTTGAAGAAATAAAGTTGTTGTCCGATTTGGAACCTGTTTCCTGTTTGGTACTTTATTCTTTTTGACATAGATGTCTTTGCGTATTTGAGCATGACTCTTGGTATATCCATGTGCGAATTATGTATCGGACTTCTTTATTTGGGTTTCTCGTTCTTGTCCCGAGCAGAGTATGACGTCACTTGGTCCCGAGCAGAGTATGAAGTCACTTGGTCCCGAGCAGGTCTTGACTTGCCGAATACTTGTATTCATATTTACTCGGGTTCGTATTCCTTAGTGATAACTTGAAGGATATTTCTGGATAACTATTCAGATATCTACCCGGCAATCGTAAATAACTATTCACCTTGTCAGTGACGTGTACATTTGATAAAAATATACCTATAACAATATATATTATAAAATATAATAATATATTATACATTATTATATATATATTATAAATATTTATTTATAATTTAAGAGTTTAGTTTTGATTAATTTATTTTTTGATATATTTTTTTGAATTAATTTTTGATGTGTTACTTTTGTTTAATTTAAAAATTATAATACAAAAATTATATTAGTTAATTATTTAATCAATTTATTTATAGTTGTAACAGTATTAAACAAAATATCAAAATTGATATTTCAATTTTTGATAGTTTTCGGTTAACCTACCAGACGCGTTTTTTCATTTTTCGTTTTTATTTTCAAAATACAGGTTTCAGTATATGCTACCAGACGTGTTTTCAGAATTCAAAACTGAAATAAAAAATATTGTTTTCATTTTCATTTTTATTTAAAACAAACAACAACTGAAAAACGCTTACAAAACGGACCCTTATATTACTGTTTCCATTAGAAGAGCTTCTAAACCCACGAAGCTCTTTTGTTATTTTATCCAAACAGCTCTAAAAACAGCTTTGGCTCTCAAAAGAGTTTTTAGCCTTTCAAAAGCTTTCCTAACAAACCCATAATTAATGGTGTCCACGGTTCGGTTTCGTTTCGGTTCCGTGGAAAGGCCGTACGGTAACCGTAACCGTAACCGTAACCGTAACCGGAATAGGACGGTTTTGGATGGTTTTGGAACCGGCTATTTTCGGTTCGGTTTGGGTTTAGGTTTTCCGAAACCGAACTGTTCGGTTCGGTTTCGGTTTCGGTTTCGGTTTCGGTTTGTGAAACCGAACTGTTCGGTTCGTTCGGTTTTTTTTTCTTTCTAAAATACTGCCACATGTCAGCATTTCATTGGTTTTTTTTTTAAATTTTGAAACCGCCGGTTTAACCGCCGGTTTAACAGCCGGTTTTTGGTTCGGTTTTTAAGATCCCATAACCGTAACCGAACCGTCGGGATCCGATTTCCAACCGGTTTTGTAACCGACGGTTTCGATTTTCAGAGATCGGTTTCGATTCAGTTTCAAACGGTTTAACCGAACCGTGGACACCTCTACCCATAATTATACATCAACATTTCCTCTTTTTACTAAGTTTGTACTAAGTTTAAAAAAGGATGACGTGGCACGTAAATCAAAGGATGCTTCTACGGAAAGGAAGACAATGGTCCCCACTCTTCACATAAATGATAAAACACACTATAAAGCGCCGGCTCTATTTCAATTTACCCGCCACGCTACTTTACACTCAAACAAAACACCATTGACGCTCCAACCGCAGAATTGGCGGGAAAATTTTGAAAACAAACCCATTTAGAGGGAAACCAAAATAATCGAAAAGAAAACCAAAACCCTAAATTTATTTGCAAATTTGAAAATCTATTCTCCGTCTCTCTTCTTATATAAAGGTGGATACTGTCTCTCATTTCTTCTCGCGCACACAACCTGTTCGATAAAATTCCTCTGTGACGGAAAAAAAAAACATTTCTAATCAAAGATGTATGTGTTGAAGAGAGATGGGAGGCAAGAGGCGGTGCATTTCGACAAGATTACTGCGAGGTTGAAGAAGTTAAGTTACGGTCTCAGCAGCGATCACTGTGACCCTGTGCTTGTCGCCCAGAAGGTCTGTGCTGGCGTCTACAAGGGCGTCACCACCAGCCTACTCGATGAATTGGCTGCAGAAACCGCCGCTGCCATGACAGCTAACCACCCCGATTATGCTTCTGTGAGTTTTTGTTTTTGTTTTTTAACTCACTTAATTGGGTTTTATTTTTTTGATCTGGGTTTTATCTTTTGTTACTTTAGTGAAGTCGATAACTGTAGATAAACGTTTCTGTGATTTTTTGTATATGGATTTGTTTGATGCAGTTGGCTGCGAGAATTGTTGTTTCGAATCTGCATAAGAACACTAAGAAATTGTTTTCGGAAACGTAAGTGCTTTTCTTTTTCTGGTACTTAATTTCAAGTGAATTGATGATTGATTTTCTTTTGTTTGATCATCATTTTAGGATCAAAGAAATGTATAACCATTACAATGATGGATCTGGACTGAAGGCTCCTCTGATTGCTGAAGATGTTTATGAGATCATCATGAAGGTATTATCTGAAGATGTTTAGTGTAGTGTAGGTTGCAAACATGTAGTTCAAATAATGTTTGCCAAAAATTTATTTATTGTTAATCCTCTCTAAAATTTTTATTTATTCGCGGGTCTTTTTTGTATATGTATGAATCTAGCTATAAATTGATTAATCTTTAATTATTTCGTTTTAGAATGCTGCTCGTTTGGACAGTGAGATCATCTATGATCGGGATTTTGAATATGATTACTTTGGCTTCAAAACCCTTGAGAGGTCCTACCTCTTGAAGGTCCAAGGGAAGGTTGTAGAAAGACCTCAACATATGTTGATGAGGGTTGCTGTTGGAATTCATAAAGGTGATATTGATTCTGTTTTAAAAACATATCATATGATGTCTCAAAGATGGTTCACTCATGCATCTCCGACACTTTTTAATGCTGGGACACCAAGGCCTCAGGTATGTTTAGTTAACATGGATGTCAATTGATGACTACAATATGGATTTTAATCCAGTAATGTAATTTATTTGCTAAAGCTATACCGAATCTTTTATGTTGATATGTTGTTAGTTGAGTAGCTGCTTCCTGGTGTGCATGAAAGAAGATAGTATAGAAGGAATCTATGATACTCTGAAGGAGTGTGCTGTTATCAGCAAATCAGCTGGAGGTATTGGTGTCTCAGTTCATAACATACGTGCAACAGGCAGTTATATTCGTGGAACAAATGGGGTGTCTAATGGCATTGTCCCAATGCTCCGGGTGTTCAATGATACTGCCCGTTATGTTGATCAAGGAGGTGGCAAGAGAAAGGGTGATTCCTCAACCACACCTCACTTTGTTTTGTGTTGCCACATATAATGTTTTATTACTTAATCTGGAACTATTACTTTTGATGCTCTTAGGTGCTTTTGCTGTATACTTGGAACCATGGCATGCTGATGTATTTGAATTTCTGGATCTTAGGAAAAACCATGGAAAGGTATGGTGAGATAAACCCTTAAATATGGTTGTCACAATCACAATCATCTCTCTCTCTCTCTCTCTAGTTTCAAAATGCTCAATGTTTATGACTTTACTTATGAGTCTTCAGGTTTGATCTGGCTTGTGCAATATTATAACACTCTACCAGTTATATTATATAACATCAGCAATTTTTAATTTTCTACAATAGGAAGAGCATCGAGCTCGGGATCTGTTTTACGCTCTTTGGGTACCAGATCTCTTCATGGAAAGAGTCCAAGGTAATGGAATATGGTCATTATTTTGTCCTAATGAGGCTCCAGGGTTGGCTGATTGTTGGGGAGCAGAATTTGAGAGGCTGTACACCCACTATGAAAGAGAGGTAATTCATTTTCTGCCTTGGCTTTATTGTTTATGGTTATTTCTTTATGTTTATTATTATCGTCATTATTTTTATTTTTTGAATTTGATTTTGGCTACTGAATTTTATTTATTGACTTTGCTATAATCATGTTTTTAGGGCAAAGCCAAGAAGGTTGTCCAGGCACAGAACCTCTGGTTTGAAATTTTGAAATCCCAGATAGAAACTGGGACCCCCTATATGCTTTTTAAGGTGATTAATTTCCTAATTTTTCTCATTCATTCTTTTAAGCTCCATATAGAGTTTGATTATTTAAAATTATCCTTTTGTATTTGTTTTCCAGGACACTTGCAACAGAAAAAGTAACCAGCAGAATCTGGGTACCATTAAATCTTCAAATTTATGTACTGAGATAATTCAGTACACAAGTTCAACAGAAACCGCTGTCTGCAATCTGGCATCTATTGCTTTACCCCGATATGTCAGAGAGAAGGTAGATGGCATGCAAAATTTACTAAGTTGCTTCTTTCTTCTTTGCTTTGTTTGTTCATTTGAATCATTGCTTTTCATTGTCTATTGCAGGGGATTCCAGTGGAGTCCCATCCACCCAAGCTTGTGGGTAGCAGAGGTTCTAAGAATAGATATTTTGACTTTGAAAAGCTAGCAGAGGTTCGAGTCTTGTAAATTGTTTTAGATTTAGTTTTGACATGCATGCCCTTGTTTCATTGACAATTGTATCCGATTTGTGGACCTTGACTGTTGGAGTTAAACTTTCCTCATTCTTTTGGGACAGGTTACTGCAATTGTTACTGAAAATCTTAACAAAATCATTGATGTTAATTACTACCCTGTTGAAGAAGCAAGAAGATCAAACATGCGGCATAGACCCATTGGTATTGGAGTTCAGGGTCTTGCTGATACCTTCATTTTACTTGGCATGACATTTGAATCACCTGAGGTAAATTTGATTCCCTGCTATACTTTATCTAAAGCTCTTGGATTGCTTGATTCTGATAACCTATCGTTTATGAATTCCAGGCTCAACAGCTGAACAAAGACATATTTGAAACCATATATTACCATGCTCTGAAAGCTTCTACTGAGATAGCTGCCAAGGAAGGCCACTACAAAACATATGAAGGAAGTCCTGTGAGCAAGGTATGCAACTCTTTTTGAAGTGTATGTGGGCAATAGTTTAGTTTTTATTCCATGCCATTGTAGTAGCTTGGTATGGTAAACTAGTAATAAAGCCAAAATGAACAATGGCTATTAAACTGCTTTAGATTTCAGATTTCATTTTGCTAATTCTGTATTCATAAGAACAGTTATGAGTGCTAAAATGGTCTGTTAATTATGCAGGGAATTCTCCAACCTGACATGTGGGGTGTGACTCCTTCAAATCGGTGGGACTGGGGGTCTCTCAGGGATATGATTGCAAAGAATGGAGTGAGAAATTCACTTCTTGTGGCACCAATGCCAACTGCCTCAACCAGCCAGATTCTTGGAAACAATGAATGCTTTGAGCCGTATACTTCCAACATTTACAGTCGCAGAGTTCTAAGGTTTGTGATGCAAGTCATTCTATTTTGCTTCTTTTAAGATCTATATATATATATATTGGTTTCTAACTTTCTATTTCTCTTTCCTTTCAGTGGTGAATTTGTTGTGGTGAACAAACATCTTCTTCATGACTTAACTGAGATGGGTCTTTGGTCTCCTGCTATCAAGAACAAAATAATATATAATGATGGTTCTGTTCAAAAGATACCAGAAATTCCTGAGGAACTGAAAGGGATTTACAAGTATGAACTTGTTTTTTTGCGTCCTTTGCACCCTGGTTTTTCTCTTTGTTTCCATGCAGAACTATAATCTGTTTGTATGATCTTCTCTTCATATAGGACTGTTTGGGAAATCAAGCAGAAGACGCTGGTTGATATGGCTGTTGATCGAGGATGCTATATAGACCAGAGTCAGAGCCTTAACATACATATGGACCAGCCCAATTTTGGAAAGCTAACCTCCTTACATTTTCATGCATGGACAAGGGTATTAACTGCTACATTAGCTTTTACACTCCGCTGTTATATTGATGTTTTGATTTCCTGTTTAATTTATTGGCTATTTTTTGAATGCTTGCATTTTGCTTATATTTGTTCTTGATTTTGCTACTACAGGGATTGAAAACGGGAATGTATTATCTACGATCACGTGCTGCTGCTGATGCCATCAAATTCACTGTTGATAATTCTGCTGCTCTTATGGTAACGATTCGGCTTGATTATATCATCAATTTTAGTATTCAGTTCATGTTTTGTTTACATTCTAACGTTGTAATCTTTTTGGTAATTCAGGAAACACCGGTTGTGGTGGAAGATGATGATACCAAGTTGGCGCAGATGGTATGCTCTCTAACAAATCGTGAAGACTGCTTGGCTTGTGGAAGTTAAAGAGCTCTACATGTCGGTAGTGGACATAGCCATCCTAGGTTGGCGGTGCTCAATCGACCAAGCAATGTAAGGAAATGGTTTCTAAATCTGGGTATTAGAAGTCTGATGAATAAGTATTATAATTCAAAGTCCCAAGTAATTTAAAATTTCTGTATATATCTTGGTATTTGTACTGCTTTTTGAGTATATAGTTGTATTTCGTATAATATTTTAACAGATTACGAGCTTGAACAATGTAGAACTGAAACTTTCCGTGGTAATTGCGAATCGAAATCTACTTAATTCTCAGATATGTCTATCAGTGACGATCTTAAGGATGCTATAGCTTATGTGAAGTGGTAGTTTAAAACTTTTATTTGTCAATTCTTGGTGTCAGTTATTGGATAGATGGGCCGGGCCGGGCTGGGCCCAAATGCATTAAGATATTATTTTACTCTTTAAAAAACCACAATCGATTTTTTTTTTCTTTTTAAAAGGAGAGAAATCCAATCTAAATGCTTTTTTTTTTGAAAAACTTGAAAATTTTTGAAAAAAATTCGAAATATCCGAATATGAATTGATTGTCATCTCTAGATGCAATGAAATGATAATAATAATAGAAATTTGACAAAATCATGGATCTGAATGAACAGATGGCACCATATGCATTGAGAAAATAATTTTGGACTGTGAATTAGTCATTTAGTTGAATAGAGAGCCTTGGCAATCGTGTAGTCAATCTTTTACCGTAAAGTTATGGTAGCATTCATGGATAATTGTTGAAATGTCAAAAGTTTATTACATCCAAAACAGAATTTATTAAGGCTGACAATTGTTTCTAGAAAGTTTTGACAGCAAAATTGTACAATTGTTGTACTTGTCTCTGGGCTGGTCTCTTTTGTTGTAATGGTGGATTTCATCAGTTGCTCTGCAGTTTTGGTTAAGACTTATGAGTTGGTCATCTCATCTTACTCTCATTTCTATAATTCTATTCGTTACAATTAATCTGATTCAACAATGGCGTGACCGGGCTTTTGTTTTTAAACTGATTTAATTAATTTTTCAATGTAATCGAAATTCCTAGAAATCAAACGGTCTTTACAAAAATAAAATTAAAGTGGAACACTTTATAGTTCACTAAATTTTCAATTTGGACCTTTTAATTCATAAGAAATAGATAGCTAGGGCACCTTTGGAAATAACAAAATCAAGTGTCAAAGAATTTTCTAAAAACAATAGCTATTGACAATAATCTATGAAGTTGGGTAGTGTTTTAAGAAGATTATAAAATTTTTATATTAGTTTCACTGCTTTCGATCATTATAATCACATACTTTAACTTAGTTAAAGTCTTCTTAAATTTAACATTTAGAGTTTCGTTTTAATATTAAAAATTTAGTTCGGTCTTCAGAAGAGAAACTATATATATATATAGTTCGAACTGATATGAGATCAGTTTCTTACATGTGGATTATTGGATTTAAATGTTTTGTCTTGACTGTATTAATTTGCATGAGTGTTCTTTTACTACAAGTCATTAGGCTGTGATAAAATTTAGAGTCGATTACTGATTATCATTTTTAAATGGATATTATATATAAGTTATGTTAGTGTTTATATTTTTTAAAATATTACAATAATTTGGGATTTGAGGAGGAGAGATTCGAAATCACAATCTCTTAATATGGGTATGAGTAGCATACTAATAAGTCAATCTCATTTTGTCTCTAAGGGGTGTGTATGGGATTGAAGTTTTTATAGACAATTTTAGGATGTAAGGATTTTATAGATTTGTAAGACTATTAGGATTATTAGGATTATTAAGATTATACTTTTAAGATTATTATGATTATATGAACTAGACTTTTAGAATTCTGAAAGTCTTTGAACTTTATTTACAGACTATTAAGATTATTTTGATTTTATTTCAAGACTTTTATAAATATGGATTTTTAAGAGTCGGTTGTAGTATTCAATTTTTCTCGTATATTAACAAATATCCACACCCAATATGACACCCACTATGAATGTGTGACTGTGATTGAACGCTCTTAATTTATAATTGGACGTTTTTACTAGAGAACCACTATATATATTAGTAAAACAACTATATCTTTATTCACACTAGTCATTACAATTTATATATAAATAAACCATTATTTACACCTATCAAAGGAGCATGAATAATAATAAAGATGTCACGATTATGAATCAGTATTCAACATTTGTTATATGAAATTTAAGTTAGAAAAAAAAATGAAGTAAAATTGTTGTACTACTCCACCCTTCTATATCCAATTTTCGGTCACCAATCACCTATCTGTGGACCACAACTCTTCAAAGCTAAAGATCTGATGTGGTATGAAAGCGATGAGGTATGGAAGTTGAGGAAATTGAAAATTTAGATGGGGGTGTGGAGGTTGAGGAAGCTGAAGATGATTTTGAGTGAGAGAGAAAAGTCTAGAAAGTATTAAAGGAGATGACAAGACAATTTTGGGTTTAATTTATTTTATAAACATCATTAAAAAGTCTAGAAAATCTATTTTGTCATGAAATCCTAAAAATTTTATCTCAATTCAATACCACCAGACAATTTGCTGTCTCTTGAAAGTATAGATCCAATACCACAAGGCAATATGAATTAAAAAAAAAAATCTTAAAAGTCTAGATTCAAAATCACATGATAATATGGATTTTTTTAAAAAAAAAACTTAAAAGTCTTGATCGAATAACATTAGATTTATCTAACATGTTAAAAAATCTCAATCCAATACCATTAGACTTTTACTTTCATAAATTGTCTAATAAAACCTTGAATCAATACATCTCCTAAGTTTTTTTCTTTTAGACAATTAGGGTTACATTAAAAAGAATATTCTTTTGACTATTCTTTTTTTTTTAAATTATTTCTCAACAATTAGCATTTCATAAATCATTTAATTAAACCTTTTATTCTTTTGACCAATATTTCAATGATCTTGGAGGATCTGAAAATCATCTCCCAAACTACTAAATTGTTGTTTTACTTTATATTGTATTTTCCCTTAATTTGATTGTCTTCCAATTTGGGATAATGTATTTTATCATTAATGAACTTTTAATAAATAGTACATGTCAAATTAAAAAAATATAAATTAAAAAATAAAAAGAGATACAATTGGAATAAATTTGATTGAAAGTTATAGAGGTAATGGTAAAACTTTATATTAAAAGAAAACTTTAAATTAAATTCATCTCTACTTTATATGGCACAGTACTGTAGACCTCTTCATATTTACGTATTGTTCTGTCGTTGGGAAGAAGAGGAGGTCAGTAATTTAAATTATGATTGAATGTTCAGGTATAATATTTGATATCACAATTTTATGTAAATATATCCTTTGAGTTTTTCAAGTGTTACAGTATATAACTATACTCTCTTTCTCTAATATATATTTTTTAAAACTTGTGTTGGAGACTGAAAATAGTAAGAAACATGGTTAGTGAGGGCAAGAATGCAAATCACATGCATTCTTTCAAGTTTCAAGTAGTGGTATAGAACCGGCCATTGACTTGTCTTTGACAAAGATTGAATTACAGACAAAGATTTATTAGAACATGACATTCTATTATAAGCTTTTTCATGATTCATATGTGACATGTTAGCAGTTAGCCAAACCCAAATGTTTCGTTTCCTCGATCTCATTGTCATTGGTGGGTCCCTCAACTTAAATAACAGTTTTTTTTTTCCCTTGAAGCATCATGGTGGTGCATTTGAGGGCCTGTGCCCTAATACTAACATTTATCTCGATTACGTGAACCAGTGTTCTCTATAAATTTTCATTTTTATTTTATAACCGACTTGAATTCCGAACCTTATTAAACTAAGTGAACATTCTTTTATGATTTATCACCCTTGTATTGTATTATAAGGTGATGATAATCTGATAATTTCTTTTGTCTATTCAATAATAAGCTGATAATTTTCTCATTTTTTTTACTATATTTATCTTTATAAGAGTAATGAAAAACTGATAATTATCAAATCAAAAGCTTAAAAACTAAACAATAGTATTAACTATTAACTTTGTATTTTTGTAACGTGACCCAATCTCCTCTTTACTCGATAACTTTGAACCGTTACTTAATCCATCAAATCATTCCATTAATGCAGTGGTTTCTAAATCAATAATAATAATATAAAATAAATTAAATTAAATTAAGCGACGAACAACAACAATTCAATTCGGTGAGGTTTGATTGAAATCAACAAAAATTGAAGAGGTGGCCGGGTTGGCAATAAATAGAACAACAAAAAGAGCACACAGACTTTGAAGTTTGAATGATTTAGTTTTTTTGTTTGTTTGTCAAATTCCAAATTAAATTAATAGCATCAAATTAGATCACTACGTATATTTTTTTAATTTGATACTAAACGGATCAAGAATTTATCTAAACCGATAAATTAAAATTGAATAACATACGAACGGTTTGAAGATAAAACTCCGAACAAATGCCTTTAAAAGAACACATGGTGAGAATTAATTATTTGATTACTGGTCCGTAAAGAAATAAATTGATAGATTTTGACCAATTCCACATGTTATAATCGTGGTTGGGTTGTTGTAGACTGCAACCCACAATTTTAAATAAGAGGAAGGACCAATTCTACTCTCTAGTAGTCTAGCTGTCTAGTGGTGGTGCACAATCTGACATTCTTCGACCGGCATTATAGGTCAATTGGGACTGTTTTGTTGTTTGATTTGCTGCTTTCAAGTCTTCTCTTGCCGGTGCCGAGCTTTAGACTTTCTCTTTTAATAAATCTAATCTCTCTTTTGGAATCGAATATGAAAAAAGGTAATTTAACTTTTCTTCTTTGACTTGTAACCTATATATGAGAAGAAAAATAAAAATCTAGCATTAAGACTTTTATTTATTTATAAATAAAAGTTTAGCAAGTTCAGCTGGTGAGATCTTTTATTGTTACGTAATGGGTCGCATTCCTTATTACTT
This sequence comes from Dipteronia dyeriana, assembly GCA_032871835.1. Taxonomy (NCBI): domain Eukaryota; kingdom Viridiplantae; phylum Streptophyta; class Magnoliopsida; order Sapindales; family Sapindaceae; genus Dipteronia; species Dipteronia dyeriana. Next base: position 85,912,921 of record CM065297.1, on the reverse strand, counting down.
GATTCAACATACGACAATAATGCCTCACAAAACTCTACAATCATGAATTTGCTTAAAAAATAAAATAAAATAATGGATCATAAATTCAATCATTAAACTTGAGATAAAGGAGCTAGTGTTAAGATTGAGAGACGGATATTCACTACTCTTGCATAATTGCATAATACTCAAATTCAAACCACTTATTTATTTTATGAAATTAACATGACCCAACAATTCAATTTATTATATTCTAGATAATCTTATTTTTTATTTATTTTATTTTGAAATACAATGATAAGATTTTATTTAAGAACATCAACTTGATTTTGATACAAACTAATTCATTAATCTATTTATTTATTAGTTTTTATTTTATTTTTGAAGTATCTATTTAATTTAGGGATATTAATATTTTAGTCCCTCTAGTTTACGTTTATTTGGGTTTGATAACTAATTTTTAGAATTACTAACTTTAATCATTCTGTTAGAAATTCTGTGAAAACAAACGAAATTTTATACAATGACCAAAATACCCTTAATAAAGGTTTCTAATGAAGGGCGATATGATAATTTTATATTTAATTATATAAATAATGAAAAAACAAAAATAAATTAATTTTAAAATTAAAATATAAATAAAACTAAAGATAATAATAATAATAATAATAATAATTAATACTATTAAACGAATTAAAACCACCCATCTCCAATCACAACTACCCAATCCAATCACCTTCTTCTTCTTCTTATTAACAATAAAATTATATATTTTTTTTCTCTTGAATAAACGTTCTTCTACAATATGGAAAAACAAATCCAGTACATTATTAAATACCAATTTTACCCTTTTCTAGACAAGCTTCTAGAAGCTTTCGTCACATTTCTCATATTGCCCTTGTTGATCTAATGGAAGTCAATGAAAATTTAATGGAATTGGACGGTAGAGACTCGAATTTGTATTGTCAAAGAATTAATGGATTAAAATTAGTAATTTTAAAAACTAGTGAACCGAACTTAGATAACTGCAAACTAAAAGAATTAAAATCTCAATATGTAATTTACTTATTAGTTGTGTTTGAATATCCTATAATAAAATATGATCAGGTCAAAAGGCAATGCATAAATACAGTCAACGTTTTCATAATATAAGTTTGTTGGGAGTTTAAAATGTCTTCTATTTTGTTTTATTTAAGGTGTTTTTTTTGGTTCAACTATCTTTGTCATTTAATTTTTCTTGTATGCAGCTGCAGCCATACGAGTCTGATCTTTATCCATTTTCAGATATGCTTTTATCCATTTCAGCTCTTAACTTTGACTTCCCACGACTTCATTTACATCACTTTACACACACACATATATATATATATATATAAATTTTCAAGTCAGTCCGTACCGATATAAATTCATCAATACATTGGATGTTGACCATTAGATTTACATACTTTGACTTCAAGTATATGCACTTGTCAGTTATCAAAACCCCTTCATAATCAATGATCCACATGCAACACAATGATATAAGTTATATCAGTGCGTACTGACTGGAAAATCACTATATATATATAAATATTCAAATCAATATATACAGATATAATTTAGATTTACATATTTAGACTCAAAGTGTATGGTACATATCAAAATTTCTACATAATCAGTGGTCCACATATAACGCATAAATATAAGTTATATTATTGCGCACTGACCAGAACGAGATATATATATATATACTGTAATGCTAAGCTTCCAATTTTTTTTTTCCAAAAGCACTTCCCATATTATATGTCACAGTGAATTGACAACATCATATATTCACATCCCAAGTAAATTAATGATTTATAAGATGTTGACAACTCATCATGCCACAAAGATTTTTTGGAAAAAAATTGATAAACCTAACATTATTCCTATGTAAAAAGCACATATTGAAGATTTGATAGGGTAAAAAATAAATAAAAATATAACTATTCTTTTAAAATATATGAAAAAGAAGTTATGTATTAATCACTACAACTAATTTGAGCTATATATAGGGACAAGATTTCTAGGGACATTTTTTTTTGTCTCAATAGGAATCGTCCATAAAAATGTCTATTGGGATGAAATAAATTATCCATCCATAAAAAAATGCAAACTTGATAAAACTTTCAGGGACGTAAAAATTTGTTCCAATAGAATGCCTATTGGAACGAGAAATAAATTGTCCGTCTCTAAAAATTACATATCTAACAAGACCTTTAGGACGAAATATTTTTGTCCCAATAGAAAGTCTATTGAGACTAAATAAATTATTCGTCCCAATAGATTGTCTATCGGGATAAATTTTGTCCAAAGTGATAAGACATTTTGGGACAATGTAACGTCTATTGAGATGAAATAAATTATTCGTCCCACTATACTGTCTATCAGGACAATTTTATTTCATCCTAATAGGTTTTCTTTTTATTTTAAATTATAATAATTAATTAATTTTCTTGAAAATTCTTGATTTTTTAAAGTTTTTCCTAAGAGATAGATTAATAATTAAATTAACATATAAATTAGAAAATGAGGCAATATGTATAATTTTGTTCATCCAAAGTGGTTCTCTATCGAGATGTATAATATGTATAAGTTTCTTTTATTTAAAATTTAATTGTTAATTAATTTTTGTCACTATTTAATATTAATTAAAAAGATTTTTAAAAAAATATATTATTTTTATTTATAAATATAATAACAACTTAAATATATTGTGAATTTAAATATTATAATGCACGACCACTTTTACGAAAGTGGTCATTGATTTCTCCTTCTCTTTTGTTCATTAAATCATAAGATATAAAAAAACATCTCTCCTATAGTGATTGTATTTCTAATCGTGTTTATAATAATTAATGTCACTAGACTCTGATAGACTCATAACTCTATATAATTTAAAAATAGTTTTATTAAATGCTCCAATAAACCTTTTTTTTTATTAGCGGAATAAGTTTAAAATTTTACCAAACAAGTTTTTTTTTCCCAATAAATTTTGATTTATAATAATCAATAACAAATTATTTGTGTTTTATATAAATATTGTGTAAATAATAACAAACTTATAAAGCTTGTTGCCCAACGGTAAAGCATGCTACTCTCTTGTGTTCTGAGTTTGAGTCTTAAGGTTAACAATCAGTTGAGTTGATGGCGGGAATGCGTTTCGTCCCTATCGGTACTCTATTAAAAAAAAATTCTTCCAAATTGGTCTAGTGGAGTAGTCAAAAAATTTGTTTAGATCGGTCTATGTTGTGAATAATCGAAAAAACAATTGAAGAAACATATGAAATATTGAAAGAGAAACAGATGAGAGATGAGAGATATCAGAGAAAATATATGCTTTGTTTTATTAATACTGATAGAGCTTCAGCTGAACTGTTTTTACATGGAGAGAGCAACATATATATAGGCATAGTTTACATCACACCCACATGGTCACTTGCCTATTACAATCTTTGCTTGCATCACATCCAATTGCACCACTTGATTTATGATTTACAAAGAGAAGAGGCGGTGGAGTGGTGTTGATCTAATCTATGGTAAGTAGCTGAAATTATATCAAGTTGGAAAATGGAGTATATCCACTTACATATACAAACGGTGGAAACTTCAAGTCTATTGTGGAAGCCACTATTTTTATAACACTCCCCCTTGGATTCCACAATTATATTTTAATTTTGTTAGGTAAAACTCAATGGGATAAAAACCTTTACAATAACATATATAATGATCTTCTGAAACTTGTGGTGTTGGACGTTCTCAAAACTGTCTCGTTAAAAACCTTGTCAGGAAAATCCAGTAGGAAAAAACATGATCGAAGAGAAAAAGAGTATAGTGCATATATGTCCAGAGTTATTGTTTTCTTGAAAAATTTTATCACATTTATACTTTGCTAGGAAAAACCCGATAGGATAAAAAAACCTGAGCAACGATATTCAATGATCTGTTGGATTAAAGTAATATTTATGATGATCTTCTGGATCAGGGTAACATATGTACGATGATTAGCAAGATCAAAGTAATAGTTACAATGATCTTCTTGATCAAAACAACATATATACGATGATCAACTGGATCAATGTAATTTTTATGATGATCTTTATGGATCAAATGATTTCTGGGTGTGCTTAGAGAATTTTCTCATTAAAACCTTATCAGGAAAATCCAATGGGACAAAAACCTGATTGGAAAGAAAAAGAGTACAATGTACAAATGTACAATACACAAATGCCCCAATATAATTAATATAATTCATTTGATATGCTCCCCCTGATGGGATGCCCCCCTTGATAAAAATTCTTTTGAAGCAATCTTCTTGATTGCAAGCTGAAGCATATGGATGTTTATTTCATAGCATCATAAATAATTGGGGGGAAATATAAGCAAAAACTTGCTTTATGCAGTAATATCCATATGGAATCTTTTCAGAATCTTTTCAACATATCCTGATTGATAGGTAGACATTCCATTTGATCTATGCTCGATCTTCAAGTCGATACAATATTTACTTTATTATTTCTTTATGAAGACACATGAGTATATAATATGATTTATATCCTTATCTTATCGGATATTAATTGAGACAGTTATACTAAATCCGTTCATATTATTATTTAATCCATATAAGGATTTTTGTATGTTCATCAAATACAGATTACGAGATCTGGATTTATATGCTTCTAGCATTTTCAATCTTTCATGGATTATAAATATCTGCATTGAGTGAATCATATAGATAAATGATTACTACGTCTAGAAGACGTATTTCAAGCTTTTCAAAGGCAGCCAAATTTATCAAAAATTCGGAACATAATCATATTCAATACTTTTGAATACCAAGTTTCTGTGAGAAATCTTGTACTACGAGTCGTGCCTCATATCTCATGATCTCATTTTTCCCATTACATTTCATATAAAGACCCATTAGTATCCAATTAGTATGATATCTCCAGGTGTCTGGAGTACTATTTGTCTAAATACTTTATGTTTGGCTTTTGAAGTCAATTCCTCTTGAATTGCTTCTTTTTATTTAGGTCAATCATGCATTTGTCTATAATCATTGATATTATGAAAATCATAATTCTCATTTATAATTTCAGTAGCGCTACTGTGTATAAAAATACATCATCAATGATTGTTTCCTTGTGATCTCACATTTCTCTTATGTAGAATTTTTTCTTAATTTCTATATTCTTGTATCTCTATTGAGATTTCTTCTATATTAATGGATTTAGTCATTTCATAGACTTGTGTCTCTTTAGATATATCAGACTCTTAAAGAGTTGATTTAGAGAAAGTGGATTTATTCATAACTCGAGTTTTGTTTACTCTTGGGATCCCAATAACAATACCTTTCAAAAAGGTTCATAAGCTTATGATATCCATAAGATGATTTATTTGTTGTGATTTGCTTTGATTGTTCTACAAGAACAATTACCCGGCCGGTGTTTATGAGATAGCAAATTATAAAATCTTGTTAACCTTTAATATACCAGATGACAGATTAATAATCATCTGATGATCAATTATCTTCTGTATTTGAGAGATACGAAGATTGAAATGAGACACACATATATATAGAGAACTAAACTGGTATCTCTATTTTGTATATAAGTAACTTTTCATTTACCTTTCTCTTCTAGATAAACTTTCCCACTTGGAAATGAATCAATATGATAATATACAGATTGTGCATAAATATATAAACTATCAGAAGTTTAAATGATCTCATAATGATATAGAGATCTTATCTTAGATCATGCAAGAGATGCAAATAAGGAGATACACAACACAATCAAATATCTTAAAGACTAAGTAAGTCCCTATATAGAAATCAATAACCGTACTAAAATGATAAAGTTCTCGCAAATACCTGAAAACGTTTAACAAGGGATTCCTTTGATCCATTTTGATTATGAGCACATCTGAAAAACTAATAATCAATGCAAGTAATATGGAGATGTTTGATAATAAACAAACATGGGATCATCTCGTAGATGCATCAGCTAAAACCATATAATAATGAAAGGGATCATTTGGTGGATGAATATGTCCACATATATTCCTTGAATTCTTTGTAGGAATGATGGGAATCCAAAACCAACTTTTATAATAAGATGGTTTTACTGATGGTTTTACTGATAATTTCCCATGTGAATATGTAGTACATAAGTTCTCATTGGATAAATAGTCTTCTGATTCTTTAATCGATATCCATGAGAATTTTCAATGATTCTACACATCATTGTAGATTCTGGGTGACTGATACGGTCACTCCAAAGTATAAACATTTTAGGATCTGGAAACTTTTGATTCATAACTGCATAAACATTTACACTCTTTGTCATAGTGTAATATAATTTAGATGATAAAGCACACAACTTTTCTGTAATGAGTTCTTGACCTAAATTATGAGAAATAATACATATATATTAATTATTCTCATTACTCATATTTTCAATATGATATCCATTCCTCCGTATATCCTTGAAATTAAACAGATTCCGTTATATTCTGTTTGAATGATATAAAATATCAGCGATACACAATTTAATACCATCTGGTAATAAAATTATGGCTCTTCAAAAATCTTTAATCAGATCCGTCGGATCTGATCTTTGTCTTAACCTTATATGCCCTTGAACTAAGCATATTTCTTTATATTCTGTTTGAATAATATTGAGTATCATTGATAAATAACTGAGTATTGTTTAATAACAATATCGTAGCTCTTCCAGAACTTTCTTTCAGATCCGTTGGATCTGATACATAATTTAATATTGTTTGACAACAATATCGTGGCTCATCCGGAGCTTTCTATCTGATCCGTTGGACCTGGAAACAGTATTAACATTTGCTCAGAGCAAAATCAAATTCATAAAATATATCTGGCTCTGCAGAAACTGTATGAGTCGTTACACTCTCGGCAAGATATATATTTTCATTTTGGGAATTTTATGGATTTTATGTGTAATGCCATTTTATATCTCATCTGAAATGATAATAATATCTCCCCCCCCCCCATTTTTTTTTATATATAGGTTTATTCTGTAAACCTTTTTTTCTTATCATTTACAAACATCCACTCTTGGGTATGTTTTGATATCTCATGAATATAAAATATCCAATTTTACTCTTAATATTGCTCCTTCAAGAGCAAATATAAAATGGATAAAATATCTTTTACAATATACGTTATATTAGGATTTAAATCCTTTTATGATAATCACAGCATCCTGCTAGATATATAAATCTTTATTCTCAAATAAATGATACGTTAGGAACTTAAATTTCTTTTAAGATACTCATAGCATCTTGATAGATGCGTAGGAATGGAATAAAATATTATTTTTAATTTCTTTATTCGATAGGATCTTAAATCCTTTTTACGATACTTACAGCATCATGTTGGATGCGTATGAAATGGATAAAATATTATTTCCAAATTCATTTATTCATTACGATATTAAATCCTTTTTATGATAGTTACAACATCCTGTTGGATGTGTAGATCATTTTTTCAAATGAATGACATGTAAACGTATCACTTTATATATATGAGTAACTTCAGATTCTGAACAAGTTTGAAACCCCAGGTTCCAAATAATAAAGTATGGCTTTCATATATATAACACTGGATCCAGAACTCTAGATTCTCATTGGTTTTGAAAACCGTATCAACTTAAATGTCATAAATCCAGAAACTTTAAGTTTTGGTTAGTTGGTCAAGCCGGTCTCATTTATTATGTACAAGTAAATAATATGAATATATTAAAAAAACATAACAATTATCTGGAGACACGGTCGAAGCCAGTCCTAAGACACGCCCGAGTCATGGCACAAGCCAGTCTCATATATTGTGTACAAATAAATGCTGAATATTTAAACAATTTATTTGAAGACACAGCATAAGCCAGTCCCAAGACACGGCCGAAACCAGTCTTATATATCGAGGACATAAGTTCTCCCGATATGAACATAAAATTAAATCATTTCAGGGACATGAGTTCTCCTGATTTGAGCTCTCCTGATATGAGCATAAATTTAAAACATTTCAGTTAAATAATTCCAGAATTATATATATGAGTTCTGTTGACGGCATAAGCCATCTTGTTATACAGAACTATATATACATATCCAGAATATTGAGATATAAGTAAAGTACTAATCAGGGGATACTATATGCAATATTGCTAGAGATCTAGATCTTCCTTCGCGTTTGAAAAATAGAGTTAATAAAGGTTGAATAAGTGAAAACAATACTTACAAGCAAAATTAGCTAAAACTGATGGCACAGTTGCGTCCGGAACGGTCGAAATAGCTGGAAATAGGTCCGACTCGGTTGAAAATGGATGAAAATTGCACTGAGTTGGACACAACATTTCTGGACTGAGTTGACTCGGCTAACGGAATATTCCCTGATAGTAACTGATTATGCTTGGACAGTAACATAATATTCCCATATGGTGACATGGAAAATTTCTGACGTGTCGTTGACGTGGCACAATATGCGCAGACGTGGCACGACTGAGTGTTGACACGGTGATGATGTGATGCTGACGTGCCACGACTGGGCACTAATGCGGCGATACTGTGGCGATGACGTGTCACAACTGGGCACTGGCACGGAGATGACATGGAACTTGTGTGGCATGACTTGGCACCGACATGGTGATACAGTGTCGTCTTCTTCCTTGGGAAGTTGTAGAAAAATCTGGAATTTTTTTTAGCGTTGACCGAACTTTGACCGGCTCTAGAGAGTTCGTTAGAGCTCCTTTTGAGACGCGGTCAGTGGCGTTGGAATCATATTTCCGAGAGGAACACAACGGAATCCTTCAAAAATTGATTCGAATACTTTGAAATTTCTAGACTCAATGAAAACCAAAACTAAAACTCTCAAGAAATTTTTCTGGACAAAATTACTATTTGGTTATGCCTAGTCTATACTAGTGCTGATAATGTGTTGTGAATAATCGAAAAAACAATTGAAGAAACATATGAAATACTGAAAGAGAAACATATGAGAGACGAGAGATATCAGAGAAAATATATGCTTTGTTTTATTGATACCGATAGAGCTTCAGCTGAACTGTTTTTACATGGAGAGAGCAACATATATATAGGCATAGTTTACATCACACCCATATGGTCACTTGCCTATTACCATCTTTGCTTGCATCACATCCAATTGCACCGCTTGATTTATGATTTACAAAGAGAAGAGGCAGTGGAGTGGTGTTGATCTAATCTAGCTGAACTGTTTTTACATGGAGAGAGCAACATATATATAGGCATAGTTTACATCACACCCACATGGTCACTTGCCTATTACCATCTTTGCTTGCATCACATCCAATTGCACCGCTTGATTTATGATTTACAAAGAGAAGAGGCGGTGGAGTGGTGTTGATCTAATCTATGGCAAGTAGCTGAAATTATATCAAGTTGGAAAGTGGAGTAAATCCACTTACATATACAAACGGTGGAAACTTCAAGCATATTGTGGAAGCCACTATTTTTATAACAGTCTAAACATTAATTATTTTTTTCAAGGTTTGAGAACGGGAAAGTACTCGAACCTATAAACTCTTGTTATAGGTATGAGGGATAAAACACGTACTAGATCAATCTCGTCTCGTTAAACATTATTTTTTATTACTTATTAATCTAAATCCTTTTAAGTAAATCACATTATTATAGAATTTTGTAAAAAGAAAATGAATACCCCTGTTGACTCATTTGACAAAATAAGTGGAAATTGTGAAGAATGTTACCTTTTTTTTTGTCCGTTGCAGTGATGCCACCGTTATAACAAGTTAAGTTTAAAAGACATTTATTATGGTGAGCTACCGAAATTGTCATTAAATAATCGAATCTTTATTCTTTAAAAGCTGTCGTCCAAAAAAGTTGTCTGAAAATCAATCAACTACTCTATTTTTTCTTCAGAAAACGAGCTCCATTCTAGATATTGCACAAGAAGGTAAATTAATATTTCTGATATTCATTTCCATTTTTTCTTGTATTTCTGTGTGGTATAACACTGTATGAAAATTTATGAACATGTTGTCTATTTTTTTTTTATTTATGTCTGGGAGTTGTAAGAACTTGTAAAAAATAATGAATGAACATGTATGCATATTTTTTTGTTTATATATTTGGCCAAGTTGAGTTGAAGTGGTGTAAACCAGTTTAAAATCTTGGACATAAAAGCTGGAAAGCATTTAAAAAAAGCTTGAAACATTTGAAAAAAAGCTCGATCAAATTATAAAAAAGCTCGATCCAAAAAATAGATGGTGGATACATAAAAAAAAAATCTTGATTACTAAAAAAAAAGTTCGATCCCTTAGAAAAAAAGCTCGATCCCTAAAAAAAAGCTCGATCCCTAAAAAAAAGCTCGATCCCGTACAAAAAAAGCTCGATTCTTCACAAAAAAGCTCGATTCCTCACAAAAAAACTCAATCCCTAAAATAAAAGGTCGAGCCATATTTGAAAAAAGCTCGAGCCATATGAAAAAAAACTCGAGCCATATTAAAAAAAAGCTCGATGATGTACAAATAGAGCTCAGTCTTGAACCAAAAAAGCCCGATCCCTGTAGAAAAAACTCGATCATGTACAAAAACGGCTCGATCATGTACAAAAACGGTTCGAGCATGTACAAAAACGGCTCGAGCATGTACAAAAAAAGCTCGATCAGTAAAAAAAAAGCTTGATCGCTTACACTTTTGATTTTTGTTTAATCATTTATAATTGTAAATTTAATATTAAATATTTATTTCTTAATAATGGTTTTTGATGATGGTTTTGACAGGATAATGGATAGGGTTAGAATAATCATATCTTACAACGTTCGATGTGAGCAATTACCCGACGGAAATTAGAGGTATATAGGTTCCGATAACCAAGGTTTGTATGTGTCAAAGAATTTGAGTAATTACGAACTGGTGTCGATCGTGCAAACCATTGTGAAGTTTGATGAGAACAAATACAGTGCTGATCTACAGTCTCTATCAATTGTTCCTGGGACTACATGTCGTACATTTATAAGAAACAATGATGTTGTTCAGTTTATGCTAGGGGAAGATAGGGTGATCCCTCAAGTATGTGTTAGTTTAATCGAGAGGCCAGCAGGAGGTGTCATTGGTGAAGATATCCCTGATCGTGATAACACTCAACAATTTCGATCGTCAGGAGGAAGCAACCAGTTGTTCACAGAAAGAAGTGAGATTGATGGTCGGAAAAACATATGTGCTGTCCCACCGGAAGTAGCCGCCCATGATAATATACCGAGACCTCAATTCGTCGATGTATTTGGTTGTCAAATTGAGATGAATGGTAGACATTGCAACCACTAATATAATGAGATCTACCATGACATCAACAATGAGCAGAATATAGCACTGAATGTTGGGGTGATTCATGAGGTGGATAATGAGGGCGATTTCAATTCTGTAGAAAATGTAGAGGACAATTAGAGAATGATGAAGAACCTGTCCAAACAGAAATACGTGTAAGACATGTACACAGATTTAGTTCTAGTGCACCATATATAGCTGGGACCTCTGAGGTCCGGGCTAATGTAACTCCAGATGATTCTGATAATGTCACAACATGGGTTATTCCAGGAGCAGAATCATACTCGTTTGGTGTGAGTGTAGGCAGGAACTTGGTTGAAGATGAACCTACAAGCATGATATGTAAAGGGCAATTTTTCCAATGAAAAAGGATTTGAAGAGACTAGTAGGCCATTTTGTAATGCCGCAGAACTTCAAGTGGAAGGTGAAAAGGTCCAATAAGACAACATTACATCTAGTTTGTTTGATGGGAAATTGTACGTGGAAGTTAAGAGCGGTGAGGAGAGATGAAAGCACATACTTTCAAGTAAGAAGTTTTGTCAACGAACACACTTGTCCGTTAGAGGAAATTCATCGCCGGCACCGACAAGCTAGTGCAGACATAATTGGAGAAGTTATTGCACCTAGATTTCAACAACAAGATGGTCGATTAATGCGTCCGAAAGATATAATCGCCGACATGAAATCAATGTATGGAATCCAAATCATGTACAGTAAGACACACGCCGCCCTCGATTATACGTTGTCACTGACATATGGAACGCATGAGGAAACCTTCCAATTGCTTCCATCATTTGGTTACGTTTTGGAACAATAAAATCCCGGCACAATCACTGACTTACAGTGCGACGAAGATGGTAAATTTCTGCACTTCTTCATGTGGATTGGTGCCTCACTTAGAGGATTTCGGATGTGTATGCGTCCAGTCATTGACGTTGATGGTACCCATTTGAAGGGACGATTCCGGGGTACAATGTTTGTTGCAACAACACAAGATGGGAACGAACGGGTGTATCCAATTGCTTTTGGGTACGGCGACTTAGAAAACAACCTTTTATGGGAATGGTTTTTGGATTGCTTGAAGGGTGCCCTAGGTCATATTGATGAGCTAGTTTTCATTTCCAATAGGCATGCAATCATTGAAGCAGGGATTTCTAAAGTGTTCCCTTATGCCACCCATACCATATGTTGCTGGTACTTTGCTGAAAATATTAAGAAGCGATTTCATAGGAAGGATGTTACCGTAATAATGGACAAAGCAACCCGCGCATACACCGAGTTTGAATATAACCGGCATATGGAAGAGTTAAGAAACTTGCACCATAATGCATATGATTATGTAATTGATGTCGGTCCACACAAGTGGTCCCGTGTACACTGCCCGAAAAGAAGGTACTGGGTGATGACAACAAATGCTGCAGAATGCATAAACTCATGCCTAAAATTTGCACACCAACTGCCTATGTTGACTCTGGCTGAGTTCATAAGGAATATGCTACAACGGTGGTTTCACGATCGCTATAGAGCTGCACAAACCATGAGTCATCAGTTGACCAATGCAACACATCTTGTGCTCTTAAAACGTGTGGAGAAGTGTGGTTTTTTTACCGTAAATCCAGTAGACTGAAATATTTTCTCGGTCAAGCGGTCTAGAAAACAGTGGACTATTGACCTAGCCCGGAAGACTTGTACTTACAATAAATTTCAAATGGATCATTTTCCATGTTCTCATGCTCTTGCGGCGGCACAATACATTACTTTCAAGCTGTACTGTGAGGTGATTATTACTGAAACGTGAAGCTGATCGTTTGCAATATTTTTTACAGGGAGCGAAATTTGGACTTGACAACTTTGTGTTCTGACTACTACAAGAGACAGACACTTATTGACGCGTACTCAGTTCCTATTATGCCGGTGGGCCATCCTTCCACTTGGGTTGTGCCATCTGACATTGCTCAGAGGGTGATTTTGAATCCAAACTTCAGGAGACAAGCAGGACGCCCGAGGGCGGGTCGCCATGTCTCGTTTTCGGAGAGGACAACTACACAATCCTGTAGAAGATGTGGACAGCCAGGGCATAATTCCAGGAGATGTTCTAATCAATCTATGATTAATGAAGGTCCAAGCAGAGGTGTTCCCGATGAATACCGCCGTAAGTGTAGCATCTACCATTCAATTGGACACAATAAACAGACGTGCCCTAACATTGACTCTAATAGGGAATGAATGACAAAGTTTTGATCACATTGTAAACATTTGGAATTGTATCAGATTGTAATAATTTGGAATTGCAATAATTACTTATTAATGAATGAATTAATATTAATGAATGAATAATGAATGAATTAATATTCATGAATTAATTACATGTCTTTGTACATAAAAAATGGTAATATACAACCAATGACTAGGCGGGCCTAGAGTTACAAAAAATCTCCACATCCATTTTCTCCCGAATGATCTCCATGTCATCCTTTGACCAATCAAAAGGCCTTCGACCCGCCAGTAAGTACTCGATAAGTCTCAAAGTATGAGGACCACAGTTACCTCTGCAATTGGACACATAAAACACCGTTAGAAATCGTTCTTAAAGAATATCTAACCACGTGAATGAAATAGAATGTCTTACGATTTTTTTTTGTTGGGGGACTGTAGAAGTAGGCACCAGACTGACCGATAAGGGCTTATTTTCCCTAGGGAATGCCCGTTGACCACCTCGTCGTGCAGTGTGGAACCCCACGTCACTCAACATCGAGGGTAAAACCACCATAATGGCCGTACCTCCTGGTGCCTGATATAATAAGGGACTTCCTGTCTCAAGGGGTCAAAAATGTCAATCTTCCCCAGAATCAGGTCGACGGTCACCACCAGTCAATGTTGGCCCCCAACGTTGCACAGAATCAGGACCTGTAATAGTATGCATACGGTGTTAGGTCAGGATATACGAACATTTTATATTTTAAATCATTTCCATCGTTTAACACTTACCAGGTCAACCTCGTGCCATGAGCGGTTTCCACTCGTGGTTGCTCCACGGACCGTCAGAGGGTCCTCTTCCAACCATCGGGACTGTAACACATTCCACCTTGCCGTGGTCACAACCCTGTACGAATCACGAGGTATCATCCTTTCCCACATGTACAACATAAGTGGCTGTACATACAAGCATTGACAATATCGTATTAATAATACAAAACCAGAAAATGCGATTCGAATCCTAAAATTTATAACTACTTACATAAAATTTTGTATCCAACACATTGATCCTCTGGTTGTACACATTGGAGAATCCTCACTGACGCTTGCGAAGAATATGGAGGTATGCGTCCATATGCTGACAAACAATAAAACCACCGTAATTTTTAAAAATACAACATTACTTACACAAACGTTAATATGAAAATCAAGTATGTACAGTGTCCTCCAAGTCCATGAAGTTGCCCTGCATACGCATGAACCATCCGGCCTCCACTGGTGCCAGCACGTCCACATCACGTTTGTTTAATGATTGAATTAGCTTAGCTTTACGTAAATTTGAATAAACATTAAATATACAACCATTTTTATTAGAAGAAGTTGGACTCACAGTTCCCCGTTGATGTTCCTCTTGAAGGCTTTGTATGCCGCAAGCTGGTCAGCGTCCACTAGTCCGTGCGGGTCAAAAATATGTTCCACGGACTCGAGCAGTGTCCTCAACCTCTTTGGACTGCATGAATCTGTGTAAGGGCCCATCAACTGTCATTCGCGCTTAACTAAACGCTTCGATGTAATGGCCGATGGAGGGGACCGCTGAGCCTGGGTCGTCATGCTATCCGGGGGAGGGGACCGTTGAGCCTGGGTCGACATGGTAGGTGGGGAAGGGAACCGTGCCGATACCGCAGATATCCTGGGTGGGGGAGGGGACCACTCCGATGCCACAGACGTGCTGGGTGGGAGAGGGGACCGGGCCAACACCACAGAAGTGCTGGGTAAAGGAGGGGACCGTGATGTGCTGGGTGGGGGAGGGGGAGGTGGAGGGGACCGCTGTGGCTGAATCGATGTGCTGGGAGGTGGCGGGACCACTGTGGTTGGGTGGACCCAGATAGGACAGCTGGGTCTGACCCGACTGCTGTACGTGAACTAAGCCTACTATAGTACTATCGTTGATATGCAACTGAGGTTGCCACTTCAGATCTACCCCCCGGTAGGCGGGTCCTGACTACGTCCAGCTGTCATGTCTGTCCCCCCCGTATACCTATCAGTCGAACCTCCGGGACTAAAGTCTGGATCAGGAGGTGGGGGGTCATCCCGGTGTGTACACATGGTCGACCCCTGAAGCCCCCGGATCATATCCAGTAACACTCGGTGTTGTTGCTGACGATCCTCATCACTCTTCAGGATCATATCCACAAACTCCAAGTGTTGATGTTGTCAATCCTCCTCACTCTTCCGGAGGGCTTCACGTATATTGTTCAACATATCTGCCCACGGAGCCTGAAATCATGTCTACATTGTTAGTACAAAACTATCAACACGTGTTAATAAAAAATACTAAACTTTATTTTGGTTCGGTTGATTATTCAGCCACCCACGGGCCCACGGGAATCCCCTGCAGATGTACCATGTCCGAAGGTGGTAAACCGGACCCGCCTATGTCTATGCCTATGCCTTTTTTAAAATATTATATATTATCATTTTTCTTCTGATGCTATAATAGTAAGAGATTTTTTTCAACCAAATGTTTACAAAATATAATTTAATGAATTATCTGCACCATAAAAAATTAATAAATTATAATTATTTCTCATTATGTAATTTAACTATGAGGTACAATTAAGTATATATATCAAATAGATATAAAACAGAACATTCAACAAAAATATTTTAATAAATTTATATATATATGTCTATTTTTTTTCCAAGGCTAGACAGGGCTATAGTCCGGTGTTGCCAATATGTACCTCCGTCCTTGCAAATAACCATTTTTTCTTATAGTGAATATATTAAAAGAATAAATATTAATTTTTTATTTAAGTTTTAAATATTTATTGTGTATATAATTTGTTTTAGGACACATATTCATAGACTTAGGCCACATTTGATTTTCTTTATGAAGACTAAAAATTAAATAATGTTACTAAATACTGAATAGTGACTGAAAAACATGTTTTTTTTTCCACTGAAAACTAAATATAAGTGATAAGTTATTTGTTTTTTTTTTAAGTTACAAATATCTAAAAATAAATACTTTTACATATATGTCATTCTAAATATTATTTGTTATATACTTACATTTTAATATATTAAGGACTACTATAATAAGTAATTTAATAATTCTAAAATAAAATTATTTAGTTATTAATAATATTTCAAATTGATATAAATAATTAAAAATGTCAAATAATTTAAGCAAATGAGTTGGAATTCACAAACTTGCAACAATCAATTTTCAGCTACACTGAACACTACCAATTGGCTTCATGTTTATTTTCACACAAACATGCCAGAAGCAATAAAAGTTATACAGTTTGTATCATGGGTTGATCTTCAAATATTTTTGATCTTCAAACAAGAAGATCAGATCACATTGATCCCTTTTTTGTTTTTCATTTAATTAATTAGTTGTTTAAAACGAAATCAAAAGAAATGGAGGAGGAGAAAAGAGAAGAGATAACTTTGATAGAAAATAAGTGTGAAAGAGTTATCAACACTTTGTCATTCCGAGTGGTGCATGACTTTCATAGTTTCACTTACTCCTAATCATTGCCCCCATTTTGTTTTTACATTCACAAGTACAAGAAACAAAAAATACCCTTGAGAGATGGAACCGATGAAATTTGGGAATTCATAATGAAGAAAAAGTAAATAATAAACATATATAAAAAAAGTATTAATAAGGTTAGTGGGGATTGTTTTGGAAGTAATTTTTTTTTTAAAATTTCATTACTTTTTGGTTAAGTGAAATTTATAAACAAGCGATTTTAAAGGTACTTTAAGTTTTATCACTTAAAAAAATCAAACAAAATAACTGAATGAAACATATTAAGTGCCATTAAATATTAAATGGAAAAATCAGATACGATCTTACGGTTTTTCTAAACTTATTCTCAAGCGAAGGGATTCTGAATATCTTGTTTAATCAATGTTCAAATGTAATTGTATACATATTAGCGTTTTTCTAATGTTTTGTTTATGTTTAGGACCCATTGCATCATTGAACAAGTGTAAATATATTGATTTTCCAAGTACAACGTTCAATAATTGTTATTTGATATTGCATGAGTAGTGCTATGTACTGCAAGTAGTCGAAAGCATCACTACCTTACGCTCTAATTCGAGTAGCATGGGGCACGTGGAATCCCGTTTAATCAACAAGGAACACATTGTACAACTAAATATTTATAGGGTGAGTGGGTGACCGATAGCAAAGTATTACCATGAGGGAAGGCCGAAGGGTGAAAAGACTCCCCATCGGAAAATAAAAACTAGATATTGGATTTTAATCCAAGAGTCCGTAAAATTAAAAGGTTTGAAAAATAAAAATAAATAATTAAACTAAAATGAAAAACATTACTTTCGAAAAACTATCCATTAACAATGTAGTTAGGGCATGTTTGTTGCGCCGTACTAGATAGTAATATTTTATAATCGTACTCGATTGTACGACATACTCATTTTATACTATCTGAACTGTATTAAACTATCCGGTGGGAGGAGGTGTTTCCCAACATGACTCAACTTAAATAATTTTTAAAAAACAAAATAAAAAATATATTTTTTTTAAAAATGAAAATATCGTGAGACCAGTCGACCTCTATATATCGTGGAGGCTAGTTGGCCTCCTCTTTCGAAGAGCCGTTGACCTTTGTTCGTGGAGGAGACCGGCCGACGACCTTGACGATGAGGTTGCCGGCCGGTCTCCTCCATGAACGGAGACCGACAACCTCCCTTAAAAGGGCTCAGGGCCTCTGTTCATTAGGAGGAGGCAACATCTCCTCCATTGAAGAGGAGACGAGCCTCCTCTGTTGTGGATACCAATGGCAACCTTCATAGAGGATGCCGTCGGCGATCAATTTTTGAGGTGCCTCCTCCGATGCAAAGGAAGTTCTCTCCAAAACCAAAAGCGGTACTAGCTAGTTATCTGTGGAGAAGGTATCAAGCAAGAAGTTGAAGAAACCAAGCCAGTATTTGCAAAGATCCAAGAAAGCCATCTCCACCTCCACCACCACCACCACCACCACCACCACCATCGTCGCCTCCATCTGACACCGTGGGCGAAGAGACGAGAATGTAAAGCGACAAGAGGTGAAGACTAACGATCTACAACCTCCTACATACTTGTTCTCCTCCGGCCAATCTACGGCCTCCGATGGCCGAGGAGGCCGGAGATTGACTCGAGGTAACAGTGACCTCCGAAGCTGGAGATCGGTGGAGGAAACAGTGATTGTTTTTTGAAAAAAATATATAAATTTTATCAGATGTACACATCATTGACAAAGAGGATAAAGTTGTCAGGTGGACATCCGAATAGACATTCAGAGAATATCCTACAAGACATCACAAAATAAGAGAATCCTGAGTAAACAAGTATTGAACAAAACCTACTCGGGGTCAACTGACGTCATATACTACTCGGGGTCAGTTAAAGATGCCCGGGGCTAGTTGATGACATTTTCTACTCGGGATCAGATGACGTCATTCGGGACCAACTAATATCGTGTTTTACTCGGGAAAAACATGAAGAAAACCTAATAAAAAGCCCAGCGCGTAGCTCACGAGTCGAGTCGTAAAAATACGCGAAGATATCCATATCAAAGAGGGATTCCATGAAAAATAGAATACCAAACAGAAAGGGTTATAAATCAGACAACAATTTTATTTCTTCAAAAAGACTACGCTTTTATAAGGAAATAAGTCTTAACTGAACTACATCACTAGAGTCCCATTCAATCTCAATACAAGTCTCCGAAATAGGAAAGAAGACAGACTACTTCAAACAAGTAACCAATCATAGTTAAATACAAAGATCTTTTATTACTTGTACAAAAAGGATTAGGGTTCTATGGACATATAAATAGACCCATAATCTCGTCACAAAATAGACACAAAATATAGAAAAATACAGAGAGAAAAAGAGAGATCGAGAGTTGTAAATCTTTTCAATAGTGGATTTTGGCTCGGTTGATTATTCAGCCACCCGTGGACGTTTATCCGGTCATCGGAGTTTTACCACGTAAAACTTACGTCCTATCACTTTCTCCTTCTCTCTCTTTGAAATCACAGCTAAAATCCAATTCTTGTTGATTTTTTTCCATACATCCACAAATCGACGTCAACAAATATTATTATTTTTTAAATAAAAATATATTTATAATTATATTTAATTTAATTACAAATAAATTAGTTAATCTAGTACCGTCCAATACTATCTAATACCAACCAAGGTAGAGTACTAAATTTAATACATTCTAATGAAGTAATGTCCGTTATTGTATTGGGGCTAAAGTCTAAACCCTCTGTCATGTTATGTACCGTAGAAGTAACTTTATACATAAATTTGAGCTGTTGTGCGTTGAATGTAATTGAATCTTTCAGGAAAAATAAAACTAACAGACTTTTTTGTTTTAGATATTGTATTAATTATTAGACACTAAAATAGATATTTACGGTTGATAGACATTCTCGGTTGTGGGTTTGACAAGTGTTTATTTATTGATCGCTTGATTGCATAATACTCATATAATATCATTTTATTACACAAAATGCTACTGAAAATGACAATTTATGCAACAGTCACTATAAAAAAAAAGGGTCATTTTCGACCGCTAAATGCCTAAATGCCGTCGGAAAAGAGTATTTTCGACGGAAAAAATAATTAAAGGTGATCAAAATTACTATTATTTTCGATGGTAAATTGACGTCGGAAAAATTTTAATCATAAAGAAAAACACCCAATCTAATTCCATGCGTTTATATGGCTCGAAAACATGATCTCAATGATATATAGTGAAAATTGCTCTTACCGCTTTACTATAACTTTATATATGATATATTTTACATACTATTTATAAATAAGCTATTTATATGTTTGGATACTATCTAATTAAATATATTTTTTTGTATAATATTTAAATATAACTATTGATATTGTTTTTTAAAATATCATTTTTATTAAAATATTTTTCTTATATGATAGGAAATTACATTTTACTACTTTATCTTGAAATAGGATACGTATATTATACTCTTGTTGATTTTATTTTTTATTATCACATTTTAGTAAAAAAATATTAATTTAAACTTATTTCAGTAAAATTTATAATTATTTTGTATGATAAACAAATAGATATTAAAAAATATTATTATATATTTTTTTTCTAAAAAATCTGATATAGTAGAGTCATTAAACACAATTATAAATAACTAAGTAATTACAAGAATATAATTACTAATAATTTTGCTATATTTTATATTTATATGATATAGTTTTTTGAAAAATTCAAATTTAAATCAAAATATTTGGTGAAAAATGTGACAGAGAGATTTCGTTAAAAAAATAGTAATAAATAAAAAAATAACATATATAGTGAGACATTTTAAATATTGACCTACAAGTTACATTTTTTTGTTGCAGTGTATAAATTGTCAAATATATTCCATAGTATTTTATTAATTAATATTATAATAATAAATTAATTATTTTTTTTCCATGACAATGCCTTAACAAATAATGTAGAAAATAGTACTATATTTTCGATAGCGTAATTTTCATCAACATTAATTTGAATTAAATTTTATCATTTCCGACGACATTCTTTATGCCGTAAGAAACGTATGCCGTAAGAAACGTGTGTAATATTGTTTTTTTTTTTTTCATTATTTCCGACGGTACAAAAATTACCTTCAGAAATATGGACTATTTCCGACGGCACGAAAAATACCGTCGGAAATATGGACTGTTTCCGACAGTCTATTTGCCGTCGAAAATGTTGTATTACTTTTTCCATATTTTCGACGGTATAAAGACTATTTCCGACAGTTACTCGACCGTCGGAAATATAGTATTTTATTTTCACTCATTTCCGACGGCTCTAATATGGCCTTCGGAAAAGATACTATTTCCGACAGTAATTAGTGCCGTCGGAAATAGTTCGTCACTGATATGCAATTTTTTTTGTAGTATTGACTCTCGTCCTATAACTGTATTGTACGTTAGATAAATATCTGGACTCGGGTGATGATATGGTACTTGATTTCAGCATGTTCTGGACTTCTAGCAAATTTTTGATCCATTTAGTGCAAAAATTTAACAAATAAAATAAACTGAGATCTTGTTCTGTTTTGTGTCGATTTTTTCTTTGAAAATGTAGGATTTTGAAAAATAAAAAATCTTGCTAACTACTAGTTGATGATGCCGACTTGATATTAGACAACTATCTTTTTCAAACCGGTTAAATAATGCTTTCCCATATGCGGCAAACAGTAAAACGAAATTTTTATCAACATTCTTGAAGGCGGTGAGATATCAATTAATTCAACAAAT